>OY856413.1:871812755-873012755 GCA_963693085.1 Alisma plantago-aquatica | reverse complement strand
TATGAGATACTTGCGTTCTATGAGATACAAGTTAGAACTGTCCATTCATCAAGAAGGAACTCAAATAATCCATATGACATAGAGTTTCGCAAATGACGACCGCCAACGAGAAGATAGGTGGAGTCACGGGCACCGCACAATATGTCATTATAAAACAATGAATATGCTGTCGTTGTGCAATAACAGAAACTGCTTAACCAAACAAAACATATATACATCAGGGGCAATGAGAACTAAAAGGTGGAAAATTAGATTCAAATGGGAGAGCAATAACATCTTGGTTTCTAGGGTTTTATAACCCATTTTGGGTACTAACATATAACTAACACCCATCATATTCAAAATATTGTTTGAGGTTTAGTTAGGGGTATTCTTGTACCTTAGACACCAATAGTTGTCTTTAAATACTTTTGAGAATAATATATATGAATATATGTTGAGATTACTTTTGAAATGATCAAGTACATTGAAGGATACATGAGTATGCAGTTCAGGTGTGTCTAAATGGTCATATGACATTTATGATATTTTATTAAGATGATCATGAATGTAAGGTTCACAGATAAGAAGACCTTGGAGAAGAGAATAGTGTCCCCAAATCCAAACTTTAGATTCATAGTAAATGTGTGGTGCTGTATAACAATTGAGGATTTTTGAAAGTTTGGATAATCATATCCTATTAATTAAGCCATTCAATCAAATTGTACATGTATGTGGTGGAATGATCAATTGGACTTGCTATGCATGTTTATGTCACCATAATTCATGTTGTAGTTTATGTTAAGCTTTTTGAGCTTCATCTAATAGTTAGGAAAATTTAGAAATTGACCGGCTTAGAACATGGATCCAAAATACAAGTATAATTATTGAGTCTTAAGAGTCAGACTTAAATTTGTAACCCCATACTTTAATATGCCCGCAACTAAATATGCGGTTAGAAGTAGTAGACATGGTCGAACTCAGGGACAATGTTGGTAAGATGTAATGAGCTTTGATATTAGCTTAGCTAAGTCCCCAAGAAATGACGATTTAGGCAATTTTTATTGAACATGGTAATAAATTAAGATAAGAAATATGAAAAGTAGCACCTAAGTTAACAAATAAGGATGGTAATGGTATTGAATTAAATTATGGTTAATGGAATTGAATTGGGTTTTGCCTTATAAGCACAATCATAAGGCACTTACTGAGCAAACAAATATAAGCACAATCACCAAACATGCAAGTACTCAAACCCATTTTATACCCTTACCATTGTTGGTTATATGTCATGAGAGTCATCATGCAATGCATTGTAAAAGAGGTATTTGTATTTGATTTGATATAAATAAAAGGTAATTCCACTTATTATGATTGTTTCAATATTGAGATAATGAATAAACCTAATAATGTCCTAAGATTTTTTTGACTCAATGACATATGGTTTGGTTTGAGGATCAAAGTATGAGATCATATGTATACTTAAGAGTGCACATTCTTATAATGTCCCTAGTTAGTTATAAATGTAGATATTGTGGGACAATAATAATATTTACGACTAGTATGTATGTTGAGTGATGACTATGTCTTCATCATAAAATTAGATATCAACTCAGATACATAGGTACTTCTCAGAGAACAAGTATATTGGACATAACCACATTGAGAATGACCCATAGAAGTCATATAATGACATGCCAGAGTCATATCTCAAAGTGACATTGGTGACTGTGACCCTTAGACTTTAAGTCACTATAGAAATCACATATTATTCTGTGTATTTTGACACTAGCAACACGTAACTCTAGATAAAGGTTGCCAAATATGTGGTGATTGCATGCAGTGTAACACTTGTGGATTATTGTGGGAGATGTAGATGAAATTTATCCCTCCTTTGGAGTTATATTCTGGCCACTTGATAAGTGAAATTATAGAAATGCATGGACATGCTCATGTGAGTCAGTATATTATATTGAGGTCATACTATCTCAAATAGTTTGGTCTAGTTCAAGGAACATCAACTGAGTGATAAGAGGATGACAGTTCTAATTAGTGTTAGTTTCAATCTAGATATTTGTGGAAAAGGGATTGTACATTTATTATAACACTAGTAACATACTAGGCGACGTTGTTCTTCCACTTCTCTAGGTACTTGGGTGGAAATGAGTTCCTTCTAGATACCAATGATCATTTTTGAAATTAGAATATTATTATTGATATCACTATGAAGGTATTTGGAGCCTATAGGGTTAGACACAGAAGATGCATAGGGAAAAGGAGTATAATCATGGGAATATGCTTGGTTGGATGCTAAAAGGATTAGGTAACTACACATCGCAGATAAAGGGAAACAAGGCAAGAGGACAGAAGCACACTATGGTACACCTAGGGGTAGATGAGGTGATAGAAATTCTTGAGGATCAACACAACGCAGAGATGGAAACCACGGCCATAGGGTTGGAACAAATCCTACCTTTCGAGACCCCTAATAGACCATTGATGACATTTACAAATAAAAAATCGAAAGCCAAGAAATCAATGGATAGGGTCATAAGGGGTAGTGGTACCAAAATGAAGAGAAGCGGTAGGACAAAACCCCTTTCGGAGGTGCGAAGAAGAAGCCCACGGAACCGAAACAGTGATGTAACATGTCAAGAAAAGGAAAGGGAATGCATTCAAGAAGCAGGGGCAGTGGAGAAGCAGAGGACAACGGCTGAAGGTGATACGGAAAATCAAGCTCCACACAACCTATCCTAAGTCAGGACTCTTCTGTACTAAAATTCCAACGATGTTGGACATGCTGTGTTGGAATGTGAGGGTAATTGGAAACTATGATACTTGTAGAATTCTGAAAGAGTACATTCTAAAATACAGACTGATGGTGGTTGCAATCTTAGCCCTAGCGTCGATTTCTATCATGTGTAGAGACTGGAATGGCAATTGGATTAGTGGTTGGGGTAAGAAGATTCATGCCAGTAGTGTCCTTGAAGCAAAAGTCAGAGTTGTTCATTGGGTTGTTGATATTGGACAACACCCCTCATGCTACCAAATCGTCTTCGAGACTGATTCAAAAAGGGAAAAAGAGGCCATGGATGGAAGAGTGGATGATTACCCAAGGTTGGCATTGTGGTTGACAGGCATAAATGATGGTTGGAAGCAGGTTTGGAATTGTACGAATATCCCCAGAGAGAGGAACAAGGCTGCTGATGGCCTTGTAAAATTTCACCAAAAAACCATGGGTGGTTCCTTTTTTTATAGGGTACCCCCAAATAGTCTAGTTGACATCATCAACTTAGAATCATGTAATGTTAGTAGTACTACCATATTTATTTCAACAAATGATTTAGTAAGTTGTAATGGCTACCAAGTTTTTGCTTGCACGAGAGGAGCGAGATGAATAAAATCCCTCTTTTCTTTTGAGATTAAAAAAAGGATTAGGTAACTAATTGAATCATTAATGGGTTGACTGGAAGGCCAATCTACTGAATGGATTGGGTCTAGTTTCCCAAATAGACTAGGTCCAGTTGTCTAATTGGACTAAGTCCAATAGCCCAATTGGACCATGGTAATCTCCTGATTAGAGTGAGTTCAGCAACCGACTGGACAAACCAATCAAATGACATGATTGAGTCCAGTAACGTATATGGATTGGGTCTAGTTGCCCAATGGAACAAAACCACAAGGCCAAATTCCTACTAGACTAGGTCCAGTGGCCTGAATGGACTAGGCCTAGTGACTCCATTATGCTAGACCCACTCAGCCGACTAGACTGGGTCCATTCACTTGATTAGACTGCCAAGGGGTGGTTGTTGTAAAAGTTACTACTACTCCTTTTTGCTTCCTAGGGTTTGTTAAAAAATCTTACTTCTTTTCCTATCCTATATTTATGGGCATCCAACCAAGCATATTCCCATGATTGGAAAGGCACCTTTGAGAGGTCTTCAACCATTCGTCATTATCATCAAGAAAACAAGGGGAGAGAGGAAGTTGAGAAATGCTAGCACATTGCTTATGGAAAGACAACTGCTTTCACACCATCCTTGGAGCACGACATAAAGTTCCTTGTCATCTATGTAGATGATATCAGGATGTGGATACATTGATAACTACAATGGGAGATCTTCTTTGACTGTATTCCTTATCTATTCTTGTGAGATCCATCACTTGATCTACTATGCAACACAAACTTTTCTTCCTAATATATTATTTATGAAATCCATGGATGGGTACATGGAGATAAAATGAATCTTGCTTACTACTACTGATGTGCATAACAATCTCTTCAGTGGATTCCTATAGTGGTAATAAAGCCACATCGATCTACGGTGTATCAGAGTTTGAAATTAATTTGATCATATTTCCCATTTATTCCACTTGTTCCATTACATACGATGTGGGTGATTAAATGTTACCAAGCATATCCTTTAAACACTACATGAATGCATGGGGATTGTTCCTTATGAAAAGATAGAATCTTTATATATAGAATATATGATATATCTATGAATTATGTATGCCACTTTAAAAATATTTTGTTTGGTGGATGTGTATATGGTCATAGTGTACAAGTATGCAATTAAATTCTTTTTCGCATACTTGTAATAACAACTCTACAATTTTATTACAGTCCCAAATTTATATAGATATGATGAAATGCCATATAAGAAGTCATCCATACAAATTGAAAAACAATTTTTCATTACAATCAATGAACAAATCTTTCTTACCCAAACAAGAACTCAATGGTATACTAGTAATATCAATACTCTAATTATATTACATCTACAATTTGCTGAGATAAATATGTGTCCTTATAGTAGAAGTAACAAATCTTGCCATACTTACCACTTTGGGTCACACATATTACTTCTCTAAGGATATATATATTTTATTATCTTACATTAATGTATCTATCTCCTTGTGCCTCTCAAATCCTGTAGGTAAGATAGGAACCATCAAATGTCCAACAATGATGAAGTTTCCTTGTGGGCCCATAATTTCCTTTACCTTCTTTTCAAAAGTATTTGACTTAAATTTGACTTAGATATCATCTTACTACTAACCTTTCAATCATACCTCAACTTCACATTTTAATATTCAAAATAGACTAAATGGATAAATTTTAAGTGTTGGTCTCAGTTTATCACAACATCATGAGACATTCTGACAATTATCCAACCAAATCATTCATAGTGATTGGTTATATAATATTTGCAACAATTGTATAGTCACGCCGAAGCTCAACTTTGGGCCAAGGGAAATCACATAAACATTGTGTCCTCTATGTACTCAACTTGTTTAGTATAAGGATCTAGTTTGAGTGGGATCATTAGGGAAACATGTTCCAATACATTGAGCTCACGCTCTAGCTAGAAACACTTCTCAATTTCATATACTAGTCCAAAAACTTTTGTCTCATCAATCAAGTTTTCTCAAGGATTGATCAGAATGATAAATGATTTGTGTTTTATTTTTACAATATTACCAAAATTTAATGTTTAGTCTGAAAACATTATTATTTACATAGAATGGTCCAAAGTGAGCTCATGATCATATATACTAAGCAAGGATAGACGTTACACCTAGAGTTTAGACAAAATTCAAGAATATCAAATGTGTGGCAGAAAAAATCATGATTAAATGAAGTTTTATTCTTATAAGGGATGTCTTATTTGAGGATTTATATTCCTAATTGTGATTGGGGTAGTTGGAATTATCCAATTGGATTAAAAATTAGTATTTTAGCTAAATAGGTCCCAAGGAACACAATTTTTGTGTTATATTCCAATTTTAAGATTATCTAGTATAATATTTGGGTTTATCTCAATTATCTTAATATTATTTATTATAAATTTAATTAGTTATCAATATTAGCGATTCATTGTACAATCATCATCATCTTACTTCCATCAGAGTAACATGCCATTATTCTAAAAAAAATATGATATTTTACTCATTGTGTCCATTATCTATAGTAATTCAATGTGAACTTATATAAAGAACATTACTTTTTTTTCAAAATATATTAAACATAAGTTATTATTACAATATATTTATTAGTCACATTATTGTCCATATGCAACATTCGTTCTACACACCAAAATATTGATTGTATTCAATTAAGCCATTATGTGTGTATTGGTAAAAAGTGGTGGCATATGTTATATACTTTATGGACTTACTTACATACCCAACCTTGGTTAGGTTTTTTAGGTCCCTTAGTAGAATATTATTAGGAAAAACCACATTAAAGGTTTAAATTAATTATGAAATATAGGATGTACAATTATACTTAGCTTATAGGAATTTCATCCTCAAAATCAAATTGAAAATTTTATCATATAGGACCCAAAGAACACAACTTGTAAGTTATATTCCTTTTCTAGTGTTATATAATATAAATTGTACTATAATTAGGGTTTATATAAATTATATTAATATTAATTGTTATACATTTCATTAATTGTACATATTCATGATGTAGAGTCCAATTATCATCATCTTACTTCCGTCAGAGTTACATGATAGTATTTTACATGAATTACAATATTTTACTATTAAGTCAATTATCATCATTGACTAAAAATAAAATTATATAAAGGAAATTATCCACCTTCTCTCTAGAAATATATCCGCCTTCTCTCTAGTCTCCTCCCGGTGGCTGCCGCTGGGGGGAGGGTACGCCGCCTCTACGCGTCCCTCCCCCTGGTCTCCAGTGGCTTGGACGATGATTACAGTGAAGGCCATGCGGTGGATCTCTGGAGTTAGGAAGCTATCAAGCCAGCGCTCCTCGGCAATCTAGGAGATCGAGAGAGGGGTGGCCTGTGAGGAGATTAGATCTGGGGCTGCAAAGGCGTGTCGATTTGGTCGACTCCACACCATTCAAGAGCGATGGTTGGAGAGGAGTCGTTCCATCTAGTTTTATTTCCGAGCTTGCCAACCATTACTGGTGAAGTAGGGGTGTTTCTCCTCTCTGTTCCCGGCTTCTTGTCTCCTGCTTCTGAGGATCTGGTTAGCCAGGGTGTTGCGACCCTCGACTGTGGTTGGGCGTCCTTTGGCACCCCGGTGGCGGCACATCGTTGGGTGGCTGAGAGCTCCTTGATGTGCTCAAGACGACTCTACGGAGGTGAGTCGGGTTACCCTGTTGGGAGGCGAGTCTGTGTCCTCATCTCGTGCAGCTTACTCATCAAGCAGGACCTCTTCGGTCCTGTTCCTTTGGCACCTACTGGCTTGATCGCGTTTCGGTGAATACAGATGGTTGACCATCAATCCCTTTTAGTTACTGAGTTTGGGGCGGCACCATCCCAGCACCGGCTCTTCCCCGACACAGATGTGTTTCCGAGGTAGGTGTGCCTGTACTACGGTCAGTCCCCTTCCTGCTTCTGCTTAAAGGGACGCCCTGGTGGCACTCCATCCGGATCAATGGGTTTGTGTTGGGGTCGGGCACCTTCAAGGTGTTTTTCCAGGTGTTTCTGTGCAAAAAGGAGTCTCGATAGCCTATTCAGCTCTGGCTGGCGAGCTATCCTGATGTCTTTCCCTGGGTGTAGGCTAGGTGTTTGACGGCAGGTTGGTTCTAGGTTCCTGTTAGCTTCCATGCTACTGCTGTTATCTGGGCGCCTCCTAGATGCTACGTCTCTGTGCAATTTGGGGCCTCGTGCCCTTGTGTGGGTGCCTTTGGTCTCGGACAGGTGTACCAGGTTTCTGTCGAGGAGCCCTGCTGCTTGTTCGACATGGGGTAAGATGTCAAAGGTGGAGAAGTCGAAGGCAAGGGAGGTGGGGTGGGAGCTTCATCCTAGCGGGATGGCTGTGGTAGAGCTATCTCATGGCTACTTGCTTGGTCTTTCTTGCTAGAGGAGTTAGGAAACTATTGAAAAAGAGAGTTTGGTCCTTCCCATCTTTGTGGGTGTTGTTATTGTAGTGGAGATGACCGGGTCCTTTTTCAGCTTCTTTCTTGGCCGATCAGAGGTAAGTTGGGTCTGCTTGGTTTTCCTAGGCTTCTCAAGTTAGCTTTAGCCGAATGTGGCATCTGGTTTTGGTCCATCTTCTTGGGTGCTTTTCTGAGAAATATGATCTCTACTCCTCTCCTGCTTACATACAGGTTGAAGGGGGTGTGGCCCTTATTTTTGTGGGTGTTCATAATGTCTTAGGGCTAGACTTCTTTTTCTCTTGTGTATGTTTGTAAGGGCTGTCTGGAGGTTTTTGCTTTCTTGTTTTGCCCCGAGTGATGGTCTAAGTACCTTGATAACCAACTATTTGGTGTAACAGGAATTAGAATCTTCTAGGGGCACTTATGTACCTCAAGTTTTGGTTATCAGTGACACGCTTTTTGGACCGACCAAAAAAAATTATCCACCTTCACTTATATTAAAAATCAATTTATACATGATACTAATTGTACTCATCTATTCCATTATGTGCATAGTGGAAAACAATGGTGACATATGTTACATATTTTATGGACTCACATACATACCCAACCATTGTTGAGTTTATTAAATTCCTTAGTAAAATCTTATTAGTAAAAACTGTATTAAAGGTTCAACAATTCTACCCAACTTATAGGAAATTTGCCCATGAAATTGGATTGAAAATTGCTATCCTAGGTAATTAGGACCCAAGGAACATGATTTTGGAGTTATAATCCACTTTTATGATAAATTGATATGAGTTTTACTACAATTAAGATTATCTCAATTATCTTAATATTAATATACATCTTGTTAATTATAAATATTCAAGATTAGAAGTCCAATCATAATCATCTTACTTCTATCTTAATTACATGTCATTATTTTACACTAATTATGACATTTTACTCCTTTAGCCCATTATATCTGTTAATATATATGATCTCATATAAAGAACATTAGTTATATTAACTTGTAATAGACATCAATTATTATCACACTATATCTATTTGTCTCATTATTTCTGCATGAAACATTCATTCATATTCATATGCACCCAAATACTAATATACCCATTTAAGCCATTATGTATTAGTGAAAATGTTGACATATGTTACATACTTTATCAACTCACATACATACACAACAATGGTTAGGTTTATTAGGTCCCGTATTAGAATATTATATGGAAAAACCACATTGAAGGTTTAAATTAGCTATGTAATTTGGTATGGCACAATTCTACCTACCTTGTTGGAATGTCATCCTCAAAATTTGGATGGCTACCGACATTTAGGTTTCACATAATTTATGTGCATTCATATAGTATTATCCCAGAGGTTCACTAACACACTCAAGGTGTGACATTCTCATAGTTAAACATCTAATCTGACAAACATGTACATATATTGCTAATGAATCTTGATATTCATCTCACATTATCATCATCTATCATAGCAACAAACCTAGCTTTCTTCGTTTCAAAAAGACTTGTGAAAGGGTCTTTATTCCACTTCAAAACCAACTCACTTATCTATTTCAACATATCTATCATTGGCATGCATCTTGCCCTTACCATGTATATGGTTAGGTTAGGTGACTATATGCCTCAAAATTTTAATGTCACTCTTTCTTTTGTCATATTTGAATACATGCTGGTCATATATTTAAAGGTGTCATATCTAATTACACTTGTCTTAACACCTCACTAGAGTTCTTGTCCCATACCACATAGACTCAAAAGAGAGAGATAAGCATCATAGGTATGTTAATATGAACATAACATCTCATATAAAACTAAGCTAGTGTTTTAAGACTATTGGGGAAAATTCTTCCTTGTAGACTATAGTGTAAGCATAAAATATTATATCATGATTCATTATCTTTAGTACCCAGATCCACTCCCTGAGGATCTAGCAGAGTTTTAGGAATGACTCCTGACCCCACAAACCACCACTGGCCTTAACTCCATGCTCTGTTCTCACTCTTTGGCAAGCCATGATTAACTTCTCGATTGGTCATCCATCGTAGTACTACTCTGGGCTAAGCATGCTTAATCATGGAGTTATTTAGTGATGCACTCCCTAAAAAGGAGGTACACCTTGGTGATATGGGTACTCCAATCATTCCTTTTAGTTTCATTTTGTCCAAGGACTCAAATCTTGGGACGTTCCAATTTCCCCCACTTAGACTCTTGATGTCCTCGTCAAGGCTTAACTCTGTGGCTTCTTAATATTCCCCATTTCAGTGAAGACCCAAAATGGTCCATGGACACCCAACTCCTAATTGTGGAATACAGTGCAAGGGTAGCTACATCACCATGGACAACGCTTTCCAACATTCTTGGACCGCACGACTCAAGATCGGGACGTCACATACCCATGTGGGCCCCACATACTGGAGGGGTTATGGCTCTAATACCAAATGTAACAACCTCACTTTTTAGAAACACCCTATTAAGGAATGCCATAAAGTTGAGAGACATTACCTAAATTTTTCCCAAGGATCCAGATTTAGAAAATAACAGAAGATAGTAAATAATTTCTATTGATTCGAATATAGTTTACAAAAATGTTCCTCTAGAACTTACATAACTTTCCATCATCAGAGTTGTACCTATGAGAAGCAGTGATTACCTAATCATCCTTTAATTATTGCTTTAATGTCTTCATGTAGTTTCATCTTTATCTTCAGTTCCTTTAGTCGGTATATCATCATATACGTAAAACCTGTGAAACAAAACATGGATCAGTATGTTGCCATACCGTATATGCGGGGTGCATCCAAAAGTGTGCAAGTACATAACAACATATATCCAAAAAATTAGTTGCAAATGAGAACTGTCATTTTCTTAACATAATATTTCTTAATGTGATACTAGTAGTGGCATTATACCTAAACAAAATGTAAATAAATATCCAACATTTTAGTTGTTCAATCCCTCAAAAACACTTGACAAACTAATGTGGGTCGTCATAGGCGTGAAACATACCTTTTGTAGAACCATGCAGATTATGTTTTATATACTTCAAGTCTATTCAATCAATTCATTTAATAACGTTGAACCCAAGCAATCAACATAAATCTACATGTATGAAAATCCTAAAGTGTCATCATACATATTAATCAAATTAAACCCTACTCTAGTACTAGTCTAGGGTTTAGGTTTCCTTTGTATCAAATTATTATTAGAGTTTTGCTTCAGAACCCTAATTCATATTAAGTGTATCCATAATTATCAAATCTACCCTATTATAGAAACATGATCATTCATATCAGACTATGTTTATCAAGTTATCACAAATTATGTACTTTGGTTTCAAAACTCGATTTAAGCATATGTATACGTGTATCCATTTTATAAACCCTAATTATACATCATCATTATCATCATCATCATCTTAATTTCTGATTTTGTTTAACAAGATTAGATAATAACATAAAATAAGGCTTTTAAGTATCTTCAACATTTTTAATATCAGAATCTAGGGTTTCTTTGCATTATTCATCACTTAATCACATATTAGCTTTACTTATAGAAAAGGAATCACAATTAGATATTAAAAGTGTCAAAATTGGGTTCTACATATTTTTTCAATTAATTTCATATATAATATTGATATATTCAGATATTTCCTATCAATATTGTGATTTTTGAGATATATACTCAAGAAATGAAAAATATCTTGTATATTGTGTGACGTGGCAGACATCTATTGGGCCATTCCACCCCGAGACCAATGGTGTACTAAATCCTTATGGAATACAACGCGGTTCTAGTAGCACCCTGAGCCAGCCGGTCTAGGTTAAATATACTCCCGACTAGCCAACATCCTTGTCCTTACACGAGGAGTGTCTTGCTTCCATGTGGCTATGATCACATCACACTCACTGTTATGGGTAGGGTCTCCTTTGACGCCCAACCTCTCAATCACTAAGGCATCAACTTCTGGACTCCTCCCTGGTCACTGCTACCCTAAAGCTGACCTCCCCATTTCAACATTCTCATTTGTATGACAGGAGACTACCGATGAGGCTGCTAGTGTGTGCCTTATGCCCCTCTCACGGTGGAAAAGATGCCAACCGCCAGGGTTTAGCTCAACTTTCTCACTGATGGCTTGCCACCAGTAAGCTTTGTCATAGTAGTTCCTGATGACTCCTCGCCTCTTTATGAGAACTAAGAAGCATCATGTTTGTTGCTACCCCAATGATTTATAGCTATGTGAGGGAAGCTAATCTTACACATCTATAACATGATGACACTAGCACATTCCCTCATATCTATCACCCCTCATCCCTATGATGTATGGGCTGTCACTCGAGGTAGCAAGAGTGTTGTCGATAGGGTCATCAAACTTTCTCCATATTGATGGTAGATTGGGTGATAGAGATCACCTTCGAGGGTTCCATGGTATGTAGAAGCCAAAGGTTGAGTTCTTTTGTCAAGGGGGCTCCTCTTATCTCTTATATACATAGGGTGAGTGCATCGTAGGGTTAGGTGGATGACAATGGGGGATATATTTGTGATGGATTGAGACTTATTTCCTTTCTCTTATTGATTGATTTCCATCTTCATTACCCCCTTATAATTATATGGCTTAGCTACAATATTTCCCTTTTCTACTTTCCACTACTAATCTTTCTTTCACAATTATGGCAAAGCACTAATAGAAAAATGCATGATTGTCAAAGAGGAAAATCTTTATGTTAATACATTTCTTAAATCAAATTTTCATATTACTTGGTTGACACACCCGAAGGTTATCAAGTAAAGTCTATAAATACATCATACTTTATTGGCTAAATGGATCTTGAATTATAGATTATTCCTCTACTTCTCTCCTTGATATGTTTCTCCACAATATTTATCCTTATTTCAAGGAAACTCTCCAATACATTTCAAAGAGTATATTTAGTAATTGAGATTTATTGAGATGTTTTTCCCACAAAAACTTGCTCTCTTTAAATATCATTTAAAAAAATACCATTATCCTATGGTACATCGTTTTTTGCTAGCAATTTTAGAATTCTCTTTCTTTTCTTCATTATTTTCAAGCGTGCAAAGGTTAAACTGAGATAATGCTATTCGCTACCTCCACATTATGTTTCCACTCTTGTCTAGATAATTACTCTTTTTATTATCTAAAATACCATACATTTTATTTTCTCTTGGAAACTTGCATGTTGTCTTATATCAGTTGCCCAATAATTAACAAAGCTACTATTATTCATTTTTGTACAAAAACTCTCTTTTTTGGAGTTTTCCATAAAATTTTATATTTAACAATACCAATTGTCCACTACTTTAGAAACCCCTTTATCATTGGATTTTATATTCTTACTTTTGCCTTACATTATTGATGGATTATTGCAAATGAAATCCCTTTTATTTTTTTAACTTGTGTCACTAAGACATTATTATTCCATGAATAATACCACTAGTGAATTCTCTCATCAATCCATGGCTTTTATATAATTCAATATTTACCAAAACTTAGAATATTACACTATCGTTAGCATGACCTTATCACTTGTAATTAGTGAGTCAAAAAAATTTAATTCGCCACATAAAGTTGCATTGAAGTGCTCATTGCCCCAAGAGCTCATTGCAATAATGTGATCATTGACCCCAAGTGCTCATTGACCTTGAGGATACCATGTTAACTTCACTTTATTACCATGACTCTTAATAACTTTGATCATCCTACTGTGGTGCTCTTATCTAGATAGCCCATGTAGTTACCCTTACCATATAACCATTTTTACACATAGGAATACCAAATGAAGCATTAGTGAATAACATTTTCTAGGATTTATGTTATATCAATGCCATGTAGAACTTCATATTATTGTGATCCTAGATCATTTATCCAAACAAGCCCATAACGTACACCACTAGATATCATGTATCATCAATTAAAAGAACATTGTCCATGTATAATCTTGAAAGGTATTTTGGATACTCCTAGTCATCATCGTACTATCCCATTACAAACTTAAACTCAAAGTATAACATGACTCATATCTTGCTAAAAGACTTAAAAAAAAGATAATTTTTTATTGAACTTACGTCAAATGTTCCTCCTTAATAAAATATAAACATGGTAAATGAGTATATATAGTCCAAGATGAACGATGATCAAAATTATATAAATGCCTTAATAGAGCAAATTGGGTTGCCAATGTTTTTTGTATGGCAAAGTCCGATGATCTGAAAATAAAATATGAAGAAATAGATGATGTAATCATCACATTTCTATTTATGATATGTTATATGCATTTTAGGAGGGAAAATTAGTCATCAATAAGAACACCAAAGACATCAAAGACAAAGGAGAGGAAATGATGATGGTTTGCTTCACATGTGGCCTTATGTTTATGAATTTTATGTGTGGCCACATGAAAAGTTGTCTGACCAACATTAAAGTTATTTGAAATATTCTGAGTTAATGGAGAGACAACAGTGAGCTCAATACAAGTGTGCTTTCCATCAGTCAAGTCAAATAATAAAATATCATCTGGTCTCTAGGCGGGAAGACCATCATGACGTATCCTAGAAAGGTGACTAGATCTTCCTTAAAAGTTGTTATCCCAACATGAGAAATAATGTCAAACACGACATCTTGAACAAACTTGTGGATGAACTTAAAGCATGTGTGTATTCGATAATGCACTGCATGATCTCCAAAAGAGTCAAGATCTGTAGAATGACAAAGAGGGAAACACTCATTGCTTGGATGTAGAGGAATCATCAATTGGTAACATAAAATGGCATGATACTCAATTGGTGTCATACATATTCCAAGTCCATCAATATAAATAGCAAGAATAAAGTCTTGGGCTTGGTCAGTCTATAGGTTGTTGAGACAATTTCAAAACTTTGAAGCGCTGGAAGACCATGTTGTAATAGGACTCTTCCAGAAGAGACTGTGTCTTAGGGGATGCAAAATTAGTACATGACAATTTGGACCAACAAAAAGATGGTAGAAGCTCACAAAGGTAAGCATAAGCATAGTCAAAAAAGTCACCAACTAGAATAGAACCAACCTCACAAAGAATAAAGTCTTGAAGATTTTTGGTGTGAACCTGTGAAGAAACATAAGCATAGATTCCCACATCTTGGGAAGTTGTAATGACCAATCCCTAGATTCACATGAAGTGTGACAAGTCACCAATTTAGATAACCAAAACCTTGACCTTCACCAACAACAATGCGTTCAAGGAAATGATAAAATCGATAATCAAACTCTTCCCAGGCTGTAGAAATAAATCATGGTGGCGTTGTTTGGAGAGAAAAAACCACTTGATCAATCCAACACATGTCCTAAGGAGGAGAAGTTCACTTTGTGGATCATTAAGTGAGGCAAGGAGGTACATCATAGTTAAATCTTTAGCTACACGCTTCCTCAATAAACCCAAAGAAGAACTTGGATCAATGGAAACTGGGCCACCGAGAAGTTTTACACCCTGCATAGGCCAAGAAATGTTAGGAGGAAATAATCCATACCTTGAAGATCTTTTAGGGTCGTCAAAAGGCCAAAAGATTTTTGTTTTTCTTATATTGAGATTAACTCTAAAATATGAGCCCAAGTCTTGCAAGAGAGATAAGGCCTTAGCCACTTTAACAATATCACGGATGAGAGTGACATCATCTAGGCACAAAGATAAAAAGTCAGTGATGCATGACTCCTTTAATTGTAATTAAGGGAATAAGAGCTAATAAGAAAAGAAGTGGCCAAAGTGGGTCACCTTGATGGAACCCAGCGGAGGAGAAAACAGACTTACCCTTTTCCAAGTAATGATGAGCATGTAATTTACCCAATTTTTCCAAAAAAATATGAACATGTAAGGAATAGTGACATTCAACCCAATGTGTAATAGATGGGTAGTAGAGACAAACCTTGCCAAAAATGTTCACCTATCAATCATATTGAATGTTGCTAAATTCTACAAGAGAGACTGTGCGAGTATGAAATTGACTCTCTTCATGGACAAGGTGTGTCATGATATGCAAAAAGGCTTCAACATCCCTAGAAATACCAACACCAAATTGGTTATCTTGGAGATAAGAGACAATGTCTAGTATTACTCCCCTTGCTTCTATCTTAGAAACATGATGATGCCAACTGGTCCTGAATGGAATGGTACGAATGAGATTGTCAGGCTTAAGAAGAGGTGTCAAGGGAGTGCTAGCAATATAATGCGCCAAAGTGATAGGGCAACATCAATTACAACAATAAACAGAGAATCCAAGAACATGTCCTTCACAGAAAGAAAAGACTTAATTTACCTCAAATTAGTAAACTTGTAACCAAAAAGGGATGAGATCTACTTCTTGAAATTATGTCTCTAAGAGATCAAAATGCATAGTATGTTCTCACTTATCATTATTAATATAAATATTTCATTTACAAGAACCAAAATCATTAAAAATAACTGACCATGAATCATTATGTAACACCCCGATTTCATACCACATGAGAAAAAGCTAATTTTTTTTCTTAACTAGGAGTGTCACAAGCATGACATAACAATAATGATAGTAGGAACCATTACAAACTATGTACAAAATGAATTCTCATAATTTTTTAGGAAAGAAATTCTATTACATCACCAAAACAAAAGAAACTTAATGTCATAATACTACTTTATCCAAATCTCATCTCAAATCTGGGACTACGTAGATGGCGCCCCACCAATCAAGCCCGCTACAATAGTTTATGCATCATCTTGTCATGACTATCAGTGATGTTCCGCACCTGTAGACATCTCATCCCCAGTCATGCACAAATAGGAAAACTATTGTTAGAGTAGTTGGCATTGAATTTCTAATATGATAAATATGAATTTACTTTGACTAAAAGGTAAATGAAAAACTAAAAGTTATAAACTTATATAGAATGAATGTGTCTTTTATTTGTCTTTTATCTAATTTGTGGATACCATTATATAATAAGTCCTCCTGAATTGGCATGTCTACGCCCTGAATTGGTATAGAAGTACCTCTGAACTAGAACTACAAGCATTTGAATAACACTAAGGTGTCTCTAAAATAGGTACCAAAGTACCTTTGAATTCGAGTATATACTCCTCTGAATTGGCAACACATGTCTCTGGATCATCCCAAGACTACTGAATGAGGACTTATCATACAATGTCTTATGAGAACGTTTTGACTTAATTTTCTTAAATCTAACATTATTCAATAATAAATTTGAACTTATCTTATACTAAAACTACATACTAATATCTAAACTAAGTTCTAATTTTGAATTTGCATTCTTAAATAGTGAATTAGAACTAAATATAAATCAAAGATCTGATATACTTATAAACTAAATTGATCTTGTTTGTAAGTTCTTATTCCACTAAAATCACAAAACATGACTTACTATGATCTTTCATTCAAATATAGGATATTTGAAATCTGAGTCTAAAGGCTTGAGAAAAATAAACTAAACAAAATATAGAAATACTATCTGAATGTGAGAACACATTAGACTAAATGAGATTACTCAAAACATAAAACACAAACTATCACCAATTAACCACATACCCAAAAATATGGGTGAATTAAAACTGATTTCAATGTCAGCACCTGCTCACAAACATTTTCATAAGAGCCCAACAACTTTCTTTTATCCATACCATGACAAGAATTTGATACAAATTGATCTATCACCTGTGGCATCCAACTCACATAAACATGATCAACTAAGCGGAAGCGTATCATTCGCAGCGGATTTACTGAAAATCACTAAAAATTAAAACCATTTACAAAGAGATCCAAACATAGGAAAACTCTTTCATCAAGAATCAATGTATCACATTTACATCCTGGTTTGAAAGTACATAACTTGTACCATCTCTTCTCGAGGATTACAAACATCAACTGCCCTATTAACATTATATACAGACAACATAAGAACCTCGAGGCATCAAGACAAAATCTCTAATCGATTCATTGAACTCCAAGGACCTAAGAGTACAGAGATGACACATAGGACTCTATGTACACATATATAAGACATGACAACCAGACTCTCCACCTGAGATCTCACTACTGTCCCTGCTGATGTTGTCCTTTCTCTACTGTGGGAATTCTATTTCCTTGTCTGCATCCACCTAAAAAGTTGGATCGTACAGTGGTGAGACAATTTGTAAATTGCCCCAGCGAGAGATATAACTCTCTTCCAAAACATTATTATTACAGTTTATTAGACAAAACTGAGCAGAAGGATTTTATATATATTTAACAACAGATAAATCACTATATGAACAGATTGAAGTAATCACCTTTCATAAGGAGAACATTGCATCTACTCATGGTAGAATCATAATTCATACACCTACTTGTAATAAATGTACATAGATATAAATAACATCTATTAACTAGAGATGCATAAAAGAAATGTAACATCAGCCAGTAAATTTCCGTATTCATTCCTTAATTAAACATGCTATACGGCTGATTACATTGTTACAATCACACTTATGCCCTGAGGAGATGAGGTATGCCACTCATACTCCAACCGACCATTGCAAAGTCTAAATCGGTACCATACAAGGTCAACCGAAGAGTCGGCTTCCAAGACCTCCTACATATCGGTCAGTGCGAGACCACATGCAAGACATCTTGTGTCTCTACTAGATATCTTTCCAGGGTATAGTGGGAACTTTGCTATAGAGTTACAGTGGCTGATGTACTCTCTTCGCAATCGAGAGATTTCATGTTTACCTCCATCGATCAAGCATTAATATTATTGGGAGATGTGTACTACATCTATCCAAATCATCGGGAGATTCACGATACATCCATCCCGATAAAAATAATGAAGGATTGAGAGGTTTACTGTTTACCTTCCATCAATTCCCTCATTAGGACGTAAGGATATGTTCGCACATCAACCCCCACATATTCAAAAATATGCATTCCAGGTTTTTCCGCGGAGCAACCCATTTCACCATCAGTAAATACTAACACTGATGGATCTATGGTCAGGGCTCTACATGATATGATTTCACTTGATTAATTTAGTACATTAGTATAATCTTTTGGCATCAGTCAAGTTCTCAAATAGGAATTATTATTATGAAAATTGCTACAAAGAAACATGTACTATTATCATCAATTACTTTTTAGTCTTTATAAGACATTGGAATTGTAGTCCGTCATTTCATTACATAAAAGTTCACATCTCTCAACAACATCATTATCATACTTATCAAATCTGGGTAATCATACCCTCAGTTCATCACTAATCATTGTTACCAACTATTAGGTAACTATTACCTCTAGACCCTCAGACCGAGGTATACATGATACTTGTTACACAAGCATCTCAAATGGCTCACAAGGCCATAAAGTGTCTTGTCACCTTTCACTAGGCAATAGCTTGTTCATATGGCTCACAAGGCCAATCAACATCTATATCAAATAATCATCATAGCTCATATTTCTCTATGCTTATCATATCATGATACATGTATGGTTTATGCACATGATAACATCCATAAAAATCACTTATCACATCATGTGATACAATAGTAACACCACCATTCCTTTATCAGGATTAGGGTTTACTATAAAATAGGATTTTCCATTCTATTACCCAATTTAGGGTTAGGATTTCCCATTTCACATTAATTAGGGTTTCATGTTTATATTATATGTCCAACCCTAATTTATTGTTCCATTTCTCTTGGAGCATTCAATAATATCATAAGTATTTACTCATGATCATTACATTCATCATATATCATTAATAATTATAAATTCAAGGTATGAGTTCATCTCTCAACCTTACCATGGTATGTTTATATCATATTCATTATCTTGGCTTAACCCCTTTCTCATAGTATGTTAGTCAACACTTATCAAAGTGCATTGAGTTCATTACATCTTCATTGTAACAATTTACATTACACACACTTCTTGTGTTTCTTATCCAAGTACATTGGATTTGAGGTGCATCAAGGTATATGGACCCTAAAATGCTAAATGTGATATCTATCATGTCTTGATGTATCACTTTTCTCCTCATTCCCATCTTACTTAAGTTAATCAACTGACCTTGTATTAAGGTATGTCCCTCTTAATACTTTAACCACTAACCTATCACCTTTATCATGTAGTGCATAGGTCACCCATTTGAATTTGTAAAACTATCTTTAATGATATAGACTTATCTCAAGATAAGGCATTCCTTGCTATAAGGTTACCCATAATCAATCACTTTAGGTACTTCCCTTATTAGTGTAATAATCACTATTACATTATTAGGATTAGGTCTCCCATACCATCACCCTTTATTAGGGTTTAGGGTTTCACGCACTATCATACTTCATTAGGGTTAGGATTGAATATAGCATCACCCTTCATTAGGCTTTCTAATCACATTACCCATAATTAGGGTTTATTATTCATCCCAACTAGGGTTTCTCATGGAATGACCCTCAATTAGGGTTTCTCATAGAATCACCCTCAATTAGGTACTTCCCTTATTAGTGTAATAATCACTATTACATTATTAGTATTAGGTCTCCCATACCATCACCATTTATTAGGGTTTAGGGTTTCACACACTATCATACTTCATTAGGGTTAGGATTGCATATAGCATCACCCTTCATTAGGCTTTCTCATCACATTACCCATAATTAGGGTTTATTATTCATCCCAACTAGGGTTTCTCATGGAATCACCCTCAATTAGGGTTTCTCATAGAATCACCCTCAATTAGGGTTTCTCATGGAATCACCCTCAATTAGGGTTTCTCATATAATCACCCTCAATTAGGGTTTCTCATGGAATCACCCTCAATTCGGGTTTCTCATATGACTTTACCCAAAATTAGGGTTTCATGAAGTATCTTCTCAAATTAGGGTTTTTCATGATGTTACCCTGAATTGGGATTTCCCATATTAACATCCTAGTTTAGAGTTACACCATTACCCTAGATTAGGATTACATATGATATTTCCCTAAATTAGGGTTAGGGATCTACAACCTTCTTGATTAGGATTTCATAATCTCTTTATTAAGGATCATACACTTATTACATAATTATTCAAATTGAAGGTGATAAGGCTTGACCTTTACATGATTATTATACATGTATGAATTGCTCTCTCTTTCATCCTCTCTAGGATGTCTACTACTCGAACCTTGATTAGATTGAGTCTACTCTTTATTCAAATTCATGCATTTAGGGTTAGCATGATGTATTGAATTATTGCATCATTATACATCATAATCAATCACTTTAGGTACTTCCCTTATTAGTGTAATAATCACTATTACATTATTATGATTAGGTCTCCCATACCATCACCCTTTATTAGGGTTTAGGGTTTCACAAACTATCATACTTCATTAGGGTTAGGATTGCATATAACATCATCCTTCATTAGGCTTTCTCATCACATTATCCATAATTAGGATTTATTATTCATCCCAACTAGGGTTTCTCATGGAATCACCCTCAATTAGGGTTTCTCATAGAATCACCCTCAATTAGGGTTTCTCATGGAATCACCCTCAATTCGTGTTTCTCATATGACTTTACCCAAAATTAGGGTTTCATGAAGTATCTTCTCAAATTAGGGTTTTTCATGATGTTACCCTGAATTGGGATTTCCCATATTAACATCCTAGTTTAGAGTTACACCATTACCCTAGATTAGGGTTACATATGATATTTCCCAAAATTAGGGTTAGGGATCTACAACCTTCTTGATTAGGATTTCATAATCTCTTTATTAAGGATCATACCCTTATTACATAATTATTCAAATTGAAGGTGATAAGGCTTGACCTTTACATGATTATTATACATGTATGAATTTCTCTCTCTTTCATCCTCTCTAGGATGTCTACTACTCGAACCTTGATTATATTGAGTCTACTCTTTATTCAAATTCATGCATTTAGGGTTAGCATGATGTATTGAATTATTGCATCATTATACATCAATGATTAATCCCATTAAGGGTACCAATCATTTAGGTACATTAGGTGTCCAAATGGTTTGATCAATTGAACCTTCAATTACATGAGGTATACAATTGGATTAACCAAGTTGTACCTCAAATGATTTTGATTACTTAGACCCCAAAAAGTCTTGGTCTCTCAGAATTCAAACAGTTTGAAACCGTTTGGGAAAATTGACCTTGAAACCGTTTAAGCAAGACGTGTATTGAAACCGAATGGACTTGGGTCTCCAAACGGTTTGAGAACGTTTGGACCCAAATGGTTTTGAGGCCGTTTGGACCCAAATGGTCTTAAGACCGTTTGGTCCAAACCTTCTCAAAACTGAATGGACCAAAAAGGTTTTTCAACACTTAATCAATTCAAGGTTTCCATCAATGAACCACCTATCAATTGAATCCTTGATTCATTCATCAATTGAACTACTGAATCATCCTTCAATTAGACCATCAATTAGGGTTTCTAACCCAATTAAACTAGGATTTATAATCAAGAAATCATCAATTAGGGTTTTGAATTCAAGGAACCATCAATGGTTAACATTGTGGAACTAATTCAATTGAAATCAATGAATCATCATCAAACTATGATATAACCTGACCTCAAACGGTCTTTAGGTCGTTTGGATGACCTCCAAATGGTCTTGAGACTGTTTGCCCCATCCAACATTAAAATATGTGAAATTCAATTAGGGTTTAGATCATTGGATTGATCATCAAATTAGCTATTGATTTTATTTCAATTTGATATCTGTTTCTCAACCATACTCAACCCTAGACCTCCACACGGTCTTGGTTGACCTCCAAATAGTATTGAAACCATTTGGGTGACCACCAAATGGTATTGAGACCGTTTGGGTTAATCAACCCAAAATTTTAAATCAACCAATTGAAATTTCAAAACATAACCCGTTTAGGGTTTGATAATTGATTAACCTTCAACTGATGAACCCTTTGGAACTAATCAATTTAATTTAATGGGAAATCAACCATCAACATAAGCCTATGAGCTCCAAATGGTCAACCACTCCAAACAGTTTGAAACTGTTTGGTTTCTAACGGTTTGTTGAAACCGTTTAACCAATTTCAATGAAACTGATTGGTTTCCAACTTTTGAAACTGTTTGCCTGGGATATTTTTGAGGTGTGTGCTTAGGATGATGTCATCATCATAAAGCTACGATCCTTCATGTTTTTCTATAATTTTCATGGTGGTTCTATTGGTTTGATCAAGTGAATTTCAAGAAGAACAAATGATCAACAATTGATAAGGAATTGAATGCAATAACAATAGTAAGGGTTCATGTTATAAAACCCACCTCCAATTGAGATTCAAAGCTTCAAGTTCATGTCAAAAATGGTGGATGCAACTCCTTTCACTATCCCAAGGCTCCTCCTCAAGCTTTGAGTGAAAAAGAATGGTTAGAATTGAATATGGGATCGAGATAAGAAGAAATCATGCATTGATTTTCGATTTCCACTATGGAATTAAGGTGAAAGGAAGTCAAGAATCTTACCAACAGGTTGGGGGTCGTCCTCTTGATCTTCCAAAGCTCCCTTCGTCGTTTTGCAAGAAAAGAGAAGAAGTGGATTCGAAAAATCCTTTGATTTGAGTTGTAAAAGGTGTTTTTATAAGAAAAATCAATTAGAGAGAAAATGCGTTATAAAAATCTTTTAATTCCAAATTTAGTGCCACCTCTCCCCCCTCAATTCCTTGCATGCAAAGATATATTCCTCAAATCCTAATTACTCTCCATTATCCATGAATTAAAGGAAAAGAAATTAAGCACCTTAAATCATGTAATACTAATATCCATAAGTTAGTGGATATTTCGTTTTCTTTTCTTAATGTGAGTGGGTTCTCCACTCACGTAGATATTTCCTTTGCCTTTGAAAGGAACAAGGACGTCCACACTTGTTGATTTTCAACCAAAAAAATTTTGGTTGAAGGGAAATCCAATTAATATAATTATTTTTGCATTAAATTGAATTAGGGTTCCAATTATGCATAAATCTTGATTATTTTAATGTCAAGCTTCTCTCTCCTTCAAAGTGATACAAATAAGATGACCCTCTCATTTTCTTTTCTCTACATGATGCCAAGAAACATTAGGGACTATTTTGAAGTGTTAATTTGCATATTGAACCCTAGGTTTTGGGTAAATTGCATATTATACCAAGACTATGATTTAATGCAGAAACATTGCTTTATCAGCTCTTTCTTAGTACTCAGGCTTTTCTCAAGCCATACCTCTGCATCATATTCATTCTCATGATGCTTCAACACATGAGGAACATTTAATCATGTAACACTTTTTCTTAATTTATAGTTTCATGTGACAAATTCTTGTTTCTGAGGAGTCTCCCATGCTCCTTATTTAATTCAGCATTTCACTTTCATGATCACGATTATGTTATGTCACCCTCTTGGGACTATAAGTCTTTTCATACCTCGATTGTGCCTTATAATACGCTGACATAATACTAGGATTCCTTGTTACTTGTACCAAATATCTCATTAGTTGTACATTTTCTCATCATAAAGAGAAGTTACTTATCAATTAAGAATTTATTTTAAAGATATCTTTAATTATTATGTTTATGCAAAGCATAAACCCCTAACATATGATGTTCATATTATTTTATGTATAATTATACTGATTTCATGGTTGAACATTCCAAGTAGACAACATAAACCATTTGATATTTTCTAGATACCAGAATCTCTTACCTTGGTATCTATCACATGTGTTGAAACACATCACATAATTATCTTCCTTTCATCTTGGGACATTACTTGTTACATGTATCTTCACCTTGGAACTAAAGTCTAAGATAATCTGAGACCTCTCTAAGGATCCATCACATAAACATTATTCCTTTCTTTGTTATTATCTAACATGTTCATGAGTGTCTTATGATCTCATCACGTTTCCCATTCCCTCATTATGGGAAAAGATCTTTATTATACACACAAACATTATCGAACATGGATCACCTCCCTTGTTCTCATTCTTATATTATGAGCAGTATACTTTTTATTTCCTCATACACACATATTGATCTAATATTATCTCAGATTTCTCTTTATTATAGTTAGGATATGACCCATTTATCCATACCATATTCCTAATTTCATGATACTCATTGGATTGTCTCAGAATGACTACTGGATCAGAGCAATAAAAAAGATAACAATCTAAAAGTTTCCATACTCACTTTATCATCAGTAGTTGTATACCTGGCCAGGGTATATAAATACTGAGATTAATTAGTATGCACTTTGTATACTATCATATTCCTTCCTTTTCATATTATCACAAGCATAAGATTTAACATTCCTAGATTTTATCCAGACATCTCTTCTATAACTCATCCTTTTTATAAAGGTAAGAACAATATGAAACATCTATAATGTTACTGTACAATATGTAAGTCCTCATAGGACTAATCAAGGAAAGCCCAATCAATTACTTTCTCAATTTAACTCAGGAAATCATAAAAAGACATATTAGAATGACACTATTTTGTCTGACGTGTCATGATTCGTGGATGGTTCACTGCCTCAGGCTGATTCTTATCATAGAATCTTGCCATTGTTGGTTGCCGACTACGCTTTCTGTTATTATATATAGATCAACCAGCTTGGGATGCCTGTCTTCATCCTCATGTGCTATCACTAGACCACTGCTTATGAGATTCATGCTGACTCTACCTCAGGGGTTGATTCACCATAACATTTTTGGCTGAGCAATTTCTTGCCAGATGTCCTACCTGTCTACATTGATAGCAAATTCTGGGCTTTAGATGTGGTCTAGAAGGTTCTTTACCCTTTTCGGGTAGCCATTTCCTTGGTGTACTAGATTCTGGTTGTACTGGTGATAGCAAAATCTTTCCCTTTTTGGAACTACTAGGCCTCTGTCCCTAGATTTGGATATGCCTTTTCTCAATTCTTCCTTAATATTCCTTTTCTGGAAAATTACTTCTGATATGTCCAGGTTTCCTACACCTATGGAAGATCCTAGTTTCAGATTGTATCATACTCCTTTCATCATTTTCTATTGCTTCAACCTGCTGGTGTTGATTACATATCCTGTTGATGTCCAAAACATCGTCATTGGGGGCTGGTAATCTAGGTTGTATTGCTAATGCTTGATCCACTATATACATCATGGTTCCCTAAGTTGCCCAAAAATGATACCTAAAGAAGGATTTCTTATCATAGTTGGATCAGCTTGAGGGTTCTCAGGCAATTGTTCCTCTCTTGCCTGATCCCATGCACCTCTTCTTAGTGTAGCATTGCTGCTTTTTGCAGCATATTCCTCATGTGACCCAACCATCTTCAAGTTCATCTTCTCCTCTATGAGTAGAAGACACTATT
This sequence comes from Alisma plantago-aquatica, assembly GCA_963693085.1. Taxonomy (NCBI): domain Eukaryota; kingdom Viridiplantae; phylum Streptophyta; class Magnoliopsida; order Alismatales; family Alismataceae; genus Alisma; species Alisma plantago-aquatica. Next base: position 872,986,500 of record OY856413.1, on the reverse strand, counting down.
AGACACTAGAACAGACTCTACTACCTTAGTCCTATGTCTCTGTAGACTCAGCGAACCTAGAGCTCTGATACCACTAAATTGTGACATCCAACTCACATAAACATGATTAACTAAGCGGAAGCGTATCATTTGCAGCAGATTTACTGAAAACCACTAAAAATTAAAACTATTTACAAAGAGATCCAAACATAAGAAAACACTTTCATCAAGAACCAATGTATAACATTTATATCCTAGTTCAAAAGTACATAACTTGTACCATCTCTTCTCGAGGATTACAAACATCAGCTGCCCTATTAACATTATATACAAACAACATAAGAACCTCGAGGCATCAAGCCAAAATCTTAGATCGATTAATTAAAAACACTAACTATAAACTCCAAGGACCTGAGAGTACAGAGATGACACATAGGACTCTATGTACACATATATAAGACATGACAGCCAGACTCTCCACCTGAGATCTCACTGTTGTCCCTACTGATGCTGTCCTTTCTCTATTGAGGGAATTATATTTCCTTGTCCGTGTCCACCTAAAAAGTTGGATCCCACGGGGGTGAGACAATTTGTAAATTGCCCCAGCGAGAGATATACCTCTCTGCCAAAACATTATTATTGTAGTTTATTAGATAAAACTGAGCAGGAGGATTTTATATATATTTAATAGTAGATAAATCACTGTATGAACAAATTGAAGTAATCTCCTTTCCTAAGGACAACATTGCATCTACTCATGCTATACGGCTGATTACATTTTTACAATCACACTTATGCCCTGAGGAGATGAGGTACACCACTCATACTCCAACTGACCATTGCGAAGTCGAAATCGGTACCATACAAGGTCAATGGAAGAGTCGGCTTCCAAGACCTCCCACATCTCGGTCAGTGCCAGATCAGATGCAGGACATCTTGTGTCTCTGCTAGAGAGCTTTCCAGGGTATAGTGGCAACTTCACTATAGAGTTACAGTGGTTGTTGTACTCTCTTCACAAATCGAGAGATTTCATGTTTACCTCCATCGATGTGGCATTAATATTATTGGGAGATGTTTACTGCATCTATCCCATTCATCAGGAGATTCATGATACATCCATCCTGATACAAATAATGAAGGATTGAGAGGTTTAATGTTTACCTTCCATAAATTCCCTCATTAGGACGTAAGGATATGTTCGCCCATCAACCCCCACATATTCAAAAATATGCATTTTGGGTTTTTCCACAGAACAACCCATTTCACCATCAGTAAATACTGACACAGATGGATCTATGGTCAGGGCTCTACATGATATGATTTCACTTGATTAATTAAGTACATTAGTATATTCTTTTAGCATCAGTCAAGTTCTCAAACAAGAATTATTATTATGACAATTGCTATAAAGGAATATGTACTATTATCAACAATTACTTCTTAGTCTTTATAAGACATTGGAATCTTAGTCCCTCATTTCATTACTTGAAAGTTCACATCTCTCAACAACATCATTATCATACTTATCAAATCTGGGTATTCATACCCTCAGTTCATCGCTAATCATTATTACCAACTATTAGGTAACTATTACCTCTAGGCCCTCAGACCGAGGTATACATGATACTTGTTACACCAACATCTCACATGGCTCACAAGGCCATAAAGTGTCTTGTCACCTTTCACTAGGCAATAGCTTGTTCATATGGCTCACAAGGCCAATCAAAATCTATATCAAATAATCATCATAGCTCATATTTGCCTATGCTTATCATAAAATGATACTTGTATGGTTGATACACATGATAACAGCCATAAAAATCACTTATCACATCATGTGATAGAATAGTAACACCAACATTCCTTTATCAGGATTAGGGTTTACTATCAAATAGGATTTTCCATTCCATTACCCAATTTAGGGTTAGGATTTCCCATTTCACATCAATTAGGGTTTCATGTTTATATTATTTGTCCAACCCTAATTTATTGTTCCATGCCTCTAGGAGCATTCACTAATATCATAATTATTTACTCATGATCATTACTTTCATCATATATCATTAATAATTATCAATTCAAGGTATGAGTTCATCTCTCAACCTTACCATGGTATGTTTATATCATACTCATTATCTTGGTTTAACCCCTTTCTCATAGTATGTTAGTCAACACTTATCAAAGTCCATTGAGTTCATTACATCTTCATTGTAACAATTTACATAACACACACTTCTTGTGTTTCTTATCCAAGTATATTGGACTTGAGGTGCGTCAAGGTATATCGACCCTGAAATGCTAAATGTGATATCTATCATGTCTTGATGTATCACTTTTCTCCTCATTTCCATCATACTTAAGTTAATCAACTGACCTTGTATTAAGGTATTTCCCTCTGAATACTTTAACCACTAACCTATCACCTTTATCATGTAGTGCATAGGTCACCCATTTGAATTTGTACAACTATCTTTAATGATACAGACTTATCTCAAGTTAAGGCATTGCTTGCTATATGGTTACCTATAATCAATCACTTTAGGTACTTCCCTTATCAGTGTAATAATCACTATTACATTATTAGGATTAGGTCTCCCATACCATCACCCTTTATTAGGTTTTAAGGTTTCACACACTATCATACTTCATTAGGGTTAGGATTACATATAGCATCACCCTTCATTAGGCTTTCTCATCACATTGCCCATGATTAGGGTTTATTATATATCCCAACTAGGGTTTCTCATGGCATCACACTCAATTAGGGTTTCTCATAGAATCACCCTCAATTAGGGTTTCTCGTATGACTTTACCCGAAATTAGGGTTTCATGAAGTATCTTCTCAAATTAGGGTTTTTCATGATGTTACCCTGAATTGGGATTTCCCATATTATCATCCTAGTATAGAGTTACACCATTACTCTAGATTAGGGTTATATATGATATTTCCCTAAATTAGGGTTAGGGCTCTACAACCTTCTTGATTAGGGTTTCATAATCTCTTTATTAAGGATCATACCCTAATTACATAATTATTCAAATTGAAGGTGATAAGGCTTGACCTTTACATGATTATTATACATGTATGAATACCTCTCTCTTCCATCCTCTCTAGGATGTCTACTACTCGAACCTTGATTAGATTGAGTCTACTCTTTATTCAAATTCATGCATTTAGGGTTAGCATGATGTATTGAATTATTACATCATTATACATCAATGATTAATCCCATTAAGGGTACCAGTCATTTAGGTACATTAGGTGTCCAAATGGTTTGATCAATTGAACCTTTAATTACATGAGGTATACAATTGGATTAACCAAGTTGTACCTCAAATGATTTTGATTACTTAGACCCCAAATGGTCTTGGTCTCTCAGAACTCAAACGGTTTGAAACCGTTTGGGCAAATTGCCCTTGAAACCGTTTAAGCAAGAAGTGTATTGAAACTGAATGGACTTGGGTCTCCAAACGGTTTGAGATCGTTTGGACCCAAATGGTTTTGAGGCCATTTGGACCCAAATGGTCTTGAGACCGTTTGGACCCAAACGGTCTTAACACTGTTTGGTCCAAACCTTCTCAAAACTTAATGGACCAAAAAGGTATTTCAACACTGAATCAATTCAAGGTTTCCATCAATGAACCACCTATCAATTGAATCCTTGATTCATTCATCAATTGAACTATTGAATCATCCTTCAATTAGACCATCAATTAGGGTTTTTAACTCAATTGAACTAGGATTTATAATCAAGAAACCATCAATTAAGGTTTTGAATTTGAGGAATCATCAATGGTTAACATTGTGGAACTAATTCAATTAAAATCAATGAATCATCATCAAACTATGATATAACCTAACCTCAATCGGTCTTGAGGTCATTTGGATGACCTCCAAATGGTCTTGAGACTGATTTCCCCATCCAACATTAAAACATGTGAAATTCAATTAGGGTTTAGATCATTGGATTGATCATCAAATTAGCTATTGATCGTATTTCAATTTGATATCTATTTCTCAACCATACTCAACAATAGACCTCCAAATGGTCTTGGGTGACCTCCAAATGGTCTTGAGACCATTTGGGTTAATCTACCCAAAATTTTAAATCAACCAATTGAAATTTCAGCACTTAACCCGATTAGGGTTTGATAATTGATTAACCTTCAACTGATGAACCCTTTCGAACTAATCAATTGAATTGAATGGGTCATTAACCATCAACATCAGCCTATGAGATCCAAATGGTCAACCAATCTAATTGTTCAACCACTACAAACAGTTTGAAACCGTTTGGTTTCTAACGGTTTGTTGAAACCGTTTAACCAATTTCAATGAAACCGATCGGTTTCCAACTTTTGAAACCATTTTCCTAGGATATTTTTGAGGTGTATTCTTAGGATGATGTCATCAACATCAATCTATGATCATTCATATTTTTCTGTAATTTTCATGGAGGTTCGATTGGTTTGATGAAGTGAATTTCAAGAAGAACAAATGATCAACAATTGATATGGAATTGAATGCAATAACAATAGTAAGGGATCAAGTTATAAAACCCACCTCCAATTGATCTTCAAAGCTTCAAGTTCACGTTAAAAATGTTGGATGCAACTCCTTTCACTATCCCAAGGCTCGTCCTCAAGCTTTGAGTGAAAAGAAATGGTTATAATAGAAGATGGGATCGAGATAAGAAGTCATGCATTGATTTTTTATTTCCACCATGGAATTAAGGTGAAAGGAAGTCAAGAATCTTACCAACAGGTTGGGGGTCTTCCTCCTGATCCTCCAAAGCTCCCTTGGTCGTTTTGCAAGAAAAGAGAAGAAGGGGATTCAAAAAAGCCTTTGATTTGAGTTGTAAAAGGTGTTTTTATAAGAAAAATCAATGAGAGAGAAAATGCCTTATAAAAATCTTTTAATTCCAAAATTAGTGCCACCTCTCCCCCCTCAATTCCTTGCATGCAAATTTATCTTACTCACCTACGAATTACTCTCCATTATCCATGAATTAAAGGAAAAGAAATTAAGCACCTTAAATCATATAATACTAATATCCATAAGTTAGTTGATATTTCTTTTTCTTTTCTTAATGTGAGTGGGTTCTCCACTCACATAGATATTTCCTTTGCCTTTTCAAGGCACAAGGACGTCCACACTTGTTGATTTTCAACCAACATAATTTTGGTTGAAGGGCAATCCAATTAATATAATTATTTTTGCATTAAATTGAATTAGGGTTCCAATTATGCTTAAATCTTGATTATTTTAATATCAAGATTCTCTCTCCTTCAAAGTGATACAAATGAGATGTCCCTCTCATTTTCTTTGCTCTACAGGATGCCAAGAAACGTTAGGGACTATTTTGAAGTGGTAATTTGCGTATTGAACCCTAGGATGTGGGTAAATTGCATATTATACCAAAACTAGGTTTTAATGCACAAACATAGCATTATCAACACTTTCTTAGTACTCAGGATTTTACCAAGCCATACCTCTGAATCATTTTCATTCTAATGATGATTCAACACATGAGGAACATTTGATCATGTAACATTTGCAAGTTAACCCCTAAAGTTGGGTAATTTGCACTTTAGTCCAAAATAAGCAAACATTGGTTCAACATTATTCAAACATGACCAAAATTGAAACATAAGTTCCTCTTGAGCCTTAATTACTTTTCACTAAATAAAATTAAGGATTTAATTAACTTGCTTAAGCAAAACTCCCAGGGTTAAGGCATAACCCAGGTCAGGTATGTTACATCACCTTAGCCACAACATATATACACAGGATAACAATATTTGTATATGCCACACAAACAAGCATTAACATGCTAACAAAATTCCAATTCATTTGAAACACCATATATAAACTTTTCCTTCCTAGAACTGAGAGTACCGGTACGACTCTAGGACACACTAGACATCTAATCAACTTTTGCAAAGATTCATTACTATAGCTCCTCTTTACTACCACATGTTTGTTTTTTTCAATTACGATTTCCTAGAAAAAAATTATTGATTCCAAAAAAATTTATTGATTCCCATGTCCCAGCAAGAGATATGACCTCCAAAAAAATTTATTGATTCCAACATTTTTAGGTAATGAGATAGTTTAAGTAGTTTAATCATATATAACAAGTAAGATCAACATCATTGATGATTAACAAAATACATAATGGAGCAAATAATAACTATCTTCATTAGAAAGTCTATTCTCATATCCCTATTAATAGTATAAGGAGTCTAGATGAATGAGCATATCCAACATCATGAATAAGTCTAGTATCATATGCATAGCTAACAACATCAGCATGCCTAACAGTTGAACATATCAACATCATAATAAAAGCAAACAACATAATCACAACTATCTAGAAAAGCATGATTAGCAGTATATGCATCAATAGTTACAAAGGCATGACAAACATGCTAAACATAACTAACAACATGAGATAGCTAGCATTATGATTATAGTTAGTAGTACCGGTATAGCTATCAACATAAGCATAGCTACTGTATGTAAGCATCTACAATCTTAAGAATATCCACAACCAAAATATATCTACTATCTCTTAATTGTACTAAGCATCATCTTTATGTAAAGGTAACTTAACAAGGGCTATCATCCAATGAGAAACTTCATGTATAACCCTAAACAAATATTCCATATGATTGTATTACATCTTTTATTACACCCTAGGGAATTTGAATCGTACCATTCAAAGTCCAACTAACCCCTATGAAGGGATATTCAGTTCCGTACAAGATCTAGGAGTGTCAATATCCTAAGATCTCTGCCCCTCAATCAGTACGAGTAAAAAGGTAGTGACATATCATTCAAATATGCCACCAAAACAACATATAGTCAAGCTGCTAACCACTAGTCTGACCTTGGTACATGTCAAAGCACTAGAAACTATGGTATACAAAACCCTCTAATCTGAGGTACAACCATAGTTGTTCTCAATCACATCAGAGGTATGAGGAATGACCATAACCATCCTCCACAGCTTGCATTGTGGATGATAAGGATATATCCCCAACTTGCCACCCTCACATATTCAGTAGTATGCTCTCTGCGTTTCCCTTAGGAATACTCATTTCACCATCCAACAAATTCTTACACTGAAGATGGCTTTATTGCACACATGTTTATAGTTGCACTTGATTAGTTATGCCAACTAGGTCAATTAAGGCTGCATCAAACCAGTGGACATACAAACCCTAATAGACTTCTAGCAAGCACATAAATATCACAACTTCAAAAGATATAAAATGTGTGAAACATCATTTCTCATCTCATCATCACATGGTACTATTCACTTTCCATTCATGAGACTACACTAGTCATCACACTATCAGAAGATATAAATCCTTTTCACAATATCACAGGGTATCAACCCTTATCAACACAAGAGGATTACACCTCATTCAGGGGTCAACCATGCCCAATAGTCATTAAGACCATCATACTATCACAAGATAAAAATCCTTTTCACAATATCACAAGGTATCAACCCTGATTAACAAAAGAGGATTACATCACATTCAGGGCTCAATCATGCCCAAAAGTCAATAAGGCCATCATCCCTACAAGATCATCATTATCTTTGCATGCCTTATAACAAGGCTCAACAACATCACTTACATATATTACACTGCATCAATACAATATTGTATTAATAGGCTAGGAGATATTCATAATAAATCATAGTAGGTTATATTAACATTAAGAACATCCCTTTATTACATCAACATGTAAGGAATCAAGATATGATTAACCCTCATCACATACATAATGCACATGTTTAGCATAAGAAAGAATCAACCATGTGGCTATGATAACCACCAATTAACATATTAAGGTTATGATCATATTAAGGATGTTATTACACCATCATTCCATCATATAAGAATGTTAACCATGAATACTCATCTTTATCTATTTGTATTAGAGTTAGGTTCAACAAGATAAATTATATTAATGTTACTAATCAACACTTATACCCAAACCCTAACTCACGACATCCCCATTGGATCATGGATGCATAAGGTGAAGCATCACCATCACATTCCATACCATTCTCAAGTATGAACCCACACATAAATCAAGGTGTAACCATCGTGTTATAGCATACTAGGGTTTCAACAATAGTAATATAGTACTTTATGATTGTATTAGTCATTTAAGGACTATTCATACCCAATTACCATCATTTAGTTATATTAAAGATAGGTATAACAAGCTATACCTCATTAGGGTTACATATCCAAACAATATGGTTATCATGCCTTCTATTCATATGAGTGAATATGTAAGACTACCTTATTAAGGGTAACCCTCCATTTGTTTCATCATCATTAAACCATATCACCATACCACAATGTCACCCAGAACCATTGGATGTTTAAAAGGTAAGACCATTGGTTGTTTACATAAGTAAACACCTTGGATAAACCACCTATGAAGTCCTTGATTTGTGATCTAGAAAGAGTCACCATATAACCCTAGACATCCCTTGATTAACAACACAAAAAGTTCCATTGAGAGTAGGGTAAAGCTCACAATCGACTATTCATATAAAACAAGTCATCCATTGTCCACAAGTAAGATCCTTAAGTTGATAATATAAAGGAAACCATCTAAATCACATTATTAGGACCAACATGTTACATTACGATAATTCTACTTTATTGGAGGAATAAACATTAGGTCTTGACCATTGGGTCAAGTTCATATGTTAAAACCATCAATACAGTACAGGTCCGACAATTGCATCCAGTGACCCAAGAAACCATTGGTCTAAGGCTTAGTTGAAGGTAAAAATATATGATTAACTTACCATAGGTTTTGGAGAACCGGTACAGCAACATTAGTGACCATTAAGTCACCATAGTTGTTAGATCAACACTATATTCAATAATCAACATCAAATATCAAACTAATATCACCATTGATTGATAACATCATTAGGGTACGTAGTTTCTAATCACTAGGCTTCTAATTAGGCAAAAACATGACCTAAGCGGAGAATGTTTGTTGAAACCCTTGGTTACCACCATAAAATTTAATGAAGACAACACCATAGGGTTTTTTCAATTGTACCATCATCGGGTCATGGGTTTATAGAAGAAATCAGCTTAAAACCCTAAAATTGACCATTGGTTGATAGGTGCTTAGCACCATAGGTTGCCAAACCAACCTGATCCAAGTCACATTATACCTTAGGAATAATGTACACATGATCACAGGTTCATCTAGAACTGAAATCAGAATAGGGAACATTATAAAAATCGAAATCCAATTCAAGCATAGCTTTTTTTGCTTGGATCATCATTTTCAAGCAAGAACATGAGGTAGCAAGCTTGTGATAAGCAATAAACGTGGAGAAAGTTATATAAATTTCCTATAATTAGAAGATAAACTCCCAAGAATAAGAAAACCTGAGCAGGTAGGGTATGAATCCAAGCATAAGTTGTGAACTCGTCCATCTTGCACCTTTCTTCATCAAATGAGCAAACCCTAAGCATAAGGAGCAAGAGAGGTAGGGTTTTAGAGCTTTAGAGCAATTTCTACCATGGTACAACAAGGTTACGACCTGGAGAAAGGTAGGAGAAAGGATAACAAAGAAATAAATGGAGGGAAGAAGGGGAGTCTTACTTTTTTAGGTCAAAATCACTAGAAGGAAGCTTTTTAAACCCTAAAAGGAAGTCAATTGCAACCCTAGATTCCTTTTCCAAGAAGATCCCCTCTTTCCTCTTCATTGGACAGGAAATTCATAGAAGCACACAGTGAGAATGAGGTTCATAGAAGGAGGGAGGTGGTGGAGAGAAAATTTCTCGTTTTGGTTCTTAGGGATAAGTATATGAAACTTTAAGATAATGAAAAAGAAAAAGTTGAAGTTCTAGTACCTTTCCAAGTGTCCATGGCCTTAAACTATTAAGAATATACAAGAACACAAACACGAAGCTCCCCCATCATCCATATATACCTTCTTAGATTTTCTTTTTCGAATTTCTAAGCCAATCATATAATTCATTAGTTGATAGCTACTAAAGGTAGCTCATCCATGAAGGGGTAAACCCTAAAATACCCTTGAGGAAGACACCTTCAAAAAAAGGATTAAAGAGGCGCCCCATGGATCAAAAAGATAAATAATGATGATAGAATATCCAAGGAACATAATGAAAGTGATAAATTGCAAATAAATCTCTCAATTAAATAAAATTGTCAAAAAGTCCAAAATGTGTATAAAATTGCATAACTTGCTCAAGCAGTGTCCAAATTGGACCAAATTTGAAACATAAGCTTGTGTTATGATTTCAAAGCATATAAAAGTGTTATATTAGGGATATAATAATTCAATTATAAAAATTAATCGTATTCAACTCATTAAGCAAGTTTAGGGGCCTTACAACTATAAACCCCTAACATGGATTTCACCCCCAAAATCCAAGGTAAACAAAGATGGGTACTTCCTTTTCACCTCATCCTATTACCTACACATAGTTACTTGCATATCATGGTGATGTCACATCATTCATACATATCTCCTCTTGGGTCAGTACAAAAACCCCCACCTAAGAAGACATTCTCAATATGGAATGCAGAAACTTGTTGTGTCATCTGTACAACTCTAGTAGTAATTTTCAACTTTATATTGTATCTATCATGCTAAAATTATATATATTGTATCAACACATTACTCAAATGTCATACTTGCTAGATTTTTACCAATAATGGCATGTGTCCCATACCATTCTTTGAAGCATAAAAAAAATCCATGTATCCAACCCTTTTCATTTCTAGATACAGTGAGACTGGAACATTTGTTAGTTCCTTTTAGCATCAAAAGAAATGATGACACTGGCAGCTATCATTCCATGCGAGGAAACATCATTCCTAGTCAACCTTGTTAGGGGTGAGACAACAACACTATCTTCACTTTACTAGGATTTACACAACCTACTTAGAAGACATATCATGTTTCCATGCATAAAGATACTTAATCAATCCCATATCACTCTTGTTCAACTTGTCTCATAGCTATTGCTGCTTTGCCAACCCTAAGGTTTTTGAAGAAATATTGACCATATTTTTTACCATATTTGAAATACTTTGGCATGTAATCATTCAAAGCTTGATATAACTTCTATGACATGGCTGGAACACTCTGGTTCTCCTATTCATATATTCTATTGGTACATTGGTTATTCTAAAGGACATAATCCTAAATTCATCATGGTCATGTAACTTGTGTCATCCACTCTAACTCTTATCTATTGATATTTTGATCCTAGGTTTATCTTATAGGAATGTGGTATCACATATCTATAGACTAACAAACCATCTATCCTTGATAGTGGTCTTTCCTAGCTATCACTGAACCGTACACAACATTATAGAATCACTTTTGTTTTTCCTTCCAAACAACATCTAGAGGGTCATCATAAACTCTCTCTCTCTCTCCCAGGGGAACGAACACTTGGAATATTCATTTAATAAACATCTCCAACCTTCACATACTTCCCATACTATTGATCCATCTTGGATACTAGGATTCATTACCTTGGTATCCACCTCATTTTCTATAAGGAACTCACGTCATTATCTCATCCACTTTTACCAACATAAAAAATATTAAGAAATATAAGAGGAGTCTTCCTAATTATTGGAAGGCTCAAAAGCAAACTCATCACAAACTTTATGATCTTGAATCCATAGTCCAAGCAACCTTATGATGTAATAAGCTATCCACCATCATGTTTGCAGCAAACCCACACATACCAAGTAGCAATGATCCAAGTGAAAGATGTTCCCTAGAAAGGAAAGAAACAAAGGGGAATAACACTTTCCATACCATAGCAACATTGTTCAAGGGTCACTAGCAAAAAGGTAACTAATTCTATTTTCATTATGCGAGTTACAACTTCTTATGTATCATTTTACCCTTTTCATTTTGGGTTCCTTGTCATTATCATAGCAATCATCATGATTAACATATCTCATTACTCCTTCCTTGATGACTATTTATCCTACTAGGGTATGTTCTCTAATTGTATTATGTTTTTCACCCACTTATCAATATGTAAATCATCATATTCTACATTTTCTTCATTAAACATGGATCATCTGCCTTAATTTCTTTCAAACGCCATGCTTATTTTACATTAACACTTTCATAGACACATAGGTTGGTCTGAGACTAACTCAGGTTCCACCTTATTTCTTAGTCATTATTCCCATTCATCTTCTCATTTTAAACTTATCATAGGAGTTCTATCCATTTTATATGGATTTCATATCTTGAATCACTTTATAAGCACAAACTTATTTGTCTTTTACTTTATTATCTTGTTTAATTACATCTTCAAGAAATCCTATTTTTCTTATTTGTATTCAGATTTAGATTTCATGGTGTTGTATCATTCTCTTATAGTTACCAACAATTCAAGCTTTGATAGAATAATGATGTAATCCTCATATTCTCTTGAGGTAATATTGGGTTATCTACACCATGATTATTTATTTGGATTCATTATACTCTTTAGATTGTTTAAAAGTAACTACTTGATCAGAGCAATAAAAAAGATAACAATCTAAGAGTTCCATACTCACCTTTGTTTTCAAGAATTGAATACCTGGATGGGGCATCCAAATACAGATATTAGGTAGTATGCACCATATTTTTATGTCACAATCCTAATTTTGACATCATCCTAGTCCTATGTCCTAGTGTCCATGTAGACTTAGTGAACCTAAAGCTCTGATGCCAACTTGTGAGAACTCGTTACACTAAATGAGATTACTCAAAACATAAAACACAATCAATCACCAACTAACCACATATCTAAAAATATGGGTAAATTAAACTGATTTCAACATCAGCACCTGCTCAGAACATTTGCATTAGAGCCCAACATCTTTCTTTTATCCATACTATGAAAAAAATTTGATACATATTGTTCTACCACCTTAGCCACAACATATATACACAAGATAACAATATGTGTATATGCCACACAAACAAGCATTAACATGCTAACAAAATTTTGATTCGTTTGAAACACCATATACAAACTTTTCTTACCCGGACCTGAGAGCATGGACGACTCTAGGACACACTAGACATCTAATCAACTTTCTTAAAGATTCATTACTATAGCTCCTCTTTACTTCCACACGTTTGTTTTCATCCCTTCCGATTACCTAAAAAATGTGGTGAATCACAAGGGTGAGACCTATGTCCCAGTAATAGATATAACCTCTAAAAACATTTATTGATTCCAACACTTTTTGGTAATGAGATAGTTTAAGCAGTTTAATCATATATAAGAAACAAGCTCAACAAGACTGATGATTTACAAAATAGATAAGGGAGAAAATAATAACAATCTTCATTAGCCAGAATATTCTCATATCCCTATTAACAATATAAGGAGTCTAGTAGCATGAGCATCTCTAACATAATCAATAACTCTAATATCATATGCATAGCGAACAACATCAGAATGTCTAACAAGTTGAATATATCAACATCATAACAAAAGCTAATAACATAAGTACAACTATCTGGAGAAGCATGATTAGCAATATATGCATCTCTAGTTACAAAGGCATGGCTAGCATGCTAAACATGAGATAGCTAGCATCATGATTATAGTCAATAGTAGTAGTATAGTTATCAACATAAGAATAGCTATTGTATGTATGCATCTATAATTTTAAGCATATCCACAACCTAAGTATATCTACTATCTCTTAATTGTACTAAGCATCATCTTTATGTAAAGATAACAAACAAGGGTTATCATCCAATATGAAACATCATTTATAACCCTAAACAAATATGCTACACAGTTGTATTACATCTTTTATTACGCCCTGGGGAATTTGAATCATACCATTCAAAGTCCAACTGACCCCTGCGAAGGGATATTCAGTTCCGTATAAGATCTAGGAGTGTTGGTATCCTAAGATGTCTTCCCCTTAGTTAATACGAGTAAAAAGGCAGTGACATATCAGTCAAAGTTGCCACCACAATGACATATAGTCAAGCTTCTAACCACTAGTCCGCCCTTGGTACAGGTCACGACACTAGAAACCAGGGTATACAAAACCCTCTAATCTAAGGTACAACTGTACTTCTAACGACCCCGCCTCCCAGTAACCCCCAATTAAGGGAGACCAAGAGCTCAGAGCCATTATCCAATTTAACAGGATCAAAGGTTCGACAAATAATCAATAACAATTATGAAATTCTACTAACTAAACTGAAGTCTAGTAGTAAAAATAAAACATTGCATACCTTTAAAAAAACTTTGGAAATCTATCTATCCATAGCTTGAATAATTCTATCTAATCCTGCTTGCACTTCATTTCATATTTTTACAATGTGTCGCTTTACTGTTCGTGCTTTTTAGGTTATACCTAAAACGCCGACAAACAAAACATCGGTCAGCATATCAAAATATGTTGGTATGTGGGGACAACTGAAATTTTGCAAATATGGATAGCAATCTAATTATCACAATCAAGTTAATTAACAAGCTAATTTATGCTTTTCAGTATGACATTCTCCACCGCTTTTGCCCTAACCCTGGCATACCCCCTTTTAGGTTTCTCTTTTATCATTGACTTAAGGCCACCTTCTCAATCCCGAGCTTGGTGACTGGGGTCACCCTTCATGGTGCCCTTTAGTCAATCAATATCATAGGCCACCTTCTCAATCCTGAGCTTGGTGTCTGGGGTCACCATTCATGGTGCCCATGGGTCTTCCCTCCTGGGCTTGACCTCTTTGCATCATCCATCAGGGTGGCATGTAGGTGCGAGAATACACACTAGTTTATAATTTTGATAACCATAGTGACTTAATAATTTTGCAAGTATGAACATCCAACTGTTTAGGTTGCATTCAAGGTGAGGAAACATTCGGAAAACCCTCAGGAAACTAATGTGATCAACCATAATTAACCACATACTTGTTAGGCAGACTCACGTGCAGGAATAATCCAAACAAGCAAGTAATCTTGAATCAAGCAAGCACACAATTTAGTCCTAAAATATACATCCAATATTCTTTATCATGGATCATGGTATCCAAGTCTAATACGCCTAATTGTTCCCTAGGGTTACTAGCCCTTTTTAGGGTTTAGATTACAATTAGGGTATTTCTTCCTTTTTATTATTTAAAACCCTACTTTTAGGAAATTACTCACAAACCCTAATTATATCATCTTATTTATCACAAAAGATTCTAAGATCATACTTTTGCAACATGAAACCCTAATTTCGAATAAACTACTCTTTCCTTCCCTTTTTCCCTTATTTAGGGTTTCTAAGGGTATTAATCACAAGGTTAGGCTCAAAACCTTAATTCTTGCATTTTCATCTTCAAAATAGTTCAAGATCCATCTTTATCATTAAACAAGTTAATAATGCTCGAATTAGCTTATTTGCAAAATTAAATCCACCCTTTATCATCAATTAGGGTTTCTAACCACAAATTAACACTTTTTCTTTTAAAATTATACAATTTTACAAAAGTATACTAATTTAGGCTTCCAAACCACTTTTACTTTATTCATCGTATTTTTTTGATCAATTTACATGTATTAACTTTTCTCATCTGAGTTTCCTAGCTCAAGATATGATTTTAGCAAAGAAAATCTTTTTATTGCTTTAGTTGCTAATTTCAAAAAATACGGACCATTAGATCGATGGTCCGTTGGTCCACTCAGAATCCAACGACCAGGGACGCACACACCTATTCAAGCGATTAAAAGAACGCGAAAGACCAATATGGCCCTAACGCGGTAGAAGGGGGCAAAGGGTACATTGGTAAATTCGCACGAACTCCCCCTTCTTCAACCTCACATCCACGCTGTAGCTACGAGGGTCAACTCCGCAATTGACTTCTCAATCCAAGCAACCTGCGAGTGCGCCAAGGGCTCAGGAGGCTTCGTCCTCCTCTGTCGAACCTACCTACGACCTCAATTTCTTGCTCAGGACTATCCAAGACCGCCCCCTACTCGCCAGACTCCGGCTAGGTTCGCTGATGCGTTGAGCATACAGGTCAGGGTGATCGGGGAAATGGAAGGCACTAGGATACTCCTTGCACTCTGCCGCTACGTTTGGGATAGAAAAAAGATGTGTCAATTCCCTCCTTCACCCTCCCCTATATATAGGGTCGAGGGCAGGTCCCTGCTAGATTGGGGACTCTCCCAAATGGCGACCAATCCCCTACAAAGTAGGGATGGTCCCCTTCGTTTTCCTCTCCCGAGTCCAAAGAAACTATCAACATGCTTGCACAAACTATGGATCATGAGAAGACCAAGATGGAAAATTCCTCCTATAACTCGTAGAGTCACAGTCTTCATGGAATTGGACAAAGAGTGATCAACATTGGATCAAGATCCAACGGTTCACACTGCACGCGTCCAAACAAAAGGAAACTCATTTTTCTAATATCAGAATAATTCCATACTTTGGAGATAATTTGAGAAATTCATATCTCCTAAACCATAGATCCTTTTTGTCTCAAAGTTTAAGGGAAAGTTTGTCTTTACATTATCAAGCTATGTACGAAATTTGGGAAACAAATTACACTGGATGATAAGGTTTCCTTCTCTCCCAAGTTATCCATTGATTAATTCAAAATTAATTTCTAATTCTTTTCCCTTTGCCATCATATTGTTATCTTGGGTCCCTTGGACCTCAAGAAATCCTAAAGGCATGGATTCCCATATTGGGGAATATATTTTGTCTCTATCCTTTTATTTATGTCTATTTCACATATTCTCCTTATCTTTTTATTTCTTCATTAAAATATCTCGTTTTGAGGATTTCTCTTTATTTCTCTTTTTATTTTACTTATTAGAATTCCTTTTAATATTAGAAACCTCATGGATATGAAAATCCATCAAAGATAACTCAATTATACCTCTTTCCACAAATTTCCATTTATCATTGTTTTCAATTTCTTTCTTAATAAAGAAACATTTATTTAATCTTTTCTTTTCTTGTTGCATTATCTTTGTAACTTTGGATTCCTTGGAACCCAAGGAACCCAAGATACATGAAATTCAACTTTGGATTATATTCTTTTGCCTTCTAGAGGTTTCCACATCTTTCTTTTCTCTAATTCTCAATTATTCATTTACTAATCAAATTTCCTTATTATTGGGCCCAATAGCCAATCAAGCCCACAAAACAATCAAAAAGGCAATTGTAAATGAAATCCATTTATTCAAAGAAAATTATAACATTATTGATTCAAATATCTTTAATAAGAGAAATTAAAATTTTTACCAAAAGAACCAAAAATTGGGGTTGTAACATCCTTCCCCTCTTATAGGAATTTTGCCCCCAAAATTCCATCAAGAAAACAAACAAATTAGGATAAGCCTTTCCTTATGTCCATCATGGCTCCCGTATGGCCTCACCCTTTCCATGGTGCTTCCCAAGAACGTTAATCATCTCATATTCTTCCTTCTGATTTCTTTCTTACCTCGGCATATCGTACCCTCATAGGTGACTCAGGACATTTCAACCTCTCATAAAGCTTAATAGGTCCAGGGCTCAACACATGGCTGGGGTACCTCACATAGTTCTCTAGATCAGACTCATGGAACACATTATACATCATGTTATCCTGAGGGGTAAGGCTAAACACAACCATCTCCACCAATCCATCTCAAATGGACCCATATATCGGGGACTCAACTGTAGCTTAGAGGGGTCAGATTTTCACATCACATACTCTCCCACAGTGAACTGTATGTCAGTCTACTTTACATCAACTCATGACTCATATCACCCCTAGGCTCTCTCTCATCCATTACATGATCAAAGTGACTTCATCTGCACACACATGTGGTTCTTTATTGACCTTCGCGAGGTCCCTTCACCAACATCATCTTAATGAAGTGGTGACTAACACATCCTCCCTTACAGAGCTTCTTTTTCATCCTGATACTGGCTATGGTGGTTATCATCTTATCTTATAGAGGACAATAACTGCCTCTAGATATCACCCCGAACGAGCACACATGCTCTCATCAGACCCTCTAGTCTGGATCATACTAACCATTAGTTAGGGGTGATAAACGATAATAACATCGAGTTCGTCTACTTCCACCTCATGGAAGTGAATCTTTAGGTTATACTCAAGAACTTGTGAACTTGCATCATGGTGTAGTTGAACCATCTTTCTCATATGTAATTCAACTGAATTTGTCCCTTTACATTATTCTTTCTTTCTCATGTCATCTAGGTAAGGCGATCTACCATAACCCATATTGCATCTTGACCTTCCTTGGTCTAGGGGAGACTTACTACAACATCCATAGTGATGAACTCCCATTCCCTCTTGGGGACTCTTTACCCTCTATAACAATACACTGGGTTATTGATGTTCATCCTTCACCTTCTGGCTTGCATGGTGACAAGCCACGTGCAACTTCATCTTAGGCATCCAAAGTGCCACTATCACTTACTATGTTTATAGTATCATGGTGTAAGGTGATCTTAAAATCATGGTTTCCTGTGTGTCATGATTCCTCAAGATCGATTCCTCATAAACCCTAAACCACTCTCATCAGGGCTTTATTACCTTCCTATCCAAAGAAGTGTATCTGTGGTTCTTCCACCATCCTTTCATTTCATCAAAGCCTAGGCTGGACAAACAACTCCTAACTTGATCAACCGGTATCATTGCATCTGAGGGTTATCCTAACAACCTCGTCTAGCTGCTAGCTAACTAGGCAGCTGCATCTCAACAAGAGCATCCATTACCACTTCACATCCTTAGGTGTTAGGTAATGTTGAAGACATACACTTCCGTGTACTCCACTTATCATCTCATCCCAAACTATAAGTCTATCTTCATCAAGAAACTTTGAGCTCATCCTCTTAGTTTTCAAACTCAACCTTGTATAACTCATAGCCCATGATAAAATATCCTCACTAGATGACTACCTTAATACTCATAGTGTTTGCAAACCATCCACATACCGTTCACTCCAGAAGGGTATGTCATCATCTATGTCCCCATATCTCATAGCAACGTTCCAACTCACATCATCTTTATCTTTAGTGTATGGCATGCGTACTGTCCTATCTCTCACTCCCATAACAAGAGGAAATAAGCATTTGAATGCAATCCAAATACAAAGTTCTTCCCATTCCAAGAGTAGAGATGGCACATCCCACCTTGCCAGTACACCTTCAAATCCAAGTTGAAACATGCAACATATGTCTCAAACATCATGATATCAAAGTTACTTCCATGTGGAACTGGTCTTGAACCTACTTAGGTCCACACACATTCCTTTGTCATCTCCTCTACTTCTATAGGGTGTCGACACTTTTGGTGTCATCCCTCTTCCCTCATGCATCCAGAAAGTGCCCTACACATCTGCCCTTTAGGTCCCATGAGTTCCTGAAGGTGATCAGTCTCCTAACCCATGGCCCTCAGACAATGATAGTTGTTACCTTTGAAGCCTATAGTCATGTGCAACTAGGGAATTAGGAAACTCCCACTTCCATCGATATTATCCCTACCTGAACCTAGGATAGACTTAGGATTCTATCATAGTACATGTTCCACTTAGAACCTTACCCAAGCCTTCATCATCTCTCTCTCTGCATTCATAGCTGACTTCCATCCTTTCATAGGGGGTCATGGCAACCTACCTACCTTGGTCAGGCTCCTCCATGGTAACACATCCACATGCACTTAGAGATGGTTATTTATGGGTCTACAGGTTCATTCTCATACCATGTAATTTTCACTTAGATTCTCACGATCCTATGAGACCTCTTTAGGTTTCCACAAACCCCAAAAAACTGGTATACACCCTACCAAAGGGTCCCTCTCTGAGGATGGGATGAAACTACAAATCTTGACAAAAATGTCACAAACATCCTTAGGGTTTATATTCACATGAGCATGCTTAACCCAACAACTATTAAGGCACAAGAAAACCACCTACTAAACCATACTAGGTCATACTTGTTCTCATCCGCAACATTGGATCAAGATCATACCTTACCATGCCATCCACTTAGCTATGAGGGGTTCATCAAACATACCTTTAAACTTAAGGGGTTTCCCTTTCCTCTAATCATGAGGAGTACCATGCTCAAATATATAGAAACTCAAATCTCATCATAAGCATCAGGTACACCACTTCCCCTCTTAGGCCTAAGAACCCTAGGTTCATTTCTTTATGACACAATTGTCCAACTGCATGCTCAACCTTTAACCAAGAACCAAGCATGTCCAAGGTATTTCATGCACTTCCCATGATCCTTTCATTCGAGCAACACTTCAGACTTGAGTCCTCCTCAAGGACAGTCAACAAGGTACATGGCCTCACAACCTGTTACTAAACCTCTTCAGGGTTAAAGGAACTCTTCTTCTCATCTATACCTTAGGTACAGAGGTACCAACAGTCTCATCCTCTCTCTAGGGTTTGGTTCCGCTAATGGCAACCAAGATATCATCAGCATGAGGCAACCACTATTATCCACTTAGGTCGCATCATCCTCAACTCCCCACTTTTCCTCATATCTTGGTGTCTAGGCTTCCAACCTTCTTGCTTGGGTCCTACTCTCTCTCTCTCTAGAGCTAACTCCACAACCAACCTTATACTAAAGGTCCTCTCGCCATGAAGATGGATCAAGCTCACAAGCATACCTCTACATGAAGAAGCCTATGTTCAAACTTATGTTTTCTTAGAATTATCCATAACTCCTCTTGCTTATCTCATAAGCTATCCATCATACTCCCTTGGCTAGGGTTTTAGCCTACTGTTAGCACTACTGACGTACTCTGGGTGCATACTATGCCATGCTCATATAGCCCCTAGGGTTGTCCATAGGTTCTTCTCTAACCTCATCAAAGAAGGAGCTATCCTTTGCTCTAACATGCACGACCCTTCCCAGCATTGGGTTGCCAAATGCACTTGGTCAACCAATCTCATATGGCTCACAACGTCCTGAGCATCCAAAAGCATGTTCACCCATAAACCTGGTTTATCATGAAATTTACTCATCACGTCATCTCTCTCTCTAACCAACACTTAGGGTTAGGGTTGGCATCATCCTCAGAGGAGGTGCCAGGTCTCTACTTTTAATGGAGATCTCTACCTCTAAGACTAACTCTCTTTACTTATCCTCCTGACAAGAAGGCCTAGCCTCAGGCCTATCCTGAGGTCATGACAACTTATGTCATATGACCTAAGCATGTATCTATTCCTTTATGCTTAATCTATTAATCTTATGTCCATGACATCTTATTTACATGCTTTTTATTAATTTGGTGGAGGATTCCTTAAACCTTATCAACCTTACCCATACCTCAAGAGGGTGAGGAAAAGTGAGAAAACCCTAATCCTTAAGTCCCTTAACAACATTTTGAGTTGAGAAGATATGAACAAGATGAGAGAGTCCAAAAGGTATCTTATTTCAAGTCAAATCCTAGGACATCGGCCAGGCGGTCATACAATCTGGGAATCCTCATATTCTGACTAGCGGTGTGGAGGAAATCTTGCCAGCCCCCAGACGTGATCCTTTTCTAGATACCTCTATCTTTTAGAAAATTCTCTAATAACTCCCTTGGGTTCTATAGAGTTTGAAAAGTTTAATAATTATTAAAGATTAAATGAGGAACATATGCTCTGATACCATATGTAATGACCCCGCCTCCCAGTAACCCCCAATTAAGGGAGACCACGAGGTCAAAGCCATTATCCAATTTAACATGATCAAAGGTTCGACAAATTATCTAATACAATTATGAAATTCTACTAATTAAAATGAAGTCTGGTAGTAAAAATAAAACGTTTCATACCTTTAAAAAAACTTTGGAAATCTATCTATCCACAGCTTGAGTTATTCTATCTAATCCTCCTTGCACTTCATTTCTTATTTTCACAATGTGTCATTTTACTATTTGTGCTTTTCAAGGTTATAACTAAAGTGTCGACAAACAAAACGTCGGTCAGCATATCACAATATGTCGGTATGTGGGGACAACCGAAATTTTGCAAATATGGATAACAATCTAATTATCACAATCAAGTTAATTAACAAGCTAATTTACGCTTTTCAGTATGACATTCTCCACTGCTTTTGCCCTAACCCTGGCATACCCCCTTTCGGGTTTCTCTTTTGCCATTGACTTAAGGCCACCTTCTCAATCCCAAGCTTGGTGCCTGGGGTCACCCTTCATGGTGCCCTTTAGCCATGCAATATCATAGTCCACCTTCTCAATCCCAAGCTTGGTGCCTGGGGTCACCACTCATGGTGCCCATGGGTCTTCCCTCCTGGGCTTGGCCTCTTTGCATCATCCATCAGGGTGGCATGTAGGTGCGAGAATACACACTTATTTATAATTATGATAACCATAGTGACTTTATAATTTTGCAAGTATGAACATACAATTGTTTAGGTTGCATCAATGTGAGGAAACATTCGCAAAACCCTCAGGAAACTAATGCGATTAACCATAATTAACCACATGCCTGTTAGGCAGACTCAAGTGCAGGAATAATCCAAACAAGCAAGTAATCCAGAATCAAGCAAACACACAATTTAGTCCTGAAATATACATCCAATATTCTCTATCATGGATCATGGTATCCAAGTCTAATAGGCCTAATCATGCCCTAGGGTTACTAGCCCTTTTTAGGGTTTATATTACAATTAGGGTCTTTCTTCCTTTTTATTATTTTAAACCCTACTTTTAGGAAATTACTCACAAACCCTAATTATATCATCATATTTACCACAAAAGATTCTAAGATCATACTTTTTCAACATGGAACCCTAATTTTAGATAAACTACTCTTTCCTTCCCCTTTTCCCTTATTTAGGGTTTCTAAGGGTATTAATCACAAGGTTAGGCTCAAAAGCTTAATTCTTGCATTTTCATCTTCAAAATAGTTCAAGATCCATATTTATCATTAAAAAAGTTAATAATGCTCGAATTAGCTTATTTGCAAGATTAAATCCACCCTTTATCATCAATTAGGGTTTCTAACCACAAATTAACACTTTTCTTTCAAAATTTTACACTTTTACAAAAGTATACTGATTTAGACTTCCAAACCATTTTTACTTTATTCCTCGTATTTTTTTGATTAATTTACATGTATTAACTTTCCTCATCCAAGTTTTCTAGCTCAAGATATGATTTTAGCAAAGAAAATCATTTTTATTGCTTTAGTTGCTAATTTCAGAAAAATACGGACCGTTAGATCGATGGTCCATTGGTCCACTCAGGATCCAATGACTAGGGATGTTTGAGCCTATTCTAACGATTAAAAGCATGTGAAATACGAAAATGGCCCTAATGTGGTAGAAGGGGGGTGAAGGGTACCTTGGTAAATTCGTGCGAACTCCCCCTTCTTCAACCTTGTGTCTGCGCTGTAGCTGTGAGGGTCAACACAACAGTTGACTTCTCAATCCAGGGGACCTGGGAGCACGCCAAGGGGTCAGCAGGCTTCGTCCTCCTCCGTCGAACCTACCTATGACATCAATTGCTTGCCCGAGACTCGATAAGACAACCCCCTACTCACTGGACTCCAACGAGGTTCACTGAGGTTTCGAGGGTACATGTGAGGGTGATTGGGGAAATTGAAGGAACTAGGATACTCCTTGCACTCCGCTGCAGCATTTGGGCTAGCAAAAATATGTGTCAGTTCCCTCCTTCACCGTCCCCTATATATAGGGTCAAGGACAGGTCCCTGCTAGATTAGGGACTCTCCCAAACGGTGACCACTCCCCTACAAAGTAGGGATGGTCCCCTTCATTTTCCTCTCCTGAGTCCAAAGAAACTATCAACATGCTTGCACAAACTCTGGATCACGAGAAAACCAAGATGGAAAATTCCTCCTATAACTTGCAGAGTCCCAGTCTTCATGGAACTGGACAAAGAGCGATTAGCGTTGGATCAAGATCCAACGGTTCACACTGCACGCGTCCAAACAAAAGGAAACTCATTTTCCTAATATCAGAATAATTCCATACTTTGGAGATAATTTGAGAAATTCATATCTCCTAAACCATATCTCCTTTTTGTCTCAAATTTTAAGGGAAAGTTTTTTTGTACATTATCTAGCTATGTACAAATCTTGGGAAACAAATTACAATTGATGGAAGTTTTCCTTCTCTACCAAGTTATCCATTGATTAATTCCAAATTAATTAGTAATTATTTTCCCTTTGCCATCATCTTGTTATCTTGGGTCCCTTGGACCTCAAGAAATCCTAAAGGCATGTATTCCCATATTGGGTAATATCTATTTGCATTTATCCTTTCATTTATGTCTATTTCACATATTCTCCTTATCTTTTTATTTCTTCATTAAAATATCTATTTTTGAGGATTTCTCTTTATTTCTCTTTTTATTTTACTTATTGGAATTTCCTTTTAATATTAGTAACCTCATGGATACAAAAATCCTTTGAAGATAACTCAATTATACGTCTTTCCACTTATTTCCCATTTATCATTGTTTTCAATTTCTTTCTTAATAAAGAAACATTTATTTAATCTTTTCTTTTCTTGTTGCATTATATTTGCAACTTTGGACTCCTTGGAATCCAAGGAACCCAAGAGGCACCAAATCCAACTTTGTATTATATTATTTTGCCTTCTAGAGGTTTCCACATCTTTCTTTTCTCTAATTCTCAATTATTCATTTACTAATCGAATTTCCTTGTTATTGGGCCCAATATCCAATCAAGCCCACAAAACAATCAACAAGGCTATTGTAAATGAAATCCATTTATTCAAAGAAAATTATAACATTATTGGTTCAAATATCTTTAATAAGAGAAATTACATTTCTCAGCAAAAGAACCAAAAATTGGGGTTGTAACAGTAGTTATCCTCAATCATTATAGATGTATGAGGCATGACCATAGCCATACACCACGACCTACATTGTGGAGGACAAGGATACATCCTCAACTTTCCACCCCGACATACTCAACAATATACGCTTCGAGTTTCCCTTTGGAATACTCATTTCACCATCTAGCAAGTTCTGACACTAAAGATGGCTCTACGGCACATCAAATTAGTAGACATACAAACCTTAATACACTTCTAGAAAGCATATAAATATCACAACTTCAAAAGATATAAAACATGTGAAACATCATTTCTCATCTCATCATCACATGGTAGGATTCACTTGCCATTCATGAGACTACACTAGTAATCATACTATCACAAGATATAAATCCTTTTCACAATATCATAGGGTATCAACCCTTATCAACACAAGAGCATTACTCCTCATTCAAGGCTCAACCATGCCCAAAGGTCATTAAGACCACCATACAATCACATGATATAAATCCTCTTCACAATATCACAAGGTTTCACCCTTATTAACACAAGAGGATTACACCTCATTCATGGCTCAAACATGCCCAAAGGTCATTAAGACCATCATATTCTTCCATGTAAGATCATAATTATCTTTGCATACCTTATAACAAGGCTCAACAACATCACTTACATATAATACACCAAATCAACACAATATTTCATTAATGAGCTAAGAGATATTCATAAATAATCATAGTAGGGTTATATTAACATTAAGAACATTCCTTAATTTCATCAACATGCAAGGAATCAAGATATGATTAACCCACATCATATTCATAATGCACATATTTAGCATTAGAAAGTATCAACCATGTGGCCATGATAACCACCAATTAACATATTAAGGTTATGATCAATTAAGGAGGCTATTGCACCATCATTCCATCATATAAGAATATTAAACATGAATACTCATATTTATCTATTTTCATTAGATTTAGGTTCAACAAGATAAATTATATTAATGTTACTAATCAACACTTATACCCAATCCCTAACTCACACCATACCCATTGGATCATGGATGCATAAGGTGAAGCGTCACCATCACATTCCATAACATTCTCAATTGTTAACCCACACATAAATGAAGGTGTAACCATCGGGTTATATAATAATAGGGTTTCAATAATAGTAACAGAGTACTCCATGATTGTATTAGTCATTCAATGACTATTCATACCCAATTACCATAATTTTGTTATATTAAAGCTAGGTCTAACAAGATATACCTCATTAGGGTTACATATCCACACAATTTGGTTATCATCCCTTGTACTCATATAAGTGAATAGGTAAGACAACCTTATTAAGGGTAACCCTCCATTTGTTCCATCAGCATTCAACCCATATCACCATACGGCAATGTCACGTAGAACCATTGGATGTTTAAGAGGTAAGACCATTAGTTGTTTACATAAGTAAACACCTTGGATAAACCACCTATGAAATCCTTCATTTGTGCTCTAGAAATAGTCACCATCTAACCCTAGAAATCCCTTTATTAACAACACAAAAAGTTCCACAGAGAGTAGGGAAACACCCATAATCGACTGTTCATTTAAAACAAGCCATCCATTGTCAACAAGTAAGCTCCTTAAGTTGATCATATAAAGGAAACCATATAAATCACATTATTCAGACAAAAATATTACATTACCCATCATTCCCATTTATTGGAGGAATAAACATTAGATCTTGACCATTGGGTCAAGTTCATATATTAAAACCATCAATTACAGTATAGGTCCAACCATTGCATCCAGTGACCCAAGAAATCATTAGTCTAAGGCTTAATTGATTCTACAACTATATGATTAACTCAGCATAGTTTTTGAAGAACTAATACACCATCATTAGTGATCATTACATCACCATAGGTTGTTTGATCAACACTATATTCATTAATCAATGTCAAATATCAATCTAATATCACCATTGATTGATAACATCATTAGGGTACTTAGTTGTTAATCACTAGGCTTGTAATTACGCCAAAACATGACCTAAGGGGTGAATGTTAGTTGACACCCTTGGTTACCACCATAAATTGTCATGAATACAACACCATAGGGTTGTTGCAATGACACCATCATCGAGTCAGGGGTTTATAGAAGAAATCAGCTTAAAACCCTAAAATTGACCATTGGTTGATAGGTTCTTAGCATCATAAGTTGTCAAACCAACCTGATCAAAATCATATTATACCTTAGGAATAACATACACATGATCACTTCATATAGAACAAAAATCTGAATAAGGAACATTATAAAAATCAAAATCCATGTCAAGCATAAATTTTTTGTGCATGGATCATCATTTTCAAGCAAGAACATGAGCTAGCAAGCTTATGGTAAGCAATAAATGTGGAGAAAATCATAAAACATGCCTCTAATTAGAAAATAAACTCCCAAACATAAGAAAACACGAGCAGGTAGGGTACGAAATCCAAGCATAAACTGTGAACTCGTCCATCTAGCGAGCAAACCCTAAGTATAAGGAGCAAGAGAGGTAGGGTTTTAGAGATTTAGAGCAATTTATACCTTGGAACAGAAAGGTTCCGACCTGGAAAAAGGTAGGAGAAAGGATAAAAAATAAATAAATGGAGGAAATAAGGGGATTCTTACTCTTTTAGGTCAAGATCACTAGAAGGAAGCTTTTCAAACCCTAAAAGGAAGTCAATTGCAACCCTCGATTCTTTTTCGAAGAAGATCCTCTCTTTTTTTCTTCCTTGGACAGGAAATTCACAGAAGCACAGAGGGAGAACGAGATTCATAGAAGTAGGAAAGTGGTGGAGAGAAAATGTCTCGTTTTGGTGCTTAGGGATAAGTATATGAAACTTTAAGATAAAGAAAAAGAAAAAGTTGACATTCTAGTATCCTTCCAAGTGTCAATGGCCTTAAACTATTAAGAATATACAAGCACACACACAAGCATCTCCCCCACCATCAATATAGACCGGCTTAACTTTCCTTTGTTGAATTTATAAGCCAATCAAATAATTCATTAGTTGATAGATACTAAAGGTAGCTCATCCATGAAGGAGTAAATCCTAAAATACCCTTGAGGAAAACACCTGCAAACCAAGGTTTAAATTGGCACCCCATTGATCAAAAAGCTCAATAATTATGAAAGAATATCCAAGAAACATAATTCAAGTGATAAATTACAAAGAAAATCTCTCAATTTGCTAAATTATTAAAAAGTCCAAAATGTGCATAAAATTGCATAACTTGCTGAAACAGTGTCCAAATTGGACCAAATTTCAAACTTAAGCTTGTGTTATGATTTCAAAGCATATCATAAGCTTATATTAGGGTTATAAGAATTTAATTATGATAATTAGGCTTATTCAACTCATTAAGCAAGTTTAGGGGCCTTAGACAAAAGGTGGCTTACATACCAAAAATCTAAAACATGATAACCTCACAACATACTTAATATGAATAAAGTGTGATTACTCGATGTATCATTGCACATGAAATAAACATGAAAAATTGAATGTCTAATAATATCTTTATATCTAAGTAGTTTGTTGAAATGTGTAGGTTGGATCGTAATAATAAGGAAACACAACATACATGACCCACTTTCCTTTGTTGCAGAGGATTAACCATTTTCCTTAGGTTCTTCAGTCAATTTTAAATCCTAAAAAGACATTAGAAAACAATTTTATTACATATGATTACTCAATTCCTAACTAGAATTTAGTTCATTGTATAGGATGCATATTAATCCAGTCTTATATTCAGAGCCCAACCAAACTTATGTTGATCTCATAATCAACCCTTCAAAAATCTTAATGTAAGTATGTATCTTACCAAATAAATGATATTATAAGCTTATTCTAAAATACCGACACCAACTTGTATGCATCTTAGATCCATCACGTATACTATAAACCTCATAAAAGTTTTATGTAATGATTTGTTTCCTTTCTTTGTAATAGTCTTATCCTAAACATACTCGATATGAATTACATGAATGTTTCTAGAAAAATACAAAAACCCATGGCAACTTGACTCACTGGTTAACCATAGGACTCCAATAATATTTAAAAAATAATCATCTAATAAGGCGAAGGAAATATGTAGGGTGTTGAAATCATGGTGATGAGTACATGATACCCCAATTATTTCCATCATGATAACATCTAGTTCATAAGAAATATCACCATTGCACTCATCTTTGTGTGAATTCATGCATCAAATTGATATTACTGACCAACAATAAGATATATTTTAGAATCATTAAACTCATGTTCTCATTGCATCATATCTTCAAAACATGTGCGGTGTCGATTCCCTAAAGATTGACGATAAGGTCCACACCAACATCATTAATTTAACATAACATCAACAATACAATCATACCTATCTTTACCTTAACCTAATTGCATCATATGATACTTACCATGGTGTTAGACCTCTGTTAATGTGTTCATCGTCTCACAATCTTTACAATGATCCCTTATATGTATTATTCTAGCAACCACGTTAATTTCCATGAATGAAAGTATCTTAATGAAATGAAAATGTTACTATCTTTGTTACCTTGCTTTTTTTATTTTTCCTTCAGGCCTGACGGGACTCGTGACTGAAGGTCCATCAACAACTAAAGCCCAGACTTTGCTCCCCATTTTCCTTGGCAATGATGAAAACAAGGATTGATATCCTCAATTTTTTTGTGAAAATAGGTCATCGACCACATGGATGTTCTTTGGTCAGCCCTACTCTCTCCTTGGCCACCGCAAGTCACAGAACAAGTATGATTTTCCTGCGCCCAAGGTGTTTCACACTACCCCATGGCTGCAGATCTCATTCAAGGAGCCCCCATCAAATCTAGCAACCACTGATACCCTTGTTCCTTTTTGTTTACAACTTTAACCAATGTTTTCATAGTCACCCTACTCAACAAGAAAGTTCTTGATGATCCAATGATCTCACAAGAAGCCAGAAAGTCCTATAATCTTTTACTAATATGCTCTAATGACCATAGAGGTGGTCATGGCTCCCTAGAATCTGGAGAGGAGACTCTACTTGACCCCTTATGCCGCTATCTGTCTCTTCTTCCTGGTTTCCACTTTCTTACCCTCTTTATTTCTTAGGGAAAACCATAATCAACTTTTGTCCTCCACCACTATTGCAACATATGGGGGTTTTATAGCCTCCTTCCATTCTCGGTCTCCTAATGAGATATATCACCCTTAGTATATCTACTTCTAGAATGAATACTCTGCATCCTAAAAGAACAAGGATTGTGAGTCCCCTTTTTTCCCCTTTTGTGAAATACACACCCACATACAGAACCAGGATGTGCTCAATTGAGCTAGTGGTTCCCTAGTTTAGCATGCATGGGGATTTTGGGTCCCGAATCACTTTGGAAACTAGGTTTGGAAATTAGGGCTTCCTTCTTAGGTAGTGTTGTGGCTAGGGGGAGGGGTATCAGCAGTCGGTGTGAGCCACCCCTCTCGCCAAGGCCCCTTGGCCCGTCATCACCAAGGAGTTGTGGGATGGTCTGAAGCTTCTCTATGGCCTATCTAGCTTTGACGCCTCCTTTCACAGGTCCCCAACGATCCTTTGTAGTGTCGATGGCTGGTAGATATGGATTTGGCGTTGTGGTGGCTTGGTTTCTAGTGTTACCAAAGGTTTTGTTGCTACATGGAGTCTTCTTCGTCCCCCCTTATCCTCAACGACGTCAGGCATGCTTCCTCTTTCCCCTTAGGTTTTTCTTCTTTTATATATTTTTGGTGTTTCTGGTTGCGTCTGTGGTAGTTTCATCTGCCATTTTTAGTTGCCATTTAACAACCTTCATTGTTGTATCAGTGGTCTCTCTGAGGTGCGAGTTATGAGTCCCTACTTCGGCTGGTTCTCAATTTTTTCTCAGTGAATTTTCTTTTTCTTAGTTGTATAGCTAAACTTGTAGTGGAGAGATCTGGTTGCATCACAAATCATAATAAGAATTATCTTCTCCGAGACATACTCACTTTGAAGGAATCCCCAATGGAAAGTTGCTTTTGTCAATGTTGTTGCAAGGGCATCAAGTCATAAATGCCCTATTCTCATCCCAATTTGAGTTTCAACATCTTGATTGTTCTGATCTTGGTTCATGTTCATTCTTCTGGTGTCTTTTTTTGCTCATGTAGATGTCGTATGGCTTATGATGAATGAAATTGGACCATTTAATCTAAAAAAGCTAGTGGTTCCCTTGGTTTGGTGAATAAAAAGGCCTTAATATGCTACACTTTCTAGTTTCCTTCAAAGAAATTCAATACGCCACTCTTTGAAATCAATTAGTGTCAGATTTTTACCAACCCTTCATACCATTATTACCTTCTAGTAAAAACTTCTTAGAACCCAATTCACTACCTAAACTAGTCTAGAACAACAGTACTGATTGTACTTGTCCCGCAAATAGATCAACAAATTACCCCCTCAATCCAACTCTAAAGTTCACCAAAATTGTACCACATATAATTTATATCATAAAGAAAAAACATCACTCTTATTTTATCACAACATGCAGGGGAGAGCCTAATTCACTTCCATCATATGTAGTGAAATCAGCAAACTATTACTAACTTAGGGGGAACATAATCATATAATCCAACTATATATATCATCAATTTCAATGACCAAATTAATATCAAAGTGTTCCTTACTTGAACCATGATCTTATTGTGTCTTGACATGCGTATGCACATTATAAAAATTCAAATTCAATGATTCTTAAACATCAAAGCTTGACCAATTCGCACAAAAGACCATCTCCACATACTTTTTCCTTATATCCAAACATCACGCACAATGGATGAAACCTTATTGTAAACATAAATCAATCCAATATTGAAGTGAATCTAAAATAACAATGTAATGTGAGAAAGTTACAACTTTAACCTAATGTTCTAGGTAGTACTCATATTTAGGTCAAATGCTTCATTTTTGGATGATATATCTCATGCTCATCCTATAATGATTTCATCATTAAATTTATCATGAACTTGTTAGGTCACAAAAATTAGGGTATGACAATACTACCCACCTTTTAGGGAATTTTGCCCTCGATATTGAGTTAAACCATTTGGGGCTATCCACCTTAGGGTTCCAGATACCTTACTAACTCTTGACAATTGTCATAAAGTCTCACAGGCACCTTTAAAGTATGACCTTCTTATGGATAACTAATTGTCTAACAACCTTATAAAACTAGCATGTACAACCAACATGGAAATATGTAGAAAATCTTAAGCATAAATTGCTATTCTTTCTTTACTCTTTTTTGTCTTTCTCTGGAGACATATACTCCGATACTTGGGTCTCATGACCTATACTAAGGTGTATAGGTCACATAACCTTTAAATAGGGCATGAGTTATATATATATATATATATATATATATATATATATATATATATATATATATATATATATATATATATATATATATATATACATACACACACACACACACACACACACACACACACACATATATATATATATATATATATATATATATATATATATATATATATATATATATATATATATATATATATATATATATATATGAATCAGCCTCAATTAAAGACATGGGCCTCATAACTCTTGAGTTGACCTACACTAGGTCCTAACTCTAACTCCATAATATCATTTCATCTTGTATCAAATATGATCTTATATGAATTTTAGTGCATCCTGACCTCATGGTCTTACCATGATCTTAAATCTCAATACTCAGATCTTATCTAAAAAACATAATCATGACTTAATGCATTCAAATCTTATAATCTTATCGCGTATTTTATTCTAATATTTTAATCTCTCTAAGAAATCTTATTAACATGTCTCTACTTGAGATCTTAGGCAATGTAAGGATAGAGTAATATAAGTACAAAAATCTCACGTACATGTTCTATCTTAATATTATTCTTAATGACGTTCTTCATCTTATCATGATGCTCTAGGAAAAGTTGACTCAAGGTACTAATAATCATTATACACTCAAAAAAATGTTCTTATATGCATGAACATTCAATCGAATCTCAGTCAAGAAACTTGTCTAGGATCCATCTAATCTAAAACCCAATATTATAGTGATCCTTTATTGTTGGTCCATAATATCACATATCTTGTATCACCTTATTCTTAAATCATCCCCATGTGTAACCTTAAATACTTTTAGTTACCTCTAGCAATCATCATACCATAAACTTAAACTCAATTAATAACATAAATTGTATTACCCCTAAATATATTCCTCATCAAACATCATGATGTGCATTGAGATCGCAATTCCTTCTTAGAATGAAGGTCCTAATAACATCAAGATCTCTCTAACAAGAAAAATAGGGAAAGTACCACATCTCCATGCAATCATTATTGCACTAAAAGGAAGGGGTTAGTTATGCTGATTGACTTATGTGGGATTGTGACATTTAGGGTTTCTAAATTTGTATTATCTTATGAGGTTGTAAGAGGTGCGTATAATCCTACCATAATTTGCTGATAATTTGAAATGACATAAGTTGTAATCCTAGCTTCTTTCCTCAATAATTAGGGAAAACAATATTTCTTATTGTAATCATGCCAGATGTAGGGTATGTACTATTAAGGAAATACTTGTTGACTTAGTCCATACAAACAACACATCTTGGAACAAATCTTCAAAAGTCGTCATTATAATGCTAATGATACAACATCTAATTATAGTGTTTAATGATATCTTTATTTACTTATATATGATTAAGTAATTGTACATCTTGGGCGTTTATAATTAACTATGTCTTGTGGCAACTTTTGATATATATTGGCCGCACATAAACTTGAAGATGGCCTATCTTTTTATGTTTATCTCAACTCCTCACCAGTGCACATGTCCCATACCACATGCACTTTGAAAGGGTGAGACAACATTGTGAGGATTTTAAATGCTTATAGCATTCGCTTTACAATTTCATATAATATGTGTTATGGACCAAACAACACCAGGGATAGAGAGGTCATTTTATAGGCATGGTTTTTTAAATCTCATAGGTAAACTTACTCTAATGTGTATCTTACTAGATCTCTAGCTTAGACTCTACAATCATTGTCTAATTTCTTCTATGACAAAGGTCACTAATAGTCAGTCTATCTATATATTTTCCGGTCTCTATAGGATCCAGTAGAATATCTAGACTAAGAATCTAAGAATTTGTCTAATGGCCATGTACATTATGGCTCTGATACTATATTGTAACACCCTGATTTTCATATCACAAGAGCAGAAGCTAATTTTTTTCTTAACTAGGAGTGTCACAAGCATGATACACATAATAATAATGATAGTAAGAACCACTACACACTTTGTATGAGATCAATTCTTATATTTTTTTAGGATAAAATCTCTATTTCATCATCATATACAAAAGAAACTTAATATAATAATACTATTTTATCCAAATCTCATCTCAAATGTGGGACTGTGTAGATGGCGCCCCACCAATCAAGCCTCTTAAAGTTGTTGCTGCATAATTTTTTCCTGGCTATCTCTGATGTTCCGTACCTATAGACATCTTGTCACCAACCATGCACAAATAGGAAAACTATTGTTAGAGTAAGTGGCATTGATTTTCTAATATGATAAATATTAATTTACTTTAACTAAAAACTAAATGAAAAACTAAAAGTTGTAAACTTATACAGAATTGATGTTTCTTTTATTTATATATTTTATCTGATTTGTGACCACCATTATATAATAAGTCCTCCAAAATTGGCATATCTACGGCTTGAATTGGTATCGAAGTACATCTGAATTGGTAATACATGCTTCTGAATGACACCAAGGTGTGTCTGAATTGGTACTGAAGTACCTCTTAATTGGAGTGAACACTCTTCTGAATTGGCAACAAATGTCTTTGAATCATCTCAGGACTACTGAATGAGGACTTATTGTAAATGTCTTATGTGAAACTTTTGACTTAATTACTTAAATCTAACATTACTAAATACTAGATCTGAACTTATCTTAAACCGAAACTAAATTCTAATATCTAAAATCAATTTTGATTCTGAATTCGTATTCATCAATGTTGAATTGAAACTATATCTGAATATGAGATCTGATATACTTATAAACTGAATTGATCTTGTTTAGAAGTTCTTATTACACCTAAATCTTAAAACATAAATTAATATGATCTTTCATTCGATTATAGGATATTTGAAATTTGACTCTAAAGTTTTGAGAAAAATAAATTGAACTGAATGTAGAAATACTATCTAAAGGTAGCTTAAGTACCAAAAATCTAAAATATGATAACCTCACAACTTACTTAATCTGAATAAAGTCTGGTTATTCAAAGTATCATTGAACATGAAATAAGCATGAAATATGGAATGTCTAATAATAACTTAGTATCTAAGTTACTTTGTGGAAAGTTGTAGACTGGATCATAATAATAAGGAAATTCAACGGGCATGGTCCACTTATCTTTGTTGCATAGGATTAAACATTACCCATCGACTCTAAATATTGAAAAAACATTAGCTAAGGTCTTTATTACTTATCATTACTTATTTCCCAACTGGACTTTAGTTGATTGTAAATAATTTGACTTAATCCAGTCGTATATTCAGACCCCACCATAAATTATCTTGATATCATATTCAACCCTTACTCAATCATATTGTATGTACACATCTAACAAATTCAATGATATCATAAACTTATTCTAAAGTATTCTCCAATAGCAACACCAACTTGTATGCATCTTAGATCCACCACGTATCCTAATAAACCTCAGAAAGTTTTATGTATGATTTCGTACATGTCTTTATAACATTTTTATCCTGAACATACTCAATCTTAATTACATGAATGTTTCAAGAAAAATATTAACACCCGTGGTGACTTACCTCACTAATTAATCCTAGGACTCCAATACTATTCAAAAAATAATCATATAATAAGGTGAAATAAATATGTAGGGTACTAAAATAATGGTGATGAGTGCATGATATACCAAATATTTACATCGTGCTAACATATAGTTTATAACTAATATCACCCTTGCACTCATCTTTGTTAATTTATGCATCAAATCCCTAATATTAGTGACCAACACAAATATATATTTTCAAATAATTAAACTACATGTTCTCATTGAATCATACCTTCAAAACTCATGTGGTTTCGATTCCCTAAACCTCAATGACAAGTTTAACACCTACATCATCAATTTAACAGAACATCAACACATACAATAATGTCTATCTTTCCCTTAACCTAATTGCATCATATGATACTTACCATGGTCTTAGACATGTATTGATATGCTCATCATCTCTTAAGTTTCCAATGAGCCCTTATACATCTTATTTTGACAACTAGATAAATTTCCAAGAACTTCTAAAGTATCTTAATGAAATTAAATTGTTCACTTTGTTACTTTCTTTTTTTAATTTCCTTTAGGCCTGATGGAACTCATGACTGGAGGCCCAACAACAACTAAAGCCTAGAATCGGCACCCCTTCTTCCCTTATAGAGATGCAAATAGGGATCGTCATCCCCTATTTTTTCGTGAAAATATCACATCGACCTCGAGGATGTTCTTCGGCGAGCCCTACTCTCTCCTGGGCCACACAATGCTTTTCCTCCCTCGAGGTGTTTCACACTGCCACGTGGTCACCAGTCTCAAGCAAGGTGTGATAACTCAAAACTCCACCTCTATTATGTAATTTCTAGTTGGACCTCACTCTTTTCCTCACCTCTAATTTCATGCTTGAATGCATTTTTGATGCACAATTAGTCCATCCAATATGCATGCATCTCTAAGATGATGCTCAATTTGATTAAAATCAAATTGTACTTTGTGTGACACATCATCACCTTTTGCTTGAATTTTGATCATATCCTTGGGTGATTATGTGATCATTGTGTAGAAGACACCCTAAGGTTTCCAAAGCATCCAATTTTGTTCCATTTTGAGCTAGGATGAGAGAGTATGTCCATTTGAAAATTCATTGACTTAAGTTGATTTCTAGATAATTTTGAAACGAATTTAATCCTTAGTGGGCCAAATGGGGTGCATTCAGCCCTCTTAACCCCTCCCCTTTTATATTCCTTTCCAATCCAAGTCCCCTACTCTTGACCAATAATGAGTCTCAATTATATAGGTGTCGAATCTCAGCCCTTGGCCTCCCCATGCCATGGATCACAACCCTGGTCCAATGACCATGGTACTTTCTTTGACCTCCATACCATGGCCGGAATCCATGACAATGTCCCTTCCACCTAACCTTCTTTTCTCGCCTCCTCGATGCAATAGACCCTCACTTTTCCTACAAAGCACCATAACCTTCTTTTACCCTCTCTTTTCATGGCATCTCAGGTACCCTAGCACTCCGATTTTTCTTCTGATCCTTCTCCTGTTAGTGGTGGCGCCGCCGACCATTCAGATTGGGCTTCTCTTCTTTGATGAATCCCTTGCTTTGATTTTCTTTCCCCTAGCCTTGAGTGACTGTGGGGTGTCCGAACGACACCTACAAGTGCTGTGATAGTTCATCAAAGACTCTCCTTGCCCAACTCTGGTGTGGAACACCACTAGGGACCTTCACCTTGCTTGCAAGGACAAGCACAAGGGATCAGATGCCCAACAAGCATTAGATGGCCATCTGACACTGTGTGCTAGTTGCATCCCCTCTCTATTGGATGTTCGTGGGCCAGACCTAGCCAGAGGGCCTCTCCTACTAGCGTGACCAATGACCATGCAACAAGTGGCGCACACCTGCTCTCTCTCACAACCCCCTATGTTCGAGAAGCACATGGGAGACTTTGGCACCGTAGTGGAACAAAACAAGTGATGATTGATGTTACCAACCAACCTCTTGTAGACTGATTGAGAGCAACATCCAACCATGAGTGGAAGCTATAAGACGCTAGGTTGGCTTGGTGGACCACTATCCGCGCGTGTGTGTGGGGGGTGTCCAGTGAGGCAGGGGGCAACGTGGCCCTTCCTCAAACATTAGATTGGGATCCTTCGATCCAAAATCATCTTGATCAAGGTGAATCTTTGAAAAATTGCCATAGATCACTCCTTGTCCTAAAATTTCATGCAATATATGCTTTTTGATTAGAAAAATGTGAACTATCCAATAAATTGGTGTCTAAACCTATTTGTACTCATGGTTCTTCTGATATGCTAAAGATGATAGTTTTTTTTCTCTTTTTCTACATGTTTTATGCCATCTAATGATCAATCTTGCTCGTTTATGCCTCAAAATACTATCATAGGCTAATATTAGTAATTTGAACATTGTGATACAT
Source organism: Alisma plantago-aquatica (assembly GCA_963693085.1). Classification (NCBI taxonomy): domain Eukaryota; kingdom Viridiplantae; phylum Streptophyta; class Magnoliopsida; order Alismatales; family Alismataceae; genus Alisma; species Alisma plantago-aquatica. The sequence goes on along the minus strand of OY856413.1, from coordinate 872,948,297 downwards.
CAAGATTCCAATTTTATCCATCTTTGTACTCCAAATGATCTTATGTTGATAAAATGACATAAAAAGGGTTCTAATGCTAAAGGTAACTTCTTTAATGCCTAACCTTGTTTGAATGTATCCTAAATGCTTATGCTTGGTAAAAAACTACTAGTTTTTGTTGCACATTGTACCATTACTCTAATTTGTTTATAGTTGTACCCTTTTGACCTTATAATGTGCAATGAACTATGATATGTATTTTATGTAAGCTTTGGATACTAAATCATGAACCTTGCTCAAATTTTGATATAGTTCTTATATAATGTGTTATGTGACCTCTAACTCAGTAACCCACATGCCGTGTACCCTTAGGTACTATGTTGATCATTCTTGTGCACTTATATGACTAAGTAACCTAATCTTGACTTGAGATGTTAATAACCAAGCCCTTATCTTGCATTAATATTTCTCTAATGATGTTATATGATACAATATGACTTTAAATTAGTATAATCATCATGCTATATCTCTACATCCTAACTTGTTCTACTTAGTGCTTCTATGATTTGGAAAAGTAACAATCTTGCTTGAAAATGATCTAATATGGCTAGTTATGTTTTTTATGATCAAACAATGATAATTACTCATTTTAGTGATCCCATGTACATAATCCATATGATCTCACCTTATATCTAATATAAAGTGGATGTTAACCCCACAACTCAAGTAGCTTCGATAATAATTGAAATTATGTTGTTAATTACATGCTTGGATGACAGGATGGGACCATGATTGAGTTCTTTGAAAACCTAAGTTTAGGATAAAATCCACATGGAATAGGACATGTTTATATGATCAAAACTCTACTAACCTAAGAACCACTATTATGCCTTTTTATATCTTAGATCTCCAATGGATTGGACCTACTCTGGAATCTACTCATGGATCATATATTGTACTCTACTCATAGGGTACACTCAATCTATTGACTCTACTATGATATTGGTTTGTTTGTATGTAAGCTTGGCTAGATAATTACATTTTTTAGATGTTTTTCTCTACGAATGCTACTTCCATATTGATTATAGTATGTTGATAAACCTTGAACATAACATACATAAATCCATAATATAACCTGGTGTAGGTACATGAATTTGTAGGGTAAGGGCACAAGGCACGAATGAAATAGGGATATCTCATTGACTTTGGTCTTGAGGACTCTCATGTAGAAATAGGGAGAATAAGTGCCCCTCACAAACACTTCATTGAGAAGTGGTCAAAGATCTATGTTTATATAATGGAGAAAGAAACCTAAAACATGATTTATATAGAAGAATGCCCCTAAGTGTTCTTGACTTGTTTCTATTTCTTGTTTATTATGATGTTTATATCCAAGAAACTTTTATATTACCCATAAATTGTGGTTACATACTTTTCATATCGTACTCAATGAACTCATATTGATACATTTTGTTTATCAAATTTGTAGTTTACAAATGAAGTTCCACTACACTCTAGACTCTACACCGAGAAATGAATCACCAATGGGTATACTTGGATATAGAAATGGGTACATATATCATATCTACAATTTTAGTATCTTGCTATACATTGTTGTTACTGCTATTACATAGGTACCACATGTGTAAAATATTTGTGCCATTCTAGGGACGGTCTCCCAAGTCCACCCAGCTTTGGCTTTGTAGCCATTAGCAGTGTGGAATTAGGGTAAGAAAAAGTTTCATGACTCAAGAAGTCCCCCATCCAACCTAGAATCTACTGATACCCTTGTTCCTTCTCTATTTAAATCTTCAATCGGTGTTTTCATATCCTCCCTACTCAATGAGCCAGTTCTTTATGATTCAAAGTTCTCACATAGTAGTTGTAAAGTCCTATAGTCTTAGGCTGAGATGTTGCAATGACGATAGTGGTGGTCGTGGATCCCTAGAATTTGGAGAGGAGACTCAACTTGACTCATCCTTATTCCTCTATTTGTCTCTTCTTCATGGTTTCAACTTTATTATCCTCTATTTTTCTTAGGAAAAACCCTAATCGACTTTTGAAATTAATCGTTGCTCCAACATATAGATTTTCTATAGCCTGCTTCCATTCTCCTTCTCCTAATGAGATCATATCAGTCTTACTATATCCGCTTCCTGAATTAATAGTCTGCATCATGAAAGAACAGGGATTGCAAGTCCCTTATTTTCCCTTTTGGGAAACACATGACCACATATTGAATCGACATGTACGTAATTGAGCCAGTGGTTCCCTCAGTTCAGTGAATAAAAGGGCCTTAATATGCTAAACCTTCTAGTTTAAAAAAAAACCAATAGGCTACACCTTGAAATCAATTGGTGTTAGAATATTACCAACCCTTCATACATTTATAATCTTCTTCTAGAAAATTCTCATAACCCAATTCACTACCTAAACTAATCTAGAACAATTTTAGTGATTTTACTTGTCCCACAACTAGATCAACAAATTACCTCCTCAATCAAATTTTAAAGTTCACCAACATCATATCACATCTAATGTATATCTTAAAGAACATAACATCATTCCTATTACATCACTACATGCATGGGAGAGCCTAATTCACTTCCATTATATATATTAAAATCACTAAACTATCATTAACTTATGTGAACATGATCATATAATCCAACTATATATATATCATCAAATTGAATGACCAAATTAACATCAAAATTTTCCATACTTGAACCATGATCTTATTATGTCTTGACAAGAACATGAACATTCTAAAAATTTAGATTCAATAATTATTAAACATCAAAGATGACCAATTTGTAAAAACCATGTCTACATACTTTTCCTTATATCCAAACATCATGCAAAATGGATGAAACCTTATTGTAAACATAAATTTATTCTATATTTAAGTGGATCTAAAATAACAAGTAATGTGATCAGGTTACATCCTTAACCTAAGGTTCCAGGTAGTACTCAAATTTAGGTCAAATGGTTCATTTTTAGGTTGATATATCTCATGTCAACCTATAAGAATTTAATCACTAAATTTATCATGTACTTGATAGGTCATAGAAATTAGGGTGTGACACATTAACCTGGTTTGAGGATGCATTTTCTCTTTACTTAATCATTAAATGAATTATTTGTAGGATCATCTACAAATGGAACTGATCAGATCTGTTGCTTAGGAGGAAGAATCAGGGCACCAAAGTGGCTGAAAATGAAACTTCAAGCTAACTGGAGACAATATAGATAAAATTGGCAAGGAGGAGCACAGAAACACGAGAGACACAAACCAATTGCAAACATTCTAGGAAGACGCCCAAAGAAAGGGAAACAATAATTTTTCTTGACTTGATACATTTGATAACACGCACATCCTGTAAAGGAGACACTAAGATGATCCAAAAACTCTGGAGCAATTGTGATGACCCGTGGTGCCATGCTAAGATGCTAGAGTTGGTAGAAGCTGATGGGTTTTAGGGGAGACAGAAAAGGCAGCGGAAACAAAAATTTTCTTTTCCCCAAACCCAAAAAAAAGAAAACGTGCCAACGTCTATACAGTAGGAAGGATGATTTGTATAGGCATACCTCGTCGCGAGGCTTGCTTGGCGACGTTACCTCGCAGCTTGTGTGGTCTTCACCTCCGGTCTTGGACGGTGTCTGTGCAGCTCCCGGTCTCACTGGCATTGTCAGGATTGACAAATGTCCTCCGAGCAGAAGGTCTCCCACGTCTGAAGTAGTCCACACAGACCACCTGGAACTCCAATCTCCTTGTCCCACAAGGAATCAAAAGGAGTCACACCCTCCTGTCAGTGTACTAGTCACCGACACACTCTCCTACCACCAGTCGCTTTCTGCAGTTGTCGTTCCCTTGTTGTGCCTCCCTTATCTAGTAGCACTTGCTCTGGCTCTCTCTTGGTTACCAAAAACTAGAGAGAATGACAACTTTGCAGAGAAACTGGTGCACTGAGTTGTGTTACTGAGAAGCCCCCACTACCCCTATATATAGGAGGGTCATCGGACATGGTTCTCTATCCCGGGCAATGCATAATTAATGCAGGAGTAGAAGGGTTTGAGATTTTCCACAAAACAACCAATTGAGCCACCTAAACTGATCGTTTTAAGCATGAACCGATCGGTTGGGGTCCTGAGTCGATCGTTTCATACCTGCAACGATCAATTGGAGCACCAGAGCTGACCGGTTCAAGCATGAGCCGATCGGATCGTGGTCCTGGTCCAACTCAAATTGACTTCCATATTTGTTTCTGATTAATCAAATATTAATACTTGTCCAAATCGAATTTGCACAAGTGAAACAAATTGTATTTGCAAAATAGTCTTCTGACTTTCCAAACGATCTCAGTTAGACCAGTTGAGTCGATCGGTTAAACCCTTGAACTGGTCGTCTCAACCTATCTTGAGTCGATCAGTTCATCCCATGAGTCGATCGGTTCACCAACCTAAGCCGATTAGTTCATCATATGAGCTGATCGGTTGGGACAACAGACTGTGCAAAATCAGTCAATCACAGTTTCAATCAATCTGATACTCTAATCAATCGATCCAACACCTTGAATACTATGATTTTGAGCTATCAATTAATTGAGTGTTTAATTTAACTACAAAAATCCTTTAGTAATCAATCTAAACATCGTTTGTGGATAAACTCCACTTCCAGGTTAAATCCTACGTGTGTGACCCTGCAGGTCCATTTCACATTGGCAGTGAAAGTCTATAACACTTATGACTTCACAAGCAAAGAGCGATGCCTAGTAGCACATCAGTAATACCCAAGTGAAATAGAAAGTTGGAGAACAACTTTCAATCCTACAATCCGTGAATGGTGTTACAGTGAATGAATAATTCTTTTGTCACTTATATCTTGAATGAACTCAAAGCATGGAACAATCATCCTATCAACGTTCATTCACTTTCTTGATCTGAGAGTAGATTGAAGGAAATATGTATGACATCAATATCGCATACTGATTCACACATGCATGCGATCCTACTCATCAAGTGGCCATCGATATCAAACTCCCTCAAGAGGGACAAATTCCATATCTATCACTCACCCCTCAAAAGCTCCATGTGTCAAAACCACCCAATCATCACCTTTATAACAACCCATGTTTTAGGATAGCATTTGATGATGTAAAGTGTACCCAACGACATGTGTTGAGTGTAGTTATTTTAGGTCAAAGAATCACACTCACCACCATCACTGTGAGAACTGACTATGACTACCATGTCATGGTTCCATGTGTCAAACTCACGGTGGGTCTGTCCGGTAAACTTGTTCTCTAACAAGTACCTATGTGTTTGGTTTGATATCTTTATATCATGACTAATTAGATTATGTCATCAACCAACACCACAATCTAGTCATGTGTGTCATTGTTACCTATCTACCTTCCACAATGACATCCGACTAGGGACATAATAAGAATGTACAAACTCTTAGCATCCGTATGATCTCATCGTTCAGGTCCTCAACCTAAAAGCATACGTCATTGAGTATTGTCATTCTCTGGACATTCAATATGTTTTATCATTATCTCATATGGCTGAACCAGAAAGAATTGGAAGCTTGCCTTTGGTCTTTATCAAATCAATCTTAATGTATCCCATCAATCATCCCATGATTGGCTCTCAGGGCATACATACCAACAAACTCCCACTTGCACTGTGAGCCAATCACCCGTGAATCATATTCATAGTGATTTTCAAACATATCCCACATGTTACTATGCTCTAGTGATAACATAGTGAGTTATGGCAATAACTTGCCAAAGTTAGTATTAACTGTGTGTCTCTCATCTCTTTGATGTACGTCACACGTATGACATGGAGTTGCCATAATATGTGATCTAGTATTCCTTTGCTAACCTTTAGCCACATTTCATGACCAAGTACTCCTAACTTGGCATCAATGACCGGAATAGTTATAAGTTCATCTCATGAACTTCCAGATCCATATAGTACCCACTAATGTTCTCTAATACTCAGATACTTGGCATTTCCTTTTAAACAGTTTTATTGGAATGTTTCCAATTATCAACAAACATTCACTTTTATATATATCCCATATATATTTTGCGATTAATTTTCTGTCCTTTTTGGAAGTTCGCATCCGTGTAACTCTTTACAGTGAACCCTTCCTTATTTCCATAGAACTATTACTTATCAAGTTCTTATGGTATTCTAGTAACCCTTACTGGAACCAGAAAGACTTCCACTCATCATGTCCCACATATGAGTTATCTGGATGATCACATCATATTGTCATGTCCTACATACAATATGATGAATGCACTTTATTCTGCTATGTCCATACATGCAAGATAATGGGATGATTACATACATGATAGATCCATATGTATTCTTAGTATTCCCATTCTTCATAAGAATTGGACACTTGGCCTTGGGATACCAACTCCATGTAACATGGAAAAGTTTTCTCCCACTGAATCTATGCACACTGAACCCTTCAGTGTAGATTGCCAATGTATGCTTTCTCTTTTTAGGTCAAGAGGTTTTCCAGAACTATCTCTATTCCAATCACATAGGAAACATCTCTATTTTCACTAAAGATAATTTCCATTTTGGATTTCCATTCTATAACATTTCCATTTCACATCAACCTGTGGAATGTGAATATGCTCCCACTAAATGACAAATCCCTTTTTTATCTTTATCATATCAGTCAAACCCTTTGACTATATTATCAATGTAAAGATCCAACTCTGAGTTGCTTGTACTCTATCAATCACATTGATTAGCCCATTGTAACTTATAGACTTCATTGGCATTAATGGATTCATAAACCTTATAGGTTGTGTCACTTACACATCCTTATTTTTAATCCTCATAGGAATGTGGTTTAGTATCCATATGGAAAATCTCTTAGTCATTAAGTTGCAATCAACAAACATCATCCTTCTCAAATGTCATCCATGTGTCTTAACACTTAAGACTCATTCGCACTTATGGATTTCATCCCAATGGGTGCTACCATCAAGGTCATACCTTATGGTTCACATGGAAGTCATTTAGGATGTAATGGTCATAAACCACAACTCAAAATCAGGTTCCTCATATTCATCTAGATAGTTGATTCATCACATGACCAACTTATCACATAAATAATTGAGGTGTATCTGTCAAGGATATAAGAACTCACAACTCCTTGTGATTCTTAATGTCCTTTATTAGTGTGGGGTATTCTTTATTTAAGAAGAAATTAGTTATTTGATAATCATCCTCTAACTCTTTATAGTATGACTCCTTATTGATTTAGACATCACCATGCCTTAATCATGAGTTCACTATGATACTCTATCATAATCACTCATAAGGATCTCAAACATTTGGTTCAAGTATTTCATTCATTGATCTCATCAAGAATTAACACTTTACCAAATACATACTTCATCTATGATATTCTTGAACACTTCAAGATATTCATATTGGTATTTATTTAAACACCATTTGAAGTATTAGCATTAAGTCCTATAGGTATGTAAATACATCATATGTATTATACCTTATAGGATAATCATTCTCCCACTACCACGAGTGAAGATTGATTAATCATTTCTAAGAGATTCATGTCTCTTACTGGTTCTCTAACCAAAAGAGTCTAGATTTATCCATCATATGGAAACTAGAAATGAATTTCTCATGATTTATGCTAATTTTATTGTTTGAGTTATCAATAACTTCTAGGTATCATTTTATCTTATGCATACCAAGTACCACAAGATAAACAAGGCAGTGCCACAAAGATCATATCTTTGAAACATCAACTATATTGATAGTCATATTGTCACTTACAAGATGCAACAATAAAGTGTTTCTATTGGCAAATTGAAACAACAGTTCCCAACTCTATTTCGTGCCTTTTAGGCTGAAATAAACTGAAAGGTAATCCTATCTATGGCAGCAACACTTTATCCAATGATGGGTACTCCTTTCTTGGTCCTTTCATAAAGGCCATCACTTCTTTGTAGATCTTACATATCATATATGTCAGATCTTCATCTTGGTATCATATACCTCAGAAGCGGTTCATTTCATGATACCTTAGGTGGAGATCTCCATCCCCTCTTTCTTCTTCTTTTGTTCTTCTAGATATAGAGGACAATTCCCTCATTCATCCTCCCATGTGCCTTGAGGCTGAAGATGACTTGGATTGCTGGCTAGCATCAGAACACTTCTTTCCTTTGCCCTTATCCTTGCCTTTAAGACTTACCCTTCATTGATCACATCAAATATTAGGGTTCATCTTTCTTCATCTTTGCCTCTACTATCCTTCACATGTGCAACAACTATGTCAACGCTTTTCAAAGTTGTTCATGTTGTATTTCATCATAATCTGTATGATTCTTGCAACATTTGTTGTATCACACCAACAACCAACTCTTGGCTCAGAGGGAATCCTTCTTAGTCAAGTTTTTCCACATACCCAATCTCATTGAGTGTCTGAATACCTTACTGGATCTCCTTCTGTCATGACATACTAGGATAGTGTCTTGGAGACAACATATGTCTCATGTTGTCTCTGCAACTCATAGTTCAGAGAACACAACATTAAGCACTTCACATTAATGGCATCCTCGGTATGCTTCCATAAGAATACTTTCAACCGTTAGTGTGGTGGGATCGAGTTCATCTGGTTCTTGTATAACTAGGACTTAGAGCTTTCACTCTTATTGAGAACACTTCTCAACGTCCTAACCAGTCATGGAATTATTCCCATTTAATTTGTTGGTCTCAAAGACCGATCGCAAATAAAGTGATTATTGTTGATTAACCATTTATTGTACAAAAGGAAATATATGCAATTTAGTCCAAAAACTCCTTTTTGACTTGATTGATTGATTTGAAAGGTTGATAATATAATTAGGACTTTAATTAATTTTTGCTCCCACTATTTTGCTCAAATTGATAGCCCTCACCATCAATTCAGAAGATTGCAGCGTACAATCTTCTAGTAGGTCAAGATTTGTATTTCATCAAGTCATGAGTCAACTTTGGATGATCACCCATAATCTTGACTATTTAGGTAGGCCATCATGCCAATTGCATCATATGCAACTCTTGATGAATGAACATACACAACACCTTCCATGAACATTCCATGCCTTTGAGCCTAGATTCTCCAAGAATCACCAGCTAAGTCTAACCCAAAAGCAGACACAGTAAACATGCACCCTGCTTTGGCAGAACCTACACGTTTACCCTTCACGCTTCCGCGAGATAGACGGCGCACCACGCTTTGGCATAACCTACGCTTGGTCGATCAAGTTTTTCATGTGTCGCAAATCGAAGGCATAAAAGACTTAGTATTTAGATGAGGGATTTGGTTTTATAGGTACATATACATATCCAATCACCACAATACATAGTACATATCATATACATGCTATATCCCACAGAAAATATGTGAAATGATAAAAGAAATGATTGTGGCCATCCTAATGTGATTCCTCAAGCCAAGAGGAATTACAGTCATCTAGGTCTACATCACATGCAACTTGTCCATGATGAAGTGCTATAGCCGTCCAAGTTGATCAACTCATCACATGAATGACCTTCTCGCTCTGGCTGGTCGTCTGGGTGGCACCAGTCGATTGGTTGGCTCCTTCAACTGATCGGTTTTCTTGGTCATCGTGCATCTCCTCATGGCTGCCACTCGATCGACTCGCTCCTCAAACTGGTCATCTGGATCACCAACCGAACAGTTCACTCCTTGAACCGATCATCTCAGTTGTCAGATTGTCCTCCGTTCTTTGACATAACAAGAAATAAAAGATCTACCCTATTTACATTTATATTGGGAAACCTCGAGTTACATTTGGGGGGGAGCAGAGGTAGGAAAGAAATCTCAAGTTATCTCGAGTTACACAAGGAATAAGGAAGTAGGGAATCAGTGAACACACCGAGATGCAAGCAACCATATACAATCAAGCACACAGACATAGGGTTTATTGGCCATAATCACGCTATACATCCACCACAAAACTCATTTAAGGGTGACGCGTATCGAGTGCATTTATATTACATATCATATATGTATATTGGGATTTGTGGATTTAGGATTGGACATGCATAAAGACAATTTTATTCGCATCATATGCAATAAGTAAAGGCATCAAACCAAAATCAATCACATCGACAATCCTAAAGTATAGAGTAGTTGACGTGGCTTTGATACCACTGATGGGTTTTAGGGGAGATAGAGAAGGTAGCGGAAACAAAAATTTTCTTCTCCCCAAACCCAAAATAATGGAAACATGTCAACATCTATACGGTAGTAAGGATGGTTTGTAGAGGTGTGTGTACCTTGTCTCGAGGCTTGCTCGGCGACGTTACCTTGTGGCTTGCACGGTCTTCACCTTCGGTCTTGGATGATGTCTGTGCAGCTCCTGGTCTCACCGGGACTGTCGGGATTGATAGTTGTCCTCCGAGCGGCAGAAGTCTCACGCCTCTGAACTAGTCCACACAGACTACCTGGAACTCCGATCTCCTTGTCCCATAAGGAATCAGAAGGAGTCGCACCCTCCTGTCAGTGTACTAGTCACCGACACACTCTCCTGCCACCAGTAACTTTCAGCAGTTGTCTTTCCCTTGCGGTGCCTCCCTTATCGGGTAGCACTTGCTCGGGCTCTCTCTCGGTTACCAAAACCAGAGAGAAAGAAAACTTTACAGAGCAACTGGTGCATTGAGTTGTGTTCCTCAGAAGCCCCCACTACCCTTATATATATTATATATATATATATAGAGAGAGAGAGAAGGGTCATGGGACATGGTTCACTATCCCGGGCAATGCGGGATTAATGAAGGAGTAGAAGGGTTCGATATTTTCTACAAAACAACCAACTGTACCACCTAAACCAATCGTTTCAAGCATGAACTGATCGGTTGGGAACCTGAGCTGATCGTTTCACACCTGAAACGATTGGTTGGAGCACCTGAGCCGATCGGTTCAAGCATGAGCCGATCGGTTCGTGGTCCTAGTCCAACTCAAATTGACTTCCATATTTGTTTCCGATTAATCAAATATTAATCCTTGTCCAAATCAAATTTGTACAAGTGAAACAAATTGTATTTGCAAAGTAGTCTTTTGACTTTCCAAACGATCTCAATTGAGCCGATCGGTTCAACCCTTGAACCAGTCATCTTATCCTGTCTTGAACCGATCAGTTCATCCCATGAGCCGATCGATTCACCAACCAGAGGCGATCGGTTCATCATATGAGCCAATCGGTTGGGGCAGCAGACTGTGCAAAATTAGTCAATCGTAGATTCAATCGATCTGATACTCTAATCAATCAATCCAACACCTTGAATACTATGATTTTGAGCTATCAATTAATTGAGTGTTTAATTGAACTACTAAACTCCTTTAGTGATCAATCTAAACATTGTTTGTGGATAAACTTCTCTTCTAGGTTAAATCCTATGTGTGTGACCCTGCAGGTCCATTTCACATTGGCGGTAAAAGTCCATAACACTTATGACTTTACAAGCAAAGAGCGGTGCCTAGTCGCACATCAGTGCTACCCAAGTGAAATAGAAAGTTGGAGAACAACTTTCAATCCTACAATCTGTGAAAGGTGTTACAGTGAATGTATAATTCCTTTGTCACTGATATCCTGAATGAACTCAAGGCATGCAACAGTCATCCTGTCAACGCTCATTCACTTTCTTGATCTTAGAGTAGATTGAAGGAGATATGTATGACATAAATATCGCATACTGATTCACACATGCATGCACACGCCTATCTCAATCCTACTAATCAAGTGGCCATGGATATCAAACTCCCTCAAGAGGGACAAATCCCATATCTATCACTCACCCCTCAAAATCCCCATGTGTCAAAGCCACCCAATCATCACCTTTATAACAACCCATGTTTCAAGACTGTGTTTGATGATGTCAAAGTGTACTCAAAGACATGTGTTGAGTGTAGTGATTTCAGGTTAAAGAATCACACTCATCACCACTACTGTGAGAACTGACTGTGACTACCATGTCATGGTTCCATGTGTCAAACTCATGGTGGGTTTGTTCAGTAAACTTGTTCTCTAACAAGTACCTATGTGTTTGGTGTGATATCTCCATATCATGACTAATGAGATTCTGTCATCAACCAACACCACAATCTAGTCTTGTGTGTCATTGTTGTCTATCTACCTTCCACAATGACATCCGACTAGGGACATAATAAGAATGTACAAACTCTTAACATCCGTATGATCTCATGGTTCAGGTCCTCAACCTGAAAGCATACGTCATTGAGTACTGTCATTCTCTAGACATTCAATATGTTCTATCATTATCTCATATAACTGAACCAGAAAGAATTTCAAGCTTGCCTTTGATCTTTATCAAATCATTGTTAATGTATCCTATCAGTCATCCCATGATTGGCTCTCAGGGCATACATACCAACCGAAGCAACATGAACCTAGGTATGATCCTCTAGAAGGAAGGAAGGGAACATGGTAATAGGGATGTTCTACCGTGGGTTTGGTGATGCGTGTTGGTAATTTATATGTAACATACTGAGTTTTGGCTATCCTGACTTTAGAAACCCTAGTTTTATGAATAGGGGGTTAGCATGCTCAGATCATTAGAATTGGCCAAACAAGGTTATAACTATACCTTGGCATGCTTGTTTGTACCCCAAGTATTTAATACACATAATATGAGTAACTCACATCTTAATTCTAATTATGGATACATGTAACACTAACCTTACTTTAGATAATTGAACTCTAATAAGAAGATGATTTGGGTCTATGGAACCTAACCCTAGACTTCATACATGTTGATAAGGTGTATGTGAGGTATGGTGACCATGTTGACCATAAACCCTCAGCTGAATTTGACTAACTTAATATACATCCTTGATGACTTTCATGTTACGATAGTAACATTAGGTGCTATAATCATATATCACATGTTAATATACATGGAGTCGACCTAATCACCTAATCATGGCTTGATATGAAAATCAATTCATCAATGTGTAATATGTTCCACCTTGTTCTGTATTATACATATAGTAACTCAAATATGGTTAATAAGTAATTGGATTTACATAAATATGCATAAATGTCTAATGTGGTTATAAATGTGGATAACCAGTAACATGAAGTGAGTAAATATGAGTTATTGATTCATGTTGAAAGTAATGTGGTTAATTTATATAATGTGAGAATGATTGGATTCTTAGTGTAAATGGGTGGTTAATGTGAAATTATTTAAATTAATATTGACTTTAATGAACTTATTGAGTAATTGCTTAAATCGTGTAAGATAATATCATGAAACTTGGTTTGTAGTAATATGAGGATAATTGGACTCTATATCCTAAATATGGATCATAATTGTAATATATATTAATAGATAATGAGATAATTGATATAAACCCTAATTCTACTAAAACTCATACAAGATAATCTAAAACTGAAATCTAAGTGCATAATCATGTTCATTGGCCAATTAGTCTAGAACCCAATTGGATAATGTTTGCTAAACTAATTTAATAGATGATGATAATCTTTAAAAAAATTAATTCTAAATTCATCTTACCATAGGTTATCTAGGTTAGTTTCTGATTTATTAGTTCACGCGACCTATTTCTCTTATTTTCCTATAATTATTTTTCATGCCTAACTTACAACCTTTTCTTCATCCTTGAATCCACTAGTGCTAGGACTCTTCAGTCTGTCGATACTTCAACTTTTCCTTCCTCCATTGTTTTATCTCTTATCCTCCTTGATTCTAATTATCCTTCCCCTTGTATTCTATTTGGGATTCTAACCTCAAAAGTTCCAGTCTCCATGGGATTTCCCTTTCCCCGATATCCCAACATAGCTAGATCTCTCTTTTCCCTATTTCCACCTCCTCCAAGACTTCTAGTTGAACCAAGCTAATACTTGGATATATACAACAATATATCAACCTCTGATGTACCCTGTGCCAGTTTGGGCCATTACTCATGTGGCTTAGTCGTCGGACACCCATTGTCCTCTCAAAATATTCTTGGGCCTTAAGTCCTTGTCCAGTCTTCTTGCAGTTGCGTCCTAGGTCTGACGTAGACACCACAACATCTAGGAGTTGGCAAGACAAACCTAAGTTCATCCCTAGATTCTTGAAGATTTTCACACCAACATTTCCCATGTTTGAGGTATGCATCCATGTTTCCCTTTTTATAGGTTGTTTGTTTTGATGCACAAATTTGCATTGTCAATTTCTAGTCATCTACTTAATGTCCCAAGATATGAGGCCTCAGATAAAATGATCTTAAAAGGAATGATTGAACTACCTATATCACCGAGGTGCACCTCCTTTTTAGGGAGCCCATCACTAAAGAACCCTGTGGTTAAGCATGCTCGACCCAGAGTAGTACTAGGATGGGTGATCAGTCAAAACGTTGATCATGGCTTGTGCATGATTGTGGACAAAGCACATAGCCACAGCTAGTGGTGGTTTGTGGGGCCACCAGTCGTAATTCCTAAAACTCTACTAGAGCCTTGGGAAATGGGCCTAGGAGTAACATCTATAGCTTCTATTTCCAATACATTTGCGTACGCCATGGTTTCTTGAACTCATGGTTTGTAGTGATCATTTTTTTTACACTAACTCCCCAAACATACTCTTGTTGCCTTTGGGTGGTCTTGTTGTTGATTCATTGCCTTCCTATCTTAGGGGAAACCAAGCAGCTGCTTCTTGGATTTGTTGTTGGATGATGTTGATAGAAAAAAGAACCAATATCAGATTTGGAAGATGTGCCCTTAAGTTGGGTAACACTTCTAATGGCAATTTGGTAATTATATTTTGATTTATTGTATTCAATCAAGCCTGGTTTTACATGACTAAACTAATATGTTTACCATATCACACAGCTAAAGTCTTACCCAATGTTGCAAGGGTATTTTGGTAACTGTCTAATCAATTTTGGTTTGTAAACTCAGTAAATGATTTTATATTAAAAATCATATAAATTAATATATAAGTAAAAAAAATTTAAGTAACACTTGTTTTTTGAATCAGAAAAATGAGATCTATCATTTGTATAGTTTTGGTAATCTAATTCTAGATATTTGAATACATAATGTTTATGGGTTTTGTTCATGATCTTTTGTCTTGTTAAATACATATCTAATGATTTATAAATCAGATTCTAATAAACAAATATGTTTTGGAATCCAAAAATTATAATCTATTAGATTATGTAATTTGCATAACCTAAATCAATAGTGATAAAAGTGTCATTTTTAGGGTTTTATTTATCAGAGCATAAACCCTAATTAATCTATATTATTAATAGGTAGCTTTGATCTTTGTTTAGTTATAGGGTTTGACCTTGACTTATTGATACACATACTTGAGGTTTGTTACACTCTCTTCTAAATTATATTGGACAATTTACTTTCTCTCTCTCTCTCTCGTTGACTAGATTGTGGCATATTGCTTTATATGTCACTTAATTATATATGTTTGACCCAATTGGGTCCACTGCCTTTAAATTTATCCTATGGAATGTTGATAATGTAAATTGAATGTCCTTTATTTAATCATATTCATACTCAATGTGCAACCCTTACTACATTATTTTATCTTACTGTTCAATTTAGCGATGGAAACCCAAAATTGGTTTATTTGAGTGGATTGTACTTATCTTGCCTCTCTATTGTATGCATGATTGATTGTGAGTCTATTATTGTCTAATAGAAGTTGTACAACCATTTTACAACTTATCTGATATATGGGTTTTTAGTGATCTCACCTTGGCTATAGGTGCTCCCAACTGATATATATATATATATATATATATATATATATATATATATATAGACACACACACACACACTATTATATAGGACTATGGGTGGTGTCACCACCTTCCTAGGCACAGAACGTGAAAGTGTTCCGGCCCTACTTTTTAGGTGATTATAGTATAATAGTTAATCCACATGTAAAATATTTATTTATTTGTTACTCTCTAGTTTGATATTTAAGGGAAAGAATTGACAACTATAAACTTCATTATTTCTTGATATTATCATTTTGTCTTACTATATGAAGATCTCTTTTGCTATCCAATTGGAAGATTTTTTTTCTTTTGTTTGGGAATCCTTGTTATTTTATTTACTGTCCCTTTTCCTCAATATTGTCAAATCACTATTATATGCACATGCTGACTTTTATGTTGACAACCTCCACTTTATCTTCTTTGGTGGGGTATACTTTTAGCCTATAAGTGGAGAGAAAGGAGGAGTTAACCACAATTGACGAGACTTATCTAGGTCTAGATGAGGTTTCTTGGGAGGTAGATAGAGGCGGTTGGTTTATCCTCTACTAATACTATGATATATATTAGTTTTTTCTTTATGCATATCCTGTGCGGTGATGAACAATGTAGGCACGAATATTGTAATAGTTAGATTTTATCTTCTGATGCTACACCTATAGTATTTGATATAGTACATATTTGAATTTGGTTCATCATCCTTTGTGAAAATTTATTATCAAGTTTGGCATTGGATGATTTTATATTATTCACATAGAGTAAGCGAGTGGATCCCCTCTCAGGTCCCACTCCTTATATCGGATTTATAGGCATCATGTGGTCACCCATTGGTGGTAGTGTTTTGATAGGGTAGGGATCCCTTTATCCATTGGGATCTCTAATGCACAAAAGCCAATATAGGTTGGGATTCATTTGATTTGAAATATGTGGAGAAGGAAGGAGATAAACCATTTGGTGCTATGTTTTATAAAAGAGAGGGAGAGAGAATCTAGGAGGAATCACATAGTGGCACCATATTTCCTCCTCAGTGTAGAGTCCTAAGCAAGGTAGTAGACATGGGAGAAACCCTTATATTTACATTAAACTTCCCAAAGTGAGAATTGTTGATGGATACAAAGTTGGGTACATGTTACACTTGGACTTAAAGCAAAAAATTGAGGAAAACAAATGCATGATCCAACAAATCTCAATTAAATAAAGTATGATTCTTATAAGGAATCGATTGCTTCAGAATTTATCTTCTTAACTAAAATTGGGGTAGTTGAAGTTATCTAATTGGACTGAAAATTGGTATCCTATCTAATTAAGATCCAAGGAACACGATCTTACAATTATCTAGGAAATTTGGGATGATATATTTCTACCCATATTATAGGAAGTTTATCCTCGAATTTGGATTTAAAATTGGTACCTTAGGATCCAACACTACTATAGAAAATGCTTTTTGCAATAGTTCATTTTTGCATTTTGTAACAAGTATTAACCGTTGTATTACATCGTGTGGTATTATGGGGGTGTTTTATACAACATGTGATGCACATGTTGTAATACTTATATTTTATGCAACAATTGAAACATGTTTTCTATCAATGATGAATAACTGTAATATGTGTATTTTATACAAAATGTGGTGCATTTGTTGTAATATATATTATATAATAGTTAAATGATGTTGTCTTTCATTAAACACACATGTTGTGATGGAGGTTTTTTTTACAACATGCGGTGCACCATTGTAATAAGTGTGCTTTCTACAACATGCGGTGCATCAGTTGTAATATGTATGTTTATACAACAGTTGAAGCATGTTGTCTTTTGATAAATACATCCATTGTAATAGGGGTGTTTATACCACATGTGGTGTGTTCGTTGTAATTTACACATTTTATACAACACGTGGTGCATGTTGCATTGCACTATTCACATTCATTGTAATAGGAACCATTTTCCAGACACAGTCGTTGTAATAGGGGTCCATTTTTGCAACACACCTATTGTAATATATGTGGATAACACAATATGTGTTGTTTGTTATAATATCACACCTTTTATAACATATCATTAGTTGTTGTATTTGATTAGAGTTTGACAGGTCATATAGAACCAATTTTATTGATCAAATTGACCATATCTTAAAAATTTATAATAAACATGAAATTATACTTTTTCATTTCACAAACAAGCACATAATTGAACAAAAGTTCCATCAAACCTTGAAAAAAACTTGCACTAAATTTAATAAAGAATCAATAATCTATATAAAGATTCATTATTATGAAGTAGTGAATACACACTCTAGAATCAAACTGAAAACTAACTACAAAGGTTCACACATTGGTCTATGCTAAAGAACAAATGTCTCCCGCTCATGTCACATAATCTCATGTATGCTCAAGGACACACATCGCCCACTCATTTCGGACCTCGTTCATCTCTTCATGGTCAATCATATGTCAAATATATCAACATATTGTCATTTATTCAATGTATTTAGAAGTTTAAACAAACTAAAAGAATATAATGATCAGTAGCCTAACCTTTTATGAATATTTCAAGTTTTCACATCAATGATGTCTCTCATGTACTTCAACACATAATACCCATAATTGGTGTTATTTAGCTACTTTGGACATTGTATAAAAAAATATGAGATAAGTAGAAAACATTTTTTGATGTGCTAATGGTCCAAGAGTAATCTAAAATATTTTTTCTTGAACTACTAGGTTTATCCAACCAATAGAGATAAACTGTGAGATGAACCTTACATCTAAAACATTGTATATCATTAATATTGTATCCATTGACATTGGCATAACTAAGAGAGTTGATAAAGAAACTACATGAATGTTTAGATAAGGATACTAGAATAACATAGACATTTGAAAAATAAAGAAAATAAATGTTAAGATATGGGCTTAGTATGACCAAGTGCATCACTTATGGGAGCATACGTTGTTCACAATCTCATTGAATAATGCTTTATAAAAAAAATCTTTAAAAGTGTTGGTGGAGGGCCTCAAGTGATATACTACATGTTGGATCTCCTCAACTCAATAATGTTTTATATTTCCATATAGGAATCAAACGATATGTGTCCCATGTATGCTAGTTATTATCAAATGCTTTGAATAGTTTGAACAACAATCAAGACAAGTGATGCCAATAGATAAAACATTTGTCTTCTCCAAAAAGAGTGTATATCAAGATACTATACCAAATGTGTTGTATAATAGGATTGCAATAAGCTAACAAATTTGGAAGGTACCTAGGTGTGACCATCATGCACAGACCTGCGAGAAAATACACCTAATCCTATCTAGTATTGGCGAACGGTGTAAAGGTTGGGCTACAAGAACTTCAAAATATAAATAAGAAGAATATGTATTAAAAATCAACATTTATTTCTATCCCCACACACTCTATGTAGACCATAGTTTTTCCTTAATGGTCTGTGATCACATTGATATATAAAGATAGGAATTTCATATGTGATAGACACCACAAATATCACATGATGTCCTAGTTTCCTAGGATTATGTAACATTAGATGTAAATGCTGAATCATGCACGAGAGGAACCCGACTTTTATCATGAAATGTTTGTGGGAGTTATGAACCAGTAGGTAAGTACTGTGGTGCAAAGAATGAAAAGGAAGTACCAATATTTATTAGCCAATATAGGTGGAAAATAAATGCCTACATGGATGTACATACAAGTGAAACATCAAGCAATGGATCCAAAATGCTCAAAGATTATGGGCATTGGACCATTCATGAAGTCACAGAAATATAAGGTAGGTTCATGGTCACGGAAGGTTAAAAAAAATTGGTGCTAAAGAGCACCTCAATAGAGATAGGTGACCTTCAAAGAGCATCTATGCTCCTCTCATCAACAACACAAAAACCAGCTTGACTCTTGGAAAATAAAACTCATGTCATGATAGGAAGGCTCGAACTAGTGATCTCCATGCTTTCTTCCTACCACAAGTATTGGACAAGCATCTTCACAATTCCTAAAGAGTCTATGGCAAAGATTGAAAAACTTTGTAGAATGTTCCTTTGGGAAGATATTTAATTATAATATCTATTACCAATCTTCATATATGTCATTTCACCCTAGATAAAATGGTATGCACAAATTAGTCATACATATAAAAATGTGTATAATACTCATGTTGGTAATCTAAATCTGGATAAGGGTTATTCTCCCGACGTTCATACTCATAAGGTTATGATACAAATACATTTTACAATATTTGATATAAATATGTCAATTTGGGTATATTATGTTTCAGGGTTGAACAAGTCACCTGGGTAGACAATAGGATTTGATAGATTTTGACAAGCGATCAATTTATGAATGGTTAGAATATATGAATTATCATCCATCATACAATGTATTATGGTGTTTACATTGTGTAAGCCACAAATTAAATATTGTGTATCGAATTAGGTTTTCAAATACACCATGTATGATATGAAATTAATCTAAATATGTTCTTTTATTATGTATTCTTGTTTGGTTTGTTATGTAGTAGGATACATAAATATTATAGCTTATTTTTTAACATGTCAACTAGCATCTTTAGTGAGTTTCCTAGGTTGATCATAACTGGATAATGATTTAGGCATAAGTCTGAGAGATATATAAAATGTATATATAACACTGACGACAAAACAGAAGAAGGTTTGGTGCATGTACATTGTTGGATAGCAAATAGTTTTTTAGTCTAATTAGATTGAGAGTTAACAACATGAGACATATTAGGAAGAAGTTGTACATATGTAGGTTATTAGCTATGTCTCTTTCTTGTTTTCAGTTCATATGGTGTTACAAGATGAGTAGTAATTAGATTATGCCATGTTGATATTATATACTAACACCATTGCAAGAGGTGATGTGGAGGAAAAAGTAGTATGTGAGGAGAAAAAATACGAATAAGAGTGTTCACTAGAGAGAGGCTAGTTGCATTGCAGCTACCTCTGGTCCATGTTAGGCTTTCCTTTGGCCTCGAGTCGCTTCTTCTTCCATATTGAGTTGTTGTAGATCTTCAGTTGGTGCCAATCCAAGAGGATGGCATGAACACCTAGAGAAGAAGGTGTTGTGGGGTTGTAGGTATTAGCTCCATTTTAAGAAAATGAGGGTAACTTGATAAATAAAAACATATAAATGGACAAAGAGACCGCTAAAGAAACATGTTTGAATGTTGAATGTGGACTTACAATTAGTGTCATAGAAAGGAGAAACGTTAACAAGAGGGAACCCTTAAAAACGATGTAGCTCAATATTGATGTGAGATTCTAATTATTTTGATTAGGTTTTTCCAAATTGTGCTTGGCATTTTGATGCCTTCCTAACTACTTGAAGTATTAGGAAAAAATAGAAATAAAATATTTTCCTTAGATCACTTGTCCTTTTGAAGAGCTTTTAAGAACAAAATACATATTTCAATTAATCTATCAAAGTTTGAAATACTAAGACATTCACACAAAGCTGAAACGGAAAAAGCATGGTTGCAATCAAAGAGAACAATAGTTTGCAACCCAAAGAACCAATTTTGTGGCGAGTAAAGTTACTATGGGGAAAAGAAAGAAATACGAAGCAATCATGAAGGCTGTATGAAATGACATTAACAAAACAAATAGATACGAGTAGAAGCCACCACTTGCAGCTAACAAACGCAAAACTAAATAAAACATATAAAGAATCTACAATAAAAAACCTTTAAAGAGTTATTAAAAGGCAACACTCAATCGACTCTTGTGAAAAGGAAAATTGTTGATCCTAGAGCAACAAATTAAAGAGTTGTGTTACTTGTGGAACGAACCAATTAAATGAGTTATTAGTGGCAGGTTAATGTAAATATGGTGAACTTCATCTAGAATTTCAAACAATTCAATAGATAGGCAAAGAAAGTCTACTTGATGTCAAAATGGAAAGAATGGTAGACTAGACCGAGGAGTACTAAAATAAATTATCAACTTATTATTTTGGATAGTGTAGATCATTAATTAGTCCATGAAATATTTTATGCACTTTATGTCTCTAAACGGACAAAATAGTTTGTCCACTCTCTAGTGAGATACCAAAGATCAATATTTAATATGTAATACTCAAATTAATCGTATTAATATATTCTAAAGTATTTTTACAGTTAAGAATATCCAAATGCCAAGATTTATTAAAAGAGTATAAATAAATTGATTTTTAAAACTATTAATTATCTATCAATATCTTGAATGACAAAATTGAGAAGAAAATTATATTATACATCAATTCATATAAATAAAATAATATATTGATGTTTTAGAATAACAAGGTACTTTATTATTACAGATGTATAAAACTCATTTTGTACATAAATTGAAGATGTGAAAGGGTTATAGCTCAAAACATATGTTGAATGTTAAATTATCATTATAAATTAAAATGATCCTTTGTTATTGATCATATTTGAGAGGATAAATTTTCTTTACTAAATATTATGATTATTTTATATGGATATAATATTATGAATTATTCAAAATTTAGTCTTTTACACTGAGGCATATGATAGATGAATGAGAGGGGAAGAAAGGACACATTCCTCACATCAATTAAAAAATAGAGGAAATGAAGGCGACCATAAGGTTTTGTATTTTTGTAGTAAGGAGATTTACTGGATAATAAAGACACATGTGATTATACAAGTATGTAACAACAAGCTAGAGCTTGTTGTATGATCTTGGTATATAACAATAAGTTACAAAATATTGTGTGATTGTTGTCTATTACATCATAAAGCTATTACATCAGGTAAACTTTTGTTATGTGATAATGGTATATTACAACAGCTTAGTCTACGTTGTGTTATGGTGATCTATTACAACGGTTGATCATGTGTGTCTATTACAACGGGAACAACATGTTGTGTAACTATAGTATATAATAACAAGTCAGACTCTATTATGTGATCTCAGTATATAACAATGGATTTCAATATGTTGTGTAATTGTAGTCTATTACAACATGTACCTATTACATCGTGTGAACGTCTATTGTGTGATAATGGTATATTACATTGGGTTAGTTAGTGTTGTGTAATGGTGATCTATTGCAATATGTTATCATCTGTGACTATTACAATGGGACATGATATGTTGTGCAATTGAGGTATTTTACAAAAGGTTTGAGTATGTTGTGATACGAAAATCTATTACAACAATTTAGCACATGTTATAGTATCACATATACTATAATGGGTTTGACATGTTGTAAATAACTTGTGTTGTATAAAATATACAATATGCAACATGTAAATAGACTCGTTGTGATAAGTATGCTAACTACAACACAACAAGTAGAATTGTTGTGTTTCTCCGGTGTAAATTTTTTTTTCTATAATAGTGCAAAGAACATAATTTTGGAGTTATATTACACTTTTAGAATGATCTTATATTATTTTACTAGAATTATGGTTTATCTCAATTATATTAATATTAATTATTATACATATAACTATTAATAAATATTCAAGATTCATAATCCAATTACCACCACCTTACTTCCATCATAGTTGCATGACATTATTTTACACAAATTCTAATAATTTACTCATTACATCCATTATGTCCATTAATTCAATATCAACTTATATAAAGTAAATTATTATTATGTTCACTTATATTAAACATCAATAATCATCTCAATGTATCTACTAGTCACATTATTGTCCATATGCAACATTCACTCATATTCATACACACTCAAATACTAATAGTACTCATTTAAGCCAATATGTGCGTCATGGTGAACGATGGTGACATATATAATTCTCAACTCACTTACAGACCCAATCATGGTTAGGTTTATTAGAACCCTTAGTATAATCTTATTAGGAAAAACCACTTTAAAGGATTGAATTAGATATGAAAATTGGGATGTTACATATGTCTTCCACAAAAAAATTAGGTATTTCCTTTTGTAATGATTTGCATTGCAAGATTGATGACATTTTGTGGTGGCCCCACTTTTAGAAGAATATCCTTCACATTCAATCAATCACTTTAGAGAGGACAACTTCAATCACCATCCTTTTTTTTTCTTACCTCACTTATTCCTGATTGGGTGACAAACTTCTAGGACACCGAGGATTTTTCCCTATTGATCTTACATCCATGTATGAATCTATGTTACGTTGGTTATACCCAATCATTAAGATACTATTTGATAGACTCGACATTGATTTTTGATAATGATTTGAAGGATGCATTTTTGAGAGAGATGGGGTGTAAATATGTGTTGATGTGGGGCACCAACCTTGGCAACTTTGTGATGATATGCTCCGATAGAATTACCTTCATAACCATCTTGACGAAGGATGATCCTAGATGATTCTAGTTTGATGTAGGAATTCCTTGTAAACCCCCCATTAGGTATGATAGATTTAGCCGGGGTTGTTGTAAAGGTCATTTGTTTAAATTGTATTACACTTGTTGGTAAAGCAAGGATACACATATGGGTTGTGCTGATCATGGAGAAGGTCCATTCATAGATTTGATTCTTTGGGTGATGAGTTCCTGATTGGGTATTCATAATGTCACAAATGTAGTTTTTCACATGTGCTTTGTTGTGTTCTCTAGATGTAAGAAACTCAACCTCATCATTTTTAGCCAAAAAAAATTGTTGTTGTGTCTCCTTGATTTAATGTAAGAGTGGAAGAACTTAGTGTTTCCATCACCAATTGTAGCCCATTTATGTTGTCTTTCTACCTTTAGTCTGATTCCTCGTGAGGGTGATTTATTTCAATCGTTACTAAAATTAATTAGCTTTGTTCTCATCAGAATGACTATCTAGAGTGGACATTGATACATGTGCTCGGTCATGGATGTCTCCTAGGGTAGTGTAGCTTGTTAGCATGATCCTAGTGCATCATTAAATGAATCTATTCATCCCATTGTCATTGTAATTCATTTTGAAAGTTTGGACATTGCTCCTAGTTGGCCTTCATCTTAAATCACAACTAAGCTCCTCTCTGTGTATCCTTGCTTGCTATGAGAATAATATTATGGTCAAAATACATTTAGGGAAGGATAGAGTTTTTCAATCTAGTCCTCATTGTCTAGGAGTCGATCAAGGTGTTCGAGGAGGGTTTTGAACTTGAATGTGAAGAATTTCCCTTCTTCCCCAATGTCAACAAGGTCGATGAGGATTATGGGATCATTCAATTTGGAGCTCGATCCCGAGTTCAAGGTTTTCTGTCATTGATTTCCAATAGGGTTGAGCATAATGTTGAAATTTCTCACCACAGCTCATTTATATCTAATATCTCATAGTCATTGTCTTTTAGACTTATGATTGAAGAAATCTTGAACGATACTTGGTTTTATGTATTGGGTTAGTGATCATGGTCCTCATAAGGAGGTTCGAAACCCAAGTTTATTGGATCCTGATTTGCATCCTGATTTGCAAATTACAGGCCGTTGTTTGTGTTGGGACACAAAACAACTAGATGCCATTATATCTCTATTTACATGTTGGCTCTCAAAATATTTTTAAACTTAAACGATCAGCTATAAAGTGTTCCTTTTGGCAAAGAATCGGGATTCTAGAATTCATATTTAATAAATATGTTCGATGTAACATGCATAGTTCAGATCAGTATAAGCCGTTTTTTAGCATCACGTCACAGAGAAGGCAATCATGAACTTCCATATTTAGAAAAAAGTAAGATTAGAATATCCGGGTTGAATCTCGAACTGTGGACTGAAACTAAAATAATGGACTCATCACTTTAGTTTTAAACTGTTGCCTAACGCCCAACATAGTCATGCTGCAAATAGATCGCTGCATGCTATTTAAAAGTAGTTTAGATTCAGTTTGGTTAAAAAAAAGATTCAGTTTGGTTAAAAAAAAATAGATAGCTGCATGCTATTTTAGCACTGGTTAGAGATTCGCTTTTGGGAGTGTTCAAGCCGTCGCGTCCGTTTGGCAAACCCACGTCAGTAAGCTCTGCATGCACGCCGCCTATCTATCGATCTACCTCAACCCACACGCTGGTAATTACTTGATGCATGTGACAACAGACAGAGAAAATCCAACACATGAAAGACATGTATTAGCTTGAGAATTTAGGGGCACAACAGGGACGTGGATGTATATCAAATCTCTTGCCGCGTTCGGCTAACGTTTGGCGACCCACTACCGTTTCTTAACTGGACATTAGCTAGGAACAAATACGTCTGGAACATGGTCATATATATTCCGGCAACAAGCTAGCACGTGCTGAAAGGGGAGAAAAAGTTTGGTACTTTTGTTTTTTTTCTATTGATTTGATAGCTACCTGCGGGTATTTTTGGGTGCGCCTATGATTATTTTGATGGTTTCCTACTTGTCTAGCTATCATATCACATCAACACGACGACATCCATCTTTTTCCCTTCCACACTGTCACGACCTGTGAGTGAAGTAAAGTAATCAAATAGAAAGCGAAAATTTTACACACTTATGGTACACTCTTTTTTACCCTGATGAAATATACATGTATACAAGCTGAAAGATGCAACATACAGAGAAAATTGAAAACGTACATGTATATCAAACAAAATTTCTGCTAATGTATTGACAAATAGACCACGACAAATCACCATCACGTTGTAAATGAGTTATTAGCCCATAACAATTGAATAATATATATTTTCCTTAATACATAGTATACAAACAGAACATTACATCGATTTGTACCAATAATTTCACTATTGCAAATTGTTGTCATTTTGTAATTGAGTCGTTTTCATAAAAATCAGTGTTGAATATATTTTAATGTACACAATACAAAAAAAAAGGTATGCAAAGTATACATAAATAGTAAACAAAGCATTGTATAAAGAACACAAAAATATTAAACAATTATAGGCAGTTGTGGTGTTGTTATTAAGCTATAGCATATAATGGTGTAACTTTTATATTTTGTCGACTAAACAATTATATCATACATGAATACTTTACCTCAAATTCGACTAGCTATTAAAGACAAAGAACTTATTATACAATCCAGATGTTAGTATGGCAACTAGTACAATAATGCAGTGCAAAGGTGATTGTACCCAACATGTCAACGGGAGATATCAATAACGGCAGCTACCTCGGCGCACAACGAGTTGTCGAAAAGGCAGGAAAAGTCAAGTGGTGCAACTGACGGGGAGCTCATCTGGAGATCTTTGATATGATGTACCTAACATATCTACGGGAGACGTCAATGACGGAGCAGATATGAGAAGCATATGTTATATTGTTGCGTTCGACCACAACGTCGGCGTACAACCTCCGATATTTGGGCCGTGTGGCTGATATGGCGGCTATATATCTGACTTTTGTTGTGGTAGTTACACTACAGAGCACAACACGCGTTACACAACCAGATCAGATGAAGTCCGAAGAACAGTCAAGAAGAGACACGCCGACGAAAGCCGCAAGGCTGAAGATGCATGCAGGTTTTGCCGAGCGTAGCGACTGTGATCCATATAACGTATTGCAATAATGAGACCCAAGTCGCTCGACACTATTCTAACCCTTTCGTGGTTAGGAATGTATGATGTGTCTAGAATCTAGATTGCGTACGTTTGGTATGGAGATCTGAAAATATCCTCATATTGACAAGTGACTTCATTCTAATGTTAGGGCAAGACGATGTTATATTCGATCGTTGAAGAAATAGGGGTGATGCACATTTTAGGTTGTTATTGTTGAATTGCAATATCTTTATTCTACGTGATTGGTAATTTTCATTCTTGTTAAAATATTTATAGCTCACGATATATATTACGATAAAGTAGTAGAACTTTTGAATCATTAAATCGAAACCAACCTAGAACTTTTGAGTCATTAAATCGAAACAAAAGTTGGAAATCGACCGAATTTTTTTTAGTCGCATTGTGTCGTCTTTTTGGGTTTAGACATAATAATGACAACCCTAGTCGTTACCAAATGAGGAGAAACATTGACACAATAAAACTATTTAGGGGAGAAATGTATGCAGCAAAGTTGATTTGAAAGTACCAAAATTTTATTAACCAGATAATTTAAGGATATATCAACTCGATTAGTTGGATTAATAACCATAAATCCATCTTGAGTCCCTCTTCTCTCTCTCTCTCTCTCTCTCTCTCTCTATATATATATATATATATATATATATATATATATATATATATATATATATATATATATATATATATAGCCCATCTTTAGTACCTGCGCGGGTAGCTACCCGCCAACCCTTCCAGTTACTTTTTTTTCAAAAAAAAAATCACAATTGTAGAGGAGCATTTTATCTATCTCTCCAAAAAATTTTATCCAAAAATAATATCATTTGACCCATCAAAATAAAAAAATACGTCCATATATTTACTGACTGTATATTTTCTGCGCAATTACTTTTTTAGTCATATTGTTACTTTCTTATCAATATAGTTACTCTTTTGATCTCAGAGTTACTTTTGTGGCCAGAAGAGTTACTTTTTGGGCAGCCGGGTAGCGAAACTCCAGGCTACCCGCGAGGGTATTAAAAAAATGGATATATATATATAAATATATATATATATATATATATATATATATATATATATATATATATATATATGTATATGTATTAAAAAAAGGCCATATATATGTGTGCATATATATATATATACATAAATATATATACATATTATATGTATATATGTATATATTATATGTATATATATATATATAAATATATGTATTTATATATATATTTATATATATGCATTTACATATAATATTTATATATATAGGTAATATTGATTCTATATTAAAAAATAGAATCTAAAAAAAAAACCCATTCTTGAACCGTCTTGCTCTTACTACTGTATGTCACTAAGCTTTCGATGCCCAATTGGTTCGTGCTTCTTAGCACTCTATGGGTCAATGAGGATATGTCTTCATCCTCAACCATGACTATATATATATATATATATATATATATATATATATATATATATATACATACATATATATATACATACATATATATATATATATATATATATATATATATATATAAGGAGGTAAGGAATAGTATCATATATTCAATGCATTCAACATTTACATAAGGGCTCATGACCTCTATTCTTAACCTTCACGAGATTGATGATAATAAGAAAACTTGTTTCCACAATAAGCATAACTATTTTTACATTCATAACTATTTTAATACCTAGGAGAACCAAATGGAACTCATCAACTAAGATCATCCAATATCTAGGTAAAATATTTGTGCTTTTACTATGATTTGACCCTTGTGGTTTCTAAGAATCAATAATCATTAGGTTATATTTTGATTAGAATTGTAACAATTGCATTACACCGTTTCATCTACTTTAAGGATAGCTTCCATGAGAAACCAAGTATATGACTTTTGTGTGAAATCAACAACTGATTGTACTATATAGTCTCTTGATATGCAACCACTATCTCTTCATGTTTGGTTTGGTTGTTGTCACATATGAATGTAAGTTATAAAAAGTAAGCTCAAGTTATTTATGAAATTTTCATTCTAATTACTATTTTACCAGACTTTCATAATCAAACGCAGTTGATAAATCAATCAAATTAAAATAAATATTATTTATGCTTTAGGAGAGCATGTGGGAGAAGGCATGTGAAGTTGAACATTATTGTGAAGACCAAATTCATTACTCCTAGGCATGAGTTTTATAGTTGTCTTCCTCCCACTTTCAATCATCCTATAGCTCAGGTGATGCCTCTCGTTGCTAGCAAGAGGACAATGTTGATTCATCTATGGACCTCAAACATTGATGAAAAACAATTCATAGAAGTTCCAATAGTACACATAACATCAAGTGATAAAAAAGAGAGGATGATCTAGAAGTAATGGTGATGTTATAGGAAATGACAAGGTGTATAAATTCACACATAAAAACATAGACTAGCATACAACAAACAAGTTAACAATTTCTCACACATGACAGTTCTCTCATAGATTTTGTTTTTAGTGTGACTGGAAATGGCTGAGATATGTCCATATTATGGATGGTCTAGATGTTTTTTTTCTGAAAGAATAATGGGTATGCACGTTCCTATGTACACACATAAACAAGGAGACTCGAGACAAATAAGGATTAGTGAATCTAGAATGAAGAGGCTAGATGGTTACTGAAGGGGATTCATATTTAGGATAGCTCAAGATTTTTTCTCCAAAAAAATTAAGGAAAGGTTTCATTGTGCAATATTGGGACTTTATTTGAGAAGTAAAACTTTGTTTAAATATAAAAATAAAGTAATAATAATGTACATTTATTGAAACATAAAATCACATGCACGCCACACACTGAACCAATCAGGTGGGTCTACGTAGTTTGCAGTGATGTATGGTGAAGCCGGGCAAGTGTGTGCTTTTTACTTTTTCATCAAAGACGAATACACAAACAAGCCCAATTGGTAGCACAATTATGATGCCTCTGAGAGGCCCACATACCCTTTTCTTTAAACTCATACAAAAGTACCCTCTCACTCTTTAGTAGTGAGGAAGGTGTGGGGCGGGGTTGAGAGATTTTGAAATACACAAAATAGTGGGTGGAATACAAAATTGGCCCATATATTTTATAAATCACAAAAATCATAAAAGGGAAAATAGGATGACTAAACTATGTGATTCAAAACATGTACTCTAGGATTTTTACCTTTCTTAATAATAGTTCATCTAGATGTGGTTAGACATGATGAACTAGTCTCTATAATTTAAATATCAATAAATTGTGCAAATGTAGTGATTGTACATACATGTTTGTATCAGTGTAAACATTTTTATCCATTGTAAGAATGTATTTCATGAGTTCCCCAGTGAGTATTTCAATCCATAACCCCATACTACGGATACACTCATGTCGTAAATGTTTACTATTACTTGTTTCCAAACATATGGTCTTGACCCCATTCAGAGCAAAGCCCTTCCTCAATTTTAGAGCTAAATAACATTCACCAAACAACCCAACTCGGATTGTAACCACATGAAATCAAATTGTGTAAAATGGTAAAACCCATATGAATCCATACATCAATGTCTTGTAACAACACTCACACTTAGTAGCATTCTATATGTGCTGAAAACTAAATTTAAAAATATTATATCAATACCTAAATTATGATGTTGTCATCATTGAATTATAATATCTTTATTTTATATGATAGATGTTTTTAAACCATGATAAAATGTTTTACAACTCATGATATATATGAAATTACCGTATTTGAACTTTTTAGTTATTAAATCAAAACCAACCCAGACATTGGGGGAAAAACTATGACATTATTCAAATTGAACATTAATCTACTAACATTGAAATGACCTAGATGGGTAAAATACAAACACACAACCAATTCTTCAAGTCACATTGTGTCTGCTTCATTGGTTTAGATATAATATGACAACCTTACTTGTTACCAATTGTAGTAAAATCATTGACCAAGAAAAAAATGTTTAGGGGAGAAATGTATAGAGCAAAGTTGATTTGAGAGAACTAAGTATTTATTAACCAAACAAAATGCGGGAAAGGGCACTGATGTTATTGTTGCTAAACTGAGGATGATCCTTTCTAGGATCTAGGAATGCTCTGGCATATATAGGAAAGTCCTACTAGCTACAGACTCTGAACTAGACTATAAGATGATCTCTAAGAAGATGGAAAACCCAACCAAATCTAAATCTTGGTGTTAACTCATAGAAAAGAAAGCTTCTAATTTCAATGCATTTGGTTTTCGATCAATAGGAGAGATTGTAATAAGGCTACCCATGCAATTGATATGTGGGAAATGTATTTTAAGGGTAACACATGTAGATGGGAGCAATGCCCAAAGTTCATGACCAATCTGGTTGGAGATAAAACTACATTGCACTATTATAAGATAAGAAATATCAACTTTCCTATAGTGGGAGTACATGATGATTAAGAATATCCCGAGGTTATTAAAAAAAAGCTAAAATAGAAACTCGATTAGCTAGAATAATAACCATGCATCCATCTTGAGTGCCTCTTATGTGTGTGTCTATATATATATACATAGATATACATACATATATATATATGTATATATATATATATACATATTTATACATATATATGCATATATATATATATATATATATATATATATATATATATATATATATATATATATATATATATATATATATATATATATATATATATATGTAACACCCCTGACCTGTGCTTTGGGATAACCCTATTTGTTTTGCTTGATTAAGTTCTTAGAACCTTTCTATAATCCATTGAGATGATTTTAGAGCTGGTGGAGAGCTTAATTTTCTAGTTTGAGTTTTTTAGGATGATGTTTGTGCCTTATGTGTTTGTTTTGGGTGAAATTGCAATTTACCCAATTGTGAGGGTTATCTTGCAATGTGCCACATCCAGAGTGTACCTTCTCTTTGTTGACATTGTGAGAGAATGTGATGCTTTAGAGAACCTTTGTTGATCCTTGGATGAGTGGTGACATCTCTAAGAAGTGACTAGGGTTTCTAAGGTTTTATTGGTGTCAACCAACTGAGCTTGGTTGAAGTGTAGCGACCTCGATGGGTGTTTAGGGTGTGTCTTGACCAATACACCTACCTTGTATTGGTTTTTTTTTACCATGATGGTCTTGAAGTGGTTGGGTCGAGATAGTTGTTTATTTATGATGTGTCTCAACCTTGTGTGCTTGGTGCTCCTTCTGTCTCGACCTAGACAAGTTGTGTGATAACCTAGATTTTTGAGTTTTAATAACTAATACAATAATGAGAGACAAGCATTCTATGTAAGATGTCAAATACCAAATTGAGGAATTGGTTATACAATCATGGATTCCTTCACACAAATTAGGTGATTGGAAATATGATGGAGGACTATGATGCTTATTTGAATTCAATTATGAATGACTATCCTTTCTGATTAATTAAGTCCCCATAAGACCAATCATTCATTTAGTGATCCAGTGAGTAGTGAACTAATTTCTTTTGAAGAATCATATACATATGAAACAATGTCGAAGTTTTGGAGTCAACTTGGATTAAATGGCCTATCCTTTTCACATAATATAAGGCCCTAAGTGTCACATGAAGGTCAACATTAGGTATTAATGTGATTAGTCAATAACCATGCCTAACCTTCGAATTTCCTCCCCAAATTTACGCCACATCTACATCGTGACATTATAAAGCTACACCTAAAATTTTGTGTCAATTGGATCAACCAATTAAGGGATATGATCAATTTAATTTTGTGTTTTTTTTTCCACTCATTTGAACCCTAGGACCTAAGTTTGGGGTTTATTTGAATTAAATGTGTGACACATGTGTCACGCAGCCTTTGGAAGCTTAGGCGCGGGCCTTATTATGGGCCAAGCTAACGTTGGCCGTTGATCAGCAATCCAGCGGGGGAGACTTCGTCTCCTACCTTCCGCTTTTCTCGGCCGATCTCAGAAGAACCTGCCTAACACCGGGGCTACCTCGCACGCCTAGCTTCCCCAGCTTTTGCGTGAGATTTTCTTGGAGGACCGATTCTACTCCTCAGCCCGAACTCAACGAACCCTACTAGGTCTGCTACCATGCCCGGAGCAGGGATAACAACTCTCCGCCATCTCACGCCTCACTGGCGGCAGGAACTAGTTAGGGCTTTTCCCTCCCACACCTCCTCGTGCCTTTTTAAGGATACCAATAGCTCCGCCCGACCTCCTTTAGTCTCCCACTCAACCCAATTTTGAAGCAGCCGATCTCCGAGCACCTCCCCAAGTCGACCTTCCACCTGTCGCTGCACCACATCGGCAGCACCCCCACAAGCCTCGAACCACTAAATACAACCCTCCATCACCTTCACCTCGATCCGACGATGCTTCTCGGCTAGAACAAACCACTCCAGATCATCTCTTCGTCCCTGACCTCCTCCTCTCCGGTGACCCCTTCATCCACAACGGCGGATCACCGCTCCAAGGGGAGCCACGAACTGATACCGAGCCGTCCCAATCCGGTCCGACCTCCCAAAGGTGACCGCAAGCTCGCTTGCCCCTGAGGAACCCCCTTCTGCCCTTGCTTGCTCGACGGAGGTGCTGCCTAGCGGCGGCGCTCTGTTTCTGGGTCTCGCGAACAGATCGCGTGGAACGGGAGAATGAAGGAGGGGCGAGCGGTGTATCTGAATCGGGTCCAATCCCAGACCGGCCGGCTCAACCGCTAGAGAACCCGGCCCAGACCAAGTGGACCGGCCGCAGCAAGCAAAGGAGCTGCGCCAGACCTAGGGGCCACGTGGCGAGCTCCCATTGGCCGATTAAGGTAATAATTCAGTAAATGCTCAGATTTTCATTAAATCACAGTAATTAGCTCGATTATCAGACAAATGCAAACAAGGTATCAAAATTCTCAGAAAAATATGTAGAACAACATGAAAGCTTAATATCAGACTTTTTATGCTTTAATATTAGCAATATCATATAAGATACGTAATACTTGTTTAATGGAAAATAAATATCAGATGATGATATTAAATTATGGAAAAATGTCAGTACGTCCATAACCATGTTTATAATGCACCTTATGTCAGTTATGGTCATTTTATGACATGAAGTCATGTAATTTTCTTAATATGACTAATTAGGGCTAATAACCCTATATAAATTGTAATTATTGCACACATGCTCAATAAATGGTGAAATTTACAGAGTAGGTTTATATCAGTAATCTAAAGCTAAGATGTAAATCAGATATCAGTGAGATGTATATAATTCATGTTATATGAAGATGAATCTTAATCAGGTTATAAAAACCCTAATCTAGGTTAATGATGTAACCTAGGGTTATTATGTGCACCAAAAAGAATATGGAACCTAATATTCAGATAATGAATCATAATCTGTAAAATGACATCAGTAAGATAAATATAAGGTAAGAATACAAGTAATCATGAGAGTAACATAATGAGATAATATAAACCCTAATGAACACGACTAGGGTTAAGATGATTAGAATCTGATGATAGTATGTGGTCTTGTCTTAATCAGGTGTTGACCAGACTTCTAGATGATCAAGGATAAGTTAGAAATCTCTGAACTCAGGTACGTGGTTATAAGTATATGACTAGTTTTCTGGTTGCATATGATATGTGATATCTTGAATGCTCGTATTTGGATATGATTGCTTGGATGAAATATTATAGTGTATTTTCCTTGCCGACAAAAACTATAAATATAAGATGAAATGTCAGATGGATTGTAGCTACATGCACTGCCTAATGCTGGATGTATGTGCCTAACATGGATGTATGAAATCTGGCCCATGTTAGATGTATGTATCCCTCTCTTTTTCTTCTCTATGGCCCACATTAGACGTATGTTGAAAAGGTGCTTGAAGTAGTATAATCGCATCAAATGACATGTTAAAAGAAATGTTTACCTGATTATCGCTTTAAATAATGTTTTCTTTTACTCTTTCTTTCTCAAGATTATTTCAATTATGCAAGCATATTAGTATGTATCTTTCTACCCACGTACACAACACCTTGTGTGTTGATTTGTTGTTTCACGTATGTTTTAGGTTCAGAGATAGCATGGGAGGAAAAGTACAGGATGTGAGAAAGTTGTTCAGGTTGTACCTATTGTGAAGATCCTAGTTAGCATACATGTTCTTAGACTTGTAAATCATCTTTCAATATGTAAGTGTAATTCATGTGGTAATAAGTCCAGTTTGTATAAAAATACATGTTGAATGTTGAATATGTTATGGTTGTATGTTCATGTATGCGTATTATGCTTCCGCATCGCTCTCTGATATGATTGGATGATGTTCTCGGATTCTGACCTCTCATTCCCAATAGGGTTTGGAGAAGCCAAAATCCGGGGACGTCACAGTTGGTATCAGAGCATGAACAATAGCTACACCTAACGATTGCTCATCATGAAACATTAAACCTAAATCTCACCTTTCACCTTAAACCTTAGAAACTTAGTAAGTTGTTCTATAGGAATAAGGTTTGACCTAGCCTTTAGGTTAGGACCTAGATGTTTGAGAACTAGGTTTAGACAAGTGTCTGAAACCCTTTGCATATAGAGCTCATATGTATTGGGTAGCTACACTAGTCTACATCTCGTTCTCACCATTTCACTAGGTCACATGACACCAGACTATCTACTGTGTGTTGGACACTCGAGTTTGCTGGTTTGGTTTTATTTCCCAATCGGCTCGCACCTCGACAGTTTTCTCTGACGCCTTCTTTCTCGGAGAAAAAAAAACTATATAATATTTTATTAGATATATGTAAATATAAAAATGTGTCCATCACACAGGAGAGTAGTGGGTGTTCGTGCAACCTAAGTGAAAGGGAGTGACATCAGTCTAGAAGAGAGAGTAGTCTAGATTAGATGTCTAGAGCCGTATCAATATATGTGATACACAGTGTAGATGATAGAATGGTAGTTGATATAAGCATGGATGATCATATTTAAGTTCTACCTTTAATGATATAAGTTGCTTTATAAGGATTTAAGTTGTATATGACCTGAATCCAATTTTGAAGAATCTAAACTAAGTCCTGATAATGAATGTGCATCCTCTTTTCTTATTTAAGATGAGCTAAGTTAAAATATGGTTGAATATGCATGAGCCTCAAGCTCTTTTACAAAGGAGGACCCTCAGTGTTAGGACAAGATATGTGGTGAACTCCAGAGAGGGTGAGATCCACAAGGAGAGGGTCATAGGACCTACCCTACAATTATGATGTGTCCTAAGCTGGGTTACTCCTAAGTAGATGAGTTGAGTCATGTTGCATAATTCAAATATATATATGTGAGAATTGGATAAAATAAAAGGATGGGTAGATGACCCATATGATAAAGTCAATCCTTTGGCTGAGTTAGGTCCTAGCTTGAGTGACATATTTTGTAGATCTCATCATTAGTTGCAAGTGAGGTAATATATGAACTCTAGTTACGAGAGTATGAGCAAAAGATACTCAAAATACATGTTCTCCCTTCTTCTTCTCTTTCTTAATATATGATGATAGAAACCTCACTTGAGCTATATAGATGATTTATATATGAGAAGTCACTCGTACAAGCTTGACCTATTATATATCCCCCCCCCTATATCATACATGTAGTACCCAAGATTGAAATCATGATAAGTTTGACTTTAAAATATTCTCTTCCCCTTCATATGAAACATGAAAGATATGATGCTGAAATCATTGTAAGATGTTAATGATGTTAGATTTGAACGATCTGAATATCATGGCATAAAATGAATTCCTCTTGACCTTAAAAGTATGAACAAAACATGTATCCTTAGGGGTGATATAATTCTAAGATATCATAATGTCATGTTATGGTTGAGTGATGCTTCCACATAAATAAGGTGGGGTGGACACACCCAAGAATCTCTAGACCCAAAGCTGACAACTTAGAGTACATGCAATCATGGTGGTCCTAGAACCTAAGCAATGATGAGGTATATGAAGTTGAACTCCTAAATAGCCTCTTAAGGATGAGATTAGTTGAATTTCGAGGACGAAATTCCAATTAAGGTGGGGTGAATGTGATAACCTAGATTTTTGAGTTTTAATAACTAATACAATAATGAGAGACAAGCATTCTATGTAAGATGTCAAATACCAAATTGAGGAATTGGTTATACAATCATGGATTCCTTCACACAAATTAGGTGATTGGAAATATGATGGAGGACTATGATGCTTATTTGAATTCAATTATGAATGACTATCCTTTCTGATTAATTAAGTCCCCATAAGACCAATCATTCATTTAGTGATCCAGTGAGTAGTGAACTAATTTCTTTTGAAGAATCATATACATATGAAACAATGTCGAAGTTTTGGAGTCAACTTGGATTAAATGGCCTATCCTTTTCACATAATATAAGGCCCTAAGTGTCACATGAAGGTCAACATTAGGTATTAATGTGATTAGTCAATAACCATGCCTAACCTTCGAATTTCCTCCCCAAATTTACGCCACATCTACATCGTGACATTATAAAGCTACACCTAAAATTTTGTGTCAATTGGATCAACCAATTAAGGGATATGATCAATTTAATTTTGTGTTTTTTTTTCCACTCATTTGAACCCTAGGACCTAAGTTTGGGGTTTATTTGAATTAAATGTGTGACACATGTGTCACGCAGCCTTTGGAAGCTTAGGCGCGGGCCTTATTATGGGCCAAGCTAACGTTGGCCGTTGATCAGCAATCCAGCGGGGGAGACTTCGTCTCCTACCTTCCGCTTTTCTCGGCCGATCTCAGAAGAACCTGCCTAACACCGGGGCTACCTCGCACGCCTAGCTTCCCCAGCTTTTGCGTGAGATTTTCTTGGAGGACCGATTCTACTCCTCAGCCCGAACTCAACGAACCCTACTAGGTCTGCTACCATGCCCGGAGCAGGGATAACAACTCTCCGCCATCTCACGCCTCACTGGCGGCAGGAACTAGTTAGGGCTTTTCCCTCCCACACCTCCTCGTGCCTTTTTAAGGATACCAATAGCTCCGCCCGACCTCCTTTAGTCTCCCACTCAACCCAATTTTGAAGCAGCCGATCTCCGAGCACCTCCCCAAGTCGACCTTCCACCTGTCACTGCACCACATCGGCAGCACCCCCACAAGCCTCGAACCACTAAATACAACCCTCCATCACCTTCACCTCGATCCGACGATGCTTCTCGGCTAGAACAAACCACTCCAGATCATCTCTTCATCCCTGACCTCCTCCTCTCCGGTGACCCCTTCATCCACAACGGCGGATCACCGCTCCAAGGGGAGCCACGAACTGATACCGTGCCGTCCCAATCCGGTCCGACCTCCCAAAGGTGACCGCAAGCTCGCTTGCCCCTGAGGAACCCCCTTCTGCCCTTGCTTGCTCGACGGAGGTGCTGCCTAGCGGCGGCGCTCTGTTTCTGGGTCTCGCGAACAGATCGCGTGGAACGGGAGAATGAAGGAGGGGCGAGCGGTGTATCTGAACCGGGTCCAATCCCAGACCGGCCGGCTCAACCGCTAGAGAACCCGGCCCAGACCAAGTGGACCGGCCGCAGCAAGCAAAGGAGCTGCGCCAGACCTAGGGGCCACGTGGCGAGCTCCCATTGGCCGATTAAGGTAATAATTCAGTAAATGCTCAGATTTTCATTAAATCACAGTAATTAGCTCGATTATCAGACAAATGCAAACAAGGTATCAAAATTCTCAGAAAAATATGTAGAACAACATGAAAGCTTAATATCAGACTTTTTATGCTTTAATATTAGCAATATCATATAAGATACGTAATACTTGTTTAATGGAAAATAAATATCAGATGATGATATTAAATTATGGAAAAATGTCAGTACGTCCATAACCATGTTTATAATGCACCTTATGTCAGTTATGGTCATTTTATGACATGAAGTCATGTAATTTTCTTAATATGACTAATTAGGGCTAATAACCCTATATAAATTGTAATTATTGCACACATGCTCAATAAATGGTGAAATTTACAGAGTAGGTTTATATCAGTATTCTAAAGCTAAGATGTAAATCAGATATCAGTGAGATGTATATAATTCATGTTATATGAAGATGAATCTTAATCAGGTTATAAAAACCCTAATCTAGGTTAATGATGTAACCTAGGGTTATTATGTGCACCAAAAAGAATATGGAACCTAATATTCAGATAATGAATCATAATCTGTAAAATGACATCAGTAAGATAAATATAAGGTAAGAATACAAGTAATCATGAGAGTAACATAATGAGATAATATAAACCCTAATGAACACGACTAGGGTTAAGATGATTAGAATCTGATGATAGTATGTGGTCTTGTCTTAATCAGGTGTTGACCAGACTTCTAGATGATCAAGGATAAGTTAGAAATCTCTGAACTCAGGTACGTGGTTATAAGTATATGACTAGTTTTCTGGTTGCATATGATATGTGATATCTTGAATGCTCGTATTTGGATATGATTGCTTGGATGAAATATTATAGTGTATTTTCCTTGCCGACAAAAACTATAAATATAAGATGAAATGTCAGATGGATTGTAGCTACATGCACTGCCTAATGCTGGATGTATGTGCCTAACATGGATGTATGAAATCTGGCCCATGTTAGATGTATGTATCCCTCTCTTTTTCTTCTCTATGGCCCACATTAGACGTATGTTGAAAAGGTGCTTGAAGTAGTATAATCGCATCAAATGACATGTTAAAAGAAATGTTTACCTGATTATCGCTTTAAATAATGTTTTCTTTTACTCTTTCTTTCTCAAGATTATTTCAATTATGCAAGCATATTAGTATGTATCTTTCTACCCACGTACACAACACCTTGTGTGTTGATTTGTTGTTTCACGTATGTTTTAGGTTCAGAGATAGCATGGGAGGAAAAGTACAGGATGTGAGAAAGTTGTTCAGGTTGTACCTATTGTGAAGATCCTAGTTAGCATACATGTTCTTAGACTTGTAAATCATCTTTCAATATGTAAGTGTAATTCATGTGGTAATAAGTCCAGTTTGTATAAAAATACATGTTGAATGTTGAATATGTTATGGTTGTATGTTCATGTATGCGTATTATGCTTCCGCATCGCTCTCTGATATGATTGGATGATGTTCTCGGATTCTGACCTCTCATTCCCAATAGGGTTTGGAGAAGCCAAAATCCGGGGACGTCACAAGTTGCTTTGGTGATGTCTCAACCTCTTGATGTGTATTGACCCAGACAAATGTGTTGGTGACCTTAACAGGTGATACTCAAAATCAGTTGTATCACCCTCTCGTGGATGCATGTATATAGTGGTTGCATGTTGGTTTCTTTTAAGGACAAGTGTCTCGTTGGTGCCTTTAGGTGTTGACACCTCATATCCACCATACTTCCCTCCTTCTTCATGTATATAACCCCTTCAACTTCAAACATGCATTATTTTCGACCCTCTTTCTTTCCTCCTCTCTTGTGGTGAGCATAAATCTTTGTGGCCCTAAGGAGTGTTGATCTAGTTGCTTTGGTGGCTGATCAACCTTCCCTTGGTGCTTGTGGTGACTTTTGGATCATTTTCTTTGTTAGTAAGTATATGCCTTTCTTTGGTGGCATTTTCCTTTGATATTCTACCCTATATTCTCCTCCTTTCTTAGCCTTATACTATGGAATATACATGGTGGCAATCTTAATAGAAAACTCCTCATCACAAAGAATCAGAGACCATGTTTTACAAAGTGGTACCCAAGTATGAGGAAGTTTTCTTCTCATTCTCCCTTTGTTTTTTTGGTTTGGCCTAGGGTTTCTTGCCCTATTTTGAAGAGATATCTTTGACCTTGGTGTCTTCTTCTTCTTGAGGTGATCTTTTGGCTGAGACTTGAGCTTTTGGTGGAGCTTCATCTTCCTCCTTAGTGATCGAGATCTTGGAGCTTGTTCCTTTACTTAATGCGGGTTATATAACACTCTACCCTCTCTACTATTGCACTTTTCTTTACATGCATGTTGCAATTTATATCTCTAAATCATGGTCCTAACATGATAGTAGATGATATCATGTTCTAGAGCTTAATTGATGGTGGTTATCATGTTTAATTTGTTTAGAATCAGTAACCCTAAATTGGTGGTACATGATTTTTGAGATGATGATAAGATGAACTATTCCCTCTTATCTTTTGATCTTGAATTTTGATCACATGCATTATATTTGTGGACCTTAATGTAACATAGATTTTTAGGTTCTATTTTTATGGCGTCGAGTCTGAGTTTATCTCTCCCTTACATGATGTTCTCCATGGGGATTTCCATAGTACATGTTTTAGGGTTTTAGGTGACCATTTTTATGGGAAGTTTTCCTCATTGAATGATGTCGGTTTTCTTTGATGTTTATCTTCTATTTTGGTGGTGATGAACTTCCATTTTGATCTCTGAATTCTATGATAATATGTTAGGCGAAGTTATTATGATCTAAGGCTTAAAACTTTGAAGTAATTTCATGTAGATTAGTCTCTTTCTTAAACCCTAAATTCTTGTGTTTGACTTGGTATGGGTTGGATGTGGTGATTTTGATACATGCAACATGATTCTTGGTTTCATTATCATGCTTTGGTTATCCTTGTGTTTTTTTGAGGTTTGAAGTTGGATACCTTGAGGTAGATGCTTGGCCTTCTTCCACCTAGTCGGGCTCTTGAAGATTTATGTTGAATTCGAATTTCAAGGTCTTGGTGTCTCTTACATGGAGATTTCAATCTTGTCGATGATGGTTAATCTTGTTGATGATTCTACATGCACCATGATTTTTGTTTTTATCACCATGCTATGTTTTGTCAATCAGGTTTTCCTAGGAGTTTTGGATGATTTCCATATGTGTTGAGGTTCGGTTCTCTCTCTCCTAATGTGGTTTTAGTTGTTGATCTTCATGGTGTTGTTCTAGGGTTTGATGCTCATGAATCCATGGGCTTTGAGAAAAGTGACGCTTGGTTTTCCTACATTCTAACACCTATTTCATTTGACACATATGTCTTCCTTGATGTTGTGGTCGTGACCTTGTGTTGGTCTTGGTCGAGACACCTTTGTGTTGATTGGGTCGAAACATATGCGTAAGTTGATGTCCAGGTCAAGACATGCTTTGATGCTGGTCGTAACATTTTTGACACTTTATCTTTGTTCGTGACACTTACTTTGGTTGTTGGAGTGTTGGTCGTGACGACTAGTCTATCTTGGTCGAAATGTCTTGATGGCCCTTGGGTTTGATGTTTCTTGAATGGCTTCCGTTATGGTTGTAATATAAGTTATGGATGTTGTCTGAGACACCTTCCTTGTTGTGGTCGAGACACATATGGATGTGTGGGTCGAGACACCTAGTTTTGTTTCAGTTGTAATAGTGCATTATGGACAGTTGAG
Source organism: Alisma plantago-aquatica (assembly GCA_963693085.1). NCBI lineage: Eukaryota > Viridiplantae > Streptophyta > Magnoliopsida > Alismatales > Alismataceae > Alisma > Alisma plantago-aquatica. The sequence goes on along the minus strand of OY856413.1, from coordinate 872,905,557 downwards.
ATGCCTATTGTGAGGATGGTCGACACACATGTTGTGAGGTTGCTCGAGATGCCTGGTGTGAGGTGTCCAGGATGCTTATTGTGTGAATGTTACGATCACGAGACTATGTTTGATGGATGGTCGATACCTTTATATGATACATGGTCATAACACATGCTTAACATAGTGAGAAGGTACACATGAACCTTTGGATGATGTTGATACTTAGTGATGTTTACATAATGCTCTAATCATGTTTAAATAATGATGTTCTAATTCTAATATGCTCCAAGAAAGTGGGAGATGATGAAATTAAGGTTTGGTTCTTGAATAGTGCTATGAACACCCTAATTGGCTATACATGTAACCCTAACCCTAATGTTGAGGAATATGATGTGTTTTCTTATCTAATTTGAAGTGTTTATCACATTATGATGTTTTTCTCTCTTGTGTATGAACCCTTAACCATGCATGTGAAATGTATGCCATAGCTTGTATATGCTATGATGGTGATCATATGACACAGGGTGATGGCTATAAGCCTTGATGAGACATGATGAGATCATATTGATGTGATGGTCCTATGACCTAGTGAAGTCTTAATGCCTATTGTGATGTGAAATGTTTTAGTAATGTGATTGAGGGATTGATATCCCACTATGATGTGACATTGGCCATATCCTTGTATGGCTATGTGACATTGGTGATGGCCTTGTGAATGGCAACACTACAAGTATCATGTGATGATGATGTGACAAGTTCACACCTTATAGGTTTTATATCTTCTGAAGTTATTTTATAGTTATGCTTGCTAGATTGAATTAGGGTTTTGGATGTCCACTTGTATGATAAAGCCTTAAGTCACCCAATTGTCTTAACTAATAAAGTGAAACCCTAATATTATAGGTGCCCTATGCCATGGATCCATTCCCTTCTTACTCTCAATGTTGGATGGTGAAATGAGTCACTCCTATGGGAAACTCAGAAAGAATATTTTTAAAAATGTGGGGGTGCAAGTCGAGTATCTCCTTACATCCACAATTACAGGTTGTGTGAGACAACCATGTGTGAGTTGCTACCCTTGTTATATGGGTGGACATGTGTGAGCCAATCCTTTCTTTTAAAAAAAGCCCATGCATGAGCTTGTTCTTCTAGCACTGTGACCTATACGAAGGTGGGCTAGGTGTTTTCTATGGATGGCCATGCGTGAGACAATCCTTCAACTTGACTATATGCCATTGGTACTCTTGTACTCACCAAGAGGTGTTGGGGTGGTCGTGGAATCCGACTCTTCCATTGACCTTGTATGGCATTGATTTTGACTTAGCAATGGTCGGTTGGATTTGAGTGATACAACTCAAATCCTCAGGGCAATAATAATCAAATACATAACACATCCGTGTAGTGTATTTGCTTATAATCAAATGTGAATAATAATGGATGACTCCTTTCCCTTAATATTTTATTGTTTAGTTGCTAACATTTATACAATTTCTTCATATTCCTTCTTAAATTATTAATTGTTCTACTATTCTATGATAACTTCTTAGTTTGTTTGAGCTGCATTATGTATTAAATACATATCATTTAGCTGAATTTGCTCAACCTGCTAAGTACTTTATCTACCTAATTAGTTATCTATGCTTTAATATACATTAGCGAGAGTTATATCTCTGGCTGGGATGTTTGGTCTCACCCCATGGGTTTCCACATCTTTTAGGTGGATGCGAACATTGAGATAGAGATTGTGCTATTATAGTTGTTTGTAAGAGGAGTTGTAGCCATGGATCATGGACATGCAGCTAGTGTCTAGTAATAGAGTCTTATGTGTCATCCATGTACTCTTAGTTCCTTGGGGGTGTTTTACTGAGGTTGTACATTAGTTAGAGTTTTTGGGTCTATACAATGGTGGCACAAACATGATTTGTATATATGAACTGGTTACCATATGTAACATCTTGTGGCTTGTTAGCCAGTGAACAAAGATATGTAACATCTTTTGTCGTAAATGAAATAAAAGTGACACAAGTTCTATGGCTTTAAATATGATTCATTCAGACTGAGGAGTCATTATGTGATCGATTTTAATTTATCCTATTTTGCGGCAGTGTGGTTATTAGTGATAACTCCGCACTTGTTTTGAGTAATCTTGATTTGTGTGGCAATGAGTGTCACATTTGCTGGTATTAGAGCTCTAGGTTTGATGAGTCCAACGAGACACTAGGACTTTGGACTAGGATGATGTCTAAGTTGAGAACATGACATAAGATATGGTGCATACTACCTAATCTTAGTACTTGAGTGACCTGGATAGGTATTCAACTATTGAAGAGATTGTTAGTATGGAATTCTTATATTGTTATCTTTCTGATTACTATAATAAAGTAGTCATTCTAAAACAATCTAATGAGCCTAACAAATCAAGAATTATGGTAATAATACCCTCATCTTGCCCTAAAGAAGAAAATAACTACATCATAACTTATCAGAACTTGAATGTCCGATAATTATAAGGGAAAGATACAACATTATAAACCCTTAACCTGAACACAAATAAGCTATGGGAGGTCCTTGAAGCTATAATTTCAAGGAGGTTGCAAAGTAAAAGACGGATAAATATGTGTTAATAAAGCAAGCCATGGTGTAAAATCCACATCAGACGAAGAAAATTCCTACGATAAGTATGACAAGAGGTGACAAATGAGAACAATGATAAACTAATAAAATGTAATCTGAGTTAACCTCAGACCAACCTATGTAACTGAGGAAGTTCTAAAATAAAAACCTTCATTACATATGAAAGAGTTAATGAGAGGTGACCCATGTTTAATAAAGGAAATGTGAAATATGATGTTCTACCTCTTGATGAGGGGTTGGAAGACATGGTAAAGCAAAAAAAACATAGATTAAGATGATGAACAAATAACCAGGAAGAAGTAATGAAATGCTTTATTCTTGATAATTCCTATGCTGACAGCAAGGAAACCAAGGTAAAAAGGTAAACTGACACATAAGAATTTGTAAATCTGTATAATAATGAAAGAAAGCTGGTAACCCTTTTCCCTTGTTAGAAACCCCTGGAAAATGATGTGGTGTCAAAGGAAGTCTGTTCCCTTATGTTCCTTCTTCCTTGGAATGTGGCATTCACGTGAATCATATACCACTTGATATGCACGGTATTAGTGTGATCCTTGGATGGATACTTGGAATAGAACTGTGTGGTTTTGGATTGTAGATTCAAGATGACTACATTTACTAATGATGATGTTATGTGAATCTCCCATGATGGTAGGAAGATCCTACTGAAGTGTCTGGTATCAGATATGGTGGCAGGGAAGATGATGAGATAAGGCTGTGAAGCGTTTCAGCACATGTTGAACATACTAAGGCGGGAGTTCGAGTATACAAGAAGTGCCAATTGTATGGAAGTTCAAGGATGTGTTCTTTGGTAAGTTGTATGTGTTCTTCCTCCTAAAGGGTTTGACTTTCTGAGATCAATTTGTTTACTAGTACCCAATCTATAGTATAAACAATATATTGGATGATGCCAGCTGAGATGCAAGAGTTGAAGAAACAGTTGCAAGATCTTCTTGAGCAAGAGTTCTACCAGGCCGAGCACATCTCATTGGGATGATCTCATTTGGTTTGTGAAGAATAAAGATGGATCAATAAGGTTGTTCCTTGATTACTAACAGTTGGACAAGGTAACAATCAAGAACGATGCCATTTGCTATGTATAGACGATCTGTTTGACCAAGTTGTGAGATGCCACAACCTTCTCCAAAATAGACTTGGAGTTGGGTCAACATCGGTTGTGGATAAAGACGGGTGACATCTTGGTCTATGTTAAAGGTGTCTTTATATGGTTATGCAATATTTGCTTGTGAAGTCTGTATGCGACCAAAAGAAGTTGGAGTCAGTTTGGAGTGGGAATAGTCTGAGACATCTACAAGAGGTTATCGAGGACTTCAACACAATGGTGTTACCCTAACATATTTGATGAGGAAAGGTGTGCCATTTGTTTGGGATGATAGGTGTCAGCATTCTTTCCTACTCTTAAAGGAAAAGTTGGTCAGTACACCAATGTTAGTGTTGCCAAAATAAGGAAGGGATACATAGTTTTGTGTGACACATCAAGGAACAATTTGTGTTGTGTGTTGATGCAAGATAACAAAAAGGGTATAGATGCTTAAAGAAGGATGCCTTCTTCCTAAACATCTGTGGATAAGGGTTGCTAACATATCCACCAGTAGAATCAACATTGAGATTAGTATATTAGAGTAGCATAGCAAGAGTGTGGTAGCTTTCAAGAGTCAGAGAATGGTAAAAGTATATTACCATAGAAGGACAATTGTTCTAGAGAAGATCACCTGAAGATGTTGGTTCTACAAGAGGCTCGCTCTTTTGGGTATGCCATGCATCCCAATAGCACCGAGATGTATTAGAATCCGTAGAATCTATATTAGTGACCAACTTTGAAACATGAAGAAGTTGGGGTAGTAAATAAGTGTGTAGTGCATCAATAGGTTAAGACAGGACAGTTGAAACATACGTGAACCTTAAACCTGATAGAGGTGTTGTTGGTAGGCAGATAGTGTATGAGAATGATACAAACCTTGGGAATCTATTTGGGAGACAGTGTTGATATACATTATGATTGTATGAGATTGGTGAGTACCTTATAAGGGGATTTGTCATTTGAACTACCTATGTTGCATTCATTGGTCTGTGTTCCTATGTTGAGGAAGTTTCACATGGACACATAGTTGACTTTACATCTAGAGGAGACAGAGATGGATAAGGATGTGTCATGTATGGTAGATCATGTGTTGATCATGTGTAGGAGAATCAGCAAATTGAAGAAGAAGGATGCCCCTTTGATCAATGATCTATGGCCTCACCATGGTATAGAGGAAACTACATGGGAGTTTGAGGAAGAGGCTCATAGGAAGTACCTGTCCCTTTTTTACATGGGATTTCGGCGACGAAATCCTTGTTGGGGGTTTATGGCTTGAAAGACCCCTGACCTATGTTTTGGTGTAACCCTATTTTTTTCTTGAATAAGTTCGTAGACCTTGTTCATATCCTTTGAGATGCTTTTAGAGCTAGTGGAGAGCATAAGTTTCTAGTTTGAATTTGTTCAGATGATGTTTGTGTTTTATGTGCTTATTTTGGGTCAAATTGCAATTTACCCAATTGTTAGGGTTATCTTGCAATTTTCCACATCCAGAGTGTACCTTCTCTTTCTTGGCATCATGAAAGAGAATTTAATGCTTTTTATCACCCTGTTTGAGCCTTGGATGAGTGCTGACATCTCTAAGAAGTGACTAGGGTTTCTAGGGTTTTGTTGGTGTTGACCATGTGAGCTTGGTTGAAGTGTAGTGACTGTTTCCTTGACCTAGATGGGTGTTTTGGGAGTGTCTGGACTGATACACCTACCTTGTCTTTATTGTTTTTGACCATGATGTTTTTGGAGTGGTTGGGTCGATACAATTGTCTTCTTGTGATATGACTTGACCTTGTGTGCTTGGTGATCCTGCTGTCTCGACCTAAAAAAATTGCTTTGGTGTTGTCTCAACCTCTTGATGTGTCTCAACCCTGACCAATGTGTTGGTGACCTTAAGAGGTCTATACTCATCATTGGTTGTATCACCAAATCATTCATGCATGCATATAATGGTTGCATGTTGGTTTATTTTACAGACAAGTGTCCCATTTGTGCCTTTAGGTGTTGTCACCTCATCTCCACCCTACTTCCCTCCTTCATGTATATAACCCCTCTCCTCTTCAAACATGCATTATTTTTAGGCCTCTTTCTTTATCCTCTCTTGTGGCAACCTTGAAGCTTTGTGGAGCTAAGGAGTGTTGACATGGTTTCTTTGGTGGTCGATCAACCTTCCCTTGGTTCTTGTGGTGACTTTTAGGTCATCTTATTCCTTCGTAAGTATATGCCTTTCATTGGGCATTTTCCTTTGATCTTCCAGCTCATATTCTCCTCCTTTCTGGGACATTGACTATGGACTTTCCATGGTGGCCATTTTGAGAAGAAATCACCTCATTACAAAGGGTTGAAGACCATGTTTTGCAAGGCAGTACCCAAGTGTGAGGATGTTTTCTCATTCTCCATTCTTCTTTTGGTTCATCCTAGGGTTTCTTGCCCTCTTTTCTTGCGCTATCTTTGGCCTTAGTGTCTTCTTCTTCTTGAGGTGGTCTTGTAGCCCAGAGTTGGGATTTTGGTGGAGCTCCATCATCCTCCTTGGTGATCGAGAACTTGGAGCTTGTTCTTTCACTTAAGGTGGATTATATAGCACTCTACGCTCTCAATTATTACACTTTTTATAGGAATATTTCTATTTTCTCTCTCTAAATCATGGTCCTAACATTCTAGTATATGATATCATGTTCTAGAAAATGATGGTGGTTATCATGCTTGGTTTGTTTAGAATCTGAAACCCTAAATTGGTGGTACCTGATTTATGAGATGATGATTAGATGAATGGCTCCCAGTTCTCTTTTGATCTTGGGTTTTGATCACATGCATAAGATTCGTGTACCTTAGTGTAACATTGATTTTTAGATTCTATTTTGGAGGCATTGAATGTGATCTTATCTCTCCCTTACATGAGGTTCTCCATGGGGATTTCCATAGTACATGATTTAGGGTTTTTGGTAACTGTTTTTATGGAAATTTTCCTTCTTGAATGGTGGTGGTTTTCTTTGATGTTGATATTCTATTTTGCCTATGATGATCTTCCATTTTGATCTCTAAATTTTATGATAATATGTTATAGGAAGTTATCATGATCTAAGGTTTAAGACTTTGAAGTATTCTCATGTAGATTACTTTCTTTCTAGAACCCTGAATTCTTTTATTCGACTTGGTATGGGTTGGATGTGGTGAATTCAATGCATGCAACATGATTCTTGGTTTCATTATCTTGCTTTGGTTCAACCTTGTATTTTCTTAAGGTTTGAAGTTGGACACCTTGAGGTTGAAGCTTGTCCTTCTTCCACCTAGTTGGTCTCTTAAATATTTATGTTGAATTTGAATTTCAAGGTCTTGGCATCCATGGAATGGAGATTTCCATCTTGTCGATGATGGTTAATCTTGATGATGATTCTACATGCACGTTGATATTTGGTTTTATCGCCATGCTAAGTTTCTTCCATCAGGTTTTCCTTGGAGTTTGGGATGATTTCCATAAGTGTTTAGGTTCGGTTATCTCTCTTCTAATGTGGTTTTAGTTGTTGATCTTCATGGTGTTATTCTAGGGTTTGATTCTTGTGAATCCATGGGCTTTGAGAAAAGTGACGCTTGGTTTTCCTAGAGTCTAACACTTGTTTCAATTGGCACATATGTATTCCTTGATGATGTGCTGTGACCATGTGTTGGCCTTGGTCTGGACACCTTTGTGTTGAATGGGTCGAGACATACTCATAGGTTGATTTCTTGGTCAACACATGCTTTATTGTCAGTCGTAACATGTTTGACACTTTGTCTTTGGTCATGATGATTGCTTTGGGTTTTGGGGTGTTGTTCATGATAGCTCGTCTATCTTGGTGGAAACATCTTGATGGCCCTTAGGCATGATTTTTCATAAATGGCTTATATTTTGGTCGTAATATATGTTATGGATGTTGGATGAGACACCTACCTTGTTGTAGTCGACAAACATGTGGATGTGTGGGTCAAGCCGCCTAGTTTTATTTTGACCATGACAATGCTTTGTGGCCAGTCGAGACGACTGTGTGAGGATGGTCGAGATGCATGTTGTGAAGTTGGTCGAGATGTCTGTTGTGAGGTGGTCGAGATGCCTGTTGTGTGACTGTCACAGTCGTGACACTAAGTTTTATCGATGATCGATATTTATATATGATACATGGTGGTAACACATGCATATCATAATGAGATGGTACACATGCACCTATAAATGATGTGATACATAGTGACGTTGACATAATGCTCTAATCATGTTTAAATAATGATGTTATAATCCTATAGTGTGCTCCAAGAATGTGGGAGGTGGTGAGATCAAGGTTTGGTGCTTGAATAATGCTTTGAACACCCTAATCATCTATACAGTTAACCCTAACCCTAATGTTGATGAATATGATGTGTTTTCTTGTCTCATTTGAAGTGTTTATCACATTATGATGTTTTCTCTTTCTCTCTCTTGTGTATGAACCCCTAACCATGCATGTGAAATGTATGTCATAGCTTGTGTATGCTATGATGGTGATCATATGACATAGGGTGGTGGTTGTAAGCCATGATGAGATACAATGAGATCATATTGATAAGATGGGTCCTATGACCTAGTGAAGGCTTAATGCCTATTGTGAGGTGAAATATTCTAGTGATGTGATTGAGTGATTGATATCCCATAGTGATGTGACATTGGTGATTGTGTTGTATGACTATATGGCATTGATGATGGCCTTGTGAATGCCAGTTCTACAAGTATCATGTGATCATGCTGTGACAAAGCTCTCACCTTATACAATTTATATCTTCTAGAGTTTCTTCACAGTTATTCTTGCTAGATCGAATTAGGGTTTTGGATGTCCACGTGTATGATAAATCCTTAATTCACCCAATTAGCGTAACTAATAAAGTGAAACCTTAATCTAATAGGTGCCATGTTCCATAGATCCATTACAGAGATAGTCTTAGTGTTGGATGGTGAAATGAGTAACTCTTATGGGAAACTCGGAGCAAATATTTTTGAATATATGGGGCTGCAAGTCGAGTATCTCCTTGCATCCACAATTATAGGTTGTGTGAGACAACCATGTGTGAGATTCTCTCCTTGTTTAATGGATGGACATGCATGACCCAATCTTTTCTTGTAAAAATGGCCATATGTGTGCTTTTTCTTCTAGCAATGTGACCTGTACCAAGGTGGGCTAGGTGTTTTATATGGATGGCCATGAATGATCTAATCCTTCAATTTGACTATATGTCACTATTACTCTTGTACTGACCCAGAGGTGTTAGGGAGGTCATGGAATCAGACTCTTCAATTGACCTTGTATTGCACCAATTTTTACTTATCAGTGGTCAGTTGGTTTTGAGTGGTACAACTAAAATTCTCAGGGCGATAATAATAAAATATGTAACACGGCTGTGTAGTGTATTTACTTAGGGTCAAATGTGAATAACATATGATGACACATTCACCTTAATATTGTATTATTTAGTTGATAACAATTATAGATGTTCTTCATATTCGTCCTTAAAATATTAATTTTACTACCAGTCTGTGGTAACTGCTTAATTTTTATAAGCTGCATTATCTATTATATACATATCATTTAGCTAAATCTTCTCAACATGCTAACTACCTACTTAGTTATTTGTTCTTTAATAGACGTTGGCTGGGAGTTATATCTCTCACTGGGATGCTTGGTCTCACACCGTGGGTTTCCACATCTTCTAGGTGGACGCAAACATTGAGATAGAGATCTTACTATTGAAGTTTTCTATAAGAGGAGCTGTAGTCATGGATCATGGACATGCAACTAGTGTCTATTAATAGATTCCCATGTGTCATCCCTGTACTCTCAGGTCCTTAGGGGTGTTTTATATATGTTGTACATCAGTTTGAGTTTTTTGTCTATACGATGTGGCACATACATGATTTGTATATGTGAAAAGATTACTATATGTAATAGGTTGTATCTTGTTATCCAGTGAACAAAGATATGTAACAATTTTTTGGTGTAACTAAAAAATAAGTGACACAAGTTTTATGGTTTTAAATATGATGCATTCATCTTGAGGTACCATTATATGATAGGTTTTGATTTACCCTATTTTTTGGCAATGTGGTTATTAGTGATAATTCTGTACTTGTTTTGAGTAATCTCTCTTTGTGTGTCAATGGGTGTTACAATATACATATATATGTATATATATATATATATATATATATATATATATATATATATATATATATATATATATGTCTATCAGTGCACTCCAAAAAATGTCAATGACCATGACCCAAGTGGAGTTCCAAGTCGATGTTGCCGTCGTCATTAGTATCATCGTCATCCACATTGTCCTCCTCCTCCTCCTCTTCATGTTGCCCTGGCTGTGGAGGGGATGGTGGTGGTGATGGTGATCATAGATGTAGGGTCAGATCTACATCGTTATTAGGAGCAAGTCCATGCATGGTAGGCGACAGTGGCGGGAAGTAGTGATGTTGATGTACCATGGGAGCGTTCCATGGTTGGTACTGTACAGGTGGCAGAACTGGTGGCGACGGATGGGTTTGTTGTGCTCCCACTGCCTGCCTCTCCCGCTATCATTCCATGCACCAATGTATGTGCCCTTCGACTTGTTGCTCGGTCTGGAATTCCATTTTGCACATCATGCACTTGTGGCGTATGCTGGTAGGCGGGTAACCCAGATTGCCTCTTCTTCGAGTTATGCCCACAAAAAAGGAAAGATGGGTGAAAAAGCAAAAAATACCTCCAAGGTTATCCCCTATCTCTTCTTTTTAGGTATCTCCTTGCTTGGTCCCCATAGTCAAGACCTAGTTGGTCAAGCTTTTAAAAATATATATTGAGAGTTTTTTTTTTCATTTTCGATAATTTTGAGACTGCTTAGCTACTTTCCTTCTTGTCTAAGGGACTTGTCTCTGACACTCCTCTGATGAAATAGTTGAAACACCTATGATGCATCACGTCAAACGGTTGGGGAGAGTTCTACAACATTCTCGACCTCTCCACCTACTAAATGCTAGGGCTCTCTCTCTCTATACCATATATAAATACATATATATATATATATATATATATATATATATATATATATATATATATATATATATATATATATATATATATATATATATATATATATATATAAGCTTAGGAAGTATGTACCGGCTGATAGATGTAAGTTATGAGTACCAACCAATAAAATAATATATATGGAAGTTGTTATTAAAATCCAACTATATGGATTGAATTAAAATTGTCTAGATTTGATATATTTAAAAATCACAGCCATATCTTATGTACATTATTAGAAATAACAATATCTCACCCAAAATTTTTTGCAATTTCGATAACATACTACTGATTAGAAAATATACATATTCTTTATTTCGATGATCCACGATGTCATACCAAGATAGATTTTGGTATACATTTTATTCAAGAGGTACAAACCACATCCATAACGTTGGATTTATATTTAGATAATTGCAATCATCATAAATTTAAATGGGTACATGTAAGTTACATGTACTCAGGTGCATTATTATTTTAGCCTATATTTATATATACACACACACAAATATATATATATATATATATATATATATATATATATATATACATATATATATGTATGTGTGTGTGTGTGTATGATGAAGGAGGTAAGGAAGAGTATCAAAAATTTAGTGTCATTTAGCATTTGCATAAGGGGTCATGACCTCTATTCTTACACTTAGTTGCATTGATGATAATTAGAGAAAATGTTTCCACTATGAGTGGAATTATCTTCAGATTTACAATTATTCAAATGCCTAGGAGAACCAAATGGAAACTACCAAGATCAAGAAGTAGATAGGTAAAGTCTCAATGCTTTAGTGATGACATGACCTTTATGGTTTTTGACGATCATTAATCACTAGTATATCTTTTCATTAGAATTGTACCATCACCATAAACCTTATCATCCACTCCAAAGGTAGCTTCCATGAATAACTAAGTATGTCATTTATGAGTTTTCTAGAAGCTTTCCTCCAACATTCAGTAATCCTATAGCTCAGGTGATGCCTCCCAGTTCTAGCAAGAGGACGAAACATTTTTGAACCCTCAAATGCGGGTGAAACCAAGTCATACAAGTTACAATAGTATGCACAACAAAAAGTGGAAGAGAAGAGATCATGCTCTAGAAGTAATGGTGATGTTGTAGGAAATTACAAGGTGTAGAAAGTAACACACAACAACATGAGCTAGCACACAACAAACAAGAGAAAAAAAATTTCACACATGATAGTGCTCATTGTACTTGGATGATTTTTCAATGTGACCAAAAATAGCTCAAACATGTCTGTATTATGGATGGTCTAGATGTTTTGTCTTGAAAGAATATTTGGAATGTGAGTTATGAAGTACGCTCATAAACAAGGAGACCTGAGTGATACAATGACTAGTGAATATGGAGGGAAAAGTCTAGATGGTTATGGAAGGGGATTAATATTTAGGACATCTCAAGGAATTCTTTTCCAAGGAAGTTAAGGAAAGGATTTATTGTGCAACATTGAGACTTCACTTGAGAATAAAAATGTTGTTCAAAGGCATAAATAAATTAAAATAATTTTTCATTTGTTGAAACATCGATTCACAAACATGCCATGAAATAAATCAAATTGGGTTGGACTAAGCAAGTCATGGTGTGGCATGGTGAGGATCGGGCAAGTGTTTTTGTTGTATTTTTATTTCATCAAAGATAAATACACAAACAAGCCCAATCCATAGTACTGAGTTTTGATGTCTCCAGGAAGTCCACATGTACTTTGATTAGCAAACAAACATAAGTTCCCTATCACTCTTTAGTAGTGAGAAAGGTTGGGGTTGTTTGAGAGGTTTTGAAATACATAAAATAGTTGGTGGAATACAATATTCCCTCATATATTTTATAAATCTAAAAAATTATAAAAGGGAAAACATGATGACGAAACTATGTCTTTCAAAACATGTAGTTTGGGAATTTGTTCCTTTCCTAATAATAGTTCATCTGCATCTAGTCAGACATGGTGAGAAACAACTTCAACTAGTCTATGTAATTCAGTTATCAATTAACTTTGCAAAATTTGTGATGGTACACACATGTTCTATCAGTGTGAACATTTCAACCGTTGCAATAATCTATTTCATGAATGCTCTAGTGAGTACTCTCAAGTCATAAGCCACATATTAGGATTACATTCATGTAGTAGGGCTCTCCCAAGGGCGTACTATCTGGTACTACATCTTTCCAAAGATATCTCCTTGACCCCATTTAGAGAAAAAATCTTCCTCCACCAAGACAATGTTGAATGATTATTCCATAGAGAAGGCTCCAAGTAAAAAATCCAGGAATTTTATTTCACCAAGAAAATACAAAACTTAGTTCTACCTTTGAACCATTTCTCATGGGATCTCCAAATTTGAAACTGTAAGGTTACACTATGGTATTTAAGTCATGGGAAAAATACATATTCTCCTAAACATACTAAGTACAATCTTTCTAGATAGACCCTTTGTTAGAGGATCAATAATATTCTCTACTGATCTAACAAACTATAAATGAGTAACACCATGGTTATGAAGTTAATCACATCTTTATACCTCAATCTCATAAAGAGACTCCCTAAGATACCCTTAGATTGTTTAGATTTTTTCTATGTCTGACCTTCAATAACAATAAATTGAGAAAGGAAGAAATGACTTTGAAACTATAGGAAAAATCAACCAATACATTTTTAAGACTACAAGCAAGATAAAGGCTACAAGATCAACCTCCATCGTAGATCTAGCATGCACAATTTGTTTGGACAATTTCCATGAAATTACATCAACACCAAGGCAAAACACTTTACCACTAATTGACTTGGTAACATTGGAGTCAATTGTCCAATTTTCATATGTATGACTTTCTAACACACCTCAGAAACTAGCATAATGGATACCATAACTCGTTGTACTATTAAGACATCTAAATACTTTGACCAAAGCCTTCTAGTGATCAACATTAGGACAACTAGAGTACCTTCATAGGCTACTACCAACACAAGAATTATCAGGTTTAGAACAATTAGCTAAGTACATTAAGCTTCATATGATTTGGGCATGCTAACTTCATCTGTTGGATATCATTTATACAACTTAATATGCAAACATGGATCATATGGGGTACTAGAAGGAACACCGTGATACATAATATGTATGTAAAACCTTTTCTACATCACAAGTCTGGTTTAAAATATAACCATAAGTAGATCTACTCAATTTCATACCAAAAATATGATCAATAATTCCTAAATCTTTCATGTCATAATTCGTAGAAGTAAAAGATTCAGCAACATCAATTTTTGCCACTTTGGATCCAAGTATGAATAATTCATTAACATACAAGACCATATTACAAAAGCATTATTAACATAGTTAAAATTAATTGTGGTAGTATATTCATTGATAGTAATTCTATTAGTTAAAATGGTTTTATCAAAATTGCCATTCCACTTCTTCGGTTCTTGTTTTAGACCATACAAAGATTTTGTAAGTCTACAAAAAATGTCTTCTGGTTCTTGGACCACAAAGTCCTCATGTTGATCAATTCCTTGGACAACAAAGTCCTCAGGTTGATCCATATAGATCTACTTCTCATGGTAGCCATAGAGGAAAATAGTCTTTACATCCTTTTGATAGATTTCAATTTTATAGGTCATGGATAAGGCATCAAGGACATGAATGGATATTATTGCAGTTATAATAACATAAGTGTCAAAATAATCAACTCCTTCTTGTAGTTTATAACCTTTTACTACCAATCTATACTTAAACTTATTGATGCCATCATATACCCTTAACATGTTTCTAAACACCCATTTACATCGATGATTTTGCAACCACATTGAAGACTGGCCAGTATGATTGTTCATATGGATTCCATTTTACTATCAAAAAATTCCTTCAATAAATTAGCATATATACATTTCATGGCATCTTCATAGGTCTTAGTGTCTTCTTCAACAAATAAAGTGTAAAATGTAGGACCAAAGTTATTTGTAATTGTATCCCTCTTACCCCAAGCAAAGTCACTTGGAGGCTCAACTACTTCAACATTTGAGGTTTAGGAACACATGTATTAGTAATAGGAGTGAAATCGTGAGTGGGTTTAGAAGGTTTAACATTTAATGGGCCTTCACCCACTTATCTAGAAACACTAGTTTTGATGGGAAAGATTTTTTCATAGTGTACAATCATTGCATGTTATTTTTAGTATGAAGTTTGTTCTAATTTCTAGGAGCCTAACCTTATAAAAAGTAGTATATTTGGATTGATATTTACAAAACGGTCTATGAAAATGGTGTCCAAAATTTTGGGAATAAGCTTTTGCTTCTTGTTTTATAATAGTTTGACTTTGACCAACTACCCACACATTTTAAGGTACTTAAAATAGGATTATTGTTAAACCAAGGTTCATATCGAGCTTCATTTATGTGTTTCATAGGAATACCATTTAACATATAGTCATAGATAATGAGAGCCTCCCTCCCATGATTCTTTAATGTACACTATACTCAATAAACATTGAATTAATCATATAGATCAATGCTATGTTCTTTATTTTGGATACACAATTTGATTGTGGTTGTATGACGGTAGCGGTTTCATGAATAAGGTCGTGTTCCTTGCAAAATTATTTTAGATTATTTAAGGTCTACTCACCTCCTCTACCAAATAGAATCCTCTAAGGGTTCTTCTCAGTTTAGTTATATACTTGCAACTTATGGTTCTAAGTTCTTATGTTTTTTAATCTTCAATATTAAAAAATAAACACAACAATGTTTGGAAACAATCATAAATAAGAATTAAAAAGGTAGTACCATAACAAGTAAGAACACTATTCAGATCACATATGTCTATATGAATAAGGTTAAGGGAAGATGTATGTCTTTCTACTGTTAAAAAATGTTTCTTGGGAAATTTAGCTTGAGCACATATTTGGTATTTAATATTATAATTTATAGGAGTGTTAGGTATGAAGTCCATGTGAAACATACACTTCGTCATAATATTCTTCAGATGCTGTAAAGATGCACGCTAAACATCAAAAGATATGGAACAAGAAAGAGTACTAATGCAATTTACATTGACATGAATTGTACCATTACAACATAAATAAATAGCTTAATTGAACCCCCAAAGGTGTAACTAGGACCAATGCATGAACTAAATCTCAAGATTCCAACATAGTTCCACTGGAACAATATTGTATAACCAGACAACACAACAAGAACATCACTAACAATTTTTAAAATCTAGGAGCATGTCATTTTGTAATACAAAGAGTTTCCTATATGTGTGCTTCAAGTCCACAGTTTCATATCCTACAATCTTTTTTACAAACATATAATCCCCAAAGGGATCACATGGTTTTCATCTATGCAACAGGTAGAAAATGTAGAACAAGAATAGAGATGTGAGAAACCTCTCCATAGTCCATCCACCAATTATCATGATAGAAAAATGAAACACTAAGAAAAATATTATTAGTGGTAATATTTTAGAACAACATGGATCATCTCCCAAAGTGATTACATTCACTCTTGCATTCTTACAAGCATGGTGAGTTTTCTTTCTTTGACCCTTATGATCCCTATAAACATATTCAATATGACCAAGCTTGGAAGATACATTGAAATGTGTTTGGCTCCAACGGAAGAGTTCTTATTATGATTAGTTTGATTACATTTCATGAAGTGTTGCTTGGAACTAGGGTTGAAATAATTATATTTCTTCTTGAGTTTGACATCATTCATTAGGTTGATAGAGGGTTACTCTTGACAACCATTTCCTTTTGATGGAATTTGGTTTAAAGGCAACTTACATGAGAGTACATAGTTAACCCATCATATATTTGGTGAACAGACTTAGAATCATCCTACCATGATGGAGGGAGACATTTAAGAATATCTTCCACTTCCATGTTCTACTTAAGATTATAACCTCCAAGAATTGATTTTGAGATGAGTTTCTAGTACTCAAGAACATGGTATGGAACATGATTGTAATTCACCATATTGTAATAACACAATTTGAAAAAAAACATAATGTTCAATCCTAGAGTATAAGACTCCAAAGTTATCATCTAAAGATGGCCAAAGTTCAACGACAGAGGGTATCTTGTGGTAGTTGTTAAAACTTATCGAGAAGACTAGACAAGATCCTATCATGACAAATACAATATATCTCTATAGGTACCTTTGTAGGAAAGAATTATGGAGAAGGATTAGTATGTGGAATGACATAATCAAAATCATTTGGAATGGAGTTCATAGAATGTTTTGGTTCCTCGATTGCTCTAATAGTAGAAACTAAACCTGAAATGATAAATCAGAACTTCATCTTTTTATTCCAACGATTGAAGTGAGACCCATTACTTTTTTTGTCTAAGTCTAGCAGTATCTTCCATTGTCATTGTGGATGTAGGGTTCATCATATAAAAAGGGTAAGGATTTATATGATTGAAATAAGAAGTAATGATAAATATCATTTGGTGTCCATGAATGTTCACAACTTTAATTTCTATGTACTACTTCAACAAACTCTTTTTAAGCAAACACAACAAATAATCTATTCAAAAATAAAGAAAATATTTAAAGGTTTATAAGAATATGTGGGTGAAGGTGCATGAATTCGAACACAATCATAAAGAGAAAATTTGTCATTCTTATACAAGAAGAGATTTCTAATGATCTTTCTCCCTTCAATCCCCCATACCTTAAGTAATATCTCCCGATGCTAGCAAGAGGTCAATCTAAAACTATTTGTTGGCCCTCAATCACCATCAGAAAATAACTCACAAAATTCTAATTTGTACACACAACAATAGGTGGATGAGAAGAGAGGATGACCTGGAAGTAATGGTGATGTTATGGGGAATGAAAATGTGAATAAATCTACACATAGTTGCAAGAAGTAGACCACATAAAGAAAAAAAAACAATTTCTTTCACACATCAGTTCATGTTGTACTCAGATATTTTTCGTATGACTTGAAATGGCTCAATCATTCCCATTTTTTAGATGGACATAGACAACAAAGAATTCTTCCAACTAGCCATTTTTCCCTCAAATAATAAATTGCATGTGAACACCTACACATAAATGAGGAGACTCGGATGAAATAATCAGATAGTGAATTTGGATGTGATAAAAGGCCAGATGGTAATTTAATTGATTCATATTTGGGCAGGTAATTGCTTTATTTTCAATGGAAATCAAGGTGAGGATTTATTCGGCGACATTAAGACCCAACACTACAATTAAAAAACCATTATGTGAAAAACCAAAATATTAATTAAAAATAAATAAAATTACACAAAAAACATGGTAGTGTTGGGCATGGTGAGGCACACATATGTGTGCGCATTCATTTTATCAAAGACAACTACACAAATAAGCCCATTTAGTTGTAAATTATTTTTAACCTGAGAGGCTACAAAACTTTTGGGCCACTCACACCTAAGTAGATTCTTCTCACTATAAATGTGATCAAAGTGGGACCAATAAAGGGTAAGATGTTTGAGATACACAAAAACAATGGCTATAATATAACCATTTCTGCATGAACAAATGGCAGTGTAGGAGAAAATAATGGCAACAGAGTATTTCATGCATAAATTTGACAGTAGACATATACACATGCTTAGCAAAGAAGATATGAGTTTAACAAGAAGTAGGGGTGTGCAAACTTGAATTCCACACCTAGGTAGTTATTTTTTAATCAAATAGGGTGTGTGAGTTGTTTTTATTACCTTTCCCACATGCATAGAAGCATGGATCCACAATGTTGTACTTTTTGGTATAGTTTAACTTTGGTCGTTAGACAACCATGACAATTCAACATATAAAATTTTCTACTGGAACATTAAACTTCTAAGTTCCATTTAGTTACTCATCTTAGGTTGCATCACGATGCTCCCTACTCACATAAAAATTCTATGATATCAACTAGTTGGCTGATCAGAATGTAAAAGAGCAATGTTTTATGGGGAATCATAAATTTTACATTATGGCTTCCATAGCTAGGATAAGGTTGATGGACTCAATATCTTCATAATAAAAAAGTATCAAATAAGAGGTTGATCCCAACAATTTCTTTTTAGTTTCAATACTATAATCCATGACAAGGTGATCATCATTATAAGAAGATAGAATCCCTTGTTGTTAGGGAGACACACATCATACAATATAGTTATGTTGAGGTGGTCACTCATGGTCCATTTAAAACTAGACTAATTAAATTTGAGAGAGCCATATGCTTCTCCTTGTGTGTCTAGTCAAATCATTTGTAGCCTTGCAAGAATATATCATTTATGAAGTATCTATCCATTCAAATATTGTATATAATAGCATCCATATTTTAGAATAGCCTTGATAATTTTGTAGCAAGTAAAATAGAATTGTATGTCCAAATATCTCAATATCCCATGCCATCCTTTACTATTAGATATACATGTCTTTCCCCCATGAAGCCCGGTGGATCTTGCAGATCCAGTCTGTAGATCCCCAATAAAAGAAATCTTCCATTTGGTTCATATCATTTATAGTCCTACTTAAGATTTGAAAAAAAAAAACCTCATATCATATATATAGGAATTACCTAGATGAAATATTTGATCATAGCATCCTATCCCAAATGAATCACTAGCCTCCTTAAAACCCCTCATGTTTTCCACTTTTTGTATCTCATATATTTGAAGACCACATTCTTTCATTGTTGTATCATAATAGGCGGGAAATGTATCAATCATGTTTTAGAATCACATATTGCTCAATTGTTGAGATATGTATGGTGAATTACAATTTTGAATTAGATTTTATATTGTTGAGTGACTTAATATACTTTGAGGAAGTTCTAAATTTCAGATATCATTCAACATATTGATCTTGATCTCAATCCTTTAGTATTAGATCACGGGTGAAGTTTGTGATCCAACAGTGAATATTTCATCCAAATCAATTAATTGAACAGAACGTTATGGCTATTTGATTTTTCCCCTATTTCTAGTTTGATCCACCCTTTTTCTCATTCATGGGCCTCACTTTTGCTATTTCCAGGACCCAACCCTCTCACCCTATGCACGCAACGGCTTCTAGGCCAACGCTCACACACCCAAACACATATCAAATGGATGCATATCATATGTGTACAATCAGACGAATATCGGTTGTCTCCTTCCTTGTAGAGCGCCACAACACCCCTAGGGTGAGTCCAAGCTAGGGGCACACTTCCACAATGATTATCAACAACTTTTATTATTGAAAATATATTTCTCTTACTCCTAAGACCTCACTCCTACTCTTTCCTAGTGAAATGGTTTATGATAGTGGCATGGAGCTCCCTTCCAGCCATGGTCGCGACCATGATGGATGGGGCATTGTATGCACCCTAACAACCTCTATTTAATCCGTTTGGCATTGTCAGTCCTCTCCCTTTGATTAAACCTCTCCTTTATTTATTTTTCCCCAAACATCCATGTTTGATAGACTTCTTCTTTATGGTGCAGCCTGATTACCTCTTAGATCGAGCCCTCCCCCCAGCTCCCCTCAGCCTTAATCGAGATCGCAAATGAGTCTGTGGTGCCAAGGTGATTTTGGGTAGTTCTTTGGTTGGTATCCATGGGTCCGACCCCTCCATGCTCATCTTAGCTTTGGCAAGATTGGGGTGTGAAGTGGTGTTTCTACCCACCTGACCAGGGAGACAAAGAAGACTGCTACTATCCATTTGGTCTGGTCAAGCTATTAACCAAATCCATCCAACGACCCAAAATGATCCCATCCACTTACCACTCTCTCTCATCTCCCTCAAGTTTGACTGGTCAGAGAGGAACATGGAACCACATCCAGTTGGCATTCGCCTGGTTTAGGATCTGACCAATAAGAGAGCACCACATCACCATGCCTTTGAGGTATATTAATCTCTCTCACACACACATATATAGATATATCTAGTAAAAATTATACAAAATCAACGCTAGGTCAAAATATGACATATTATAAATGAAAATTAATCTAAGAAACTAGATATATGTAATGCACCTTGTTTTAGACTCTAATTCCACTCATAGATCTTCTCATAATGAAAATGGAATCTAATTATCCTATTTGATAAGATTAATGATGTTGATTGCTCAACCTTGATCATATCATGACCCACCCTCATCATTGTGACCCTAATCAGTAACATTTGCTATCTTGTGCTATATGAACCAAACTCGCTCTTCCTTTGCCCTATTAATGACTCTAAATTCTGAAGTGGACCATGAAACAAGCATCATATGGACTTTAATGATAATGATCATTAATTTTATGATCAAGTTCATTATATGAACTCCAACTCGTCATGTTTTCTCTAGACCAGTAATGTTTGATGCATGATTGAGCTAAGAACGGAATAGTCCCATACTTGAACTCTATTACAACTTCACGTTATGAAAAGTGACATCAAATGGGACATTTATGCACTTGTTTTGTTGAATCTTTCATCCTTGTGAAAAAATGGATAATAATGACCAAAACACTATATTGATCCTCGGTATCGGTAAACTATGAAATATATGACACTAAATCATGAATGATATCATATGTACTCCAGCAATTATCTTGCATGGAAATAACTCAATATGACTTAAATGGATGATATTATGAAATATTTCCTCAAAATTATTTGAATCTTACAAATTCCCTATTAATGTCATGAAAACCTATCTTTAAAATCATTGATCTTGTTAGGATGTTTCACCCTAAGTCCAAATGATTTATGATGTAGTACGTATCTTGATGATGAATATTGCAAGAACATTTTGAATGAAGAAATAAATCATTTTGATTAGTGGAACTCAAATTAGGTGAAACATCCACCCTTGATAAAAA
Source organism: Alisma plantago-aquatica (assembly GCA_963693085.1). Taxonomy (NCBI): domain Eukaryota; kingdom Viridiplantae; phylum Streptophyta; class Magnoliopsida; order Alismatales; family Alismataceae; genus Alisma; species Alisma plantago-aquatica. The sequence goes on along the minus strand of OY856413.1, from coordinate 872,883,913 downwards.
AGATTAAGAGGAAATAAATATTTCTAATGTTAATCATATTACCCTATCTTGTAATCTAAGGTCCTTTTTGAGGGAATCTTTTCAAAGATCTATGTTGTCAATATCTAATCGAGTTATATAATTAAAGATAATAATCAACATAGATTTATCCTCCTATTGGCTATATTAGTGGTATTGGAATTGCATGTATGTATGTAGTATACATGATTTTCTTAATATGCTTGTTTGAGATACATGTTCCCTACGACTACTATGTTTTGGTCTTGACTATTTATGTTGAACAAACATTAAAAGATAAATATGCATCTATTAACAACCTTTTTATAACACCTTGCCACACCAAATGAGATTAATCAAAATAAAATATGCAATCAATAGCTAATCATTCACATAACTAGAAAAGATGGTAAATTAAAACTGACTTCAACATTACCATCATGTTCAAAAACATGACATAAAGGTTCAGCAACCTGCATTACATCACATACCATATCAGGTATTTATATACATATCCATTGGTAATCTACCACAACTTATATAAAAAAGAGATGTTCCACATATACATGTTGTGTACAAACATATGCAAACTGCCAAAAACCACATGTCAATATACACATTATTTACAAAACCTCACATGACTTGACCTGAGAGTACTGGTACGACATTAGGACACTACTAACAACAATCCAACCTTACACTTCTACTACTCTCCAAGACACTCTTCTTCAACACTACGATCATGATCATGTCGTTGACGACCACCTAAAAAGATGTGGTGACCCACTAAGTGAGACCCATGTCCGACTGAGAGATATAACTCTCAACCAACAATTATTGAGTACAACAAGGTAATCCTTGTAAATAGGATGAGAATATTCAACTAACTAAGCAGATTAAATAGATTAAGTTGGTTAAACAGGATAAGTATCTAAAACAAGTAAATCATGACTAGCATAGTACATAAGGAAACATGTGAGGCTACCACTTTCTATATAGTTGATTTCTCTTATCTCGTTATATAAAAACAAACATTATATGAAACAAGGAAATATGTTAACATCCAATGTGAAGTGTGTTCAATGCTAAACAGATATAGGTTACGTTTGGATTACATGTTTTATGAAGTCTTGAGAATTTGAGGTATACCACTCAAATTCCAACTAACCATTGCAAAGTTCAAATCAGTGCCATACAAGATTTAGGAGAGTCAAAATCCTAAGATCTCATCCACCCTAGGTTTGTATGAGTCCTCCATAGCGACACTTAAGGTCAAGCTATAAAACACCCTAGTCCACCCTTGGTAAATAGGTCACGACACTAGTGAACACCCTAGTCCATCCTTAAAAGGTCACGGTACTAGGGATACCAGGGTATACAAACCCAAACATCTAAGGTACAACTACAGTTGTCCTTAATCACATCATATATATTGAATCATAATCATCTATAATATATCCTCAACCATTCCCCTGCCAAGGTATGACCATAGCCATCCTTGTAAACATGCATATGCTCAACAATATACGGCTATGAGATTCCATTAAAGGAGAACTCAATTCATCATCCAACAAGTCCCAACACCATAATTGGATCTATGGCACATGGAACAATAGGATTTGGGTATCACTTAATTAGTTAATTCTAATTGAATATGTTTTAACTGTATTAATCAAGTTACAAACAAACCCTAAAAGATTTATACAAAACATTGATAGATTGAAACTTATTAAGATATAGAAGATAAGAAATATAATTTTGATCATAAAACCACATGGTACTACTTCATTACCATACATAATTCCATACTCATCATCATACCATTACGTCTAACAAATCATGATCACATCATAAAGAGGATAACACCTCAATTAAGGCATAAAACTATGTCCAAGGTCATAAGACCATCAACATTGTTCCCTACAAGAACATCATTATATTTCCATGATTCGTCAAGTCCCATCATATTATCACCATACAAAAGACATATATATATATATAAGTTTGGGACAACATGATTTAAGAACTATGATGTTCATGGGACACCAAATTAGGATTACAATAACATATATAGAGCAAGCACGCTACCGTCATACTAATCACACAAGAGGCTATGTACCATCATCACTTACTTGCATTATGATTAGGTTCAATAAGGTAGGTAAATTAGGGTTTCAAAATAGCAAATAAACATAAACCGTAATTTTTATCATCTCCATCAACCATGAAAACAATTAGGTCAAGAATCACCATACATTATAGAACCAAGAAATCATAGCGACCATGAAATCATAATTTCGCATCAACGACTAAGGGTCAGAGATGTCATCGACCGCTGAATCTAAGGTCACCATCTTTGGCGACCAATGAGACTAATCACCTTCAGAGACCACTAGGGTAACATACATTGGCAACTGAAGAGAAAAGAGGTCATTGGAAACCAAATAGGATGAAAATCCCATCAAGCATAAAGGTTAAAAAAATCATCTTCAATCATAGAAAATCAAGAACTTAGCGACCACTCAAGGAGATCAAATCTTAGAGACCCTATTGACATCAAAACCTCAACAACTGCATAAGGTCTCAACCCTCTTAGCAACCAGAACATGAGGTAAAAATTTGTAACAACATAAGATATAAATCAACCTCAAAAGTCCATGGCATAAGTTGACATAAGGAAGTCAAGTCAATTGTACCAAAACCAAGCCATGAGGTACCATATCAAGGTAGAAAACCAACTTAAAACCCTAGAAATCCAAGAGCAAAAACAACTATTTGCACATGCATGCAAGAACCAATACTTCCATCATCAAAGAAGGTTAATGCAGTAGAACTAGTGTGACAAAGTGGGTTTTTCTGGCTTAATTCCAAGGACGGAATTTCTTTTAAGGTGTGTAGGATGTGATGGAGTGGACTTTGGGAGTCCTTAATCATCCAATGACGTAAGTGAAATCATAAGGTTGAATAATATTAAGAGTTTCAAGTGTTTTAGTAAAGTTGGAATGTTGATCGAGATTTATATAATGATTAAGATCTATAGGTTTATGCCTATTTGAGGAATTTAATTGAATAGTATAACTATTGAGTTTTGGCACCAAATTTTAGTAGAAGGAATCTTGAGTAGTAAGGAAGATATAGTTAAAATTTGGTGGCAATTGGAGTATCCTAAAGAGAGTTATTTAGGTTTGAATATCATGAAATAATGTGAATATTGGGGTATGAGTTTACCAAAATTTGGTTTATTTAGCCTAAGGTTATGTTTGTTGGATGTGTCACACGCCCCTTTAAGTGGTGGGCTGCGTAGCCTCTTGTGCACCTTGGATACATGATCTAGTGGGCATAGGCTGTCATAAGAGGAGGCACATATTGGATTAATATGGAGCTTCCCAGCCCTTGGATATCTCGATCGAACGACTGCAGTTATGTCCTCAACCTTGCAGTTAGAACCAGGTCATGGAGGTGTTTGCCAACCACGACTAGTCCACGATGCCATGATCCGACTGGTCATGGGGTGATGGGGGAGTGAGGTAACCCAGGAGTTGGACTCCTCTCCACATTACTAACTGAATGATACCCTGAGCGAGGCAAGTGGCCAAGTGAATAAGGAGAACCACTTCTGATTTCCTGCACTTCTCTATTGTCGTCCGCAGGTAGTGTAAGGATGAATGAAATCAAGCTAGAGTGAAGGTCGAAGGGAGATAATAGGATCATAAGAGAGTTCCAATCCAGGCGAGTTCAACGTCAGACTAAAAGTGGGCTTCCGTGGATGGTTTGCTGCTCAGCGAACCCCGGCGAGCTGGAGAAGAAGACGGAGCTTGGGGGCTGGGAGTGGGAGTGCACAACTATGGTTGGAGGGTGCAGAGGTGTTCTTGGAGGCCCGGTGAAGCTTTTGGAAGCTTCAGGCTTGAGCGGGAGTGAGAGGGGTGCTTTTTCCCCGTTTTTCTCCTCCACGACAGAGATGGCAGCGGCGCTCCCACCTAAATGGACAGATGGAGCATTAAGCAGGGAGAAAAGTGGTTGTGGAGTTGCATCCTATGTCGCTGAAGCTGATCATGGCCTTAGTAGCAGAAGAGAATCCCTATGAGTCTTTATCTCACACACGGGAAGGACCTCGCGGCGGCGGTCGCTCACGCAAGGGAAACATAGTCCCGCTTGGGACCCAGAAACGAGAGAAAGAAGAAAGGAAATGAACCGGCCCAATCCAGGAGTCAGACTGGACCGGCCCAGCCTGAGCCAGCCTTGAACCGGGACACATCCAAGCTCTTAGTCGCACCCCCCAGCTGCACGTGGCGCAGGCGAATTGGTCAGAAAAAGGTAATTCCTTCATAATGTTCAGATCTTGTAAAATTCCTAGAATTTAGCTCGATGCTCAGAAAAATACAAACAAGGTACCAAAACGTTCAGAAAAATGAGTAGAACAACATGACCCCTTTATATTAGGATTTTGATGCCCGAATATCAGTGATATCTTGTTAGTTGTGATATGCTTAATTGATGGATATTAAATACCAAATGATGACTTAAAATTATGGGAAAATGTCAGGAAGTATATAATAATGTTTAGAATGCATATGATGTCTGTAATCATGATGATAATATACAAAATCATATAATTTGCTTAATATGTCTAATTACGGCTAATAACCCTAAATAAAATGTATTAAATACATGCATGCTCAAGAATTGATGAAATTCACAGAGTAAGCTCATATCAGTATATTGAACTTCAGCTTTAATTATTAGATCATAATGATGAACATAATCCATGTTATATGAAGTTGACCTTTAATACATGGTTTTAAACCCTAATTTAGGTTAATGATGTAACCTAAGGTTAATATGTGCATAAAAAAGATGTGGAACATAATGTTCAGATAATGAACCATAATCTGGAATATGACATCAGTAAGATAAATCTAAGATAAGAACAAAAGTAATGATGCTCATATCCTAAAGAGATAAGCTAAACCCTAATGAACACGATTAGGGTAAGATGAGATGTAAGATGATGAGAACCTGATGATAGTATATGATCTCGTCTTGATCAGGTTTAACAAAGATATAGATGACATGAGGAATATGTGATTAGGATGTCTCGTTGGAAGGTACACCATTACCTCTTACTTGGCTTATTATATATTATGCTTGTGTTATATGGTAGTAAAGACATGGCATATGGTATTGATTGAAATGATTGTTCTTGTATGATATGTTGCATGATTTTCCATACTTATTGCTATGAACACATGAAACATAATATATTTGTTCCATTATATCTAAGAACTTCAACTCTATGGTAGTAAAGTGCTGGAAATAATTACTCAACTCTTTGGTAGTAAAGTACTTGGAAGTGATCCAACTCTTTGGTAGTAGATCACATTGTGAAATGATCCAACTCTTTGGTAGTAGATCATAAAGGCCTTAATGCATTCAACTCTCAAGTAGCAAATGCATGGATGATATAATGGCAAATGAGCTTAAAATATGTGTTCTCTTTTGTTGATGAATATCTTTGTGCAAGTATACACTTTTCTTATATTTCTTTATAACTGCCAAGTATTAGTTTTATCTTATTGCCAAGTTATGATGAGAGGTATATAAAAGGCACGTAGGCGTACTCAGTACAATATTCTTGAAATATTGTGCTGACGTGTACCGCATGTAATCTTTTTGTTTAGGTTGTGGTTATGCTCTTGAAGATGCAGGATAGTTGAGAGTTGTGTGGCGAGCTGATGTACAGGTGGACCTGTTGTCTTAAGATCCTGTAGTTTAGATGTAGTACATGTATATGTATAGTTTTCTGTTCAATATGTAATACCAAATGTTGTAATAATTCATGTTGTAATTATATGTTGAATGGTGAACATGTGTTGTGGTTTTATTATTGTTCATGTGCATGTGCTACTGATTGTTTCCTTCTGACTCCCTTGATTTTCTTCTTCTTAGCCTAGTGTGGGGTGTTTAAATTGGGATGCTCGCTGAAGTGAGGTTTCAATTTGGACGTCGCACATCAGATTAAGTTTTAGAAAATCTAGTGACGTCACAGGTGGTATCAGAGCATGAACAATAGCAAAGCCTGACATTTGCTCATTATGCAACTCAAAACTAAAGAACCTTGAATGTAATAATCTTTTAGGGTTAGATTAGTTGTCTTTTAGAGATTAGATCTGACCTAGCCTCTAGGTTAGCACCTAGATGTCTGAGAACTAGGTCTAGACTTGTGCTTGTTGTATAGAAAGTCCTTAGATGTCTTTCTTTCCTTATAGTACAGCGGTATGGGACGTTGTACTATTTGGAAATGACGTGCATCAAGGGAAGAGAAACCCTAGACATGTTGTGCACGTTGTCTAGAGTAGCTACACTAGTCTACCCCTTGTTCTCACCATTTTCACTAGTTTTCATGACACTGAACTCTCTACTATGTGTGGGGCACTCGTTTTCTGGATTTGGTTTTGGATTCTCATTGAATCGAACCTTGATAGTTTTCTCTGACGCTTGTTTTATCAGAGAAAAACTATATAATATTTTATTATGTATATGTATTACAAAAATGTGCCCCACACATGTACGAGTAGGAGGTGAGCATGCAACCTATGTGAAAGTGAATGACATCAGTCTAGAAGAGAGAATAGTTCTAGATTAGATGTATAGAGCCTTGTTTGGTATATGTGATAGATGGAGTAGATAGAATAAGTTTTATGATACGATGTAAGTCTTATATAGAGGATATAAGACAGTTTATGATGATATATGTTTGTCTTTGAGGACTTAAGTTCAGTTTTGAGGATTTGAGATAAGTGTTGATGGTGCAAGTAACTAGGCTTTTATGAGATAATATAAACTAAGTTGAGACAAGGTTGTGAGTCAGCATGAGCCTCAAGCTCTTTTACGAAGGAGGACCTCTAGTGTTAGGACCAGTTTTGGGGTTAACTACAGAGAGAGTGAGACCCATTGGGAGAAGGTTAGAGAACCTAAACTCCAAGATATGAGAATTATGAGATATGTGATATGTCCTAAACTGGACTACTCCTGAGTGATTGATTTGAGTTACTTTATGCATGATTCATATAGTTATCTCGAACCCTAGATGTCCTTGGGAGGACCAAACCCTAGATACAGAGAGGCTGGTCATATGTACATATGTGAGTATGAATATGAGAACCTGCCATCTGGGTGAGGGAGAGAGCCCAAGACCCTGGAGGAGGTAGCTATGTTAGTTTTTGTGAAGCCTCATGCTCAGGTTGGTGGTTTCCCGCATAGGAATCTAGTGGTTGCATGTATAAGAGAGTTTTGGGTAAGCATGTTTCATGGTTAGAGACCTATGAAGAGTATGTCATAGCATGTTTTGGTTTGTGCTTATGTGGCTAGAGCTTGTTAAGCTATCCGCTAGTGCCAATGAGGTATACCTGAGAACCCTAGACCAATGAGGGAAAATAAAGTATATGCATATGAGTTACTCATTGAGTTGAGTTGGCTCAGAGAGATTGAGCATGGTACTACCCTCATGATATGGGATAGGAGGACCTCAGTTGGACTAGATGAAGTTTTGATAGATGTTTAATAAGCCACTCATATAAGCTGTTTAGCACAACCATGATGAAATATATGTAAGGACATGATCTAATCTTGAGATGTGATACATAGACACGATATGATGGAAATCTAGAAATGGTTTAATAGATATCAAGGCATAATTGGTTAACCACGTACATGCATAATGATGACTAATGTGAAATTGTTGGTTAATCTTGTGATGAAATCACTAATAAATGTATCAATTTATTTCGAGTAATGAAATAAGATCATATGAATGAAACATGCTATAAGAGGTGTTAATCTGAGTGCTTAACAAATATGGAAGATATTGTTTGACAGCTAGCACAACATAATGATTATGACACCTTAATATGACCTAGATGGATAAAGTAGGTTAACTATAGTTAACTTCCTCCTAAAAGGCATATGTTAAGGATGAACATGTTCTAACAATGAACTAAATAAAGTGTTTATGACACCTTGATATAATGGGTTAACCTTTCTTAACTCCTTTAGAGCATGGTAATATGATGTGGAAATCCTAATGCATGGGTAAAGACAAAAATGCAACCCTAATGTATGAAATACGTCATGATATAATCTGAGTTTCTAAAACCTTGTTTCAATCCCGATGGAGTGTTTGTGCACCAAGATGGTTGTAAACCTCCCCTAATAGTGCTTTCGATACATGGTTCTAGGTAACCTTTGCAGATATGATACACATAGAATAGTGCCCACATGTGGATGAAGACATGGTAGTTCTCCTTGGAGTACGAGTATGGTTGTCTTTCGAGGACGAAAGTTCTTTTAAGATGTATATGATGTGACAAAGTGGGTTTTTCTGGCTTAATTCTGAGGACGGAATTTCTTTTAAGGTGTGTAGGATGTGATGGAGTGGACTTTGGGAGTCCTTAATCATCCAATGACGTAAGTGAAATCATAAGGTTGAATAATATTAAGAGTTTCAAGTGTTTTAGTAAAGTTGGAATGTTGATCGAGATTTATATAATGATTAAGATCTATAGGTTTATGCCTATTTGAGGAATTTAATTGAATGGTATAACCGTTGAGTTTTGGAACCAAATTTGGGTAAAAGGAAGCTTGAGTAGTAAGGAAGCTATGGTTAAAATTTGGTGGCAATTGGAGTATCCTAAAGAGAGTTATTTAGGTTTGAATATCATGAAATAATGTGAATATTGGGGTATGTGTTTACCAAAATTTGGTTTATTTAGCCTAAGGTTCTGTTTGTTGGATGTGTCACGCGCTCCTTTAAGTGGTGGGCTGCGTAGCCTCTTGTGCACCTTGGATACATGATCTAGTGGGCATAGGTTGTCATAAGAGGAGGCACAAATTGGATTAATATGGAGCTTCCCAGCCCTTGGATATCTCGATCGGACGACTGCGATTATGTTCTCAACCTTGCAGTTAGAACCAGGTCATGGAGGTGTTTTCCAACCACGACTAGTTCATGCTGCCATGATCCGACTGGTCATGGGGTGATGGGGGAGTGAGGTAACCCAGGAGTTGGACTCCTCTCCACATTACGGACTGAATGATACCCTGAGCGAGGCAAGTGGCCAAGTGAATAAGGAGAACCACTTTCGATTTCCTACACTTCTCCATTGTCGTCCGCAGGCAGTGCAAGGATGAATGAAATCAAGCTAGAGCGAAGGTCGAAGGGAGGTAATAGGATCAGAAGAGAGTTCCAATCCAGGCAAGTTCAACATCAGATTAAAAGTGGGCTCTCGTGGATGGTTTGCTGCTCAGTGAACCCCGGTGAGCTGGAGAAGAAGGCGGAGCTCGGGGGCTGGGAGTGGGAGTGCAAAACTATGGTTGGAGGGTGTAGAGGTGTTCTGGAGGCCCGGTGAATCTTTTGGAAGCTTCAGGCTTGAGTGGGAGTGAGAGGGGTGCTTTTTCCCCCTTTTTCTCTGCCAGGGCAGAGATGGCAACGGCGCTCCCACCTAAATGAAGAGATGGAGAGGTAAGGAGGGAGAAAAGTGGATGTGGAGTTGCGTCCTGAGTCGTTGAAGCCGATCATGGCCTTAGTAGCGGAAGAGAATCCCTATGAGTTTGTTGCTTGCTCACCAGAGAAGGACCTCGCGATGGCAGTCGCTCACGCACGGGAAACAGAGTCCCACTTGGGACCCAGACACGAGAGAAAGAAGAAAGGAAATGAACCGGCCCAATCCAGGAGTCAGACTGGACCGGCCCAGCCTGAGCCAACCTTGAACCAGGACACATCCAAGCTCTGAGCCGTGCCCCCCCCCAGCTCCACGTGGTGCAGGCCAATTGGTCAGAAAAAGGTAATTCCTTCATAATGTTCAGATCTTGTAAAATTCCTAGAATTTAGCTCGATGCTCAGAAAAATACAAACAAGGTACCAAAACGTTCAGAAAAATGAGTAGAACAACATGACCCCTTTATATCAGGATTTTGATGCCCGAATATTAGTGATATATTGTTAGTTGTGAAATGCTTAATTGATGGATATTAAATATCAAATGATGACTTAAAATTATGGGAAAATGTCAGGAAGTATATAATAATGTTTAGAATGCATATGATGTCTGTAATCATGATGCCGATGTACAAAATCATATAATTTGCTTAATATGTCTAATTAGGGCTAATAACCCTAAATAAAATGTATTAAATACATGCATGCTCAAGAATTGATGAAATTCACATAGTAAGCTCATATCATATATTGAACTTTAGCTTTAATTATTAGATCATAATGATGAACAGAATCCATGTTATATGAAGTTGACCTTTAATACATGGTTTTAAACCCTAATTTAGGTTAATAATGTAACCTAAGGTTAATATGTGCATAAAAAGGATGTGGAACATAATGTTCAGATAATGAACCATAATCTGGAATATGACATCAGTAAGATAAATCTAAGATAAGAACATAAGTAATGATGCTCATATCCTAAAGAGATAAGCTAAACCCTAATGAACACGACTAGGGTAAGATGATATGTAAGATGATGAGAACCTGATGATAGTATATGATCTTGTCTTGATCAGGTTTAACAAAGATATAGATGACATGAGGAATATGTGATTAGGATGTCTCGTTGGAAGGTACGCCATTACCTCTTACTTGGCTTATTATATATTATGCTTGTGTTATATGGTAGTAAAGACTTGGCATATGGTATTGATTGTTCTTGTATGATATGTTGCATGATTTTCCATACTTATTGCTATGAACACATGAAACATAATATATTTGTTCCATTATATCTAAGAACTTCAACTCTTTGGTAGTAAAGTGCTAGAAATAAGTACTTCAACTCTTTGGTAGTAAAGTACTTGGAAGTGATCCAACTCTTTGGTAGTAGATCACATTGTGAAATGATCCAACTCTTTGGTAGTAGATCATAAAGGCCTTAATGCATTCAACTCTCAGGTAGTAAATGCATGGATGATATAATGGAAAATGAGCTTAAAATATGTGTTCTCTTTTGTTGATGAATATCTTTGTGCAAGTATACACTTTTCTTATATTTCTTTATAACTGCCAAGTATTAGTTTTATATTATTGCCAAGATATGATGAGAGGTATATAAAAGACACGTAGGCGTACTAAGTATAATATTCTTGAAATATTGTGTTGATGTGTACCGCATGTAATCTTTTTGTTTAGGTTGTGGTTATGCTCTTGAAGATCCAGGATAGTTGAGAGTTGTGTGACGAGCTGATGTACAGGTGGACATGTTGTCTTAAGATCCTGTAGTTTAGATGTAGTACATGTATATGTATAGTTTTTTGTTCAATATGTAATACAAATGTTGTAATAATTCATGTTGTAATTATATGTTGAATGGTGAACATGTGTTGTGGTTTTATTATTGTTCATGTGCATGTGCTATTGATTGTTTCCTTCTGACTCCCTTGATTTTCTTCTTCTTAGCCTAGTATGGGGTGTTTAAATTGGGATGCTCGCTGAAGTGAGGTTTCAATTTGGACGTCGCACATCAGATTAAGTTTTAGAAAATTCGGGGACGTCACAAGTAGGGTTCATCCAAGAGGAGTTATATACTCAAGATTCACCATGTAAACATAAACCCTAGTTAAAGGATATCATCTTTTACTTGTAACCACATTTTTAGGGCAAGATTAAGTGCATGCAAGATGAGTGTAAGCAATAATTGAGGAGAAAGTTATATAAGTCACCTTCAAGTTGATATAAAAACTCCAAAAACAAAGTAACTTGAAGAGTAAAGGTAGGAAACCTAGCTTGAGAACTCCATTTCGTCCAAGCTAGCTCCACCTCTAAGAAAGAAGAAAACCCTAGTTAAAAAAGGAAAGAAAGAGATGTTCTTCAAGTTCTAACTCAAGAAATACAATGGAACACCATAGGTTTGGCCAATAAGAGAAATAATTAGGGTCAGGCAACAAGGAAAATGAAGGTGTAGAGAGATATCACTTACCAAGACCAACAAGAAGAGAAAGGTAGCACCAAATAATCACAAGAAGGGCAGATCCAAACCCTAACTCCATATGCAAGGGAGATCGGCCCACCTTCTTCAACCTTCATCTCTTCCTTCACCACCAAGAAAGAGGGGACAATCTCCAAGAAACCAAGGAAGAAGAGAGAGGAAACTAGGTGTGTAACAAGGTTGTTTGCATGCAAGGAGAGGGGTTTATATAGCATAGGTGTGACAATGGATTTTCTCCTATTTGTGTATAATTAATCTTCTTGCTTGAAGTCCTCACTATATATGCCTCCCATGACTTTATAACTCTATAATGTCCACCAAAGTCAAGATTTCACATTTTTAGTCAATATGATACACATATATGCATGAAAACATAGTGTTTTTATACCCTCAAATTCTTTAATTAAAATCTTGATCATACATGATCATTTTGATTTGGAAATTTTTACAGTTGTCATAGACCCTATTATGAAGCTATGGTCCAAATTGAGATCATTTGGACATTCCTATGATTTTATATGAATTTTCTAGGATATACCTCTGTCCTAGCCCAAAATATCCCTTTTCTTACTTATTGGGCCCGATCCATTTAGCCGCTTGGGTGCCTTCCCGCTCTGGCCCGGTTCCAATGCTTAAACCGGGATACAATCCCATTGAACTGGTGTTAGATCAGACGAGCACCAGCCCCATCCCTGGGTTGGACATGCCCCACTGGGATGACACAGTAGCCGTTGGATCTTGATCCAACGACACTAGAGTCATCTTCTAGCTCACGCCTAAGATGGAAGCTCCACCCAACCTGGCGAGAACCAAGCCAAGGGAACAGCCGACTAACCCCCCTCCCTGGCTTTGATTTAATGTCGTAACTCTCTCTCACCCTCTCTCAAATCTTCCACACATTTCCATGTTGTGAAATCTTTCCTTGGAGGCCAAGGGAACCCGCCGCCACCCTTGGCGATCTGCACCTCTCTGAGAACCCTAACCCTAGCACCATTCCACCTAATAAAACCCTGCCATTGACTGCGGCCTACCCCCACAAACCAAATCGACACACTCTTTTCCCATCTCATGGTCTCTCTCTCTGTTTCTCCTTTTTCTCTGGCCACCCTCCGCCGCGGCACCACCAGGCTTGTGCACGGGCTTCTGCTCCTTGGACTATGATCTGTGACTGTCGGATCAGGGTCAAAGGCCGACCAAGACCGGAGACCAACGGCCACAGGTCACCCTCCCTCTCCCCCTCTCTTATTTCCTTCACGAGCACATGCCAGAAACGTGACATCTCTCAGCTTTCCATTTGCCACGTGGGTCAAGATTTGATGACAGGATCAACAACTGTCATTTTTCGTCATTTCTGGTAAATGGCTTCTCTCTTTTCAATATTCAGATTATTTGCTTATTCTTATAAAAATGATAACTCTCAATTGTCTTGGCCAAAATGTATGAAATTATATACCAAATTGATCCTTTCAAAAATATCTACACAATAGACTATGTTTTAGGGCCTAATTCCATCGTTTGTTCCCTATTTTCACAAAAGATGCATACTTTAAACATTTGGAGTATAGTTGATTTATGATTTTGATGCTAACTTGGATCTTGATTACTCAATCTACTCTATGATCCTTAAATCTATATCTGTGATGTATGATTAACCTAAATGAAGGTCCTACTCTCCCTATTGCTCATAATGGCCTCAATTGTACATATGTGCCCAATTTGGACTTTAATGTTGAACTTTGTCGTAGATTGCTAATCTTACTGCTAATGGACAACAATCAAATCTTATTATGTGTTTCTGATGAATTAATGTTTCTGATCTAAATCATATTTAGGTCTGGACCACTTGACTTGAAGAATCATGATATAGGGTGCTCTATTGTGAGTCTTTCGACCCTAGAATGCATGCAAATGCCTTAAACCTTGTTATGATTATAGAAAGAGCATGGAACGTCATAATGGCATGAAACTTGAACCACACCATCCTGATGACCTCTAGATTTGTACAATATCATATAATGAACCAATAAGCAACTTGGAACCCACCTTGACCAAAACCCTAAAATGCACCTAATTAGGGTTAATGATAAGAATCTAATGTGTATATGAAATTTTGATCTTAATTAGGTTTGGCATGTGGCTAAATGGTGAAGGATATGTTAGGTTATGAAATCTCTAAATCAGGTATGGGCCTTATCTAGCTATATGACTAGCTTTCTTATTTGAAATGATATGTATTGTATGCTTGTTTTTTTACTTGACCAATATTGCCATGTAGTATTTCTATGTCTACTCGATGTTTGCCTCATCAGTTTTATAACTTGAACTCATATATACACAAAAGTGAATTATAATATTGTTGATAAAGGGTTATCTCTTGGCTATGTCCTTGAGGTCCCTCTTGTATAAAAGGGTTAGCTAATTTTGTAACCCTTACAGACCCTTCCGACGGAAAGATGGTCAAAGGCCTTAAACATGTTGGATATTGTTGATATAATGGAGTGAAATGACATAAAATATGGTTTCCCATTTTGTTAATCAGTTAACATGTTTATTATTGTTCATTTCATCTTGAAATCTTTTCAAATTATGCAAAGCTTACACATATATGAATCTTTCTACCTCGTACTCAGCACCTTGTGTGTTGACCCTTTTCTCGTATGTTGTTTTTAGGTTCAGAGATGGCTAGAAAGGTGATGGGCTTGGTGAGATATGTTAGGTGTACTTATTGTAAGATCCAGATATAGTATACATGAGCAGACTTGTATAAAGTGACTCTTGAGCATGTAATTCAAATCATGTAATATAATAATGTTGCTTAATATATCTTGTTGATTGCTGAGATTATGTTGGTACCTTTATCTTGATATTTGTTCATGTGTGCTAAGCTTTAAGCTTCCACATGTTGCCTTTGATATCCATTTGGTTCATTGGACTGGGATTCTGGTTCCGTGACAGATGGTATCAGAGCATGAACAATAACTACACCAAACATTGCTCACAAGAAAGACAAACTAAACTCACCTTACATCTCAAACCTAGAAACTTAATGAAATATCCTTGTGGATTAGGTTGACTTAGCCTCTAGGTTAGAACCTAGTTGTTCTATAACTAGGTGTAGACTTGTATAAATTACCTCCGTAGACATGATTCGTGACATGTGCTTAGGATGTCTACGCAAGTGTGCACCATGTTCTTGCTAGTTCTCTAGGTGTCATGGTACTAGACTTCCTCATGAGTGTGGTAACTTGTTTTGGTTTTAGTTTTATTTGAACGGAGTATCATGATTTTCATCGAATGTTTTAACGTTGGAGAAAATTTATTTGAAGTACTACTATATGTACCTATGAAAAATGTTACCACACCCAGAAAGGCAGTAAGTATCTATGTAACCTAAGAGAAAGAGATGTAACATCAAGTCTAGATGAGAGTTTAGATGATAGTTGTATCTAGAGTTGTCTAGAGCCATGATAAAGGCTAGGATAGTAAGTATCATAGATAACATAAGATAATGATAATGATGTTAATGTCGATCTCGATGTTGATGTTGATGTTGATATTGATATTGAGGATGATGTTGATATTGAGAAGACCCAAGTTTGCCCTAGAGAGAGATAAGTAGTTTGATGTTATGAAATGTGTTTGACCGTGCAACCCTAGCTAGACCTAGCACCTTGTTGATACATATGAATTGGTTGATGTGCTAAACATAGCTAGTGGGTTGGCATGTTTTCTTGTACCTAGTCTTGTGTGTGTTGAGATATGATATGTGAGATATAGTTTGCGACCAATGTGGGCCTCAATTGCTTTACAAAAAAGGACCTCTTGCATGGGACATATGAATTAGGTGACCTATTGATTTGAGTTGACCTATATCGGGAGAAGGTTAGAGTACCTAAACTCCAAAATATTTGAAATGTTGAATAATATGAATGATGAAATACTTGATGATGAGTCCCTAGCTAGAATACTTCTATGTATATGAGTTGAGTGACCTAGTGGATGGTTTCCTTGAAAATGTTGAACCCTAAATGTCCGATGAAAATATATAACCCTAGAGAAAGTGGAAATTGAAAATTTGATGCTTCTTATATAGGTGAGGGAGACGTCCCAAGACCCTAAGATGATGTACATGTTGTGTGATATCCATGATGAGCTCATACACGGGTTAGTGGTCGTATATAAAGGAATCTAGTGGTTACCCTTGGTTCTCAAAAGATGGGTAGAAATTTTTGTTATGGGTAGAAGGTTGTGGATTAGCATGTCTTGTTGAATGTATATATGTCTTAGCTTAAGTGGCTTGAGCTTGTGGATCTCTTTCTAGATACAAGTAAAAAAACCTTGACATTGATGATAATGTTGTTCCTCAAACGATGCATGATACATGAAATAATCTCAATAACATTTAGAACTTGATATATGTGCAACGAGCCACCCTCATAAGCTATACCTGGTATGAAATCATACCATACATTAAAGATGTAATTTGAAATCATGAAATTGATATAAGGTCCTAGAATGAGTAATTAGGGGTAATATGCCTAATCTCATACCCAATTGAAGGAAAAAATGATTAATATGACATGTCAATGATCTTTGGGTCATAAATTGAATAAACATGATGACTAAGTTATTTAGTTTTAGATTTGAAATGGAAAATAATGAACACAATTGATTAGAGTTGCTAGAAATTTTGGATTAAAAAATGCATGAAATCTAGTATAATGATGATATATACATGTTCAATGATGACCTATTTTTGAAATCATGACCATGAACATGTTTGTTTGATAATTTATAACATATATTTGATAATGCGCCTTGGTATCGTATAAAAATATCAACAAACCCTAATGTAGGGATACTAAGGGATGGGTAAACCCTAATGTTGTGATGATGTCGTAATACAATATTAGAGTACAAAGTAATATGTACATAGATGAGATGAGTACACCTCTAATGATGATAACCTAAGTGTACACCCTATTGTGGGGAATGACTTGACAACTATGTTTGGATGCATAGACTCCATATATTTTGACTTTGACTCTTAACTATGATCTTGGATGAATTATGGGGACGAAATTTCTTTTAACGAGGGAAGGATGTGACAAAGTGGATTTTCTCCTATTTGTGTATAATTAATATTATTGATTTAAGTCCTCACTATTTATGCCTCCCACGACTTTATAACTCTATAACGTCCACCAAAGTCAAGATTTCACATTTTGAGTCAATATGATACACATATATACATGAAAACCTAGTGTTGTTATACCCTCAAATTCTTTAATTAAAATCTTGATCATACATAATCATTTTGATTTGTAATTTTTGACACTAGTTATAGAGCTTATTATGAAGCTATGGTCCAAATTTGAAATCATTTAGACATTCCTTCTATTTGATATCAATTTTCTAGGATATACCTTTGTTCTAGCCCGAAATATCCCTTTTCTTGCTTATTTGGCCCAATCCATTTAGCCGCTTGCGCGCCTTCGCGCTCTGACCCGACTCCAATGCTTGAACCTGGATTCAATCCCATTGAACTAGTGTTAGATTAAATGAGAACCAGCCCAGTCCCCCGGTCAGACCTGCCCCACTAGGATGACACATCATTCGTTGGATCTTGATCCAGCGACGCTACAGTCATCTTCTAGCTCTCACACAAAATGGCAGGACTGCCCAACCTGGTGAGAAACAAGATAAAGGAACACCTTACTAACCCCCCTCTCTAGCTTTGATTTAATGCCATAACTCTCGGTCACCCTCTCTTGAATCTTCCACACCTTTCCATCTTGTGAAATCTTGCCTTTAAGGCCAAGGGAACCCGACACCACCGTTGGCGATCTGCACCACTCTGGGAAACCAAACCCTAGCACCATTCCACCTAATAAAACCCTACCATCAACTACGGCCTACCCCCACGAACTCGATCAGCACACTCACTTCCCCTCTCATGGTCTCTCTCTCTGTTTCTCCTTTTTCTCTGGCCACCCTCCGCCGCGGCACTGCCAGGCTCGTGCGCGGGCTTTTACTCCTTGGACTACGATCTATGACCGTCGGATCAGGGTCAAAGGCTGACCAAGATCGAAGATGAATGACCACAGGTCACCCGTGCTCTCCCCCTCCCTTGTTTCCTTCCCAAGAATGTGCCAGAAACGCAACATCTCTCAATTGTTGATCTGCCACACAGGTCAAGCTTTGACCAAAGGATCAACGACCATCATTTTTTGTCATTTCTGGTAAATAGCCCCTCTCTACTCAATATTCAGATTATTTGCTTGTTCTTGTAAAAATGATAACTCTCAATTCCCTTGGCCAAAATATACGAAATTATATACCAAATTGATCCTTTCAAAAAGATCTACACAATGGACTAAGTGTTTGGGCCTAATTCCATCGTTTGTTCCTTGTTTTCCAAAAATATGCATACTTTAATCATTTGGAGTATAGTTGATTTATGATTTTGATGCAAACTTAGATCTTGATTACTCAATCTACTCTATGATCCTTAAATCACTACCAATGGTGTATGATTAAACTAAATGTAGGTCCTACTCTCCCTATTTCTCATAATGGCCTCAATTGTACATATGTGCCTACTTTGGACTTTAATGTTGAACTTTGCCCTAGATTGCTAATCTTGCTGCTAATGGACAACCACCTAATCTTATTATGTGTTTTTGATGAATTAATGTTTTTGATCTATATAATGTTTAGGTTTGGACCCTTGACTTGATGAATCATGATATAGGGTGCTCTATTGTGAGTCTTTTGACCCTAGAATGCATGTAAACGCCTTAAACCTTGTTATGATTACAAAAAGAGCATGGAAAGTCATAATGGCTTGAAACTTGAACCAAACCATCATGTTGACCTCTAAATTTGTACAATATCATATAATGAACCAATAAGCAACTTGGGACCCACCTTGGCCAAAACCCTAAAACGCACCTAATTAGGGTTAATGATAAGAATCTAATGTGTATATGCAATTGTGTTCTTAATCAGGTTTGGCATGTGGCTAGATGGTGAAGGATATGTTAGGTTATGAAATCTCTGAATCAGGTATGGGCCGCATCTAGTTATATGACTAGCTTTCTTGTTTGAAATGATATGTATTGTATGCTTGTTTGTTTACTTGCCCAATATTGCCATGTAGTATTTCTATGTCTTACTTGATGTTTGCCTCATCCGTTTTATAAATTGAACACATATATATACAAAACTCCATTATAATATTGTTGATAAAGGGTTAGCTCTTGGCTAAGGCCTTGAGGTCCCTCTTGTATAAAAGGGTTCGCTAATTTTGTAACCCTTACGGACTCTTCCAACGGGAAGATGGTCAAAGGCCTTAAACATGCTTGATATTTTTGATATAATGGAGTGAAATGGCATAAAATATGGTTTTGCATTTTGTAAAATAGTTAACATACTTATTATTGTTCGTTTCATCTTGAAATAGTTTCAAATTATGCAAAGCTTATACATATATGTATCTTTCTACCCCGTACTCATCACCACGTGTGTTGACCCTTTTCTTATATGTTGTTTTTAGGTTCAGAGATGGCTAGAAAGCTGATGGGCTTGGTGTGATATGCTACGTGTACTTATTGTAAGATCCAAATATATTATACATGAGGAGACTTGTACAAAGTGACTCTTGAACATGTAATTCATATCATGTAATATAATAATGTTTCTTAATATATCTTTTTGATTGTTGAGATTATGTTGGTACCTTTATCTTGTTATTTGTTCATGTGTGCTAAGATTTACGCTTCCGAATGTCTCCTTTGATATCTGTTTGGTTCATGGGATTGGGATTCTGGTTCTGTGACAATAGGATTGGAGAGGGAGAAAGAGGGTTAGGTGCCATGCTAAACATGCAATGTATCCAAGAGATCTTATTCATGCAAGCACCACACTCACCCATGCATCTAGGGTGAACCCACAAAGAAAATTCATCTAGGAAAAAGTAAATGACTGATGAGAAACTTTGGCGACCAATTGATCAGAAAAGTAAATGGTCACCAAAGACAACTCTAGAGATTCTTGGCCACCTATAGGAGTTATGAGCCTCATAGATCACTAAGACTAAAGGGAACATAAAAAAAATTCATTGACCGCCAAAACATGGGATAATGAGAAACTTGGTGATCGCCAAAAACTAGTGCTCAACACCAACTGGTCAAACATCAACTTAGGGCATCCATGAAAACCCTAATCTCAACAAGAGATGTCACCACTCAAACCAAGGTGTTACTAGGCCCCCAAAGCTCAAATATATCAGTCATGATGTGTAAACATGTGAGACACAACAAGCATGTGACAAATTGCATGAAAAACCCTAGAAATGGGTAAATTGCATATTAAGCCCAAAAAGAGCACATATATACATAACTATCTCAAATAATGGCCAAACTAGACAAAACTTAAAACTTAAGCATGTCACATGATATAAAAGCACATCAAAAGGTTGGATTAAGGTTTTAAGCATGTAATTATGTAAGCAAGCATGTTCGACCAAAAAATCAAGGTCGTGGGTCTTACAACCATAAACCCATAATACGGATTTCTCTGATGAAATCCTACGTGAACAAAGATGGGTACTTCCTATGCGTCTCATCCTATAACTCCCACATGGCTTCTTACACAACACAGTGATTCCACAAAACCTTTACTAAGACTATGTCCTCCTTTTTCAGCTTCTTCACTCTCCTATCCAGGATCAACACATGACCCTGAACATACAACACATCCTCCTCCAACTCAACCTGTACATGATACAACACTTGCTTTGTATCAGTGTGATACTTACTCAGCATAGGGTCATGGAAGACATTATCTAACATGTGCAACTTCGGAGGTAACTCCAGCTTGTAAGCCACCTTCTCAACATATGCCACAATAGGGTATGGTCCCATATACATCTGAGCCAACTTACCCTTCTTACCAAACCTCAACACACCTTTTCAAGGAGAAACCATGAGATACAAATGAACTCCAACTTGAAACTCAAGAGGCCTGCTATGATTTTCAACATAAGACTTCTATCTATCTTGAGCTACCTTCAACTACTATTGTATCATGTTAATCTTCTCTATAGTCTTTTGTACTAACTAAGGACCCAAAAGTTTGTACTCACATGTCTTATACCAATAATGTGATGACTGATAACATCTCCTGTACAAGGCTTCATACGATGCCATATCTATAATCCTCTAGTAACTGTTGTTGTAGGTGAACTCTATCAAACTCAGGTGCACATCCTAACTCCGAAGAAACTACAAGACATAAGATCTCTATAGATCCTCCATTGTCTGAATAGTCCTCTCTGATTGACCATCTCTCTATGGGTGGAAAGTTGTGCTAAACCTAAACTAAGTCCCCACAGCTGTATGCAGACGTTCCCAAAATTTTCTCATGAACTGTGGACCTCTATCAGATGCTATGGTAACTAGGATACCATGCAAACAAAATATCTCATCCACATATATAAATGCCAACTTATTCACTGTGAATGTCGTCTTGACTGGATAGAAGTGAGATGATTTGGTCAACTTGTCAACCATCACCCAAGTAGAATCATGACCTTTGGCTATACTAGGAAGGCCAACAACAAAATCCATGGTAATACAATCTCATTTCCACTGTGATATTAGCAAAGGTTGCAACGTTCCTATAGGCTTTTGATTTTCTACCTTGACCTACAGATAGACTGGACATCTAGCAACAAACTCTGCCACATCAGGCTTCAAGATAGACCACCAATACAAATCCTTCATATTATGGTACATCTTGGTACTACCAGGATGCATCACATACATCGAGGAATGCACTTCGTCAAGAACCATTTTCCTCAAGCCTTCAACATCTGAAACCACCATCTTGTTTGGAAAGTAAAATATCTCATTTTCTATCTCATGAACACCATCATACTTATTGTTGCTAAAATTTTCCTGGATATTCTGTTTCACAATATCATTTTGTCACACATCTATGATCTATTGTATCAATCTAGGATTCACCTATAACTATGCTAACAATCCTGCCAAGAGAGAAACTTCCATATGAATGTTCTTATGTCAAAATGACACCAACATGTCCCTCTTGTGACACACCAAAGAATGTAATTGTGCCTTCCTATAGATGATGACAAAGATGACTTCCTGCTCAACACATCAGCCACCACATTCTCCTTGCTCGAATGGTAGTATATTGTGCAATCATAGTCCTTGATTAACTCCATCCATCTTCTTTGCCACATGATCAACTCATGTGCTTTGAGAAGATATATTGTAGGTTCTTGGGTTGGTCCAGAACTGACACTTTTCCCCATACATGTAGTGTCTCCAGATCTTCAAAGCATGGACCATAGATGAAAGCTCTAGATCATGTATCACGTAGTTCACCTCGTGTTTCTTAAGTTGTTGTGAAGAGAAATAATTCATGTTCTTGTCCTGCATCAGAACACATCCCAAACCATTCTTTAAAGCATCATTGTTACACCCCGATCTAACAATTATCACTAATCATGAGATTAGGGCATAAATTGAGGATTTAACGTAATACAAAGATCACCCTTAACTTTTTCTTCTATTTCAAAACTCTTTGTTTTCTCGCATTGAACCACATAAACCAACTTTACAAGGGAATCTAAACATCGATTTCTCTAATCTGATTTCAACAGTAAAAATGCATGTATGAACATTCAATATGTTCCTCATACTTTTAAGCACACAAAACTTGCTGATTCACACATATTGCTAAAAGAGGAATAATGTTATACATCATCATTTAAAACTCTCTCTTATTTCATTACAAGGACCTAGAGTGACATGGACCGACTAAACTTAACTATACTCAGGCTTAACTCTTGTGGCAGATCTACTCTGATGCAATGATATCTTCTTCAAGTCCATGTGATTTCCATAAAATTTTTTAGTAGAGGGGTGAGCCTACTCGCTCAGTGAATGAGTACTTCAAAGAAATAGTCTAAAGCACTAATATAATTACAGATATACTTTTGAGCAATTGATATCAATCATAACAGCAAAAAGCTTTAGAGAGTCTAATAATTGACAATCATAAATATGGAAGGATACTATAAATATCCATAAGAGTGAATCAATATATGAAATGATTGATTGATCATAAAGAGAAATAATAATTCAGAAACATACAAAGAATAATTGAATAATTGTACAAACTTTTTTGGCCTCTCATTCATTTTATTATGCCCTGATCATATGCACTCTACTCTACATATGAAGACTCATAGTGCACTACGATCACACCATACAAGACATAGCGGACACCCTGAGATAGCTAAGTCAGACTACTCTCCTGGTCTGAAATAGGGAAATTCACTATCTGTCCTTGACACTCGTATTGTTCTGTAAATTGGACTCCTCTTCTAACCTGAGCACATAGGCAGAGAGTCAAGCTGTGCCACCAGGACTTCTGGTTGATGTTGGACACACTTTTCTGTACTCTACTGCCACCAGGACTTCTGGTTGATGTTGGACACGCTTTTCTATACTCTAGTGCCACCAGGAATTCTGGTTGATGTTGGACACTACAAACTATAATTTAAGGAGACTTCCACTAGGGCTTCGTCCCTCGTGCCACCTGATACTATGTTCTGACCCCCATATACTGGGCCCTGCCAGGGTTAGATCATTTCACCCCTAAGGTGCAAACCTCACATAGGGGTTCTACGATGTCAGGACCCTTAAATCTATAATTTTATTATTTCCTAGAAAACTCTTACTATGTTGAAATTTTTTCTTACTTATACTCGAATATGGTATATCTATGGCATCTCGTCTATTTAATTGCAGTTAAAATGACAACATGAATATCATTCTAAACATGGCAGAGCAGTATATTCAAAACACTATAATAAACTGAGTAATCAACATACTATACATGCAGGAAGACTAAAATTCTTAAATAAATAGATTACATGTCCACTTGGCACATACACACTAGAATCGTGCATATCAACTCAAATCTTGAGTTGTGCATCTCATAACTCAATTAATAGTTAATTACTTATCATGACAGGAATTATAAAAAAAACTGAGAACATTGATATCATAATACTTGATTCATTGAATACCCTACCCTTGGTGTTCCATTTAATCACAACAAATGCTACAAAGAAAGGTGTAATGCATCTATCACTTACTTTTTAAATCTTTAAAACACATGATTCCTGGGATCTCAATTCCTTATCACATTACTGGGAATTCTCATCCCTTCACATCATTATCATGATTACTGGATTTGGGTATTCAAACCCTTAGATCATCACATAGCATTGTTACCTCTGTAAGAGGTAACCATTACCTCTAGGTCCTTAGACCAAGGTATTCATTTCACTAGTTGTACAAGTATTCTCATGGCTCACAAGTCCATCACACATCTTGTCACCTCTCACTAGGAAACAACTTATTCACAGAACTTCCATAAAGATTTCATGCAACATAAACATTCACTGAATAAAGACTACTATCAACAAATCATATAAAATCAATATATGTATGAAACATTGGAACTGAGCTGAATTTGGGTTTCTATGCCATTCACTGGGATATCTTGCATCAATAATAACATTGAATAAATAAAGTCTATCATGTCAAGAAAATCCCTACAAATGGATTTCACGATATCTATTCACAAAAATCCAACTTTCCTCGCATCTAGGGTTTCACCCTCTTTACTAAAAAACACTATTCAGTTTGAACAAAATCCAATATAGTATCTGACATATATGTACTATGAATTTAGATATACAATCATTCATAACCAAGGGGATCTAGATAAGCAAATTTCTCTATTTACTTATACATCAAATTTCAGTCATAGACAAATTCTCTATATTTCAGTTTATTCTTATAACATCTGTGAATACTTAGGGAATTCTCATTAGGATTTATTGTATACATTTCTAATATGATTTTATCAACTGAAATTCATTCAAATAGAGGAAGAATCCATTTCATATCATTTTGCAACAACTTAGAACAAATAGACTATTCAGGGTTTATAGTCGCATACTAGCAATTAAAGATTATGGGTGAATTAACAAATTTTCATGAAATATAATGTTAAAGGAAGTTCCCTCTCACCCTAAGGTGTGAAAATACCTTAAAAACGTAGCTCATCCCTAAAAATCTCAAATCCATATCAAATCCCTAGCAATTCACCCAATTCTTCTTCCTTTCAACTCAGAAACCCTAAAAAGAGGGATTATGAAGAAAGAGTGAGAAAAGGGGAAGTTTTGACACCATTTCGGATCAAATCAGAGGACTAATGGAATTTTGACATGTGATAGAAGATTCACCATGAAACTATATCCAAAGAAGCTAAACTTACATGATTTCATCAATTTCTCCTCTCAAACCCTAACTCTCTCTCTATAGGATTTCATTTCTCTGGATTGAATCATGAATAATGGGAGCTCCTTATGTGTTATGTTGACCATATAGAGCAGTTGAGCTGCTTGGGTTAATTGCACATTGATCCCCCACTAAACTTTTTCTTATTTCAACATATTTTTCTGTCATAAAACAGTTTCTGTGAATTCGTGTATTTCAGAGATCAAACCTTCTCAAAACATTATGCAAATTTATCATGTTGTCGATAATTAAGTTACAAAGATTCAATCAAATTTGAGATCATTCCAAGCTTCCATTAAATAATTGAAAATCTAATAGTGCATTATTATCCAGAATTCTGTTGAAATGTCAGTTACTATAATTCGTCTACTGATAAGGTCTAAACGTATCCAAAAATTATGAAAATTTTATATGTTGTTTATAATTGAGTTCTAGGTAGGAAGTTGTAATTTCATACCATTTGGAGTTACCAATAAATAAATAAAAATAAAACACTACACTATTGCAAAGAACTCTGTCAGCATTTTAGTTGAAGTATAGTTTGACCGAGAACCACATTCAAAGAACACTCAAATATTCTGAAATATTTCTAAAATATGCATGATTGAGTTATACATATCATATCCAAAATTCAATTAAATAAAAAATTTGTAAAAAATACAAAAAATCATTTACCACACTGCTATCCTGATCAAATTCCATACTCATGTACCATCAAAACCCTAATTTTAGCCTACTAGGGTTTATATTTCTCAAACCCAAATTTCTCAAACAATAGAACACTTAACATTCTTATTAGGTTTAAAATATCATAATTGAATTATCATCATTAATTAGATTTAAGCAACGATCAATTCAATTAAGCATATAATCCTCTAGGTAAACCCTAGTTTACCAATTAAGCTCAGATGCGGTCATAACAATTCCCCCCCACCCGTAATAATGTTTCGTTTCGAAAACATAAATATGCAAGAAAAGTACATTCAAGGTTTATTTTAAGCATATGAAATCTTACATGTCATTATATTCTTGTATTTCATACTTGAATGTTGTTTTCAACATTAAGTCCTTTATTCCTTTACTAAATCACAACATGTTTGAAATAGTTATCTATGACAACAAACAAATTATCTCTGCGACAATCAATCATAGGATCGAGAGAGAAACAGCCATTTCAATATTTTCATACTCTTGAGGTGTTACCTCAACATCAATAGTATGATCCAACTATCTCAATTCATACTGCTAAATATGTACTATTGTTATGTATTACCTCTAAATCACGAATGAGAGTTCACCATGTTCTTTTGAATTTTACTACTGTGCTACTCAAATGGAAAAATAGTCTTGAGTTAAAATACTAGATTCAACAAAAATTATACATGCATTACTACTCACCGCATCCCTATTGGATCATGGATGCATAAGGTGAAGCATTACCATCACATTCTATACTATTCTCAAGTATGAACCCACACATAATTCTAGGTGTAACCATCGGGTTATAGCATACTAGGGTTTCAATAACAGTAACAGAGTACTCCATAATTATATTAGTCATTTAAGGACTATTCATATCCAATTAACATCACTTAGTTATATTAAATGTAGGTATAACAATATGTACCTCATTAGGGTTACATATCAATACAATAGGGTTATCATCCCTTCTATTCATATGAGTGTATAGGCAAGACTACCTTATTCAGGGTAACCCTCCATTTGTTCCATCATTATTCAACCCATATAACCATACCACAATTGTACAATACTAAGATGGATTACTGGTATGAATAACTACAACTATCAGACACCTTTAATTAATATATTGCTTGCACTTGTACATTGAAATCATATGTAGAACCAATTTACATCCCTTAATATACCTTCAAACAAATTATACTTCTAAAAAAAAAATTCACATATTACTAAAAGTACATTGTTTTCTCTTATCCCTCTCCTCATTCACTACTACTTACTTTTTGCTACTTATTCTTCTCATTTTAATCATGTAGATTAAACATTCCTAAAATTGAAACATATAAGGTACAAATAGATTATTCATCATTCTTTCTATCACTGCAAGAATTGATCTCATATCGCACTTCACTCATATTGTATTTCTACTTTTATTCAAAACACACTTGTTACATTTCAAATTTATGTCTTACTCTTTACTCTGAATCATTTCCATATTGTTTAACTACCTTTTAGATTAGTTATCTTTAATCCTGGGATTACTATCAGTGCTAGTTTACTTCTCATAGTACAAATCTCATGATCTTGTTATATAGAGATGCTAGTATTCAAGGCCAAATCACTAGTGACATCCCTTGAACTACTACAACTCTAAACATTCTAGGGCTTAGTCCTTATAAGAAGCATGAAGTTATTGCGATGTGACCTTTCTCCCTTAATTTGAAATTCAAACTTTAGATCTCACAAGTTTTACTAAGGTCTTTATTATCTTATCAATTGAATTTTCTGTCTCTTATTTGGCCATTCAGATATATTACATTCTCAATTACCCTACTCGGGTTTCATCATCATATTGTGTTTCATTATTACATTCATTAGATGTCTCTACCATGGTGGTTATGCATCATATATGATTCATTTTCTTATCACTTCATTCCCACATTGCGCTCATTAAGGAAGATATGAAAGAGAAGATGATTTTGAGACTTAGATTTCTTATCTTCAAACATTCCTTAATACATTTCTCATATGTAGGTTTAATTAATTATCAATTAGGATACTTGACTAATTAGCACTTTCTGGAATCTTGCAACCTCTTTCTTTTATAATCTATATTACTCCATTATGCTCCAAACCCTTCTTTACTTTCCATAATCCCCTTACCATATATAACTATTCCACTTGTCATCTTTAACTTCTAGTTTTCTCTTATGATCATGTTGCTTCTTTTATGTGTATGATCAAGTATACCATGTTGCATATGTTTCCTTTTATCCTTCTACTAATGTGAAGTTGAAATTCTAAATCAATAATCTCTCTACTAGTATTACCACATGTTTAATACATTACACATCCTTCATTTTAAATCAAACGACTCATGCATGGGTGAAAAATAGTTTCTCTTTCAATCAAGTTTTTCCTTCCACAATATAGTCTACCTTTATATGACTTATTCATTTATTTAGCTACACTTTTGTTCTTCTTTTAGAAACTAGTTTGTTGTTCTATTAAGACTTAGAATCCAAAGGCAGTAAGGATGAATGTATTAAACTTATTAATAAAGGTATACATTCCATGCTCTCAATTATATCATAACCCTCATTCCATAATCAAGCTCATTATTTCCAAGATTTATCTTTGTTTCAAATAAGTTTCTTATCCTAGTTTTATGATTTACATGTTCATCTAGTTCTCTTCACTTTAACTCTTCTCAAGACTCTTCACTTCTATGTACTTATTGTATACTTAGCTCTTTTCTTCTATTTTCCCTTTGCTTTGGAGTACATAAAAACATTGTACTCGATTATATAATCCATTCCTCATGATTGATTCTTACTATCTTGGCCCCTTACATACTTTTCTCATATCTTTTCAATATTTCATATTTAGAGTTCATATAATACTAATAATTAAACTTAATATGAACCTTATGTCGTGTTCCTTTATTCACAATTAAGGGTATCTCATATGAGGCCCCAAAGTTGGGTCTGAGATATCAGTTCCAACTGATTCTTAGCTATTCTAATCTTTCCCATATGTTTCAACATCTTAGTGTACGTACATTCTCACTATGTTGTGGGTCTAATTTATCCAGAGTCTACTCTTATCTTATTTTTAATAGGAGTCATTAGATCTTAGTAATGCATCCTGCCAGTCAGACCAAGCTGAACCTATAGTCCTGAAGCCAAGAGCTAATTAAGATTAACCAACTCCTATTAATCTCAAAAATGTGTAAAGAATATCCACTTAGGAAATTTCATTCAAAGATAATTTCTAGTCTACTTAATACAAAGAATGTAATCAATAAATGCTACAAATCTTAAAGACCCATATATATTTCAAAATACTGAATATCTGAATTCAAAAATATAAGAGCATTTCTATTCATCTCCAATAAAACAACAATATGAAATTAAAGTTCTATCTCATTTTATATTTATGCTCTTAATTCATGTTACTTATCTTATTTCTAACCCTAATATTTCTAGGGTTCCTCTCTAGACCATCCTTCCACTGTATACATGGCCATGGTATAAATGAAAGAATAGATAGAGTAGCTTGATACTAGTTGATCCAAGTACTCAGATATCAGGCCAGGATATCCAAATACTCAAATCCCCAGAGCTAACATCATAACATATCCTATCTGCCACACTTATGACTCTAACTTACTAACTTAATGGTCCATGACAACTCAGCCTAAGCTCTGTTACCAAAGTTGTTACACCCCGATCTCACAATTACCACTAATCATGAGATTAGGGAATAAATTGAGGATTTAACATAATACAAAGATCACCCTTAAACTTTTCTTCTTTTTCACAACTCGTTGTTTTCTCACATTGAACCAAATAAACCAACTTTACAAGGGAATCTAAACATTGATTTCAATAGTAAAAATGCATGTATGAACATTCATTATGTTCCACATACTTTTAAGCACATAAGACTTGCTGATTTGCACATATTGCTAAAAGAGGAATAATGTTATACATCATCATTTACAACTCTCTCTTATTTCTATACAAGGACCTAGAGTGACAGGGACCGACTGAACTTATATATACTCAGACTTAACTCTTGTGGTAGATCTATTCTGATGCAATGATATCTTCTTCAAGTCCATGTGATTTCCCTAAAAAATTTTAGTAGAGGGGTGAGCCTACTCGCTCAGTGAATTAGTACTTCAAAGAAACAGTCTAAAGCACTGATATAATTATAGATATACTTTTCAGAAATTGATATCAATTATAACAGCAGAAAGCTTTAGAGAGTCTAATAATTGACAATCATAAATATGGCAGGATACTCTAAATATCCATAAGAGTAAATCTATATATGAAATGCTTGATTGATCATAACGTAATTCAAAAAAATACAAAGAATAATTGAATAATTGTACACACTTGTTTGACCTCTCATTCATTTTATTATGCCCTGATCATATGCAGTGTACTCTACATATGAAGACTCATAGTGCACTACGATCACACTATACAAACTTAGCCAACACCCCAGGATAACTAAGTCTGACTACTCTCCTGGTCTGCAATAGGGAAACTGGCTCTCTAGCCTCGACACTCCTATTGTGTCGTAAATTGGACTCCTCCTCTAACCTGAGCACATAGGCAGAGAGTCAAGCCATGCCACCAGGACTTCTGGTTGATGTTGGACATGCTTTTCTATACTCTAGTGCCACCATGACTTCTGGTTGATGTTGGACACACTTTTCTATACTCTAGTGCCACTAGGACTTATGGTTGATGTTGGACACTACAAACTATAATTTAATGAGACTTCCACTAGGGTTTCATCCCTCATTCCACCTGATAGCACGTTCCGACCTCCGTATACTGGATGCTAGCAGGGTTAGGTCATTTCACCCCTAAGGTGCAGACCTCATATAGGGGTTCTACGGTGTTAGGGCCCTTAAATCTATAATTTTATTATTTCCTAGAAAACTCTTACTACGTTGAACCTTTTTCTTACTTATACTCGACTCAGGTATTTCTATGGTATCTCATATATTTAATTGTAGTTCAAATCACAACATGAATACCATTCTAAACTTGGCAAAGCAGTATATTCAAAATAATGTAATCTATTGAGTAATCAACATACTATACATGCAGGCAGACTAAAATTCTTAAATAAACAGATTACAAGTCCACTTGGCACATACACACTGGAATCGTGCATATCAACCCAAATCTTGAGTTGTGCATCTCATAAATCAATTAAGAGTTAATTACATATCATGACAAGAATTATTAATAATAACTGAGGACATTGATATCACAATACTTGATTCATTGAAGACCCTACCCTAGGGGTTTCATTTAATCACAACAAATGCCACAAAGAAAGGTGTAATACATCTATCACATACTTTTTAAATCTTTAAAACACATGATACATGGGATCTCAATCCCTTATCATCACATTACTCGGAATTCTCATCCCTTCACATCATTATCATGATTACTGGATCTGGGTATTCAAACCCTTACATCATAACATAGCATTGTTACCTCTATAACAAGTAACCATTACCTCTAGGTCCTTAGACCAAGGTATTCATTTCAATTATTATACAAGTATTCTCATGGCTCACAAGCACATCACACATCTTGTCACCTCTCACTAGGAAACAACTTATTGACATTGCTTCAATTAAGATTTCATGCGACATAAACATTCACTGAATAAAGACTACTATCAAAAATTCATATAAAATCAATATATGTATGAAACCTTGGAACTGAGTTGAATTTGGGTTTCCATGTCATTCACTGGGATATCATGCATCAATAATAACATTAAATAAATAAATTCTATCATGTCAAGAAAATCCCTACAAATGGATTTCACAATATCTATTCGCAAAAATCAAACTTTCCTCGTATCTAGGGTTTCACCCTCATTACTGAGATATCAAACAAACACTATTCACTTTGAATGAAATCCGAGATAGTATCTGACATATATGTACTATGAATTTAGATATACAATCATTCATAACCAAGGGGATCTAAATAAGCAAATTTATGTATTTACTTATACAACAAATTTCAGTCATAGACAAATTCCTTATATTTTAGTTTACTCTTATAACTTCTGTGAATACTTAGGCAATTCTCATTAGGATGTATTGTATACATTTCAAATATGATTTTATCATCTGAAATTCATTAAAATAGAGGAAGAATTCATTTCATATCATTTTGCAACAACATAGAACAAATATACAATTCAGGGTCTGTAGTTGCATACTAGCAATTAATGATTATGGATGAATTAACCAATTTTCATACAATATACTATTTAAAGGAAGTTCCCACACACCCTAAGGTGTGACAAAACCTTAAAAACGTAAATCATATGTAAAAATCTCAAATCCATATCAAATCCCTAGCAATTCACCCAATTCTTCTTCCTTTCAACTCGGAAACCCTAAAAATGAGGGACTATGAAGAAAGAGTGAGTAAAGGGGAAGTTTTGACACCATTTTGGATCAAATCTGAGGAGAGATGGAATTTTTACATGTGAGATAAGATTCACCATGAAACTATATCCATAGAAGCTAAACTTATATGATTTCATCATTCCTCGAACCGTAAAACCCTAGGTCAGCATCTCCATCAATTTCTCCTCTCAAACCCTAACTCTCTCTCTCTCTCTCTCTAGGATTTCATTTATCTATATTGAATCAAGAATTATGAGAGATCATTGTGTGTTAGGTTGATCATATAGAGAAATTGAGTTGCTTGGGTTAATTACACATTGACCCCTCACTAAACTTTTTCTTATTTCAACAGATTTTTATGTCATAAAAAGGTTTCTGTGAATTCGTGTATTTCAGAGATCAAATATTCTCAAACAATTATAATAATTTATCATGTTGTTTACAATTGAGTAGTAAAGCTTCCGTTAAAAGTTGAGATCATTCCAAGCTTCCAGTAAATAAAGAAAAATTGAATAGTGCACTTCTATGTAACGAAGTGAAACTTAAAATATTACCCTATTCCATAATGAGAAGGCTCGTGAGATTGGTTCCGTTAGATTTGACCAAAAAAGCATTAAATTATGCCTTAACAAATAATTTTAATACATATAATATATTATGTGCAAATAGGTTCTATAGCTAACATCACATATTTACATAATAACTTAAATTATTCTAAGATGTGCATAAGTTCATGCAATATGTTACATGTATCCTTTACCAACAAATATTTGAATAATGGCTAAATAAGAGGATAACATGCTTAATACATGCATTATAAATACAATTGGAATTTTCATGAGCAATCATCTAAATTAAAGTGAAGTAAATGGACTAAAGATAGTAAATCCTTAAAATATGTAATTTAGTGCATAATAATAAAATATAACTCTTCTGTTAACAATTTAAATTAATGGGGCACTAATTGAAGATTATCAATATATATGTAGATAAATTGCCTAAACCATAATGGTGTAATATATAAAAGAAGGAAATTTTGAAACCAAAATATAATGGTAAAAATGTGTTCCTCGAGTCCCAATTTGCTTTGGTGCCAAGCTTCACATTATTTGAAAAATCATAAATATTTAATTTCTTTAAGAAGTAAAGTGCAAGATAAGGCCAAAAGTATTAAATTAATTATTAAAAAATATAATATTTTAAATAAATAGTGTAAACCAACTTGTATGGGCTATATACATAGAGTTTATGTGATGCTATAATAATAATATTGTGGTATAACATAAAGGGAAACAATGTTGTACATGCATGTTTAGTCTATGGAAAATTTATCATGGTGAAAAATTGAAAAGCGTATTTACTTTCCAAATACAATGTGGCCTAGGTAATCACAACAATGTCGAGTATGTGAAATATATTAATAAACTAGAACAAACTTTAAAGAAATATTTTCTCTACCTAAGTTTGAAAGCAATAAATGAATGGAAATGATCACGTTATCATATAATATAGGAAACAAGTATTTTAACTTAGTTATATATTTGTTTCAAAGCACATAAAAATTCGCAACTTTATATAATCAATTACTTATCCCAAATAATAAATAATAATAATCTTGACTATATTATTTCCATAGAAAACATCCCTATTACCTCTTGAAATGGTTAACAACAAAGAAAAAAAAATGGCTCCAGATATAGTGTTTTCACCCATTGGATTTGAAATTCATATGTCTAAAATAATTAGTGTTGAATATATAAATTGATTAAGACCTATCTCCTTAGCAAATAAGTAGTGTAAAATATATTAGCAATATATATGGTTGCTTCAAATTTTGAATTTTGGATCAAAGTTAATATTAATTAAATAGATGCCTTTTGTTGGAAGTAAATTGTTACACATGCGTTCGATGACTCTTAGGTTTGAAGAGAAACATTTTGAAAAAGTTAATTTTTAATGGGATGATTAAGTATATATCAGAGGTTTGTATATAGAAGGATAGAAAAGGAATTCAATATGTATATCCTATTGAATTGTACATTTAAGTACATGTTTATATCGAGAAAATAATTACACAATATGATATTTAAAGTCTCTTTATTTTAAATATAGTAGTTAATATTTTTGTAATCAAGTTGTTTAAAAAGGAGGAAATATATGATAAAACATAGACATAAATAAATGGAAGGGAGATGAAGTTTTTATGTTTATTCTTACTTATCATTTGTTAAAAAGTATCTTGACTTTTCTAATTTTATTTAATATGTTACATATTTTCCCTAGCAAATAAAAATAGAAAAGTGTCTTCTTACCCAAGATGTATATTTCTATATATAGATCCCTCTCTATGGAATTCACAAACAAACAAATCACTTGACCAATAGGAAATGATTACTAACCTTCTCCCTTATCCTCCTATTCAAGTCCCTTGTATTATCTTTCAAATACTTGTAATCTCATGGTGATATTTTCTCAACCACTGTTGTTACAAATCTTGGATCCTTGACTTGGAATGAGGGTTTGGACTTTGACAAGTTGACGAATATCATGATGTATGTTTCTCTCACTATAAAACATATTGAGAAATTACTTTCTTTATCTCTCTCTTGGGCCTATTTCAGGTATCATATTATTGTAATTTCTCTTTCTTATATGGATGACCTATTTGGGTCTAATGATAATGACTTTGAAGTTTTGATCTATGTTGAACTATTAGATTAAACTTTTCATCTTGACGATACCGTATTTGTGAAATTTAAACCATGTTGTTTCTTATTGTAAAATGGAACCCTAATCTTACCCACTTTTGTGGTGGATGTTTTCTACCGTCCATTTGTGTGGTGGCAATCTCATTTATATGAATGAAGTTTCACTTGCCTCTACATTTTGCATGCTTTGTGATATAGTAGCCCTATAGTAGTGTAAGTACTTTGTCTTCTAGGTTGTGTGCCCATGTTATATTTTTTAGATGGAGGTTTTGTGCTCCATACCTGGGTTTTTGCCCACTTTATATACATTGGGACATGAATGTGTGTCGTACTCTATTAGGTTTTAAGTTTGTGAGCCTTAGATACCATTATTTACATATATTGTTCTAGTGCTATGCTTATCTCACATGCATGTATGTTGAATATTATTATGATGGGTTTTGTGTCCTAATCTTTATATGTGCTATTGAGGCACAACATTTATATTTTATTAATGGTGAGTATTCTTCTTTATTATCATCTCATGAAAATTATTTTTGTACTTACTTGGGTGATACTTTCCTCTTCCATGGGAAGCCTTGTTACTTTTGATGTCCTTCGTTCCTCATATTGCATAATACTCAATTAATATGCTCATACCGACATGTATGTTGGTAATTTTCACTTTTCTCTTCTCTTTTGGGGTACGCTTCCAACCCTATTGTAGATCAACAAG
Organism: Alisma plantago-aquatica; assembly: GCA_963693085.1. NCBI lineage: Eukaryota > Viridiplantae > Streptophyta > Magnoliopsida > Alismatales > Alismataceae > Alisma > Alisma plantago-aquatica. The sequence goes on along the minus strand of OY856413.1, from coordinate 872,847,929 downwards.
GAGAAAACCAAGGTTGACTAGGAGAATAGCAAGAGTAGTTGAAATTTCTTGGAAGATATATTCAAGGTGGTTAGATGAACCTTTGTTGATCCTATGTTTTTAGTTCAATTTTAATATGTATTACCATGCATGGTGAAGGATGATGATAATATCAACCATTGCAATTAATAGTTAGATATTTATGTTCCACTGCTACATTTGGTATATTGAATCTTACTTTGAATAAATTGGGTTATCATCCCGTTGCAAAATATTTAGTCATGTGTTTGGCATATGGGTTGTTTCCTTTTTATTTGATTTAGTAGTGAGTGGATCCCCTCTCAGGTTCCACTCCTTACAACATGGTATCAAAGACATTATAGGTCATTTAATGAAATTATTTCAATCTTTCTCCCTTAGTATGATTACCCCTAGAAGATATGTCATGTACAAAAAAGTTTAGCAGACCTACCCTCCATACCCCTCTAATATGTGGAAAGTTGTACTAGGTGAATATTTAGTCTTGAGATGTGAACCTTAGCGTTGCTAGGTTAGAATTATAAGGACCTAAATTTCAACCCTAGGTGTATATGACATGTTAATTTGATGCATGAAAAAAAAAGGTTACCATCAAAAGATGTATAAGTAACCATGATATCTGTCAGTGTTGTCTTTTTAGATTAAAATTTGTAAGGGGTGGAGTGTAATTGGATGATAATATATGGATATTTAGATTTCGAGGGATAAATAATTTTAAGTGGTGGAGCTTTGTAACGAACCAAAACCTACAATCTTACCCTTTTCTATAATTAGAAGGCTTGTGATATTGATTCCCTAGATTTGACCAAACAAGGGTAAAATTATACCTTAACGAATAATGTTAATATATATATAGCGTATTATGTGGCAATAAGTTCTATAATAAACATCACATGCTTACATAACAACTTAAATATATTCTAACAATCAGGTAAGTTCTTGAAATATGTTACATGAATATCCTTTCCTAACTAATATTTACATAATTGATAAATAAGAAGATAATGTGCTTAATACATGTATCAGAATAAAAATTAGAATTTTCATGTACAATCATCTAATTAAAAGTGAAGTTAACAAAAAAAATATGTTAAATGATTAAAATGTAGATTTTCATGGATAATAATGAAATCTAACTCTTTTGGTAACAATGTGAAATTTATGGAACTCTAATTGAAAATTATCAATATATATGTAGATAAATTCCCTAAACCATAATGGTGATATAACTGAGTAAAGAAAGGATTGTCTGTTCTGTAAGTAAAATTTTAGTATTGGGTCTCCTATATATAGGATCCATGGTGTACATGGGCAGAACAAAAACAAGGGAAAATTACAATGGGCCTAAGCTTAACAAACTAAATATACCAACACCAACTCGCCCCCTTAAGTTGGAGAGTAAACATTGCGAAATCCCAACTTGACATCCATATATTTAAAAAAGGTAGGAGGAAGAGAGTTGGTAAGGATATCTTCAACTTGATTTCATATCCTGATGTGAGGAGTGAGTATCTACTTGGCTTTGACCAAGTCCCGCACAAAATGGCAATCATTTAATGTGTTTTGTACTGTCGGGGAAAATTGGATTATTAGTTATGTGTATAGCTTCCTGGTTGTCACAAATATAAATTAGTTGGGGTTTGGAATGGGATTCCAAACTCAGTCAAGATGGACCTGACCCATTGTAGATTACAACATGCATGAGCTATAGCCCAATATTTTGCCTAAGTGTTGGAGTGGGCTACAACTATAAGGCCCATAAACTTGCTTAATGAGTTGAGCAAGCTTAATTATCATCATTTAATTGTTATAACCCTAACATAACCTTATGATATGCTTCGAAATCATAAGAAAAGCTTAATTTTCAAATTTGGTCCAATTTGGACATTGTCTGAGCAAGTTATGCAATTTTATGCACATTTTGGACTTTTCTACAATTTACCCATTTGAGAGGTTTTCTTTGCAATTTATCACTTTAATTATGTTCCTTGTATATTATCCCATCATTCTTGAGCTTGTTGAGCCATGGGGAGCCTATTTAAACCTTGGTTTGAAGGTGTTTTCTCCAAGGGTATTTTAGGGTATTCCCCTTTCACGGATGAGCTACCTTTAGTAGCTATCAACTAATGAATTATTTGATTGGCTGGAAAATTCGACAAAGGAAAGCTAAGAAGGTCTATAAACATTTTTGGGGAGCTTCTTGTGTGTGTGCTTGTATATTCTTAATAAATTAAGGTCATGGACACTTGGAAAGATACTAGAACTTCAACTTTTTCTTGTTGCTTTATCTTAAAGTTCATATACTTCTCCCCAAGCACCAAAATGAGCCATTTTCACTCCATCACTTCCTTCCTTCTCCCAACCTAGTTCTCCATCTGTGCTTCTACAAATTGTTTTGTCCAAGGAAGAAGAAAGTGGGGTTCTTCTTGGAAAAAGGATCTAGAGTTGCAATTGACTTCATTTTAGGGTTGAAAATGCTTCGTTCTAGTGATCTTCATAAAAAAGAGTAAGAATTCCCTTATTTCCTCCATTTATTTCTTTTTTATCCTTCCTCCTAGCTTTCTCTAGGTCAGAACCTTTTTGTTCCATGGTAATTGCTCTAAAACTCTAAAACCCTACCTTTCTTACTCCTTATGCTTAGGGTTTGCTCATTTGATGAAGAAAGGTGCTAGATGGACAAATTCATAGATTATTCTTGTATTTTCTACCCTACATGATCGAGTTTTCTTCTGTGTGGGGTTTCATCTTCTCATTAGAGGCAAGTTTTATAACTTGATCCACGTTTATTGCTTATCATAAGCTTTCTAGATCATGTTCTTGCCAGAAAATGATGATTTATGCACTAAAAGCTATGCTTAACTTGGATTATGATTTTTATAATGTTCCCTGCTCTGATTTGATATCTAGATCAACATGTGATCATTTATACATTATTAATAAGTTATAATATGACTTGGATCAGGTTGGTTTGACAGTCTATCGTGCTAAGCACCTACCAGGAAGGATGTACCTTTTGTTTGGGATGATCGATGTCAGCAAGCTTTCCAGAGTTTGAAGGAGAAGCTGACCAGTGCTCCAGTGTTAATCCTGCCAGAGCCTGGGAAGGGCTATGTTGTTTTCTGTGATGCTTCCAAGAAAGGTTTAGGTTGTGTGTTGATGCAGGAAGATCATGTGGTTTCTTTTGCCTCGCGACAGCTCAAGAAACATGAGGAGAACTATCTGACTCATGACTTGGAGTTGGCGGATGTGGTTCATGCGTTAAAGATTTAGAGACACTATCTGTATGAGGAAGTATGTCAAATCTTTACGGAACATAAGAATTTGAAGTACATCTTTTCGCAGCATGAGTTGAGCATGCGACAACGTCGATGGATAGAGTTGATCAATGATTACGACTGCACTATCGAGTATCATCCTGGTAAGGCGAACGTGGTAGCTGATGCGCTGAGCAGAAAGTCTTCTTCTCTTTCTTCAAAGAAGGCACGGTTGAGTTCTCTGGTATGCCATAGGCGAGATATGTTTGTTTCGCTGCAACAAATGAATGTACAGATGGAAGTTTCCTTATTGTCTGGTATTTTAGCACAGATGCAAGTCAAACCTACATTGAGACAACAAATCAAAGATGCACAACAGACAGATGATACGGTACAGTTGATCAGATTAGAGTTCGGCAGTGAAAGGCGTGAAGGGTTCCATGAGTCCGAGGATGGGCTAGTTTGCTATCGTGAGAGGATGGTGGTTCCAGATGTTGATGATCTGAGGAAGTTGGTGCTCGAGGAAGCACATATGTCGATGTATGCTATGCATCCAGGTGTCACCAAGATGTATCATAGTCTGAAGGACTTGTATTGGTGGCCCGACTTGAAGAAAGATGTAGCTGAGTTTGTAGCGAGATGTGCGGTTTGCCAGCAAGCGAAGGATGAACATCAGAAGCTAGCAGGTACATTGCAACCTTTTTCGATACCACAGTGGAAATGGGATCATGTAACCATGGATTTCGTAGTTGGTCTACCCAAGACAACTAGGAATCATGATTCCATTTGGGTGGTTGTGGAAAGATTGACGAAGTCTGCCCATTTCCTACGTGTAAAGACAACATATACATCTGAGAAACTCGCTCAAGTGTATGTGGATGAGATAGTTCGTTTGCATGGTGTGCCAGCGACGATAGTTTCTGATAGAGGTCTTCAGTTTACGAGTCGTTTCTAGGAACAGTTGCACAAAATGTTGGGAACGCAGTTGAGGTTCAGTACAACTTTTCACCCACAGACAGATGGACAGTCTGAAAGGACTATTTAGACTTTGGAAGATATCCTTTGAGCTTGTGTTTTGTAGTTTCTAGGCAACTGGGATGTACATCTTAGTTTGATAGAGTTTGCCTACAACAACAGTTATCAGTGGAGCATTGACATGGCTCCTTATGAGGCTCTGTATGGAAGGAAATGCATATCTCCTTTGTGTTGGTACGAGCCCAGTGAGTATCAACTTTTGGGTCCTGAGTTACTGCAGCAGACAACAGAAAAGATCAAAGTGATACAACAACAGTTGAAAGTGGCACAGGACAGGCAGAAGTCTTATGCAGACAATCGCCGACGACCTTTGGAGTTCCAAGTAGGAGACAAAGTGTATCTTAAGGTCTCACCGTGGAAAGGTGTGCTAAGGTTTGGTCGGAAGGGTAAGTTAGCACCCAGGAATATGGGGCCTTATCCAGTCATAGTGTGTGTTGGCAAGGTAGCTTACGAGTTAGAGTTGCCTCCAGAGTTGCACAGGTTGCATCCAGTGTTTCATGTCAGTATGCTGAAGAAAAGTCATCCAGATTTAGGTACAATGATACAGCCAGTTGAGGTTGAACTTGATGAAGATGTGACCTACGAGGACGGTCCTATGGCGATTCTTGACAGAAGGGTCAAGAAGCTGAAGAGGAAGGACCTGGTTCTTGTGAAGGTTCTTTGGCAGCGTCGTGGCGTTGAGGAAGCCACATGGGAGCTTTAGGAAGAGATGAAGAAAAAGTATCCCTCGCTTTTCTCTTCGAATTTCGAGGATGAAATCCCTTGAAGGGGGTTAGCTTGTAAGGACCCTGACCTTCATTTAGGGTTTACCCTATTTTTTTTGCTTAACCTTTATGCATTGATGCTTGCTAATCACCTTTAGTGGTGATTAGGGTTTGGTTGTGCTTTGTTGAGAGTTGGAGGTGCTACTTGCAAGTAACCCAAGTTTAGGGTTTTGTGGGCAAGTTTGCCACCTTGTGAGGTGTTCCTCTCTCTCTCTTTGCTTCCTCTAGGATTGAGAGGAAGGTTTTGGCTAGTTGCTTGAGTTCTTTTGGGCCTGGTTGAGCTTGTTTGGGCTTTGAGGTGCCTTGTTTGGGCTTGGTTGAGCTTTGTGTCGCCCAAGAGAGGTGTGTGTTGACCTAGAGATGTTTGTGTCATCCAACATGGATGTGTGTCGCCCGAAGAGAAACATGTTGTGTCGCCCATGATGCTTGCCCTAGCCTTGACCTTGTTTAGTGGACACTTGGAGCACATCTTGGACATGTGTATGGAGCTTGCTAGAGTAGTGGCTCGTGCACTAGGACAAGTGTCCCTAGGCAAGTGACACCTTGCTTGAACCAACCTTGTTTTCTCCTCCCTTTCCTCCTATATAGGCGGTTCTTTCCTTAGTTTAAGGTCCCTTTGGTTCCTCTCCACCTTGTTGCATGACACAACCCCTCTACCTTGCTAGTGGTGGCCGATATCCCCTTGAAGAAGAAGAGTGGTGGCCGATACACCCTTGGAGGAGCAAGCTTGTCGGCCGACACACATTGGAGGAGCAAGTGTTGGCCGATAGCCTTGGAGCCTCCATCTTCCTTGCTTGGTGGTGCTTGGAGCTTGGAGCTTAGAGTGCTTAAGGCGGGTTGCATAACTTCTAACCCTAACTACATTATCTCTTGCTATGATCTCGTTCACTTGTTGGTAGCTTAGTTTCTTGCTTAACTTTCATGTTGGCCGATCCTTGTGATCTAGGGTTTGTAGGTGAGCAATACTCCTTTCTCCCCTTGGTCTAGAGGCGTGAGTTTGGGTTTCTAGTAGCTTGTGCAACACCCCTCTTTCTTGGTCGATTGAGGTGAGCTTGTGTTCTAATTGCTTGAGCAATACTCTCCTCTCACCATGGGCTAGAAGGTGAGCTCAGTTAGTGGTGACTCTTTTCTAGGGTTTCTCCTTGTGATCCGTTTGGTGATAGAAGAAGTGCAAGACCCCTCCTTCTTAGTTGATTGAGGTGAGCCTCTTCTTGACCCACTAGGGTTCGGGTGTCCTTGTGTGAGGTGGAAGAGGATCTTGTAAGTTAACACCTTGGACGATATAAGCTTTTGGGAGGTGCTGCCCGACAGCCCTCTTGACCTAAACTCTTGGGCGATATGCTATGCTGGTTTGGACGATATCTTGATTCTTGTATCTATTTGTAACGGACGACACCGTCCTTTGGTTTGGTCTTGGACGACACACATGAAGTTGTGACGGGCGTCACACCATTACTGTGCCTTGTGTCGCCCAATAGGCCACAAGTTAACAGGCTGGATGATAGATCCGTTTGCTGGTTGCTTGAGTTTAGAACACCAGACTTATATATAGTTGGTGGGCATGGCTGGTAGTCCTATGAAGGGCGTCACATTAGCCTAGTGTGCTGCCCGACATGCTCAGTGTGATGGGCATTGCCGCTGGTATGCCTGATGTAGCATCATGGGTATGGATGAGTGTGTCGGCCGTCATGAGATGAGCTTTATGGCTAAGCCTTAGGTGCGGGCATGATGCCTGATACAACCTTTTAGTAAGGGCTTAAGTTACCTCTAGTGAGGGTTCCGTCAGTCATAGAAACTGAGGTGTTAATCTCATACAACGTTTAACATGATGATGGTCTGTGTTATGCTTAATAATGATGATGGCAACGTTAGTCCCTTTTATCTTAATCATCATAATCATCGGTATAATATCCAAGAATAATAATGAGCATGTAATGCAGAGTGTTATGAGGCATGATTAAGAAAAGGATATAATCCCTACTGTCACTTTGTGTTGATAATGCGCTTAATCCTAAATGTCACCCTGTGTTAATAATATAAGTCTCTAAGTTATTCATGTTGATTATTGAATGATGCTAACCATGCAGGTAATGCATAGCCAAATGAAAGGCTATGAGGAATGATTATATGTGAACAATGAGATGACAGATACATTATGAATGATGTTCCATGATGATGATATAAGCCTTGAGAGGCAGTGGCAATACATGATGAGGGATTGAGATCCCATGGTATGTGATGATCCTTTAGATGGATCTGGATGATTGGCAAGAGGCCATGTGATAACATGTGATGTAGGATCCTTTTCATGAATCAATATGATGTGAATTGTAGTAAAAGCATAATGATGAGTTTATGTTGTTTATTTCCTTTTATAGCTTGCATGTTATACAACTTGGTTGAATCTTGCAATCCAACTAAAAGATACTAATTAATCACAGTGAAATCTATCATGTCGTTGCTCTGGCCATAGATACATCATCGTCAGGATTTGGTGATGGTGAAACGGGTTCTCCTGCGGGTTAACCCGGAGCGCATATTGTTGAATATGTGAGGTTGCTCCTAGCCTAAACTGAGGAGGTAAGAGTGCAACTTTGGTTGTAGACTCCAGGGTGCGGAATATGCCCATGGCTCAGGATTATGTGATATAAGGAGCATGAATGCGTTCATGGCTCAGAGCACGGTGAACAGGCCCGTGGCTCAGTTTCATTATCACTGATACCTGTACCGAGGCGGGCTAGGCAGAGGGTAGCCTGACCCTGTGGCTCAGACCACTTCAGCATGAGACTGCGATCCTGCTTGTGTTGTACTCGTGCACTGACTACAAGGCAGGAGGTCGTGGAGTTTGGCTCTTCCATGTGACCTTGTATGGCACCGGCTCTGGGTTTCACAACCGTCGGTTGGACGGTACGGTTCACTTCTTCAGGGCATAAGAATACATAATCCAGCCGTATAGTATATATTGCTTAAGGTAAAACACGGAACATTGGTTGAGGCCTCGCTTGTGTAGTTACATCTTGTAGTTTCTTATATGTTCCTCAGATATGTGGCGATATATCTTATATGTTCCTCATGCAACATAACAATATATCTTATTTTGTCAATCATGTTCCATTGAGAGTTACTTGGTTACATGCCCTTTGTACAGTTGGTAAGCTTGTCAGTAAGAATAGCTTTTCTTTACATAAATTTCTCCTGTTATATCTCTTATCAGTTATCTACTGTTATAAGCTCTATCTTTCTGAGGTTCTATAGTTGCGGTGAGGAATTATGTTTCCCGCTGGGACAATGTTCAATTGTCTCACTCCGCTGGTTTACACCCTTTTTAGGTGGTCGAGCTAGACGTGGTGGTGGTCGTGGTGTTGCGGCCGAGCAGCTAGATGAGCAGTAGAAGGCAAGCGATGGATATGCTGCTGTTTTGGATGTTTTGTTGTAGAGTCTAGAGTCATCCATGTACCCTCATGTCCTTGCCAGTGTTTTGGTATTGTTTCACGATGTACGATCGATAATGTTTTGTATATCCTGCTGTTGGCCGGATGTGGGCCTTTATGTGTATGAACAGGTGATGAACTCATGTGATGGATAGACAGTTGTTCCTTTGAGATGTGGACACGTATCAGGCTTGTATATGATTATATAACTTGTTTTCTTGTAGGATGTGGACTAAAATGTAATAGTTTCTCAGTTTATCAGTTTTCTGCAATTGGTTTTAATTAACCCGTGCTTTCGATAATTTGTGGTTATGGTGATTTCCACACGTTTTCGCGTAACACCTCGTTGTCTGTGTGATAGTGGGATGTGTTGCCACACAAACCACCTATGAAGTCATTGATTTGTGCTCTAGAAAGAGTCACCATCTACCCCTAGACATCCCTTGATTTACAACACAAAAAGTTCCATTGAGAATAGGGTAAAACTCGTAATCGACTGTACAGTTAAAACAAGCCATCCATTGTCAACAAGTAAGCTCCTTAAGTTGATCATATATAGGAAACTATGTAAATCCAATTATTAAGACCAACATATTACATTAGCCATCATTCCACCTTATTGGACGAATAAACATTAGATCTTGATCATTGGGTCAACTTCATATGTTAAAACCATCAATTACAGTATAGGTCTGACCATTGCATCAAGTGACCCAAGAAACCATTGGTCTAAGGATTAATTGATTCCAAAACTATATGATTAACTCACCATAGGTTTTGTAGACGTGATTAACCATCATTAGTGACCATTAAATCACCATAGGTTATTAGATCGACACTATATTCGTCAATCAACATCAAATATTAAGCTAATGTCATCATTGATTGATAACATCAATAGGGTACTTAATGGTTGATCATTAAACTTCTAATTGATCCAAAACCTAACCTAAAGGGTGACCATAGGTTGTCACCATCATATGAAATATTTGATATCTAACATTAGTTGTCATGAAGACAACATGATAGGATTTTTGCAATGGTACCATCATCGGGTCATGGGTTTATACAAGAAACCAACTTAAAACCCTAAAATTGACCATTGGTTGATAAATCGGCAACGCGATCGTACTAAAGTCCTTAATAAACCTCCAGTAGTATCCTGCTAGACCCAGGAAACTACAAACTTCTGTCGGCGTCTTCGGCTGTTCCCAATCTACAATGGATTCCACCTTCTTTGGATCTACTTTGACTCCTTCAGCAGATATCACGTGACCCAAGAAAGTCACTTCATCCAACCAGAACTCACACTTACTGAAATTGGCATACAACTGATGTTGGCGAAGAAGATTCAACACTTGACGAAGATGTTTCTCATGCTCTTGCCTGTCCCGACTATAGATCAAGATGTCATCTATAAAGACTACATCAAATTGATCTAAGAACGGACAGAACACTCGGTTCATCAGATCCATGAAACAGCCGGTGCATTGGTTATCCCAAACGGCATAACCACAAACTCGAAATGACCATACCTCGTCCTGAAAGCAGACTTTGGTATGTCATCTGCCTTAATCCTCAACTGATGATATCCAGACTGTAGATCGATCTTCGACAACACTGTAGCACCACACAACTGATCAAACAGATCATCTATCCTCGGTAACGGGTACTTGTTCTTGATCGTGACTTTGTTCAACTACCGGTAATCTATATACAACTACATCGAACCATCCTTCTTCTTGACAAACAACACTAGAGCACCCCAAGACGACGTACTCGGTCGGATGAAACCTTTGTCCAGCAACTCTTGCAACTGCTTCTTCAGCTCTACCATCTCTACTAGAGCCATCCTATATGGTGTTTGTGCAACTGGCTGTGTTCCAGGTACCAGATTGATCTCGAAATCAATCTCTCGGGGTGGAGGAACACCAGGAAACTCCTCAGGAAACACGTATGCAAACTCTCGAACAACTGACACCTCCTCAAGGCTAGGACCTTTCACCTTGGCAACAACAACAGTATCCACCACGTGAGCTAAGAACGCCTCACATCCTTGTTGTAGCAACATCTCTGCCACCATAGCCGATATCAAACATGTCGGAAGAATCTTCCTATCTCCCTGGAAGATCCACTTCTCTCCAGCATCATCAAACACTGCCTGCTTGGAACCACAGTCCAAAACAACCTTATACTTCTCTAAGGTATCAATCCCAAGGATAACATCGAAACCATGCATATCAAGTGGTATAAGATCCAGTTGGATGCGGTGTCCTGAGAAAGACAAGACACAAGATGGACACTGACGTGTATTTTACTACGCGCTTAAACGCAAGTATACGCGTCGAGTAATATAGGCCTTTGTGAGGCCCGAGTCGAACTCAGGGATACGTGAATTATTGGAGACTCCTACTAACTAATCGCAATCAGCTAGGCCGAATGACAAATAGGGTTTGTTGTCAAAACTAAAAAGAAAACAAAATGAAACAAAGAAAACAATCGATTAAAGATTAATTTAATCAATTCAAAAGAGTATCTTTAGGATTGTGGTTTCACCGCGGGTCAACATTGCATTAGGTTTTATATAATTCCTCACTCTTCTCTCTCTATCCGGGTAGTGGCCTGAAAACAGAATTACCCACTGTCGTGGTGTAATTCACTACTTAGGTTTAGGTTGATTCCACTGTCGTAGTAATCATTCCCCTAATCTAAGCGCATTAAAAACGATCTCTCAGTTTCCACCATTAATTTTACAACTCCTTTGTCAAGGGTTTTATCGATTAATGTAAGTTTCGTCTCTTTTCAACCGTTAATCCTTCTGTCAAAGTGATTAAGGGCATTAAGTTATTATTATGGTGATCAAGCATAAAATATATATGGAGAAAACGAAACTATACCACGGATTTAAGAGAGAAAATATGAATTATCAATATAAAATTGTCATACAATGCATTCCCGGGCTACTCCTGGTCCTAAAGATGGAGGATTTTAGCCTCTCATGTTCATCTCACACGAATACATGGTAGAAATAGGGGAATTCATAAGAAAAACGTGAAACAAGTGGGAAAACCCCTGAACGGAGAAGAACCGGTAGATCCTTGGCGTAGAATACGAGCTTCCCCGCCTGTCGGTGGTGGAATTCGTCTTCGGCAGCGTCGGAATCACCCGGGGTGAGCTTCTGGCCTCCGTTCTCCTTTCTCTCCTTCCTTGGCACTCGTGCAATGCAAAAATCAGATCCCCCTCCTGTGTGCGGCCGTCATTAGGTATAAGTCCCTAATTAGGTCGTCAAATAACTCCAGCCATCCGATTGAGATCAAAACGAATCCAACGCATATCTGCCGGCGTCGATACCATCGACGCGGGTCGATGGTATCGACCCAGCGTATTAGCGGCAGACTTCTTTTCTTTTTCTCTGAGCGCCTGTGGTCATCTCGATACCATCGACGCGGGTCGATGGTATCAACTCTCTTTAGCGTCGGTTTTGTCTTTTAGCGACGTCGTAGCTCTCCATGTGTCGATGGCATCGACTTTCGTCGATGGTATCGACTATGTGCTGCTCCTCTCGGCTGGCAACCTGTGGCTTGGTCGATGGTATCGACTTCCGTCGATGGTATCGACGGAAGCAGATACTTGTTTTTCCTGAAATTCCACAATAAGACCAAGTAAATCCACACAAATTATGATAATATGATAAATAATGCTCAAAATGGTAACACCAAGGGGATTTGACATAGAATGCTGGCAAAAACCAAAATGAGTGAATTATGCAATATTATCCATAAAAAATGAGTAATTAGAGCACAAAACACATATGAAAAAGGTCTATAAATGCGACTAAAAATCATTGCATCAAACTCCCCTAAGCTTAAACATTGCTCTCCCTCGAGCAACTGATCCTTAGAATAGAATTGCAGATGTCAACTAAAAATCAACACACCAACCCACATCCCATGTGACTCCCACTGAACGTTCTCAACCCAGCCTTCTCTAACCACATAACAGTAATTACCCTAAAGGCGACAATAATCATCAATAAGAGAAATTATCCTTCAAACCGATGAACACTATCACATAAGGCAGTTAACATAATAAAATTCGCCGATTCAGCATTGGTGCATCTTGTGATCGCCTACACTACATTGCTCGCCCTAACTACCATCTACATGCAAGAAGTTCTCCTGATAATCATTAGTGAGGAGAAATTCACGGTGGCCTACCAATCCGAGCAACGGGTGGATGGAATGGGTGGTTCATGGAAGAACTTGGAAGTATTGCACAGTTTCAATATGCATAAAACAAAATGTACTACGTGATGCAAATGCACATTAAAAATGCCCTAATGCCTAAATTGGGTGAAATGATGCATGCACTAACCTTCCACCTCAAAATGAGATGGAAATCTAATTAAGCCACATCATGTACTCAATTTTCCTGTAATGCGAGTGACATCATGTTCCTTTCTCCCTCTTATTCCATTTCCTTCTAAATTCTCTTTCTTTTTTCTTTTTTTTTATTTTTTTCTTTTAGCCCACATATCCATAATTGCTTAGAGATACATGTATTGGGCTGTTTTCTTCATGATTGGAAATCTTTGCAATATTTCGAAGGTATGGAACAGTTTAGATCACTTTTGAGGAAAAATTGAGATACATGGTGTACTTTATGCATGATAATCATGAAAGTCATGAGTGCAACTACATGGCATGCACCTAAAGGTAATGTGCATGAATCCCTATATTTTTCTCTTTATCTACGCAAGTATGGAAAATATCAATGCAATTCCTATCTAAATGTTATGCACACAAGAAGGAATTAAAACTGTACTTTACTTCCAATTCTTAGGTGGATTATGGAAAAATGAAGTGGAATGATCACAAGATTAGATGACTGAACCTTAGAAGAGTATTATGTGTCCCTCCTTACTGACATGTGTAGTAGTTTGGAGGGTTCTCTCTCTTACATCCAATTAAGGTCTCATTACCATTTGGTTAGGTTAGGCTCAAACAACCGTTACTATCCACTTTTCATGAGTTAATGGGAGTATAGGTGTGACATATTGTTTTAAAGTTGACATAATCAATCATTTTCATAGGATAAATTCCCCAAGGACAACCAAGTCAAGCTATCCAAAAGACACAAAAATTTTAAAATTCCCTTAAATTCCCCATGAATACACAGCGAGATGACAACTTTTATGACATCCACAGTTACACTAGATAGATGTGGATCCTAAACAAAAACTAAAAATGCAAGAACAAATAGCAAAGCAAAAACTAAAAACAACAAAAGAAAAGATAGAGCTGTTCCAGCTACCCCCTAAGCTTGAATTCAACTATGGCCTCATAGTCAAAAACAATCTTTAGAGTAGAACAGAGATACCCTTATCATTCTTGTGGAGGCGGAGGCGGGTACTGTGGGGCCGTAGGATCCCAAGAAGGATACTCCCCCTGGAAGTCGGATCGTAATGGGTCCTCGGTGGAGGCTGTGGATAGCCTCCAAAGTAGCTCTGACTCTAGTAATGGTCATAAAAGGGCTCATGTTGCATCTCCATCCTTTGCAACCGCTTGTGTATCTGATGTTGGTTGTCAAGGAGGAGACGTTCATTCTCGAACATCGCCCTTTGGTTGTCAAGTAACCGGTTCGTAGTATCCTGAGTACCAGTATACAGCTCTAGATGCTGCTGCTGTGTCTGATGTATGTCCTGCAGCATCGTATGCATGCCTTGCATTGAGTAGACATCCTCGCCTGGCTACGAGGGCTGTGGTGATGGCGGCGGGGGCTGTGATTATGAAGACGCACCCGGATGCATCCTAGGATGCTTCTGTGGTGCTACTCGTGCGCGAAGAGGTGTGAAAGCCTCCTCTTCCTCCTCAGCCTCACCTTCTTGGTCGTCATTACCGCCTTCTTCTTCATCGGACTCGATGGCTATGATCGGCCACCGGAAGTGCTGGGCTCCCTCGATGTGGAAGATGGCGTCTGGCAGTGCGCATTCCTGATAAGCATGGTTGATGTGGCAGTGTGCGTGCGCCAACCGATCCCGTAGAAGGATAAGGTTTGAACGGTGCAGATGTTGCACGTTCACCTTACTCCTCATGGAAATCGACATCATGGTGGAGAAGTTGAGCCCGAGGTAGTGCGCCAACTTGGTGATGAGCCCACCAAAATGGATCGGAGCCTTCCTTGTACTCCTCTTCACCGCCAGGACGCGCTGCAGGAAAAACGCACCCCAGTTGCATTGTTGTCGCTTCAGGAGCATGTAGAAGAAGAAAAGATCGCTCTCCTTAAACTTGCTCAATGCTAAATCGCTCCGAGCAAAGAACGTAAGGCTCAACATCCGGTGTAGGACCTGGACGAAGGGATGCTCGAAGTCCGCTACCGCATCATTGTGGTAGCTCACTGTCTTTCCCGCCGGCACTGTGACTAGCTCGGCGAAGATTTTGTCATAGTCGGTGCGGGAATCTGGGCGCCGGTGATCATGTTGGGAGTGGTTCCAGTTAAAGATGTTGTTGAACTGCTTAAGAGTGATGTTGTAGTTGATGTTGAATAGCCGGAATGATACCTGGCCCTTGATCCACTCACGATCCGATGCAACCACGTCGTTGGGTACAACGCAGACATCGAGGGACGCCATAGACTCTGCCACCAATTCCTTGTAGGTGGGCCATTCGCCGAAGAACGGCTGCCCATCCGCATGGCGCTCTAGCTCGTCTGGCCTTATGCTGGTGTGGCGTGCTTGACCCTTCAGCACATAGGCCAAGTTGGCCTCGAATCCAAGATCACAGATCATTCCCCGGTCCACATACCGGGTCGGCTCCATCTTCCGCTTCATGATCTCCTCATAGACCTTCTTCACCTCCGCGGAAGGGTGAATCAAGCACGGACGTGATACGGAAGCAGTAGGGGGTGGGACAAACTCCCCAATCTCCATGGGATTCGCGTGCAAGGACGATGATCCGGCGGCGTGCACCATTGTTGCAAGAAAGATGGGATTAGAAGAAGAGAGCTTGGGGAAGATGGAGAAGTGATTCTCTGCTCGGTGAAGATCCCTGCTCGCTGTCGCTGCTCTTCAGTCTTGGAGGGCACGGGAGAGTGCTCGGCGCAAAGGAGGAAGTTTGCTATGAAGGTGTGATGTCAAATGACGTTGCAATTCTCCTTATATAGACTTGGCCGGCGCTACTGTCGACTCATCGATACCATCGACGCGGGTCGATGGTATCGACACGTCTCGCTGGTATCCGCCTCCCTCGCGAGTATCGACGGCTGACGTTTGCTGGATCGGGAAACCCGGATTGCTGACGCGTCGATACCATCGACGGAAGTCGATGGTATCGACGCAGCACCCAGATCGATGACGTGGACTCGCGATCGTCGTCGATGTCTTTGTGCGGATCGGTGACATGGATGTCGATACCATCGATGAGGGTCGATAGTATCGACTTGCCTTTATTGCGACACCGCCACTTCTTCAATTCAGCCTGTGATCATGTCGATACCATCGACGAGGACGTCGATGGTATCGAGTTGACTGAGCAAAATCGTTCTGAACTTCTCCATAGATCTCGATGGTATCGACTGGTGTGTCGATACTATCGACACTTTTATTGCGACCTGTCTGTAGGTATGTCGATACCATCGACGAGGTCGTCGATAGTATCGACTCAGTGCGATTTTTGTAGCTGTCAACCTGAACCCATGTCGATACCATCGACCAGTGTGTCGATGGTATCGACCCTGCCTGTGCCTGCACATTGAACAAATGGATCAAGGTATCTTCTTTACACTAAAATTTAAACGAAATAAAAGCAATCTACAACTATAACTAAACTATCCTAATGTACCAATGGTTGG
Source organism: Alisma plantago-aquatica (assembly GCA_963693085.1). Lineage (NCBI taxonomy): Eukaryota > Viridiplantae > Streptophyta > Magnoliopsida > Alismatales > Alismataceae > Alisma > Alisma plantago-aquatica. The sequence goes on along the minus strand of OY856413.1, from coordinate 872,831,579 downwards.
GTTGCCTCCCAAGAAGCGCCCTTCTTTAACGTCTTAGGCTAGACGTCTTCCCAGCATCTCATTCATTCACAAGTGTAATGAGTTTGAACTCATTCACTTTTCTCTTGTAGTTTTCACCAAAATACAACTTCAACCGCTGCCCGTTCACCAAGAACGTGGCATCTCCATCACGCACAAGAATCGCACCATGCGGTCTCACCTCTTCCACTACGAAGGGTCCACTCCACCGGGACTTCAACTTCCCGGGATGCAATTTGAGACGGGAGTTAAACAATAGAACACTATCTCCTTTCTTGAACGTGCGCAGCTCGATATGTCGATCGTGGATCAGCTTTGTATGCTCCTTGTAGATGCGGGCATTCTCATATGCCGTCATGCGTAACTCATCTAATTCATTCAACTCAAACATCCTCTTTCTCCCGACTTCATCATAACTCAAGTTCAGCCTTCTTAGCGCCCAATGGGCCTTGTGCTCCAACTCCACCGGAAGGTGGCAATCCCGACCATACGCCAACCTAAAAGGCGTGGTGCCTATAGGTGTTTAATACGCCGTTCTATACGCCCAAAGTGTGTCCGGTAGTAGGGCACTCCAATTTTTCCTTGTGGATGCCACTGTCCATTCTAGAATCTTCTTGATTTCTCGATTTGAGACCTCCACTTGTCCTTGCGTCTGTGGATGATATGGGGTGCCGATGTTGTGCTTGACCCCATATTTCTTCAAAAGTGTCGAAAATTTCTGATTCCGGAAGTGTGTGCCTCCATCACTTATGATCATTCGGGGTATCCTGAACCTGCAGAATATATTTTCTTTCACAAACTTGCACACTACATTAAAATCATTAGTCCTTGTGGGGATTGCTTCCACCCACTTCGACACATAATCAACAGCAAGCAAGATATATAAATTTGAATTTGAGGACACAAAGGGTCCCATGAAGTCTATGCCCCATAAGTCAAAAACCTCAACTTCCTGAAATACATTCAGGGGCATTTCTTGTCTCCTTGAAATGTTACCTGCTCGTTGACACGGGTCACATTGCCTTACAAACTCGTAGGCATCCCAGAACAAAGTTGGCCAATAAAGGCCACTTTCCAACACTTTGGCTGCTGTCCGTGAACTAGCATGGTGTCCTCCCGTAGGTGACGCATGGCAATGGTGGAGAACACTCTCGTACTCCACCTCCGGCACACACCTGCGAAGAATACCATCCCTGCACTGCTTCAAAAGAATTGGGTCATCCCAAAAATAGTATCTCAAAGAATGAAAGAATTTCTTTTTCTCTTGATAAGACCAGTCTTCCGGGATGATCCCGCAAGCCAAATAGTTAACAATTTCAGCAAACCATGGTTCCTTAGAATCAATTTTCAAAAGTTGTTCATCGGGGAACGTCTCGGTTATGGGTATGTGTATATCTTTCTCATCTACCCTATCTAACCTAGACAAGTGGTCAGCTACCACATTTTCAATTCCCGACTTGTCCTTGATTTCAATATCAAATTCTTATAAAAGCAAAATCCACCAAATGAGTCTAGGCTTTGCATCCTTTTTCTCCATCAAATATTTTATCGCAGCGTGATCGGTCCACACAACTACTTTAGAACCCACTAAGTACTGCCGAAATTTTTTAAAAGCAAACACGACGGCAAGTAACTCTTTTTTTGTAGTTGTATAGTTCAATTGAGCATCATCAAGTGTTTTGGAGGCGTAGAAAATCACAACGGGCTTATTATCTACCCTTTGCCCCAAAACGGCTCCCACTGCATAATCAGAAGCGTCACACTTCAATTCGAATGGTTTTGTCCAATCCGGCGTTTGAACAACCGGAGCCGAAATCAACTTCTCTTTCAAAACTTCGAATGCGTGAAGACACTTATCATTGAAATCAAAAACCACATCTTTTTCCAACAATTCGGATAAAGGTTTTGCAATTTTAGAAAAATCCTTGATGAATCGCCGATAAAACCCGACGTGTCCCAAAACAACTTCTCACCCCTTTTACGGAATTTGGTGGAGGTAACTTAGAAATCACCTCGATTTTTATGGGTTCTACCTCAAGACCCTTGCTAGACACCTTGTGTCCTAGCACTATTACTTCCATCACCATCATGTGACATTTCTCCCAATTGAGGACCAAGTGTGTGTCCTCGCACCGCTGCAGCACCTTGTCCAAATTATAAAGACACTCATCAAATGACGCCCCATAAACAGAGAAGTCGTCCATGAAAACCTCAAGACAACGCTCCACCATGTCAGAGAATATGGCGAGCATGCAGCGTTGAAACGTTGCCGGCGCATTACATAATCCAAACGGAATCCGTCGGTAAGCAAAAGTCCCATAGGGACAAGTGAACGTAGACTTCTCTTGATCCAAAGGATCAATAGAAATCTAGTTATACCCCGAAAACCCATCCAGAAAACAAAAATGCGACTGACCTGCAAGACGTTCCAAAATTTGATCGATAAATGGCAAAGGAAAATGATCTTTAAGAGTGGCGGCATTCAGTCGACGGTAGTCGATGCAAACACGCCACCCGGTTACCAATCGGGTGGTGACAAGTTCATTCAAAAGATTTTTAGTAACGGTAATTCCCCCCTTTTTAGGGACTACCTGTGTGGGACTCACCCACGTCGAATCTGATATGGCGTATATGATCCTTGCAGCAAGAAGTTTTATGACTTCCTTCTTCACAACCTCCATCATGCTCGGATTTAGACGTCTTTGAGGTTGAATGACTGGCTTGGCTCCCTCCTTGAGCCGTATCTTATGCTGGCAAAGTGTAGGGGAGATCCCCTTGATGTCTGCAACAGACCACCCAAAAGCTCCACGGTGGTTCTTGAGCACTATCAGTAGTTCCTCCTCCTCATCCGCACTCAAGTAAGCAGATACAATCACTGGTAACTTGTCCTTCTCAGCTAGAAAAACATACTTAAGATGTGGGGGCAGTGGCTTCAACTCCAACTCCGGAGGGCAAGTAAGAGATGATTGCAGCGGTGGGGGAAGTATAACTAAGTCTTCATAGTGCCTCGTGTAGAAACATGGAAGCATCTGAAGCATTTTGGCGCACTCCTTTAGTGAAGTACTCCGCATCCAATCATAAGTGACATTCAACAAACACGCCTCCAACGGAAATTCTGGATATGCATCAAAAACTGAAGTAATAATTGCATCATCCTCCCAAGAAGGTGGAATGTCCTCATTCTCATCATTCGGAAACCCAATAGCTTTGTATAAAGAGACAACTTTAGTTTTCTCCATAATGTCTACAGCTAATGTTCCATTGTCCATCTTGCTCATCACATGAGCCATGTCCAAGAATGGCTTCCCAAGGCAAAGTGAGATATTGTGGTCCACATGTTTCACCATGTTACAATGTGCGTTTGCTTTAGTAGAAGCATTGCTAGTGGGCATGACCATCTCAAAGCGATCATCCGCAATGCCCAAGGTCAAGCGACCTCTCCCCATCTCCAAGATCATATCGGCTGTTGCTTGGAATGGGCGTCCAAGTAGCAACTCATTGCCATGCTCGTCCTGCATTTCCATAACCACGAAATCAGCCGGAAAAACGAATCGGTCTACCTTTACCAAGACATCTTCGCAGATTCCATAAGGTTTCACCACAGAATTATCGGCCAATTGGATAGTCATGTTGCTTGGCCTTGACTCCTTTAATCCCAACTTTTTAAATGTAGAAAGGGGCATCAAATTGATGCTTGCCCCAGAATCACAGAGTGCCTCTCCAAATTTGAACTTCCCGATAAAAAAAGAAATATTGAAACAACTGGGGTCCTGTCTCTTCGGCGGCAAAGTGCCCATAATGAAAGCACTCACTTGCTCCTTCAGCACCATGACCTCAGTGTCGGGTATTTTCCTCTTTTTGGTGATGACATCTTTTAGAAACTTTCCGTAAGATGGGATTTGCTCGATCGCCTCCAACAAAGGAATATTTACCGATAACTTTCTAAAGCTGTCCAGAAATTTCTTGAATTGTGCATCCACCTTCCTTGCCTTTGCACTATTGGGATAGGGGACCGGAACGATATGTGCCCTTTGATGAGGTGGCACATAGGGTGTCAATTTCTGCGGTTCCTCCTCAGTAGCTTGTTCTTCATTACCATCCACATCTATATCTTCAGCTTGCCCTGTGACAGATGTGGGCTGCTCCTTTGTGGTTGCATCTTCAACTTTGTCCTGCGGTATGCTTGTGTCATCCATCCTTGGGTTCAACACCTTCTTTCCGCTCCTCAGTAAGATGGCCTTGGCCTGCTGGTTTCCCCCGAGAACATTGGTGTTCCCCGAAAAACCTGGATGTGCTGGCTTCTTCAAGCTTGCAATTTCAGCTGCCATCTGCGCCATGGAAGTCTCTATAGTCCTCATTTGAGCCCCGTGGCTCTGCAAAGTCTGCCCAAATTGGTTCATAAATTCACCCTGTTGCTTGATTTGTTGCCCAAATGTGTTCATTAACTCCTGGTTTTGTTTGATGACCTTATTGAGCAACTTCGTGCTCTTGTCCTCTGTGGCTGGTGCAGGCTTGGCGTCCGGATCCTGCAGAAAATTGTTCGGATCCTTCCATGAGAATTTCTTGTCCTTTCGCCATGAGTAATCATTATTCCTGTACCCTTGTTGTTGCCTTATGTACTTGACTTGAGCCCCATCCTCGGACTCATTGTCTTCCTTCTGCAGTAGCTTCTTTGCGAGAAGATCCATCTTCTCATTTAACTCTCTCATTGCCTTTGACTCACTGGCAACTCTTGCTTGCTCAACCGGGCCTCTCTCTCTTTCTCCCCAAGATTGCTTCCTTGCCATGTTCTTTAGTATTTCCCAACATCTCGTATCAGTGTTATTTAAGAAAAATCCTGAACCGGCTGAGTCCAAGTTACTTCTATCATGCTCGGAGAGAGAAAAATAGAAGATCTTCACCTGTGTCTCCTTGTCCAGTCCATGATGCGGACATCTCCTCAACATGACCTGGAATTGCTCCCAGGTCTCAGAATATGTTTCACCCGCCTGTTGGGTGAAATTGTGAATCTTCCTAATCATGTCGTTGGTCTTCTCAGGAGGGAAAAACCTCTCGAAGAAAACCTCCACCATATGATCCCATGATTCAACAAACTCATCATCGAGGTTATGAAGCCACTCTCTCGCTACTCCTGCCAGGGAACCTGGGAACAACTTGAGGTACATAACATCCTGTGGGAACCTGTCTATCTTCACCATATCGCAGTTTTCAACGAACTGACTAATGTGTGCCACTGGGTCCTCATTCTTCAACCCGTGAAATGCATTTGATTTTACCAAGTTGATCAATGTCGGATCGATCTTATATGTTGGTATATTGACCGCCTGCTTCTTTATAGGCCCCTTTGAAGCTGATGAAGAAGACGCTTTGATCTTCTCCCATATCGTCTGTGGTTCGGCCATTTCTTCTTCTTGCTCTTGCTCAGATTCAGAATCTATGTCTCTTTGGTGATCTTGCTCGTAGTAATCCTCGTCCTCTAGTCCCGGAGGTGGAACCTCAGGTGTGCGATTCGCGTAGTCTGCGCTACGTGTATGCACCATGCAAAGTACCTGAAATAAGAAAACTGGGGTTCAGTACTATGCTTTGAACGAGTAAACACAATTATAGAGAAATTTAAGAATATTTAAAATTGTTTCAAAATAAAAAAAATGTGGCCTAGAGTGGCCGCTCTTAGCACTCAAAGTGCCAATAATTCGCCGTATCCCCGACAACGGCGCCAAAAACTTGACGTGTATTTTACTACGCGCTTAAACGCAAGTATACACGTCGAGTAATATAGGCCTTTGTGAGGCCCGAGTCGAACTCAGGGATACGTGAATTATTGGAGACTCCTACTAACTAATCACAATCAGCTAGGCCGAATGACAAATAGGGTTTGTTGTCAAAATTAAAAAGAAAACAAAATGAAACAAAGAAAACAATCGATTAAAGATTAATTTAATCAATTCAAAAGAGTATCTTTAGGATTGCGGTTTCACCGCGGGTCAACATTGCATTAGGTTTTATATAATTCCTCACTCTTCTCTCTCTATCCGGGTAGTGGCCTGAAAACAAAATTACCCACTGTCGTGGTGTAATTCACTACTTAGGTTTAGGTTGATTCCACCGTCGTAGTAATCATTCCCCTAAATTAAGTGCATTAAAAACGATCTCTCAGTTTCCACCATTAATTTTACAACTCCTTTGTCAAGGGTTTTATCGATTAATGTAAGTTTCGTCTCTTTTCAACCGTTAATCCTTCTGTCGAAGTGATTAAGGGCATTATGTTATTATTATGGTGATCAAGCATAACAATATATATGGAGAAAACAAAACAATACCACGGATTTAAGAGAGAAAATATGAATTATCAATATAAAATTGTCATACAATGCATTCCCGGGCTACTCCCGGTCCTAAAGATGGAGGATTTTAGCCTCTCATGTTCATCTCACACGAATACATGGTAGAAATAGGGGAATTCATAAGAAAAACGTGAAACAAGTGGGAAAACCCATGAACGGAGAAGAACCGGTAGATCCTTGGCATAGAATACGAGCTTCCCCGCCTGTCGGTGGTGGAATTCGTCTTCGGCAGCGTCCGAATCACCCGGGGTGAGCTTCTGGCCTCCGTTCTCCTTTCTCTCCTTCCTTGGCACTCATGCAATGCAAAAATCAGATCCCCCTCCTATGTGCGGCCGTCATTAGGTATAAGTCCCTAATTAGCGTATTAGCGGCAGACTTCTTTTCTTTTTGTCTGAGCGCCTGTGGTCATCTCGATACCATCGACGCGGGTCGATGGTATCGACTCTCTTTAGCGTCGGTTTTGTCTTTTAGCGACGCCGTAGCTCTCCATGTGTCGATGGCATCGACTTTTGTCGATGGTATCGACTCTCTACTGCTCCTCTCGGCTGGCAACCTGTGGCTTGGTCGATGGTATCGACGGAAGAAGATACTTGTTTTTCCTGAAATTCCACAATAAGACCAAGTAAATCCACACAAATTATGATAATATGATAAATAATGCTCAAAATGGTAACACCAAGGGGATTTGACATAGAATGCTGGCAAAGACCGAAATGAGTGAATTATGCAATATTATCCATAAAAAATGAGTAATTAGAGCACAAAACACATATGAAAAAGGTCTATAAATGCGACTAAAAATCATCGCATCAGACACTCTTCTCGAAGCAAGGAGGAACCATCAAGAGGGGTTTCTAACAACAAACTATCCTCCTTACAGCTAATAGATAAATGATAGTTTTCAAGCATACTATAGGAGATAAAAGAGTGTGTAGCACCCGGGTCAACCAGAACAGATATAAAGCAAGAAGAAGACATATCAAAATGAAGTAACTCCATCTGGCTTGTCACTACTCACGGGTTGACTATCACCTCCGGCTGACTCATAGCATAGAATCGAGCCATTACTTGCTGTCCATGACCTCTGCTTCCTTGGGCAGACGAACCTACTTGTGACGCCTGACCACGTCCTCGCCCTCTGCTTCCACTGGGCTGCTGTCTTTCTGACCCTTGTTGATTCTATCTCGACTGCTGCGTCACTTCAACACCTCTATTCGGGCAATTGAGCCTGAAATGCCCGACTTGTCTACAAAGATGACATGTCCTGTCCTCAAACTATGGCCTAGTTAGCCCTGTCACTGCCACAGAAGTTGTACTATGCGCCTTAGCTGGTGAAGAAACATAACTTCTCCCCTTACTTGGAGACCACTGGGACGGTACACCAGAACCTCTCAACACTGACAGTGATGAAAACGTGGGCTTCTTAAAGCCACCAAACCTCCGTCCATGAAATTGAGCAGGTCTTTTATGAGACATGGATTCTCTTTTCTCCCTCACTGACCTCTCAATCCTTCGAACAAATTCCACGAATGTAGAAAATTGTTCTCGGTTCTCCAATGCAGACACAAGTGTTGTCAGATCATAACTCAGACCCTTCTTGAAACGTCTGATTCGCTCCTCATCTGTTGTTGCAATGTGAGGATAAAACCTCAACAGATCCATAAACTTGGATTCATACTCGGTGATGTTCATCGTTCCTTGTCACAAACTCTCAAACTGATTGATCTTCTCATCCAGATATGTCTTGGGAAAGTATGTGTTGACGAACTCGCACCAAAACACTTCCCAACAGATCACCTCACCAGGCCGCTTCTCTTCCTCGATGGTCCACCAGTGACCAGCACTACCCTTCAGAAGGTAGATAGCTTGCTTTACTTTGTCTTCTTTGGGGATGTCAAGGATCTGGAAAGCCTTCTCAAGACTTGTCAGCCATAGATCGGCATCCGCTGGATCAGCTGTTCCAGCATACTTCGAAGCTCTGACTCGGCGAAGCCGCTCGAAGGTCTTCCCAATACCCGATGCTTCTCCATGGGGAACCTGTGCTCTCGGAGGAGGAACTAGAAATCGCTCAACCATGAGATTCATCGTAGCCATCATCTGCCCCATAAGTTGTTGGTAGGTAGGATGTTCAAGAATGGCTGGGTTAGGTTGGGGGACCTCAGGCACCCGATCTCCATGTGCCTTCCCTTCAGCTGAAGCAACATCACTATACTCAACTGAGTGTTCTTCATGGTTTCCAGACATCTTGACTTTTCTTCCACTGAGGGCAGAAGACGGTTGTAAGAAAATCTGGACAACACACAAGAACATACGAGCTAGTCCTAAATCCCTGTAGACTCAGCGAACCTAAGGCTCTGATACCAAAAACTTGTGACAACACATCCCACTATCACACAGACATCGAGGTGTTACACGAAAACGTGCAGAAATCACCATAACCACAGATTATTGAAAACACTGGTTAATTAAAACGGATTGCGGAAAACTGATAAACTGAGAAACTATTACATTTCAGTCCACATCCTGCAAGAAAACAGGTTATATAATCATATACAAGCCTGATACGTGTCCACAGCTCCAAGGAACAGCTGTCTATCCATCACATGAGTTCACCACATGTTCATATACATAAAGGCCCACATCCGGCCAACAACAGGATATACAAAACATTATCGATCGTACATTGTGAAACAACGCCAAAACACTACCAAGGACCTGAGGGTACAGGGATGACTCTAGACTCTACTACAAAACATCCAAAACAGCAGTATATCCATCGCTTGCCTTCTACTACTCATCTATCTGCTCAGCCGCAACACCACGACCACCACCACATCTAGCTCGACCACCTAAAAAGGGTGTAAACCAGTGGAGTGAGAAAATTGAACATTGTCCCAGCGGGAAACATAATTCCCCACCGCAACTACAGAACCTTAGAAAGATAGAGCTTATAACAACAGATAATTGATAAGAGATATAACAGAAGCAGTTTATGTAAAGCAAAGCTATTCTTACTGACAAGCTTACTCTCAATGGAACATGATTAAAAAATAAGATATATTGTTATGTTGCATGAGGAACATATAAGATATATCGCTACATATCTGAGGAACATATAAGCAACTACAAGATGTAACTACACAAGCAAGGCCTCAACCAATGTTCCATGTTTTGCCTTAAGCAATATATACTATATGGCTGGATTACGTATTCTTATGCCCTGAAGAAGTGAACCGTACCGTTCAAATCCAACCGACGGCTGTGAAACCCAGAGTCGGTGCCATACAAGGTCACATGGAAGAGTCGGACTCCACGACCTCCTGCCTCGTAGTCAGTGCATGAGTACAACACAAGCAGGACCGCAGTCTCATGCTGAAGTGGTCTGAGCCACAAGGTCAGGCTACCCTCTGCCTAGCCCACCTCGGTACATGTATCGACGCTAGTGAAACTGAGCCATAGGCATGTTCACCGTGCTCTGAGCCATGAACGCATTCATGCTCCTTATATCACATAATTCTGAGCCATGGGCCTGTTCCACACCCTGGAGTCTACAACCGAAGTTGCACTCTTACCTCCTCAGTTTAGTCTAGGAGCAACCTCGCATATTCAACAATATGTGCTCCAGGTTAACCCACAGGAGAACCCATTTCACCATCACCAAATCCTAACAATGATGGATCTCTGTCCAGGGCAACTACATGATAGATTTCACTGTGATTAATTAGTACCTTTTAGTTGGATTGCAAGATTCAACCAAGTTGTATAACATGCAAGCTATAAAAGGAAATAAACAACATAAACTCATCATTATGCTTTTACTACAATTCACATCATATTGATTCATCACAAGGATCATACATCACATGTTATCACTTGGCCTCTTGCCAATCATCCAGATCCATCTCAAGGATCATCACATACCATGGGATCTCAATCCCTCATCATGTATTGCCACTACCTCTCAAGGCTTATATCATCATCATGTAACATCATTCATAATGTATCTATCATCTCTTTGTTCACATGTAAGCATTCCTCATAGACTTTCATTTGGCTATGCATTACCTACATGGTTACCATCATTCAATAATCAACATGAATAACTTAGAGACATATATTATTAACACAGGGTGACATTTAGGATTAAACGCATTATCAACACAAAGTGACAATAGGGATTATATCCTTTTCTTAATCATGACTCATAACACTCTACATTACATGCTCATTATTATTCTTGGGTATTATACTGATGATTATGATGATTAAGATAAAAGGGACTAACGTTGCCATCATCATTATTAAGCATAACACAGACCATCATCATGGTAAACGTGGTATGCGATTAACACCTCAGTTTCTATGACTGACGGAACCCTCACTAGAGGTAACTTAAGCCCTTACTAAAAGGTTGTATCGGGCATCATGACCTCACCTAAGGCTCAGCCATAAAGCTCATCTCATGAAAGCCGACACACTCAGCCATACCCACGATGCTACATCGGGCATACCAGCTGCAATGCCCATCACACTGAGCATGTCGGGCGGCACACTAGGCTAATGTGACGCCCGTCACAGGACTACCAGCCATGCCCACCAGCTATGTATAAGTCTGGTGTTCTAAACTCAAGCAACCAGCAAACGGATCTATCATCCAGCCTGTTAACTTATGGCCAATCGGCCGACACAAGGCACAGTAATGGTGTGACGCCCGTCACAGCTTCTTGTGTGTCGTCCAAGACCAAACCAAAGGAAGGTGTCGCCTGTTACAAACAGATACAAGAATCAAGATATCGTCCAAACCACCATAGCATATCGCCCAAGAGTTTAGGTTAAGAGGGTTGTTGGGAAACACCTCCCAAAAGCTTATATCGTCTAAGGTGTTAACTGACAAGATCCTCTTCCACCTCACACAAGGACACCTGAACCCTAGTGGGTCAAGAAGAGGCTCACCTCAATCAACTAAGAAGGAGGGGTCTTGCACTTCTTCTATCACCAAACGGATCACAAGGAGAAACCCTAGAAAAGAGTCACCACTAACCGAGCTCACCTTCTAGCCCATGGTGAGAGGAGAGTATTGCTCAAGCAATTAGAACACTAGCTCACCTAAATCGACCAAGAAAGAGGGGTGTTGCTCATGCTACTAGAAACCCAGTCTCACTCCTCTAGACCAAGGGGAGAAAGGAGTACTTCTCACCTAAAAACCCTAGATCACAAGGATCGGCCAACATGAAAGTTAAGCAAGAAACTAAGCTACCAACAAGTGAAAGAGATCATAGTAAGAGATAATGTAGTTAGGGTTAGAAGTTATGCAACCCACCTTAAGCACTCTAAGCTCCAAGCTCCAAGAACCACCAAACAAGTAAGATGGATGCTCCAAGGCTATCTGCCACCACTTGCTCCTCCAAGGTGTGTCGGCCGAAAAGCTTGCTCCTCCAAGGGTGTATTGGCCACCACTCTTCTTCTTCAAGGGGATATCGACCACCACTAGCAAGGTAGAGGGGTTGTGTCGTGCAACAAGGTGGAGAGGAACCAAAGGGACCTTAAGCTAAGGAAAGAACCACCTATATAGGAGGAAAGGGATGAGAAAACAAGGTTGGTTCAAGCAAGGTGTCACTTGCCTAGGGACACTTGTCCTAGTGCACGAGCCACTACTCTAGCAAGCTCCATACACATGTCCAAGATGTGCTCCAAGTGTCCACTAAACAAGGTCAAGGCTAGGGCAAGCATCATGGGTGACACAACATGTTGCTCTTTGGGCGAAAAACATCCATGTTGGCCGACACAAACATATCTAGGTTGACACACACCTCTCTTGGGTGACACAAAGCTCAACCAAGCCCAAACAAGGCACCTCAAAGCCCAAACAAGCTCAACCAGGCCCAAAAGAACTCAAGCAACTAGCCCAAGACTTCCTCTCAACCCTAGAGGAAGCAAAGAGAGAGAGATGAACACCTCACAAGGTGGCAAACTTGCCCACAAAACCATAGACTTGGGTTACTTGCAAGTAGCACCTCCAACTCTCAACAAAGCACAACCAAACCCTAATCACCACTAAAGGTGATTAGCAAGCATCAAAGCATCAAGGTTAAGCAAAACAAACAGGGTAAACCCTAAACGAAGGTCAGGGTCCTTACAGTTTGTGCAAGGTGTTTACTTATATAAACAACCAATGGTCTTACCTTTTAAACATCCAATGATTCTGGGTGACATTGTGGTATGGTTATATGGGTTGAATAATGATGGAACAAACGGAGGGTTACCCTTAACAAGGTAGTCTTACCTATTCAATCATATGAATAGAAGGGATGATAACCATATTGTGTAGATATGTAACCCTAATGAGATATATATGTTATACTTAGCTTTAATATTAGTAAATGATGGTAATTGGGTATGAATAGTCCTTGAATGACTAATACAATCATGGAGTACTCTGTTACTATTGTTGAAACCCTAGTATGCTATAAGCCGATGGTTACACCTTGATTTATGTGTTGGTTCATACTTGAGAATGGTATGGAATGTGATGGTGATGATTCACCTTATGCATCCATGATCCAATGGGGATGTCATGAGTTAGGATTTGGGTATGAATGTTGATTAGTAACATTAATATAATTTATCTTGTGAACCTAACTCTAATGCAAATAGATAAAGATGAGTATTCATGTTTAACATTCTTATATGATGGAATGATGATGGAATAACCTCCTTAATATGATTATAACCTTGATATGTTAATTGGTGGTTATCATAACTATATGGTTGATACTTTCTTATGCTAAACATTTGCATTATGAATATGATGAGAGTTAATCATATCTAGATTCCTTTCATGTTGATGTCATTAAGAAATGTTCTTAATGTTAACATAACCCTGCTATGATTGTTTATGAATATCTCCTAGCTCATTAATGTGATATTTTGTTGATCTGGTGTATTATATGAAAGTGATATTGTTGAGCCTTTTTATAAGGCATGCATAGATAATGATGATCTTGCAGGGAATAATATGATGGCCTTAATGTCCTTTGGGCATGGTTGAGCCCTAAATGAGGGCTAATCCTCTTGTGTTGATAAGGGTTGATACCTTGTGATGTTGTGAATAGGATGTTATATCCTGTGATAGTATGATGGTCTTAATGACCTTTGGGCATGGTTTAGCCCTAAATGAGGTGTAATCCTCTAATGTTGATAACGGTTCATACCCTGTGATATTTTGAAAACAATTTATATCTTGTGATAGTATGATAACCAATGTGGTCTCATGAGTGGCAAGTGAATAGTACGATGTGATGATGAGATGATAAATTATGCTTTACACATTTTATATCTTTTCAAAGTTGTGATATTTATATGCTTGCTAGAAGCAAATTAGGGTTTGTATGTCCACTTGTTTGATGCAGCCTTAATTCACCCAATTGGCATAACTAATCAAGTGCAACTCTAATAATGTAGTGCCCTATGTCGTAGAGCCATCTTTAGTGTTAGAACATTGTGGATGGTGAAACGAGTATTCTTAAGGGAAACTCGGAGCACATATTGTTGAGTATGTGGGGGTACCAAGTTGAGGATATATCCTTGTCATCCACAATGTAGATTGTGGAGGTTGGCTATGGCCATGCATTATACATCTGATGTGATTGAGAACAGTTGTGGTCATGTCTCAGTGATTATAACATGATGTGATTAGAGGACAACTGCAGTTGTACCTCAATGATTGGGTTTGAATACCCTGGTTTCTAGTGTCATGACCTGTACCAAGGTCAGACTAATGGTTATCAGCTTGACTATATATCACTATGGTGGCAGCTTTGACTGATATGTCACTGCCTTTTTACTCATACTGACAGAGGGGAAGAGATCTTAGGATACCAGCACTCCTAGATCTTGTATGGAAATGAATATCCCTTTGCAGAGGTCGGTTGGACTTTGAATGGTATGATTCAAATTCCCCAGGGCGTAATAAAAGATGTAATACAACAGTGTAGCATATTTGTTTAGGGTTATACATGACGTTTCACATTGGATGATAATCCAAGTCTTCATCATCTCTCTTTCTAAATTCATGGGCTGACTCTCATCCGTTCATAGGCATCATGGCAACCTGCCTACCTTGGTCAAGCCCCATACTGGTTACCTCCATGGTAACACATCAATATGCAATTAGAGATGGATATCTATGGGTCTACAGGTTCATTCTCATACCATGTATCTTTTATCTTAGCTTCTCAAAATCCTATGAGACCTCTTTTAGGTTTTCACAAAAACTGGTGTACACCCTTCAAAAGGGTCCCTCTCCCAGGATGGGAGGAAACTACAACTCTTGACCTCAAGGTCACAAACATCCTTAAGTATAGGGTTTACATCCACATGAGCCTACTTAACCCTAGCAAGCCATTAAGGCACAAACATATCACTTACTGAACCATTCTAGGTCATACTTGTCCCCTTTCCTCAATGTTGAATCAAGATCATACCTTTCTTTATCAACAACCTAGCTGTGAGGGGTTCAAACACACCTTAAACTTAAGGGGCTTCCCTTTCCTCTATATATAAGGAGCACCATGCTCGCTTCTATAGGAACTCAACTTCTCATCATGAGCATTAGGTACACCACTTCCCTTCATAGGCCTAGGAATCCTAGGTTCATTGCATGCTCTGTCTCTTATCTATGAACCAAGCATGAAAAAGGCATGACATGCACTCCTTGTCATCCTTCAACCCAAGAAACACTTAGAGTTGGGTCCTCCTTAAGGACAACCAACAAGGTACAAGGCCTCATAACCTGCTACTAAACCTTTCTATCTCTAAGGAACTCTTTTTCCTACCTCAAAAGGTAAACACCTATACTGTAGGCACATAGGCACCATATGCTTCATCTTCACTATCTAGGGTTTGGTTCCTCTAAAGGCAACCAAGATATCATCAACTTATGAGGCAACCACTGTCATCCATTATTTAGAGTTTTAGGCTTCTATCCTTCTTGATGGGTTTCCTACTCTCTCTAGAGCTAACTCTACATCCAACCTCACCATTAGAGGTCCTCTCTTCATGAAGGTTCAACCTCAAAGGCAATCTCTACATGGGTGAAGCTCAGGTTTGCACTTATGGTTTCTCAAGATCATCCACAACCCTTTATGCCCCATCATAATTCCTTATCCAGGGTTTCATCCTACCGTCAGCACTATGACGTGCTCTAGGTTCCAGCTATGCCCTACTGGTACAAGCCCATGGGGTTTCTATGGTCCTTCACTAATGTCATCATCTAAAGAGCTATCATGTACCCTAACATGCACGACCCTTCCTATGGTTGGGGTTGCCAAAGGTGCTAGGTCACCCATGGATCCTATGGCATCCCAAAGGCATGTCCTTTCAAACACCTGGTCCAACTCATCTTCTCTATAACCTTCACTTAGGGTTAGGGTAAACATCATCCTCAGAGGATGTGTCAGATCTCCATCTCCAAGACTAACTTATTCTCCTGACAAGAAGGTATAGCCTCAGGTCTCTTCTGAGGACATGACAACTTATGTCATACGACCTAAGCATGTCTCTATTCTTTAGTTTGTGCTTAATCTATTAAGATTATGTCGATGACATCTTATTTACATGCTTTTCATTAATTTGATGGAGGATTCCATAAACCTTATTAACTTTACCCATACCTCAAGAGGGTGAGGAGAAGAAAGAAAACCCTAATCCTTCAGATCCTTATCAAAATTTGTGATGAGAAGGGATGAATAAGATGAGAAGTCCTAAAGGTATCTTATTTCGATTCATACCCTAAGACTTTGGCCAGGCGGTCAAACGGGTCCTGGAGTCCTCGTATTCCGGCTAGCGGTGTGGAGGAAAATCTTGCAAGCCCCCGGTCGTGATCCCTTTCTAGACACCTCCGTCTTTCGGATACTTCTCTAATAACTCCCTTGGGTTCTATGGAGTTTGTAAAATTTAATAATTACTAATGGTTACATGAAGAACCTACGCTCTGATACCGAATGTTACGACCCCACCTCCCGATAACCCCCAATTAAGGGAGACCAAGAGGTTGAGCTGCACCCATTAATCCCGGATCAAAGGTTCGACATATAACCATAAACAATTATTAAATTCTAACAGACTATACTGAAAATGGTAATAAAATTTTTCTTTACATACCTTTTCAAAACTTGGATCTCTATTCTTCTATCCACACCGAGACTAATCTATCTAATCCTCCTTGCACTTTAATTCTCATTTAGTATCACATGTGCCACTTTACTGTTTGTTCTTTTCATTGTACCTAAAACGCCGACAAACAAAACGTCGGTCAGCCGTAGCTGGTATGTGGGGGAAACAACAAACATGCAACTATGATAACAATGTAATCATTCAATTACTTATTTAACAACCAATATTACGTTTTAGATATAACTTCGCGATCCAAGAGTATCCTATCCTCTGTATTGCCCCCATTAAACCCCTCATGATCCACCTATAAGTGAACCAGTTTCTAGGGTTGAGTTACATGGAACTACTCGTAAGTAGACCACCCCTTAACTAGGGATTTGCTAAAGAGTCTCTAACTCATGGTAACCTAGACCTTACTCTAGGATTACCCCTTTTTAGCCTTTTCAAAGTAACAGAGGTGGACCCGGATCTAGCCAGTTATATATGCACATTTATGGTGATAATCATAGTCACTTTATAGTGGCATGAAATAAATAAACATCCAACAGTTTAGTTGCATTCAATGTGATTAAACATTCGAGAATACATCGGGAAACTATAGCAGTTATTCATAATCATAACCACATACCTGATCCATAGTACTTGATGTCCATGCATTAACATTCAACACAATTAACAAGCAATCAACAATATCCTGAAAATAATGCATAACATCCAAGTGTCATTGTTTTATTCAAAACATCCTCAAGATCAACTTGGATTCCACCTTATAATTTCTAGGCCAACCTTAGGGTTTTATTAGGGTTTTAGTCTTCATTATGCATTTATCACTTTTAATGCTCTTTTAGTTCACAACCCTAATTTCTGAATCATAGGCACAATTGAATGTCAAATAAGTCTAATATGTTTCTTTTACACTAAAACTATTATCTTTATCCTTTTAGGTCATATCCAAAACATTAAGGCTAATTATCACCTTCGGTTTCTTTCAAATTGACAAATCATATTTCATTATAGTTCAACCCACATATATGGACCTTATTTATCACTATTTCCACTTTTATACACACTAATTATCCAAATAATTCACATTAAAGATCTTTAGTACTCAATTTATCTTCGAATCATCATATCTCTATTTTATTCTTTGATTTGTACAATTAAAACCATTAGAATTTATATCAACATAAATTAGGGTTTCTAATCCCATTAAGGCATATTCATGTACATAGAACCCTAAATTAAACCAACTATATCAAAAGATCATCTTTTTCAAATCCTATTTTCACTTTTATTAACAACAGGTTAATATCAGCTTGAATTATCCATCTATCATCAAATCTAAGGGTTTTTCCTTAGTTAAATCTTTAAAGAGGATAACTTTATGTATTTTTCCAATTTCAAGTGTATAAATTCTAAATTAAACTAATCATGTGCAAAGTTCTTCCTTTTTGAACTCAATGTTCCTTTTTACATTTAACAAGTTAATATCAACTCTAATGATCCATTAAACCCTATTAATCACTTTAATCATATCAAAGTAGGGTTTCTTTAATCATCATTATGTTAAAGTTGATAAATTACACTACTTTTCAAATTTCAAGAGGAATTGGCTTATAAACATAATTTATTTAGATTCCTCGCGTCTTTCTGATCAACTTTCATATAAAACTTGTTCTAATCATAGTTACGCATTCCAAGATATGAATTTTGCAAAATCAACTTACCCGGACCAATCAGAAGGGGCCACGCGGCCTTGTCCCCATGCAACGTTGGCTCTTTTAAAACATAACTGAATTACATTTCTACCCTCGGTTAAGTAATTGGTTCTTCAGCCCGCGGAGGGGCATTTTCGTCCAACGGCCGCTCCTCCTTCTTCCTCCTCGTGACGGCAGCCTGCTGCTGCCCTAGCCCGCCGTTTTTCAGCTGTGTGTGGCTTCCTTCCTCTCCTCCAAGGGCCGGTGACCCTCTGGGAAGGTCCTACTATCTCCGCCGCACACCATGCACCCGTTGGAGCCTCTGATCCGCGGTCAAGGTGGACGAGATCTTCCGCGCGAGTCCCATGCTTGCAGGCACCGGTTGCAGCCATGCGGCCGCCCTGGCGAGCTGTCTAGGGTACAGAAACTCCGGCTAGGTCATCCTATGACCTCGGCGCACCTCCAGCTCCCCTCCTAGACTTCTCTCCGTACCAGGGTTGCAACATCTTCCTCTACTAGGGTTTGCTTTCCATGACCAAGAAGAAGAAGAATAATAGGAGAGAGAGGCGCATGGGGTCCTTCTTGAACTCGCCCCTGGGCTCTACCCCTTTTATAGGGGTGGGAAACAATACCCTAGATTGTCTTATTCACAACTCAAAAGTCTTTTTCCAAGTAGGAAGTCAAAACCCTCTAATAGAGGTAATATCCTCTCTTTTCTTTATCCATGATTATTTTCTATTGTATGAATATTAAGAATTTGAAATTCCTTCTTTCATATTCTTTGTACTTTCCCTTTTTATTTATTTGCCACGAATTTCTATTCTCTTTTAATAGAAATTACTTCCTTTTTCATAATGCCACTAAAATCCTTAATAATGTATCATATTATTCTTTATCTTGCAAATTTGGCATTTTCTCTTTCTTTCCTTTTTATTGGGACTCCTTGGATCCCAAGACACTCCATTATTTCGAAATTCTTTTTATTGGATACTGATTTTCCTTCTAGATGCATCTTTATGCCTTATTTCACATTATCTTCTTTATTTCCCATTTAAAATACCTCCTTTTGAGAATTTCTTTTTATTTCTCTTTTATTTTCCTCATTGGCCTTCCTTTTATTATTAGAAACCTCATGGATACGAAATCTCACCAAGAAATCTCATTTATGCCTCTTTTCATTCATTTTCCACATTATATCATTATTTCCCAATTTCTTTCTTCATAAAGAAATACTTAATTAGTCTTTTCTTTTCCTATTGCTTTCCTTTTGCAACCTTGGACTCCTTGGTACCCAAGGAACCCAAGAGGCAGGAAATCCTCTTTGGATTTGCCTTCTAGAGGTTTCCACATATTTCTTTTCTTAAAATTCAATTATCCGTTTACTAATTGAATTTCCTTTGTTATTTTCCTTTTTATTGGGCCCAATAGCCAATAAAGCCCACAAATCAAACAACAAGGCTATTTTAAATGAAATCCAATTATTCTCAACCAAATATATGATTATTTGTTCAAACATCTTTAATATGAGAAATTATATTTCTCACCACTTGAACCCAAAAATTGGGGTTATAACAGGTTAACACCCTATGATATTGTGAAAAGAATTTTATATCCTGCGATAGTATGATGGTCTTAATGACCTTTGGGCATGGTTGAGCCCTGAATGACGTGTAATCCTCTTATGTTGATAAGGGTTCATACCCTGTGATATTGTGAAAATGATTTGTATCTTGTGAAAGTATGATGACCATTGTGGTCTCATGAATGGGAAGTGAAAAATACCATGTGATGATGTGATGAAAAATTATGTTTCACACATATTATATCTTTTCAAAGTTGTGATATTTATATGCTTACTAGAAGTGAATTAGGGTTTGTATGTCCACTTGTTTGATGCAGCCTTAATTCACCCAATTGGCATAACTAATCAAGTGCAACTCTAATCATGTAGTGCCCTGTGTCGTAGAGCCATCTTTAGGGTCCACACTTGTTGGATGATGAAACGAGTATTCCTAAGCTAAACTCGGATCACATAATTTGGAGTATGTGGGGGTGGCAGGTTGAGGATATATCCTTGTCATCCACAATGCAGATTGTGGAGGTTGTCTATGGTCATGCCTCATACATCTGATGTGATTGAGAATGGCTGTGGTTGTATATCGGTGATTATAACATGATGTGATTAGAGGACAACTGCGGTTGTACCTCAGTGATTGGTTTTGAATACCCTGGTTTCAAATGCCATGACCTGTACCATAGTCGGACTAGTGGTTATCAGCTTGACTATGTAACATACCAGATCTAGAACCCTACCCTAGAGCTTTGACCTTTTGGGTTTAGCCAAACAAGGTTGAGGTTAGGATTATCCTAATAATATAATGCATGAATAATGTGATATAATATGTCATATAATTCATTTGGTGATAATAAAATGATAAATAACTTAATTTCATGCATAATATGATCTAATGGGCCTCTAATGGGCCTAATGGCATAATCCATGTAATAAAGTCTCAAAATAAATAATAAACTTCAAATTCGTAATCTACACATTAATATAAGACTACATGTCAATTTTCATTTAATTTAGATAACCTTGAAATAATATGGTAAGTTAAGAGAGAGAAATTGCCTAAAAAGTGTAATTAATAAATAAATATAATAATTGACTACAAAAGAGCAAAATAATGTTAGATATGTAATCTACATAATAAAAATAACCTTTGGGTGAATTTTCATCCAATTTGGAGAAAGTTTGCTTAAAAGGTGAAGTCAGGAGGGAGAAAGTATGTAGAACCTTCAAAATATTAAATAAATATTCAAACAACTCCAATATGTAAAACTGATAGCAAATTCGTATCCAACACATTAAATATGACTTGTGTGTCAAGTTTCATAACATTTGGATAATCATAAAGCCATTAATGAAAGAGGAAAGAGAAAATATGATTTGATTTGTTTAACCTATTAAAAGTTTCCAAAAGGCAAAATTAAGTGCATAATCGGAATCTACATGCCTTAATTGGCCTCTTTGTAAAATTTGACTTAATTTGGATAATGTTTGAACCCTTATTTGAAGAGAGAGAAAAGGAGACATTAAATGCAATTCTTACTTTATTTATTTGATCGATTTTACTCTGTCACGCGCTCTGCTTTTACACTTTTCTATCTCAACCGTTGGATCTGGTTTGGACGGCATCCGCGTCATCTCCTACCTCGAATAGGAGCTCGACTCTGACATGAACAGTAACACATATTTTTTTTATTTGCTCTTTCTCCCTCTCTTCTCTACCGTTTTTCATGATTCTTTTCCCATTGTGATCGAGATATCTTTCTGCACAGATTGAGCCCGAGTTTTTCTAGGTTTCTTCGCCTATATAACCCCGACCTCGGCGGCCGC
Organism: Alisma plantago-aquatica; assembly: GCA_963693085.1. NCBI lineage: Eukaryota > Viridiplantae > Streptophyta > Magnoliopsida > Alismatales > Alismataceae > Alisma > Alisma plantago-aquatica. The sequence continues at coordinate 872,809,947 of OY856413.1, read as the reverse complement.
CGCCTACTACCCTGTTCTTGTTCTTCTTCGAGACTTCCTGGATACCGGGTGACTTCACACCTAATTTGAGCTTTCGCTCACCCTCGCGGTTCTTTTTCGGGGCCTTTTCACTTGTTTTCTTGTGCGGCATGCCTCTCATGAGCCTCCCCTTGTTCGCCCTCTTAGAGGAGCTTTTTGGGTTCTGGTCCCTGCTCATGTGGGTGGTGGAGGCTTGGCTTGATGGCCGGAGCGGTTCGTGTAGGTCGACTGAAGGTGAGTGTCTCCTCAATTTGATGTTCTGACCATGATTCTAGTTTTCCCTAATTCACCCAGTCAAGCAGTTCTCACCCTGTAGCCAAGGTGCGTGAGTGGGGAGAAAGGTTGAGCCGATTTCCTGGTACTACCCTCGTTGCCTCCGTTTTCTTTCTTTTCTTGCCTGAGGGCAATTTCGACTTTTTGCATGTGCTTTCTGATGTTTGGGGTGAGTCTGTGCATAGTTGACTATGCGAGTTGGCTACTTGCCATTGGTACATGTCACTGGCCGGGCCTATCTCTCTCTCACTTTGTTTCTCAGCCGCTGAGTTGGTTTTTCCCTGGATTCTAATTGGTCCATTTTGAAAAATTGATAACTAATTATTAACTGATCAGAAAAATATAAATAAATATTCGTTGGATTCAGAAAAAAAAAGATCTAAGTAATGATACATGTTTTGATAACTAAATCTAAGATTAATAATAGGAGTTTTCAATGGATCTAATTAATAATGAATTAACTTATAAAAATCATAACTAATTATCTATAAGTCAGAAAAATATAATAAAATATGTTTTGAACTCAGGAAAATATAACCTAAAATATGGTGTGGCTTTGATGAACTAATTCACTCATAATAAAAAGGTGATTTTTAGGGTTTTGAATAATTAATGGAAACCTAACCCTAATTCCACATATATGATAATAGGTGCTCTGGAAGCTTAGGCTTAGACCTAGAAGTGTCTTTGGACCTGTTTGACTCTGAAGTTGAGGTATGATTGCATATCCTATTATTTCTATATTGAGAAATTCTTGTCTCTTATGTATGTTTGCATCCTCGATTATTCATTTTTGAGAAATAACCTATCTTTATTATTCTCTTGGTCCTATGGACAATAGCCTATACACATTGCTCTTATCTTTTGGTATCATGGTTCATGTGTACTACCTTTTATTTGTTATTGATCCTATAATCATAGATATTCTCTTGGAATCTTATCTTATTGCCTTGGTGCAATTTGGACTTTTGATATTATATACCCACTGTGATGTGGATGTTTTCTTTTTGATATATGCCCACTGTGATGTGGAAATTTACTTGGTGATATATGCCCACTTTGAAGTGGATGATATATGTTGTGTTGTCCATTGTGTGATGGCAACATTATTTATTCTGACTATACTTTTCTACTTGCCTCTACATTAAACATGCTATGTGATTCAGTAGCACTAGAGTAGTGTAAGTGCATTGGTTTTGTTTATATAAGATGTGATATTTCCTGCTCTTTTTTGGGACCGCAAAGAAACTCGTACCCAGGGCAAGATGTGTGTCTTGACCCGCAATATTCCTTTCTCTATCAGGCTTCAGCTTTATGGGGGTTGGCCGCCAATTGTGTTTATATTGTTCTAGGGCTATGTTTATCTCACATGCATGCAAGATATTTATTATGGGGTGTGTGCCCTACTTGTTCTTTATTTCCCACCATGGTAGTGGATTTATTTAAGGCACAATCCTTTTATATGTTATTTTATGGCAAGTATCCCTTTTGTCATGTTACTTTTCTCCTGATAACCCGTTTGGGTGGTACTTATCTCTTGCATGGGAAGCCTTTTATTTTGATGTCCCTTATTCTTTATAAATTGCTCAATTTTCTTTTTAGTATGCACATACCAGCCTTTGTTGATGTCTCTTGTTGTTTCTCTTTTGCTGGGGTATGCTTCCAACCCTAGGTGGAGGACTTGGATGACAAGGTTTGATGACCTAGACTTAGAATATGAACATAAAGCTTGGAGAAAATCTTCAGGTGGTTTAGATTTCCTCTACATGGATCCTTGTGATGTAAGTTTAAGTTGCTCTCGTGTTTTATATAGTCATGTTTTTATTTCTCTGCTACGCTTTGGTCTTTTGATTACCATTATATAAAGATTTGAAAATTTTACACCCACTCCATCATACCTTCTGAGTGTGTTTGGATTGGAGGTTTTATTGTTCAAATTTTTAGTAAGGAGGTGATTACACTTTCTTACAGACTATATCTCACTGTGGTGGTAGCTTTGATGAATATGTCACTGCCTTTTTACTCATATTGAATGAGGGGAAGAGATCTTAGGATATTGGCACTCCTAGATCTTGTATGGAACCGAATAGCCCTTCATAGCGGTTAGTTGGACTTTGAATGGTACCATTGAAATTCCCCAGGGCGTAATAAAAGATGTAATACGGTCGTGTAGAATATTTGTTTAGGGTTATACATGACATTTCACATTGGATGATAAGTCTTGTTTGTAATCTTTGCATAAAGATGATGTTTAGTGCAATTAATAGATAGTAGATATACTTATGTTGTGGATATGCTTAAGATTTTAGATGTGTACATACATTAGCCATGCTTATGTTGATAACTATACTGCTACTTTGGATTATAATCATGATGCTAGATATCTCATGTTGATAGTTATGTTTAGCATGCTAACCATGCCTTTGTAACTAGAGATGCATATACTGCTAATCATGCTTATCCAAATAGTTGTGCTTATGTTTTTAGCTCTTCTTATGATGTTGATATGTTCAACCAATTAGACATGCTCACGTTGCTAACTATGCTATGTTACTAGACTTGCTCATGATGCTAGATATGCATATGCTACTTAATTTCTTATATTCTCAACATAATAAAGGATGATATTTTGGCTAATGATGATAGTTATTATCTTCTCCTTTATGTATTTTGTTAATCATCAGTACTACTGATCTTATTTTTTTTATCTAATTAAACTTCTTAACTGTTTAATTACTTTAAAATGTTGTAATCAATAAACCTTGTTGGAGTTTATATCTCTTGTTGGGACATGGGTCTCACCCTTGTTGTTCGCCACATTTTTTTTAGGTAACCAGAAAGTGAAGAAAACAAACATGTGGAAGCAAAGAGGAGCCATAGTAATGAATCTTTGGCAAAGTTGATTATATGTCTAATGTGTCCTAGAGTCATCCCTATACTCTTAGGTCTGGGTGAGAAAAAGTTTGTATATGGTGTTTCAAACGAATCATACTTTTCTTAACATATTAATGTTTATTGTGTGGAATATACAAATATTATTCTCATGTGTATATATGTTGTAGATAATGTTACTGAATAATTTGTATCAAATTCTTGATATAGTATGGATATAAGAAAGATGTTGGGCTCTTATGCAAATGTTTCTGAGTGGGTGATGACATTGAAATCAGTTTTAATTTACCCATATTTTTGGGTTTGTGGTTAATTGGTGATTGAGTGTGTTTTATATTTTGAGTAATGTCATTTAGTGTAACAGGTTCTCACAATGACAACCTATTTTTTACTCCTCCACGAAACTGGGTGAGTGTCAACCATGACACAATAGTCACATGTGGACTGACAGTCTTTAGAGTCACCAGCCCAATCTACATTTTGTATCTAGAGATAGAGATTACCTTGGACTGAGGACGTTTGTAGAGTAATCCTCATCCTATATCACTCTTGTTGTAGCAAAGAATGTGTTAAAGATTAGACCAGTGGACCTGGAGTGGTGCACTCATGTATTGGCAATACCCCAACAACATAGTTAATATCTAGTCGAGTAATGATCAAGTAAATTAGGTTCTCGACTATATGACAACACTTCTTTGGATCAACAAAGAGTTTTCCTTCATGCATATGCTTCTTATGATAATCCGTTGGAGTAGATACTAGTTTTGATTCATTCATGTTGGTCTCTTGAAGTAGGTCTAAGACATATCATCATTGTGGCAAGATGATCCCCAAGGTTGAGCGGAGGACCTCAATCTTGAGGAAGTATCATAGAGTGCCAAAGTTCTTTGTGTAGAAATGTGCATGAAGGGATTGCTTCTGTTGAGATATCCCCATCATATCATCACTAGTGATGATGTCATCAACATATACAACAACAAGATAATGGCCATTGAAGGACATGGAGAAGAACAAGGAGTGATCAGTGGCTAATCTTTGAATGTTAATCTATATAAGGGCATCATATAACTTATTGAACAAGGCTCGTAAAGACTAGTTGAGACCATAGAGAGATTGTCAGAGATAACAAACTTTGTGAGGAGATGCCCCTTCAACAACGAAATTGGGTGGTTGCTACATGTAGACTTCCTCCATGAGATCTTTGTGAAGAAAGGTATTCTTGATGTCGAGTTGATAAAGCGGCCAATTGAGGTGAGCTATAAGGAAGATAAGGATGTGAATGGAGGCAATCCTTGTTACTAGAGAGAATGTCTCATAGAATTCCATGCCAAAAGTTTGTGTGAATCCTGTGGCAACTAGGCATTCTTTAAGTCATTCAACTGATTCATCCAACTTGTGTTTGATAGAGAAAACCCACTGACACACTACAATATTTTTTTCATATTAGTGGGGTCACAAGATCCCATGCCTTGTTGTCATGGAGAGCCTGCATTTCTTCCATCATTTCACATTTCCACTTAGGATGACATAGATCATCTGTTTGACATTTAGGAACATATGTTGTGTCCAAGGCTGTAACAAAGGATTAGGAAGAAGAAGAAAGACATGCTAGATAACAAGTGTGAGAAATGGTATGCTTGACAATGCAAGAGTGTATACCTTTGCATAGTGGCACTAGTAGATTGGATTGGTCTAGAATTGATGATAATGATGATGTAGATGTAACCAATGACTCATCTTCCATGTGCTACTTTGGTGATGGTGCTTGTGGTGGTAGTAATGTTGGAGGTCTTGATGGGATGAATGGGTCAGACATCGAGACCATAGTATCAATATGTTCTACAGGGGGTAAGGTTGATGAAAAGAACATTTCATCCTCATAAAAGGTTACATCCGCAGAGATATATACTTTGTGAGAGCTAGGATCAAGACACTTGTACCCTTTTTGAGAAAATGATAACCAAGAAACATCATTCAAATAGCCTATGGGGAACGCTTTTTAGACAGGGATCAGAATTATGAATGAAGTATACAACACCCAAAACCTGAGGAGGTACCGGAAACAATGTGGATTAAGGGTAAGCAATGGAAAAAGGAGTGTGCTTCCTAAGATCAGAGGACAGTTGACAAATGATGATAAATCAAACTATGAGGCCCGCATCTGACCAAAATTTCTTAGGTGAGTTGGCATGAGTGAGAAGAGAGCATTTAATGCAAAGTAGATGATGATTCCTACACTCAGTGATGTCGTTCAAACGAACGTCAATGAATCATCCCTGTGTCACGGAAAAAGGAGGCAAAAACCTTTTGGGTGTACTCGAGGGAATTGTTGGTTCGAAGAATCTTGATAGAAGTTGAAAATTGAACCAAAATGAACTTATGACGCATGAATTAGTATAAAAACTTCATCACAACTTTGAAGTAAATAAAGCCATGTAATTCTACATAATCATCCACAAATATAGTAAAGTATCTATACCCATTGTAACTAATAGTCCTGAATGGACCACACACATCACTATCAACCAAATAAAACATATGGGATGATTGTTTATAGGTACAAGTCGGGAAGGACACACAATGGTGATTCCTTATCTGACATACATTACAAGAAAAACAAGAACATGACTACAAAGAATTATCTAATAGTTTAAGTTTGACCCGAGGTGTATGGCCATGATGTAGATGCAAGTGAAGTGGCGTGGAAGCAAGAAAGACTCACAATGGGCTTGAAGGTTAGGTGGAGAAGTAGTAGAGATCACCAAAGTTTATACTTTAACCAATCATCATCAAATTCCTCCAATCCTATAAAATGAAACCATATGGACCAAAGTTTACAAAACATGGAAGGTAATTAAAATTTTTTCTATAGACGTTAGGTTGTATGGAAAGCTTGGAACAAAGTGAACAACAATCAACTTGATTTTAGAAGATATTGGAATAGTGCCACATCGAGTTACTTGTTGATTAGATCCATCTGTCATGGTAATCAAGGAGTGAGGGATAAATAAATCAGATGTGCTTAGAAGATGGGACATACCAGTCATATGTTGTGTCGCACTAGAGTCCACAATCTAGTTGGAATTGGAAGCAAGCATAGATGTCCCAAAGTTACCTTGAGGAGAGGTGGTTAGGTTGATTGACGAAGAGGTAGTAGGCATTTCACCAACACACCATCCAGAGGTTATAGTGGTTGGAATGTTGTTGAGGAAGGGAGAATCCCCATAACGCTATGTAGCTTTGAGAAGAAAGTCATACTCCCCATTTGACAATAAGACATGACAAGTTTGAGAAGATGCTTGTGATGGAGTCGATGTATCACCAGTTGTCGGGAAGATTCTTGACCGATGTGCATAGGTGGTTGGGCGACATGGGAAGAGACCATGCCACGTCCTTTCCCATATATAGTTGGTTGGATTGCCATGCTTTGAATGGCATACATCTTCAATAGGACCTAACTTGCTACAATAGGTACACATTGGTCATTGACCTCATCCATGACTACGACCTCTGGCTGCCGCAACCATTTTTGATAGAATTTGAGATCTGGTAATGGGAGAGATGCGAGGAGTAAGAAAATCTCATACTAGACCCAATCGTGCATTTGTTTGGTCCGTAGATGGAAGAGTTGCATCAATGACAAGAAGTTGTTTAACAACAACAAAATGAGGATGAAGCTTGTAGAGGAATCGTCTGATGAAGAGGGTTTCTCTCTCTTTAGTAACCTCAGTAGAGGTTGTTGGATAGACGAACTTCTACTGGTTTCAAAGCCTTCATTACATCGTAATATTTTGACAAGTGACATTCTCCTTTCTGTTTAGAGAAGATATTGTCCATGGCATTGTAGATGTGAAAAAAGTTGTCATCCTAAGTGAAGAACGGCTTCATTTCGTACATCATCGTCTTGGCACATTTGTGCCACATGTACTTGACTACAAGTTTAGGCTCCATGTACCCCCATAACTAGGCGAGCACATGGTTGTTGCCTATAGTTAGGCAGTATGAGGCACAATAGGGGCATCGTCAGTGAGAAACTTCAGTTTATCACGTGATTCGAGAAATGTCTGAATAACATTCATTCTTAGTAGGAAATTGTTATCATTGAGTTTGATAGTAGTGATATGAGGAATTCATTATAGATAATAGTAGGTTTTGACTTGGAAATGTCACCAATAATATAACAATGCTAAATCGGAATAAGGAGTACGGTACAAACAAGAAGTAAAGATATTAGAATACAACATAACACAAAGAACAAAATAGAAAATAAAAAGTATCAGAATGTAGCACTCGTATGAATAACAGAATAATAGAAAAAATAATACCATAATGAAAACTCGGTAGAAAGAGAATAACACTACATAATTGAACTCGGTAGGAAGAAAGCAATACGATCGGAATTAAACTTGCTAGGAGGAATGACACTACCATAATAGATCTCGGTAGGAATAAAATTGATTAATGACACGGTAGGATATTTAAACATGAAATCCCAAATTTTAAGAAAAGTACTCCGCCGTATGAATTAAAGGAACCACAAAGATAAGAAAAAAAGTAAAATTTTGCCCCTTTTTATTTTGGTACTTTATATACTAGCACAGTGTGTTTTACTTTATATACTAGCACAGTGACGAATCAGGCTGCAACTCTTTTCTTAAAACTTAATACATAGGCTACTAAGATCTACAGCAATTAGTCTTGCTTGTGGAATAAGTTGGTTTTGTTTTTGTTTTTGTTTTTGTTTTTGCTCAAAACATCACAGCATCATGAAGCAATAGAAAGGAATCACGATGTGGATAATCACGAAGTGGACAATCATGATGTGGACACTCCTTTATTTGCGCAAGAGTAAATAAAGAATAAGGAATCACGCCAATCGAATCAAGCTTTGCTTGATCGCAATTTGTTGAATTTGCACAGCGCGCATGGAGGAAACGAAGCCGACAATGCGTGTAGATAGATTAGTGTGATGGAACATTAATGCAGGTTTTTTTTTTTTCTTCTATGGCAACGAGATAGTTGCGGCCATGAGAGAGACACGGAATGACAATGACAACCTCAGACTAGAATAACTTGAATCAGTTCTTGGACAGCTAGAAGAAGAGAGGGGAAGGTAGGGAGGGGGATGGGGTAGAGTAGATTACGGCTAGTCGTTTGCGTCAGATACCATAAAAAAAAAGGATTGTCTCTTCCCTAACAAAAATAAGAGGATTGGGTCTCCTATATATAGGAGTACATGTGCTGAACAGAAACAAAGGAAAATTACAATGGGCCTAAGCCCATCTAATCAAATATAGCAACACCAACACTAACAATAGGAAATCTCAAAACTCATATATAATGGTAAAAATATGTTCTTTGGGTCCCAATAAGTTTGGGTACTAAGCTTCACATTATTCTAAGAATCCTAATTTTTTAATTTCTTAAAAAAGAAGAAAATGTAAGATAAGGCTAAAATATTAAAGTAATTATAAAAGACATCTAATATATTAAAGAAATAGTATAATCCAACTCGTTGTTAGGAAATACGACATAGAGATAGGTACCTGGTTCTGGAGCAAGTCCAGGTGAAATCCTCGTTGATCTAGATGTGCACTCTATCTTAGACGGTGTCAGTGCAGCTCATGGATGCACTCGGACTCATCTGACTGCTCCTCCATGGCAGTAGACTCAGAAAACTACTGCAGTGGCTCCTCTGATCTCTCCACAGATTGCGAGTTGAAGTTGTCCTCCTAGTAGCAGCCAAATGACTCCTGCCTCTAGAGTAGTCCACACAGACCAACTAGATATGACGTCGTCCTACTAGAATGGACAGGAAGGAGTTGTTCCTCTTGTTCATATACTCATCACCAACATGCTCTCCCACAACAATGATCCTCAGTTATTTCTCTCATGAGATATATGTAAGCTCAATATCACATATCGAGTCACATGTGTATGGGCATACTTTTCTTAGACTCTCTAATCAAGAGGCATTGGATATCATACTCCTGTCGGAGGGACAAATCTCATATCTATCACTCATAGTCAATCTCCATGTATCAAAGTCACCCAATTATACAGTTATAACTACCCATGTTTCAGAACTGTGTTTGATGACGTCAAAGTGTACCCAATGACATGTGATGAGTGCAGTGATTTCCAGACTAAGAACCACAATCACCACCATCACTCTACGAGATGACTATGACTTCCATGATGATGGCTTCCATGTGTCAGTCTCACGAGGAGTCTGTCTGATACACTATTCCATAACATGTATCTGCGTGCTTGGTTTGATATAGCCAAATCATGACTCACAAGATTGTATCATCAACCAAACCACACTCTGATCTTATGCGTTATTGTTGTCTATCAACCTTCTACAATAACAACCGATCAGGCATATAATGAGAGTATTTATAAGTACTCTTAACATCGATATGATCTCATTTCGACAAGGCTTATACTTGAAGACATACATCATTGAGTAATATTTTTATCTAAACATATATAGTGTTCCATCATTATCTCCTAACTGAATGAAACATAATAAATTAGAAGCTCGTCTTTTATTATTAGTTATCAAATCATATATCTTATGCCTTATCCCAACCATCATATGATTGGCATTCTAGGTATACATATAAACAAACTCCCACTTGCACTTAGAGCGAATCACCCACGGATGTCATCCAGAGTGACCAAACATGACCTTCATGATTCTGTTGCATAAGTGCTTATATATAGCAGGTTTAGCAACATTTTCCTTTGTTCGGTATTTTACTATTTTCTCATCTCTTTGTTGTACGACTACTCATATGAGATGGAAGTGTCTTAGTATGATGTTTGAGATTCCTAGCCTAACTAGTAGCTTCGTTGTTGTCATCAATAGTTGGAACCTCACATAACATCACCCATATGAACTTCTTTATCCATACAGTATCCTCTATTGCTCTTATAATACAAAGATATTTGGTTTCTTTTGTAGATTTGAACAACTGTCATTAGCTCAGAACCCTCTCTAGCTTATAGTTATCATTTGATGTCAAACATAAATTTAGATTGTGATAGTTTTGTCAGTTTGTAAGCTTGTATGGGTGTAACCCTTTACATCCAACTCTTTCATATTACCATAATCAAGGAACCAATCCTTTAAGTACTTCACAAGTGCCTAAGAATATTCTTTATGGTAGTCTAGTAATTATGACCGGATTCTGACAAATACCATCTCGTCATGTCCAATACATACAAGATTTATAGGCAGGTATATATATGTCTTCTCATCATGTATTACATATGAGATGACCGCATATCCTCTCGTCACTTCCAATATATATGAGATGACCTCAATCCCTATCACATAGGATGCTTCGCCTAAACCCTTCCTATAGAAGGAACTTTCCTTTCCAGGTTTTAAAATTTACAGGATAATGAAATTATTGTCCATCATTATGTGGAATATTAAATATTCTTCCACTAAATCTTTTGTAATCACAGAGTCCATCTTCATTCTGACTCAAGTCAAATCCTTTGACTGTCTTGTCAAATAGAAGATTCCGGTTCTGAGATGTTTTCTTCAATCTACGGATTGACCTTTGTAGCTTATAGACTTTATTTGTATTATTGGATTTATAAAAACCATTATGTTGTGTCACATACACATCTTCTTAATTATTCCAATTAAGGAATGTAGTTTTAACATCCATATGCCAAATCTCGCAGTCATACTAACCTGCAACAACAAGAATGATCCTGATAGATTTAACCATGGTAACTGGTGAAAGACTTCACCATTATAAACACCTTATACTAGTTTGAAATTCTTTGAAACCAATCTACTATTCCATGTTGGTCTTTTTATAAAACTCAAATACACCCTATGAGTTTTATCCCTTCAGTTGGATCCACCAAGATCATACCTTGTCAATTTACATGGAGTCCATCATTGATCTCATGGTCTCAAGCCATTTCTCATATTCTAGTCCCTCAATAGTTTTTAGGTAGGGAGTTGACTCATCTCCATGATCAACTCACTACATTCTTGAGTTATAACATATCATAATCTATCAAACTCAGGGCATGCTCTACTAGAACTATAAGGTCTGCCTTGGCATAAGGAACTTGAGCTTCCACAACAGCTTGTCATTCTCCTTGTTCCTATTATAGTTCTATGTTTTCTTATTTTCCTCAAACATTTCGAGTTCTACTTTTACTCCCACTGGCTCCTTTGAATCTAATTTCCATTTAGAAATTTAGACATCCTAGCAACAAACACTTTGTTGTCGGATTGAGATAAGAGTAATATTTAACAAAATAACATTAATGTGATTTTGTGGACAAAGCTTTTAAGAAACAATTTTCTTATATAAGACTTCAATACTAATCACTACAAAAGACTCATCGATACTCTTCCCATGCAATATCTCATTTGGTGTCTTTTTGAACCAATTTACACAGTACATTGGTTTGGTGCAAAGCATGTGTCAAAAAGAATATTGGAAGATTAGCTAGATTTTATTGATAATCTCACCATGATATAATAGGGTGTGATACCTTCTTTTTGACACATCAGTATGTTTCAGATGGAGTTCATTGTGATACACTATCAAAGTATCTCCAGAAGGTTCTTAAACTATTGGTTTAAATATTTCAACATCGATCACATGAATGTATCCTAATACTTTACCAAGTTAGTTACGTACTTCAGTAATAATCTCCTTGAATACTTCAAGAGATTCATACTTGTATTTTATTAAATACAAATATCTATTGATCACATCAGTAAATATAATGAGGTACTTGTAACTACCTTTAGCATTCATTCTAAAAGGTCTATGTACATCAGTATATACGAATCCAATGGAATAGTCAATCTCCCACTACATGTAGTGAAGATCCTTTTGTCATATTGCACAACAAATAAGACATGCATGTATCTATTGGTTCAATAACCAAAAGAGTTTAGATAAACATCATATGGATTCTAGAAATGTATTTCTTATTTGTGCATTCTAGATGACAATGTTATAGGTACTCATTGTTTGAGTTATCAAGACATAGGCCATTTCCATAAAACATCATTATGTTCTTATCATACACAACATATGATGTTTGGAAAGTACACAATACCAATTATGTATTTGTATTATGTTCCCATGAATGACAGCCTTTAACTATAGCGGCAACAACCCTTTTTGCATATAGTTCAACCTTACTTATTCTCTGGTCTTGAAGTGGAGATCTCTATCTCTATCTTCTTCTTGAGATCCTCTAAAATGAGGATAGTTCTTTACTAGACAAGTGACAATTTTGGAACTTTGTTTTCCTTTATCCTTTAACTGAAAAGGATAATTTTCTTTTACACTTACCCTTCTCCATGTATTGAGTGCAGAAGACTTGGGCGTATGCTTAGCCTCTGAACACTTCTTAGCCTTGCCTTTGCCCTAAGACTCACTTCCACTGATCATCATCACCAATTTGTCCTTCTTCTTCCTCGATTTGGCATCAACATTCCAAACATTTGGTAAACTCACTATATGATTCATGCAATACTTGCATAATCACATCTATGGTCAACTCTTGACCTAAGGGAAATCCCAAACATTCCACATATCCAATGATATTGAGCACATAGGGTTCTATTGGAGAGATTATACCTTCTTTTCGTTACATGATTCTTAAGATGTGTTACCATCTCAAGAATGTCCATGTTTTCATATTGTTCATTCAACTCATAGTTCATACAACAGAGCATTAGTTATTCAATTGTCTATGGCATCATTTGCATGCTTCCAATAAGCATCCATTTAGCTTATGCGTATTTGGAGAGGGTTCCTCTAGCATTGGTCTATCAAGGGCATAGAGATTTAACTCATTGATGAGAAAATTTCTCAAACTCCTTAACCAATTGTGGAACATTTTCCAATTTTTTCCTTCTTAAGGACTGATCGCAATTGGAACGTGTTTGTGTTTGACAATTTATTCTATAAAGAAATAGTGCAACCTTTCTCAAAACATTTATGATTTGGTTTGATTGGATAAATTTGATGATATTAATTAGGTCTTCAATTAACTATTGTTCCCACTATTTTATTCAAATTGATAGCCCTCAATATCCATTCAAAATATTGCATTGTACAATATTCTAGTGGGCCAACATCTATATTTAATCAAATCATGAGTCAGCTTTGGCTGATTGACAACAACTTGACTATTTAGCATAGACCATCATGCCAATTGCATCACATGCAACTTTTGGATAGATCATATGTGTAACTCCTTTTTATGATCGTATGCATGTTTCTGGGCTTAGATGCTCTAAGAATCACCAGTTAAGCCTGACCTAAAAGTTGACACAATAACAATGTACCCCACTTTGGCAGCACCTACATCATTACCATCACACTTTCTGAGATAGACGACATACCACACTTTGGTGTCACCTATGCTTGGTCGATCAAGCTTTTCATGTGTGTTGCTTTTAGAAAGTATCTAAGACTTAATATTTTAATTTAGGGAGTTTGTATAAATACATATACTTTATCCCAACACCACATATATAGTATGTATCATATATATGCTATAACCACAAATGAGAACATGCAATAAATAAAACACACAAGTGATGGTTATTGCGATACTAATGTAATTCCTTAGAGCCACAAGGAATTACAACCACCTATGGTCTGCATCATATGCAACATGTTGTAGGTGATGATCTGTGCTCGAACCAATTCAGGTTGATTAGTTCATCTCATGAATTGGTTGGCTCACCTCCTAGTCTCTCAATTGGGCTCTTCTGAAGAAGTTGTATGTTTTTCAGGTCCAAGCAGTGTTTGGACACCTCTAGTCGATCGGTTGGGCCACCAGTCGATGAGTTCATCCTCCTATCATCTAGCCTCCTCAGTTGTTCACTCAATCAGGTCATATCATGAGCCAGTCATTTCATCTTGTACAGATCGTCATCTCACGTAGAAGCATAAATTAAAACTATCATACTTTTGACTATATTGTAAATGGGGAAAACCTCTAGTTACATTCGAGGGGAAATAGGAAGAAAAAAAATCATTTACATTTGTAAAGGAGAGAGAGGCTCAGTATGCAAACTGATTAACAACAGGAATAAATAACCATAACCATGCACACACATATTTGGGGTTTTGGTCATAACCATGCTTCACATCCACCATCAAAACCGATTTTATAGTGAAGTGTGTAAATTTGCATATTATATATATATATATATTTGTTTGGGTTATTTATGTGGTTATTTAGATAGATGTGCACATCAATCCATTTAAATATTTGCATTGTATGTAATAAATAAACTCAATAAAACTAAATATCCAATCATATTGATTATCCTAAAACATAATTAATCGACGTCGCTCTGATAACACTGTTGGAAAATATGACATAGAGATAGGTAGCGGATATAAAAAATTTACATACATATTTCCCATTAACCAGTAGATCGCATCAATAACTATGCAATGGGAAGGATTGTTTCATGAAAATATACCTGGTCCTGGAGCAAGTTCAACAACAATCCTCATCGATGTAGATGCACACTCTATCCTGGATGGTATCTGTGTAGCTCCAAGATGCACTCAGACTCATTTGGTTGCTCCTCCATGGACAGTAGACTCAAACAACTGTTTCAATGGCTCCTCTGATCTCACCACGGATTACGAGTTGATGTTGCCCTCCTAGAAGGAAACAAAGGAGTCGTGCCTCTAGAGTAGTCCACATGCACCAACTAGAACTCCTATTATCCTAGTAGAACAAACAGGAATGAGTTGTACCTCTCGTTGGTGTAATAGTCACCAACATTCTCTCCCACAAAAATGATCCTCAATTGTTTCTCTCATGTGGTTATCCCTCCGTAGTTGGGTAGGACTTGCTTGGGTTTTCGTCGTTACCGCAACCATAGAGGACAACAATTGTCAGAGCAATTCAATCTCAATTGTCTTTGTAGTAGTTGTGCTCTGGGAATCCCCTAGTACCCCTCTATATATAGGAGAGTTTAGGGTTAGGGTTCCCAATCCCCAACAAATGTGGGACTAAAATAGGAGTAGAAATGACTGGAACATCTTAAATTTTTACAACAGTTTTGGAAGTTTCACAACCTACGTCAGCCGAAATGGTCATCTCACCTAGTGAGACGGTCATCCCACACGCGAGACAATTGTTTTTCCGAGCAAGATGATCGTCTGTGATATGGTCATTTTACTAAACAAAAAGGTCGTTTCATAGTTTTTAGTTTTGTACATATGCTGACAATTCAATTCCAATTAGTACTCAACTCGACCTCAACACCAATCCTTGATGTAATCGAACTGCACCCCTGAGATGACCATTTGATGCAACTGAGATGGGCATCTCACACCAAGCTAGATGGTCATTTCACACAATCAAGACGGACATCTCATAGGCCAGCTCAAGCAAAATTTCAACCAATGTACAATACAATTAGCCTGACACTTCAAACAACAGTCTCAACACTTGAAGTGATCGTTTGGCATTCCCGTCAGCTGATTTATTGAGTGAATTGAAATACCTAAACACTCTACTAATATATTCAATCATCATTCAAGATCAAACTCCTCTTCTAGATGAGTTCCTATGTGTGTGACCCTTTAGGTCTCATATCACGTTGGTAGTGAATGTCCATAGCAACTTATGACATCGCAATCAAAGAGTGGTGTCTAGTAGCACATCATTGCTACCAAAGTGAATGAAAAGTTGGGGAGAAACATAAACCTACAAGATATGTATGGTGTTATAATGTTTGTATAGTTCATTTGTCACTGATATCCAGATTGAACTAGAGGAATGGAGTAGTCATCATCATTATAATTCAATCAGAGCAGACTGTATGAGATATATGTATACAATATTACATATTGACTCACCTTTGTATGGACATACTTTTCTTAGTCTCTATAATCAAGAGGCCTTGGATGCCATACTCCTATCAGAGGGACAAATTGCATATCTATCACTCATAGTCAATCCCCATTGGTCAAAGTCACCCAATCATCACCGTTATAACAACCCATGTTTCAGGAGTATGTTTGATGAAGTTAGAGTGTACCCAATGACATGTGATGAGTGCAGTGATTTTTGGTCTATGAACCACAATCCCTACCATCACTGTGAGAGCTAACTATGACTTCCATGATGATGGCTTCCATGTGTTAGTGACATGGTGGGTCTGTCTGATACACTATTCCATATCATTTATTTGTGTGCTTGGTTGATACAACCATATCATGACTCACAAGATTGTTTCATCAACCAACCCACACTCTAATCTTATATGTTATTATTGTGTATCAACCTTCCACAAAAACAACTGATAAGGGATATAATGAGAATATGTAAATGTACTCTTAACATTTGTATGATCTCATTTCTACAAGGCTAATACTTGAATACATACATCATTGAGTAATATTGTTCTCTAGACATCTATAGTGTTCCATCATTATCTCATAACTGAACGAAACATAATGAATTGGAAGATTGCCTTTTATCATTGATTATCAAATCATGTATCTTATGCCTTATCCCAATCATCATATGATTGGCTCTCTGAGCATACATACCAACACTTGTATGGCTATACATATATAGTTTAGATGAAGTTGGTAACAATAAAATTGTGGTATAACATAAACGGAAACAATCTTGTACATGCATGTTTAATACTTGAAAAAATTATCTCGGTGGAAAATATTAAAAAAACATTTACTTTCCAAATATAATTGGGCTGAGGTAATTGCAACAATGTAGAATATGTGAGATATTTTAATAAAATAGAACAAACTTTAAAGAACAAATTCTCTCTACTAAATATTTGAAAGAAACAAATAAATGAAATTAATCACGTTATCATATCATCAAGGAAACAAATATTTTAAATCAATTATATATCTTATTAGATACACATAAACATTCTTGAATTTATATAATTGATTATTTAACCCAAATAAAAAATAATAATCTTGACTAAATGACTTCCTTAGAAAACATCCCTATTACCTTCTAAAATTGTTAATATAACAAGTAAGAAAGGAAAATAGTTCCTTAGATAATGTTTTCAACCTTTTTATTTGAATTTCATGTGTCTACAATAATTAATGTTGGACATATATATTTATTAGAACCTATCTCCTCTGCAAATAATAAATGTAATATATATTATCAATATAAATGGTTGCCTCAAATTTAGAATTTTGGATCAAAATTAATATTAATTAAATAGATACCTTTTGTTGGAATCTAATCATTATACATATTTCCAATGATTCTAAAGTGAGAAAAGAAACATTTTGAAAAAGTTGGTTTTTAATGGGATGAATAAGCATATATAAGAGGTTCATAAATGGAAGATAGAAAAGCAATTCAATATGTAGATCCAACACAATTGTACATTAAAATACACGTTTACATTGAGAAAATAATAACATAATGAGATATTTAGAAGTCTCTTTATTGTAAATGTAGTAGTCAATATTTATGTACTCAAGTTTATTTAGAAAAGGGCAAAAATATGATAAAATATACACAAATAAATGGAAGGGAAATTAAATTTGTATGTTTATTTTTTCCTATCATTTGTTAAAAAATGATTAACTTTACTCCTTTTATAATATATGGTACATACTATTCCTAAAAAATAAAAATAGATAAGTTTCTTGCTACCTGAGATGAATAGTTCTATATAGAACTCTCTCCATGGCATTCCCACTCATAGAAATCACTTGACCAATAGGACAAGACTCCTAACCTTCTCCCTTTTATCCTCATATTTAAGCCCCTTGTGTGAGTAGTCAAGGACTTGTAAACTCATGGAGATCTTTTCTCAACCATCGATGTTACAAACCTTAGAAGCCTTCCATGGAATTATGATATGTTGCATACCCTATGAAACATATTGAGAAATTACTTTCTTAGTCTCTCTCGTGGACCTCTTTGAGGTATCTTATTATTGTAATTTCTCTTTCTTGTTGTGATGACCTATTTGGGTTGTAATCTTACTCACTTTGATCTATTGATCTGCATTGGATTTTTAAATTACACTTTGCTTCATGATGAGACCCAATTTGTGAAGTTTAAACCATGTTATACCTTATTGTAAAATGGAACCCTAATTTTGCCCACTTTTTTGGTGGATGTTTTATAATGTCGATTTATGTGATGGCAATCTTGTTTATATGAATAAACTTTCACATGCCTCTACATTTTGCATGCTTTGTGATTCAATAGCCCTAGAGTAGTGGAAGTACTTTGGTTTTTAGATTGCCTGACCATGTTATATTTTTGGTATAAAGGTCTTGTTCCCCATACTTGGGTTTTTCGCTCACTTTATATATATTGGAAGATGGTTGTGAGCCATACTCTATTAGTTTTAAGGTTGTGAGCCTTCACCACCATTGTTTATTTATATTACTCTAGTACTATGCTTATCTCACATGCATGCAGATTGAATATTATTATTATGAGTTTCATGTCCTAATTTCTTTATATATGCTTTTGACGCACACATTTTATATTTTATTATTGGCTAGTATTCTTCTTGAGTATCATCTCATTGTAATTATTTCAACACCAATTGGGTGGTACTTTCCTTTTAAATGGGAAGCCTAGTTACACTTGACGTCCTTTATTCCTTATATTGCTCAATACCCAATTAATATTCTCATACTTGCATGTATGGTGATAATCTCCACTTTTCTCTTCTCTTTCAGGGTACACTTCCAACACCAAGTGTAGGTCCCAAAGGAGAAAACCAAGGTTGATTAGGACAACATCAAGAGTAGTTGAACTTTCTTGGGAGATAGACTCAAGGTGGTTAGATGACACTCTGCTTATCCTATGTTAGTTTAATTTTCATCTAACTCACCCTACGTTGTGAAGGTAGTGATAATATCAAGCATTTTAATATTTAGAAATTTTGCATTCCAGTACAACATTTGGTATCTTGAATCATACTTTGAATAAATTTGATTATCATCACTTTGTGAAATATTTAACCATGTGTTTGGCATATGGGATGTTTCTTTTTTATTTGATTTAGTAGGGATTGGATCCCCTCTCGTGTCTCACTCCTTACAAGCTAATCTTGAGCACCATCACAGATACCTTCGTTTGAGAAGCTAGTTAAAGGCCTTATGATATTGTTGGTATAATGTAAATGAACTTATAACATGATTTCATGTTAATAAGAAAGTTTTTAAAAGTTTTTTCTTCCTTTCTTGTTATTACATTATGATTTTTCCAAGAAATATGTGTTCTCTTAAATATACAATTTTATATGTTTGCATAACATACTCCACACAATTGCGTTGATGTGTATCCATTTCATGATTTTAGGTAACACATATATTATGAATCTCTAACAATGATTAATTCTTTCACACATATGGTAATCTTCTCTTACTCTGATGATATATAGTCAAATGCAAATGAATTTCCTCTCTCCTTTAGCTTTTTAGCCATCATGAGTGAGTATTTGGGTAAATAATGGTTATGTGATAGTTTTCTCTAGAACACATGATATTGTCATTGGTCAATAACATATGCAAAGTACTAGGGTCAAGTTCTCTTGTCTTGGGTTTGTAGATTTAACTCTTGGATACCAATTTAAATACACAAGAGAAAGATATAATGATGCAACAAATCCTCCATGCAGAGATCCCTTTAGGTTTTGAACGACACTCTTCTTTTTTTGCATTTACAATAAAATAGAAATATAATAAAGTACCACTCACAACTTCACTACACCAAAAACTACAAAAGACCACACACACCATAACTTTGTTTGAAAAAGACCATTCCACATGGTCATATTATTTTCACATATCTAATTTTATGGCCAAAGATCCATGTTTAACTTTGCAGTTCCTATCCGTAGAAGTGAAGATCTAAAAAGGTATGAAAGAATGTTCCATTGTTTGGTATTCCTAGGATAAGTGCATTTGTAGGAAATAATATTTCTTAAGAAACTCTTTAATATGTTGGCCAACAACTTGTAGATGATTTTATACATGGTGTTACACATAATGATGGCTCTGAGGTCACCCGTCAGTATATTCTTTACACCTAGGATTGAGAATTGTGTTGGTGTAATTGATATTAGCATTATAATTATATGCTCTCCTCCATTTTTATGTTGTACTTTTAAACATCCTTCCTTATGATATCCAAAAAACTAAGAAGAAACTTACACAAAAGCCATTGGAACCAATGGTTGTTATAGGATGCACCATATAGAAGAGACCCTTCCACATCTTCTATTTATTTAGCTCTCTTTGGATGGTGTTGTTCATATGTTGAATGATTGTACTATATGTACCTCTAAAAGTTTTATCAAAATCAATATTCCTTTATGTAGTGAACAACTTATTGTTGAATTCATGTGTGACCTTGCTAATCCACTCAGCGTCATTTTTCCACATGCCATTATCATCTTTGATTCTCTCCACTTTTTTGTGCCTTTGCCTTTCGGTGTACTTATTTAAAAAACTTAGTGTTAACATCTCCATTCCGCATCTCATCTTATTTATAGTGAACTAGTAGGTTTCATTGAGTTATTGGAGCTTGAAAAATTCCTACATGAGGTCACTGTAGTTGTTCATCATTATATCAAGCATTCATTAAATTTGTGCACTTTCAATCTTTCAACACCCTCTTTAAGTTTCTTACCACCATTGTTGAGTTACACCTGAGCCAACATGTTATGGTTTATGTGTGCAAGTTGATTTTATCGATCAAAATAGGAGACATGCTTCTTTCCCAATTATACAATGACATTTTGCAGTCATTATGTGAAAGCCACTACTCTTAAAAGATGAAACTTTGTACATGGTTGATGGATCATTCAAGATATGTATTGTTCTACAAGATTAGAGAGTTATTTTATCTCACCACTTATAAGTTTTTGACTTTTTCACATGGAAAAATATTACACCATGTAGGAATATCTAGGGGCATATACGAGTATACTTTGACTACAAGGTTATTGTCTTTGCCTCTTATCCATGTAAATGGATATCCTCTAAAATATAATTCCACAAGAACACATCCATCTACTAGATCCCTATAATAATCAAGATGTAGTGCATTGGTGTCAGCCCCACCAAAATTCTTGTCGTTGCTAAAATCCTTGTTCAAATCACCTACAAAAACACAAGTGTATTTAATCTTTAAGAATCAACTTCCATGTTTTGTAGTTGAGATGGTTGTCTGAAACACCGTGAATGTTGGTACACCACATTTCTCAGCTGTCTCTCTATCATCTGGCTCAGTATCCTCATTAAGTAAATGTTGTTGTGAATAAAATATTTTTTTCATTTTATTATCATTCAATAAGAATCAATGCCACTATATTGGCCTATATTTCTTGTTGTAGAATCCACTAAGAAATCCATATAAAGTTTTGGTGTATTCAAGATCCAACTTATTTGTTGTTGGTTTCCATTATGTAAATTATGTCAAAAGATAATAGAGGCTATTTGATATATAGATAAGAGGAATCCCCCTCCATTATATAGGAGAAGGGGGAAGCATACAAACTCAAGACAAACCCTAATGGTCCAAGACACAACTAGGCCCATATTACAAATACACTAAAACAATTAACTAAATAGACACTCTAACACTCCCCCTCAAGCTTGAGCTAGGGAGAATCCCAAGTCAACTTGCAAACAGACAAACAAACTAAACATAATAAAAGGACAACAAGCCCATACAAGAATTTCTCCCCGTCAATATTAAAATAAATCATTCAAACACTCAAATACTCCCCCTCAAGTAGATAATCCAAAAGCGGGTACATAGGAAGGTAGCAGGATCTTTTTAAACAGTGTGAAGTTGCATTAGGAGCATATCAACCGGAAAAAGAGAGGAATCATGGTCTTCATCACAGTCGTTATCATCATCAAATAGGCCAGAGAGTACTGGAACACAACAAATAGTAGATAACATGCATATAAGGCATGGACAAGTAAAGAGTCAACATACTCAAGGCATGAACAAGACAGAAAGTTCTTACACAGTTGTAGACTATAGATTACGTAGCTGGAGAAAATACCAATATCCAAAGTAGAAAGTAATAAAAAGCCTCTAAGATTAATCTGGTAGAAGAAAAGCATGAAGCTCCACCATAAAATGTAACTCAACAAAGATACAATCATCATCTCATCATATAAATTTCATCCTTATAGCATATGTCAAAGTCTAGAGAGTGTTGGGTCATAGTTGCAGTAGATGTGTGCAAGGAACTTACAAAGAATTAATGTGTAAATAGAATACGGACAATAGTAGTGCAAACTCACAAAGAATCATGAAAAATGTGCTAGTCATAGCACAAGTAGCAACAATTACTTCATCAGGCAGGAAAAGCAATCAACACATAGCATAGAGGTAAAGAACACCATTGTGAAAATCGATATGATGATGAATAAGAAATGGTAGCAACAACAAGATCCATATAGTAGAAGAAGCAGCTACAAAAAGCCTACTAAACAGTGGAAGAATTCACATAGAAGCAAAAGAAGCACCTAATAGTAGTAGAAGGATCCAAATAATAGAAAAAATAACACCACAAAGCAAGGTGAAGATCCACGTATCTGTAGTAAAAGTGGTGCATAAAGATCCATATAGAAACAGAACTAGGATGTTCTTCTTCTCTTCCTCTCTCCTCCATCTCATATTTCCTCTCTACTCATCATCCTTTTTTCTCCCCCACATGCCAACCATGAAAAGTACCAAGAGTGGTTGGGGTGGAAATGATAAAGAAACGCCTCCTAAAGAAAAATAGGTCGTTGCACTGTCGGTGGTCTTAGGGCATGACCCCCCAATTAGGGAAGCCCGCTTCCCCTTAGTAGGCGAGAGTCGAGGGGAGGTCGCCCCTCATGGGACTTGGTGGTAGAGCCTCTAAAAAAAGGTCTATAAAGATTTTTAGAGAAACATTAAGCATAAATTTGCATAAAGTAAATTATTAGAAGAAAATAATAATAATCAACCGGTTTCTACTGTAGCTATGTGTGTCAATCATTCGTCAATCCTATAAATAGATTGATTGTGAATAGGCAATCAAACTCTTTGGCAACCCCATGACATCCATCTCTAACAGACTCAATACTCATTGCACACGATGGCGGAAGGTCCAAGGTGAAGGCAAAAGTTTTGAACCACCATGGAATGAAGATGTGACATGTAGATGTAATGGGTTTGGAAATATAGAGAAGAAGCAATAGGCAAGCATCCTGGGTCGATGATCACTGCTGCAATTGATCTAGACCGTCTAGGGCCTCAAGCCCTAAGATCAGTGGTTCATGGGAGGCAAATTGTAGTACCCAAGCTTCAAGGAACCACCATGGTGGTGAGGATTCCTCATCGTTACAATATGTATGACAATAAGAAGTGTGTACAAGGCAGTGTTGGTTGGGGAAGATGAAAGAGGAGGTGTGGTTGTTATTGTTGTAAGCTATGACATAGAGGTTGTCTTTAGCGGCTAGTCCACAATGTGGTGTTGAGGACGACTCATTGTCTTGATCCCAGTTGGCCCTACACCATTGCATATAGGACTTGTGAAGGCTGAGGTCGAGGCAACAACATCATTGCTTGATTCATATACCCCCTTGGAGTGAAATTTCACGTGATTGGGACTCCCCTAATTCGCCGCTCTCTAGAGGAAGGTTCTGGGTTTGACTCCTGCAAAGGCCGGTTGCATTTCTATCCTACAGATGCGACAAAAGGCAGTGTGGTGAGAGACTAGAGATGGGGGAGGTTTATGGATGCTAAGAGGTTTACTGGAGTTTCAACCACGGTGCTTAGTGGAATAGGTGGAACTTTGCAACATGATAAAGAAAGATTGTTTATCAAGTAACAATTTATGACAACAAAGATAGTTCTTCAGTGGAGCACATAAGCAATGGCCAGTAGATTAGAAAGTAGAGGTGGTCGATAGTGAGGTCAAAATATGAGTGGGAGAGATCAAAAAATGACAATCAAAAGTTAGCAAAGTTCCTAATGGGCGACTAAGCCAAGAAGGGATGGCAGCCACCAGTAGGCAGAGGCAACTTTTTGTCTCTCTCTAGGGTTTTTGATCATGGTCTGATACCATGTCAAAAATAAAAGAAGGCTATTCGATATATTGTTAAGAGGAGTCCCCCTCATTTATATAGGAGAATGGGAAAGAATACAGACTCAATACAAACCCTAATGGGACAAGACACAACTAGGCCAATTTTACAAATAGACTAAAACAATTAACTAAATAGACTCTCTAACAAATTATAAATGTGTGATCCTTCCAATGAATCTTTTGAAGGGATTGAACTATACCAAGGTTTCCCAAACCTTGAAAAGTTGCATTTTAGTGTTTCATTTCCCATGATGTTGTTTGTCTAAGTCAGACATTGTTATTTGGGAGTATGCCTTGCACGCCATATTTGTCCCTTTATCTCTCCCCAATTTTCCACATGTTGTGGGCATGTAATTGTGAGACTAATATCTTTTTGTCTACTTTTTGATCTCCAAGGAAGTTCCTCGATTTTATTCTAGTTCTAACTCCAATATTGAAACTTGGATTGTTCCTCCCAAATGTATTTTTGGTTAATAATTTCCCATGTTCTAAAAAAACATTCACACTCTTTTTGTAAATCTAAGTAGATTCTCAAATGGGATATTTTAAAAACTCACCCAAAGTAAGCACTCATGGAAGGGGTCATCTCTGAGGTTGATTGGTTATGAACAACTTCTTCAATAAACTGCCAAAACTCGAGGACCACCTTTGAGAATATGTCCCTTGTGTAGTATTGGTCCTCTTTCCTCCATTCACCCAAAGGTTTTAATACTAATAAATTATCACCAATAATTGATAATGGTTATTTGCAATATTTGGATGTTCTAGGACCTTTTCTTATCATCTTGGTCGCAAGTTCTCTCCTAAGCACTTCATAGGTGTTTTATCCATGGTTTATACTTATATAAACAACCAATGCTCTTACCTTTTAAATATACAATGATTCTGGGTGACATTGTGGAATGGTGATATGGGTTGAATGATGATGGAACAAATGGAGGGTTACCCTTAACAAGGTAGACTTACCTATTCACTCATATGAATAGAAGGGATGATAACCATATTGTGTGGATATGTAACCCTAATGAGGTATAGTTGTTATACCTAGCTTTAATATTACTAAATGATGGTAATTGGTTATGAATAGTACTTGAATTACTAATACAATCATGGAGTACTTTGTTACAATTGTTGAAACCCTAGTATGCTATAACCATATGTGGATTTATGTGTTGGTTCATACCATTGTTCAGGAAAGCGGTATGCGGTGTACGGGCGGTGGGGGTACTGCATAGAGTATATGCGGTATGCGGGAGTATATGCGGTTTTAATTTTTTTTCTCAATAAACTAATTAAATGTAAAATGGTATATTGATTTTATATATATATATATATATATATATATATATATATATATATATATTATATATATATATATAGTAGGCACATATATGTGTTTACGTATAAACACATTGATATGCATATATGATATTCTCATATATGTATACATGTCTATATATTGAATGTGTTTGTAATATATGTACAAATACTAAAATGTACATGTATCAATATAGAAATATGTGTAGTGTGTAAAAATGTGAATAAATCAAAATATATATACTTATGTACAAATATGTGTTTGTCTATGTAGGTCTATTGTATATGTATGTAAATGTTTATATCAAAAGGTATCCATATCAATGTACAAATGTGTTTGGAAATTGTTATATGTATTACAATGTATACATATATATCAACAACTATATATATAAATTATAATATATAATGAAATGTGTGTTTATATGCATGCATGTATGTATGAAATGCATGTACATAAGTTGTGGGATTTTCAAAAAGTGGAGTTTAATCCGTCTCTTAATCGGCCAAGCAGGAGTATATGTGGCCCATGACCGCTTAATGGACAGATTAGCAATATGCGGTGTGGTAGGGTGACTGAATAGGTATATGCGGGAGTATATGCGACTGTGCGGACCAATTTCCCGAACAGTGGTTCATACTTGAGAATGGTATGGAATGTGATGGTGATGCTTCACCTTATGCATCCATGATCCAATGGGGATGTCATGAGTTAGGGTTTGGGTATGAGTGTTGATTAGTAACATTCATATAATTTATCTTGTGAACCAAACTCTAATGCAAATAGATAAAGATGAGTATTCATGTTTAACATTCTTATATGATGGAATGATGGTGGAATGACCTCCTTAATATGGTCATAACCTTGATATGTTAATTGGTGGTTATCATAGACACATGGTTGATACTTTCTTATGCTAAACATCTACATTATGAATATGATGAGAGTTAATCATATCTAGATTCCTTTCATGTTGATGTAAAAAAGGATTTTTATTAATGTTAATATAACACTGTTATGATTCTTTATGAATATCTCCTAGCTCATTAATGCAATATTGTATTGATTTGGTGTATTATATATAAGTGATGTTGTGGGGCCTTGTTATAAGGCACGCAAAGATAATGATGATTTTGCAGGGAATGATATGATGGTGTTAATGACCTTTTGGCATGGTTGAGTCCTAAATGAGGTGTAATCCTCTTATGTTGATAAGGGTTAACACCCTGTGATATTGTGAAAAGAATTTTATATCTTGTGATAGTATGATGGTCTTAATGACCTTTGGGCAAGGTTGAGCCCTGAATAAGGTGTAATCCTCTTATGTTGATAAGGGTTCATACCTTGTGATATTTTGAAAATGATTTATATCTTGTGATAGTATGATGACCAATGTGGTCTCATGAATGGGAAGATAAAAATACCATGTGATGATGAGATGAGAAATTATGTTTCACATGTTTTATATCTTTTCAAAGTTGTGATATTTATATGCTTACTAGAAGTGAGTTAGGGTTTGTATGTCCACTTGTTTGATGCAGCCTTAATTCACCCAATTGGCATAACTAATCAACTGCAACTCTAATCATGTAGTGCCCTATGTCGTAGAGCCATCTTTAGGGTCCACACTTGTTGGATGGTGAAATTAGTATTCCTAAGTGAAACTCGGGGCACATAATTTGGAGTATGTGGGGGTGGCAGGTTGAGGATATATCCTTGTCATCCACAATGCAGATTGTGGAGGTTGTCTATGGTCATGCCTCATACATCTGATGTGATTCAGAACGGTTGTGGTCGTATCTCGGTGATTATAGCATGATGTGATTAGAGGACAACTGCAGTTGTACCTCAGTGATTGGTTTTGAATATCCTGGTTTCTAATGCCATGACTTGTACCATAGTCGGACTAGTGGTTATCAGCTTGACTATGTAACATACCAGATCTAGAACCCTACCCTAGAGCTTTGACCTTTTGGGTTTAGCCAAACAAGGTTGAGGTTAGGATTATCCTAATAACATATTGCATGAATAATGTGATATAATATGTCATATAATTCATTTGGTGATAATAAAATGATAAATAACTTAATTTCATGCATAATAGGATCTAATGGGCCTCTAATGGGCCTAATGGCATAATCCATGTAATAAAGTCTCAAAATAAAGAATAGACTTCAAATTCGTAATCTACACATTAAAATAAGACTACATGTCAATTTTCATTTAATTTAGATAACCTTGAAATAATATGGTAAGTTAAGAGAGAGAAATTGCCTAAAACGTGTAATTAATAAATAAATAAAATAATTGAGTGAAAAAGAGGAAAATAATGTTAGATATGTAATCTACATAATAAAAATAGCCTTTGGGTGAATTTTCATCCAATTTGGAGAAAGTTTGCTTAAAAGGTGAAATCAGGAGAGAGAAAGTATGTAGAACCTTCAAAATATTAAATAAATATTCAAACAACTCCAATATGTAAAACTGATAGCAAATTCGTATCCGACACATTAAATATGACTTGTGTGTCAAGTTTCATAAAATTTGGATAATCATAAAGCCATTAATGAAAGAGGAAAGAGAAAATATGATTTGATTTGTTTAACCCATTAAAAGTTTCCAAAAGGCAAAATTAAATGCATAATCGGAATCTACATGCCTTAATTGGCCTCTGTGCAAAATTTATCTTAATTTGGATAATGTTTGAACCCTTATTTGAAGAGAGAGAGAAAGAGACATTAAATGCAATTCTTACTTTATTTATTTGATCGATTTTACTCTGTCATGTGCTCTGCTTTTACACTTTTCTATCTCAACCGTTGGATCTGGTTTGGACGACATCCACGTCATCTCCTACCTCGAATAGGAGCTCGACTCTGACATGAACAGTAACACATATTTTTTGATTCTCTCTTTCTCCCTCTCTTCTCTACCATTTTTCATGATTCTTTTCCCATTGTGATCGGGAGATCTTTTCACACAGATTGAACCCGAGTTTTTCTAGGTTTCTTCGCCTATATAACCCCAACCTCGGAGGCTGCCGCCTACTACCCTGTTCTTCTTCTTCTTCGAGACTTCCTGGATACCGGGTGACTTCGCACCTAATTTGAGCTTTCGCTCACCTTCGCGGTTCTTTTTCGGGGCCTTTTCACTTGTTTTCTTGTGTGGCATGCCTCTCATGAGCCTCCCCTTGTTCGCCCTCTCAGAGGAGCTTTTTGGGTTCTAGTCCCTGCTCAAGCGGGTGGTGGAGGCTTGGCTTTATGGCCGGAGCGGTTCGTGGAGGTCGATCGAAGGTGAGTGTCTCCTCAATTTGATGTTCTGACCATGATTCTAGTTTTCCCTAATTCGCCCAGTCAAGCAGTTATCACCCTGCAGCCATGGTGCGTGAGTGGGGAGAAAGGTTGAGCCGATTTCCTGGTACTACCCTCATTGCCTCTGTTTTCTTTCTTTTCTTGCCTGAGGGCAATTTCGACTTTTCGCCCATGCTTTCTGATGTTTGGGGTGAGTCTGTGCATAGTTGACTATGCGAGTTGGCTACTTTCCATTGGTACATGTCACTGGCCGGGCCCATCTCTCTCTCTTTGTTTCTCAGCCGCTGAGTTGGTTTTTCCCTTGATTCTGATTGGTCCATTTTGAAAAATTGATAACTAATTATTAACTGATAAGAAAAATATAAATAAATATTCGTTGGATTCAGAAAAACAAGATCTAACTAATGGTACATGTTTTGATAACTAAATCTAAAGATTAATAATAGGTTTTTCAATGGATCTAATTAATAATGAATTAACTTGTAAAAATCATAACTAATTATCTATAAGTCAGAAAAATATAATAAAATATGTTTTGAACTCAGGAAAATATAACCTAAAATATGGTGTGGCTTTGATGACCTAATTCACTCATAATAAAAAGGTGATTTTTAGGGTTTTGAATAATTAATGGAAACCTAACCCTAATTCCACATATATGATAATAGGTGCTATGGAAGCCTAGGCTCAGACCTAGAAGTGTCTTTGGACCTGTTTGACTCTGAAGTTGAGGTATGATTGCATATCCTATTATTTCTATATTGAGAAATTCTTATCTCTTATGTATGTTTGCATCCTCGATTATTCCTTTTTGAGAAATAACCTATCTTTATTATTATCTTGGTCCTATGGACAATAGCCTATACACATTGCTCTTCTCTTTTGGTATCATGGTTCATGTGAACTACCTTTTATTTGTTATTGATCCTATAATCATAGATATTCTCTTGGAATCTTATCTTATTGCCTTGGTGCAATTTGGACTTTTGATATTATATACCCACTGTGATGTGGATGTTTACTTGTTGATATATGCCCACTGTGATGTGGAAATTTACTTGGTGATATATGTCCACTTTGAAGTGGATGATATATGTTGTGTTGTCCATTGTGTGATGGCAACAATGATTATTCTGACTATATTTTTCTACTTGCCTCTCATTAAACATACTATGTGATTCAGTAGCACTAGAGTAGTGTAAGTGCATTGATTTTGTTTATAGCAGATGTGATATTTCCTGCTCTTTTTTGGTACGACAAATAAACTCGTACCCAGGGCAAGATGTGTGTCTTGACCCATTTTATATATTTGGGAGATTGGCAGTATTCCTTTCTCTATCAGGCTTCAGCTTTATTGGGGTTGGCCGCCAATTGTGTTTATATTGTTCTTGGGCTATTTTTATCTCACATACATGCAAGATATTGATTATGGGGTGTGTTCCCTACTTGTTCTTTGTTTCCCACCATGGTAGTGGATTTATTTAAGGCACAATCCTTTTATATGTTATTTTATGGCAAGTATCCCTTTTGTCATGTTACTTTTCTCTTGATAACCCATTTGGGTGGTACTTATCTCTTGCATGGGAAGCCTTTTATTTTGATGTCCCTTATTCTTTATAAATTGCTCAATTTGCTTTTTAGTATGCACATACCAGCCTTTGTTGATGTCTCCTGTTGTTTCTCTTTTGCTGGGGTATGCTTTCAACCCTAGGTGGAGGACTTGGATGACAAGGTTTGATGACCTGGACTTAGAATATGAACATAAAGCTTGGAGAAAATCTTCAGGTGGTTTAGATTTCCTCTACATGGATCCTTGTGATGTAAGTTTAAGTTGCTCTCGTGTTTTATATAGTCATGCTTTTATTCCGCTGCTACGCTTTGGTCTTTTGATTACCATTATATAAAGATTTGAAAATTTTACACCCACTCCATCATACCTTCTGAGTGTGTTTGGACTGGAGGTTTTATTGTTCAAATTTTTAGTAAGGAGGTGATTACACTTGCTTACAGACTATATCTCACTGTGGTGGTAGCTTTGACGAATATGTCACAGCCTTTTTACTCATATCGAATGAGGGGAAGAGATCTTAGGATATTGGCACTCCTAGATCTTGTATGGAACCGAATAGCCCTTCATAGGGGTCAGTTGGACTTTGAATGGTACGATTGAAATTCCCTAGGGCGTAATAAAAGATGTAATACGGTCGTGTAGAATATTTGTTTAGGGTTATACATGACATTTCACATTGGATGATAAGCCTTGTTTGTAATATTTACATAAAGATGATGTTTAGTGCAATTAATAGATAGTATATATACTTATGTTGTGGATATGCTTAAGATTTTAGATGCGTACATACATTAGCCATGTTTATGTTGATAACTATACTGCTACTGCTGATTATAATCATGATGCTAGATATCTCATGTTGATAGTTATGTTTAGCATGCTAACCATGCCTTTGTAACTAGAGATGCATATACTACTAATCATGCTTATCCAAATAGTTGTGCTTATGTTTTTAGCTCTTCTTATGATGTTGATATGCTCAACCAATTATACATGCTCACGTTGTTAGCTATGCTATGTTACAAGACTTGCTCATGATGCTAGATATGCATATGCTACTGAATTTCTTATATTGTCAACATAATAAAGGATGATATTTTGGCTAATGATGATAGTTATTATCTTCTCATTTATGTATTTTGTTAATCAACAGTGCTACTGATCTTATTTGTTTTATCTAATTAAACTTCTTAACTATTTAATTACTTAAAAATGTTGTAATCAATAAACGTTGTTGGAGTTTATATATCTTGCTGGGACATGGGTCTCACCCTTGTTGTTCGCCACATTTTTTTAGGTAACCAGAAGTGAAGCAAACAAACATGTGGAAGCAAAGAGGAGCCATAGTAATGAATCTTTGAGAAAGTTGATTATATGTCTAATGTGTCCTAGAGTCATCCCTATACTCTTAGGACTGGGTGAGAAAAAGTTTGTATATGGTGTTTCAAACGAATCAGACTTTTCTTAGCATATTAATGTTTGTTGTGTGGCATATACAAATATTATTTTCCTGTGTATATATGTTGTAGATAAGGTTATAGAATAATTTGTATCAAATTCTTGATATAGCATGGATATAAGAAAGATGTTGGGCTCTTATGCAAATGTTTCTGAGCAGGTGATTACATTGAAATCAGTTTTAATTTACCCATATTTTTGGGTTTGTGGTTAATTGGTGATTGATTGTGTTTTATATTTTGAGTAATGTCATTTAGTGTAACGGGTTCTCACAACGACAACCTATTTTTTAATCCTCCACAAAACTGGGTGAGTGTCAACCATGACACAATAGCCACATCTGGACTGACAATCTTTAGAGTCACCAGCCCTATCTACATTTTGTATCTTGAGATAGAGATTACCTTGGACCGAGGACGTTTGTAGAGTAATCCCCATCCTATATCACTCTTGATGTAGCAAAGAATGTGTTGAACATTGGACCATTGGACCTGGAGTGGTTCACTCATGTGTTGGCAATACCCCAACAACATAGTTAATATATAGTCGAGTAATGATCAAGTAAATCAGGTTCTCGACTATATGACAACACTTCTTTGTATCAACAAAGAGTTTTCCTTCATGCATATGCTTCTTATGATAATCCGTTGGAGTAGACACTAGTTTTGATTCATTCATGTTGGTCTCTTGAAGTAGGTCTAAGACATATCATCATTGTGGCAAGATGATCCCCAAGGTTGAGCGGAGGACCTCAATCTTGAGGAAGTATCATAGAGTGCCAAAGTTCTTTGTGTAGAAATGTGCATGAAGGGATTGCTTCTGTTGAGATATCCCCATCATATCATCACTAGTGATGATGTCATCAACATATACAACAACAAGATAATGGCCATTGGAGGACATGGAGAAGAACAAGGAGTGATCAGTGGCTAATCTTTGAAAGTTAATCTATGTAAGGGCATCATATAACTTATTGAACCAGGCTCGTAAAGACTAGTTGAGACCATAGAGAGATTGTCAAAGATAACAAACTTTGTGAGGAGATGCCCCTTCAACAATGAAACTGGGTGGTTGCTACATGTAGACTTCCTCCATGAGATCTCTGTGAAGAAAGGTATTCTTGATGTCGAGTTGATAGAGCGGCCAATTGAGGTGAGCTGCAAGGGAGATAAGGATGTGAATGGAGGCAATCCTTGTCACTAGAGAGAATGTCTCATAGAATTCCATGCCAAAATTTTGTGTGAATCCTGTGGCAACTAGGCATTCTTTAAGTCATTCAACTGATTCATCCAACTTGTGTTTGATAGAGAAAACCCACTGAAACACTACAATATTTTTTTCATATTGGTGGGGTCACAAGATCCCATGCCTTGTTGTCATGGAGAGCCTGCATTTCTTCCATCATTGCACATTTCCACTTAGGATGACATAGATCATCTGTTTGACATTTAGGAACATATGTTGTGTCCAAGGCTGTAACAAAGGATTAGGAAGAAGAAGAAAGACATGCTAGATAACAAGTGTGAGAAATGGTATGCTTGACAGTGCAAGAGTGTATACCTTTGCATAGTGGTACTAGTAGATTGGATTGGTCTAGAATTGATGATAATGGTGATGTAGATGTAACCAGTGACTCATCTTCCATGTGCTACTTTGGTGATGGTGCTAGTGGTGGTAGTAATGTTGGAGGGCTTGATGGGATGAATCGGTCAGACATCGAGACCATAGTATCAATATGATCTACAAGGGGTAAGGTTGATGAAAAGAACATTTCATCCTCATAAAAGGTTACATCCGCAGAGATATATACTTTGTGAGAGCTAGGATCAAGACACTTGTACCCTTTTTGAGAAAATGATAACTAAGAAACATCATTCAAATAGCCTATGGGGAACGCTTTTCAGACAGGGATCAGAATCATGAATGAAGTATACAACACCCAAAACCTGAGCAGGTACCGGAACCAATGTGGATTGAGGGTAAGCAATGGAAAAAGGAGTGCGCTTCCTAAGATCAGAGGACAGTTGGCAAATGATGATAAATCAAACTATGAGGCCCGCATCTGACCAAAATTTCTTAGGTGAGTTGGCATGAGTGAGAAGAGAGCGTTTAATGAAAAGTAGATGATGATTCCTACACTCAGTGATGTCGTTCAAACGAACGTCAATGAATCATCCCTGTGTCACGGAAAAAGGAGGCAAAAACCTTTTGGGTGTACTCGAGGGCATTGTTGGTTCGAAGAATCTTGATAGAAGTTGAAAATTGAACCAAAATGAACTTATGACGTTCATGAATTAGTATAAAAACTTCATCATAACTTTGAAGTAAATAAGCCATGTAATTCTACATAAATCATACACAAATATAGTAAAGTATCTATACCCATTGTAACTAATAGTCCTGAATGGACCACACACATCACTATCAACCAAATAAAACATATGGGATGATTGTTTATAGGTACAAGTCGGGAAGGACACACAATGGTGATTCCTTATCTGACATACATTACAAGAAATACAAGAACATGACTACAAAGAATTATCTAATAGTTTAAGTTTGACCGGAGGTGGATGGCCATGATGTAGATGCAAGTGAAGTGGCGTAGAAGCAAGAAAGACTCACGATGGGCTTGAAGGTTAGGTGGAGAAGTAGTAGAGATCACCAAAGTGTATACTTTAACCAATCATCATCAAATTCCTCGAATCCTATAAAATGAAACCATATGGACCAAAGGTTACAAAACATGGAAGGTAATTACAATTTTTTCTACAGACGTTAGGTTGTATGGAAAACTTGGAACAAAGTGAACAACGATCAACTTGATTTTAGAAGATATTGAAATAGTGCCACGTCGAGTTACTTGTTGATTAGATCCATCTGTCATGGTGATCAAGGAGTGAGGGATAAATAAATCAGATGTGCTAAGAAGATGGGGCATATCAGTCATATGTTGTGTCGCACCAGAGTCCACAATCTAGTTGGAATTGGAAGCAAGCATAGATGTCCCAAAGTTACCTTGAGGAGAGGTGGTTAGGTTGATTGACGAAGAGGTAGTAGGCATTTCACCAACACACCATCCAGAGGTTATAGTGGTTGGAATGTTGTTGAGGAAGGGAGAATCCCCATAACACTATGCAGCTTTGAGAAGGAACTCATACTCCCCGTTTGACAATAAGACATGAGAAGTTTGAGAAGATGCATGTGATGGAGTCGATGTATCACCAGTTGTAGGGAAGATTCTTGACCGATGTGCATAGGTGGTTGGGAGGCATGGGAAGAGACCATGCCACATCCTTTCCCATATATAGTTGGTTGGATTGCCATGCTTTGAATGACATACGTCTTCAGTGTGGCCTAACTTGCTACAATAGGTACACATTGGTCGTTGGCCTCATCCATGACTACGACCTCTGGCTGCCGCAACCATTGTTGATAGAATTTCAGATTCAGTAATGGGAGAGATGCGAGGAGTAAGAAAATCTCATACTAGACCCAATCGTGCATATGTTTGGTCCGAAGATGGAAGAGTTGCACCAATGACAAGATGTTGTTTAACAACAACAAAATGAGGATGAAGCTTGTTGAGGAATCGTCCGATGAAGAGGGTTTCTCTCTCTTTAGTAACCTCAGTAGAGGTTGTTGGATAGAAGAACTTCTACTGGTTTCAAAGCCTTCATTACATCGTAATATTTTGACAAGTGACATTCTCCTTTCTGTTCAGAGAAGATATTGTCCATGGCATTGTAGATGTGAAAAAAGTTGTCATCCTGAGTGAAGAACTGCTTCATTTCGTACATCATCGTCTTGGCACATTTGTGCCACATGTACTTGACTACAAGTTTAGGCTCAATGTACCCCCATAACTAGGCGAGCACATGGTTGTTGCCTATAGTTAGGCAGTATCAGGCACAATAGGGGCATCGTCAGTGATAAACTTCAGTTTATCACGTGATTCGAGAAATGTCTGAATAACATTCATTCTTAGTAGGAAATTGTTATCATTGAGTTTGATAGTAGTGATTTGAGACATTCATTATAGATAATAGTAGGTTTTGACTTGGAAATGTCACCAATCATATAACAATGCTAAATCGGAATAAGGAGTACGGTACAAACAAGAAGTAAAGATATTAGAATACAACATGACACAAAGAACAGAATAGAAAATAAAAAGTATCAGAATGTAGCACTCGTATGAATAACAGAATAATAGAAAAAATAATTCCATAATGAAAATTCGGTAGAAAGAAAAATAACACTACATAATTGAACTCGGTACGAAGAAAGCAATACGATCGGAATTAAACTTGGTAGGAGGAATGACACTACCGGAATAGATCTCGGTAGGAAAAAAATTGATTAATGACACGGTAGGATATTTAAACATGAAATCCCTAATTTTAAGAAAAGTACTCAGCCGTATGAATTAAAGGAACCACAAAGATAAGAAAAAAAGTAAAATTTTGCCCCTTTTTATTTTGGTACTTTATATACTAGCACAGTGTGTTTTATTTTCCTTTTTTCCTTTAAAACTGCTGGTATCCCTTTTTTTAGTGACGAATCAGGCTGCAACTCTTTTCTTTAAACTTAATATATAGGCTGCTAAGATCTACAGCAATTAGTCTTGCTTGTGGAATAAGTTGGTTTTGTTTTTGTTTTTGCTCAAAACATCACAGCATCATGAAGCAATAGAAAGGAATCACGATGTGGATAATCACGAAGTGGACAATCATGATATGGACACTCCTTTATTTGCGCAAGAGTAAATAAAGAATAAGGAATCACGCCAATCGAATCAAGCTTTGCTTGATCGCAGTTTGTTGAATTTGCACAGCGCGCATGGAGGAAACGAAGCCGACAATGCGTGTAGATAGATTTCCGACAATGCGTGTAGATAGATTAGTGTGATGGAACATTAATGCAGGTTTTTTTTTCTTCTATGGCAACGAGATAGTTGCGGCCATGAGAGAGACACGGAACGACAATGACAACCTCAGACTAGAATAACTTGAATCAGTTCTTGGACAGCTAGAAGAAGAGAGGGGAAGGTAGGGAGGGGGATGGGGTAGAGTAGATTACGGCTAGTCGTTTGCGTCAGATACCATAAAAAAAGGATTGTCTCTTCCCTAACAAAAATAAGAGGATTGGGTCTCATATATATGAGTACATGTGCTGAACAGAAACAAAGGAAAATTACAATGGGCCTAAGCCCATCTAATCAAATATAGGAACACCAACACTAACAATAGGAAATCTCAAAACTCATATATAATGGTAAAAATATGTTCTTTGGGTCCCAATAAGTTTGGGTGCTAAGCTTCACATTATTTTAAGAATCCTAATTTTTTAATTTCATAAAAAAGAAGAAAATGTAAGATAAGGCCAAAATATTAAAGTAATTATAAAAGACATCTAATATATTAAAGAAATAGTATAATCCAACTCGTTGTTAGGAAATACGACATAGAGATAGGTACCTGGTTCTGGAGCAAGTCTAGGTGAAATCCTCGTTGATCTAGATGTGCACTCTATCTTAGACGGTGTCAGTGCTGCTCATGGATGCACTCGGACTCATCTGACTGCTCCTCCATGGCAGTAGACTCAGACAACTACTGCAACGACTCCCCCGATCTCGCCACAAATTGCGAGTTGAAGTTGTCCTCCTAGTTGCATCCAAATGACTCCTGCCTCTAGAGTAGTCCACACAGACCAACTAGATATGTCGTCGTCCTGCTAGAACGGACAGGAAGGAGTTGTTCCTCTTGTTCATGTACTCATCACCAACATGCTCTCCCACAACAATGATCCTCAGTTATTTCTCTCATGAGATATATGTAAGCATAATATCACATATCAAGTCACATGTGTATGGACATACTTTTCTTAGACTCTCTAATCAAGAGGCATTGGATATCATACTCCTGTCGGAGGGACAAATCTCATATATATCACTCATAGTCAATCTCCATGTATCAAAGTCACCCAATTATACAGTTATAACTACCCATATTTTAGAACTGTGTTTGATGATGTCAAAGTGTACCCAATGACATGTGATGAGTGCAGTAATTTCCGGACTAAGAACCGCAATCACCACCATCACTCTACGAGCTGACTATGACTTCCATGATGATGGCTTCCATGTGTCAGTCTCACGACGAGTCTGTCTGATACACTATTCCATAACATGTATCTGCGTGCTTGGTTTGATAAAGCCAAATCATGACTCATAAGATTGTATCATCAACCAAACCACACTCTGATCTTATGTGTTATTGTTGTCTATCAACCTTCTGCAATAACAACCGATCAGGCATATAATGAGAGTATTTATAAGTACTCTTAACATCGATATGATCTCATTTCTTCAAGGCTTATACTTGAAGACATACATCATTGAGTAATATTGTTATCTAAACATATATAGCGTTCCATCATTATCTCCTAACTGAATGAAACACAATAAATTGGAAGCTTGTCTTTTATTATTAATTATCAAATCATATATCTTATGCCTTATCCCAACCATCATATGATTGGCATTCTAGGCATACATATAAACAAACTCCCACTTGCACTTAGAGTGAATCACCCACGGATCTCATCCTGAGTGACCTAACATGACCTTCATGATTCTGTTGCATAAGTGCTCTTATAGCAGGTTTAGCAACATTTTCCTTTGTTCGGTATTTTTCTATTTTCTCATCTCTTTGTTGTACGACTACTCATATGAGATGGAAGTGTCTTAGTATGATGTCTGAGATTCCTAGCCTAACTAGTAGCTTCGTTGTTGTCATCAGTATTTCTACTTTGTCATCAATAGTTGGAACCTCACATAACATCACCCATATGAACTTCTTGATCCATACAATATCCTCTATTGCTCTTGTAATACAAAGATAGTTGGTTTCTTTTGTAGATTTGAACAACTTTCATTAGCTCAGAACCCTTTCTAGCTTATAGTTCTCATTTGATGCCAAACATAAATTTAGATTGTGATAGTTTTGTCAGTTTGTAAGCTTGTATGGGTGTAACCCTTTACATCCAACTCTTTCCTATTACCATAATCAAGGAACCAATCCTTTAAGTACTTCACAAGTGCCTAAGCATGTTATTTATGGTAGTCTGGTGATTATGACTGGATTCTGACATATATCATCTCATCATGTCCAATACATACAAGATTTATAGGCAGGTATATATATGTCTTCTCATCATGTAAATACATATGAGATGACCGCATATCCTCTCGTCATGTCCAATATATGTGAGATAACAGGATATGTTTTCTTCATGTCCAATACATACGAGATAATAGGATAAGTACATAACATTGCATTCAAGACATATCCAATTGTGAATGCATATGGAATCTATCCATGTGTTCCTATTCTTCATAAGAATTAGGACACTAGGCTCCTGAGAGACTAACTCAATGGATCATGGACATGTTTTCTTTCACTAAGTCTTGCATGCTAAATCGTTCAACATATTGCCAATGTATGTGCTCATTATTAGGTCAAGAAGATTTCTAGATCCAACTCTATAGACCTCAATCCCTATCACATAGGATGCTTCACCTAAACCCTTCCTATAGAAGGAACTTTCCTTTCCAGGTTTTAAAATTACATGATAATGACATTATTGTCCATCATTACGTGGAATATTAAATATTCTACCACTAAATCTTTTGTAATCACAGATTCCATCTTAATTCTGACTCAAGTCAAATCCTTTGACTGTCTTGTCAAATAGAAGATTCCAGATCTGAGATGTTTTCTTCAATCTACGGATTGACCTTTGTAGCTTATAGACTTTATTTGTATTATTGGATTTATAAAAACCATTATGTTGTGTCACATACATATCTTCTTAATTATTCCAATTAAGGAATGCAGTTTTAACATCCATATGCCAAATCTCACAGTCATACTAACCTGCAACAACAAGAATGATCCTTATAGATTTAACCATGGTAACTGGTGAAAGACTTCACCATTATAAACACCTTATACTAGTTTGAAATTCTTTGAAACCAATCTACCCTTCCATGTTGGTCTTTTTATAAAACCCAAATACACACTATGAGTTTTACCCCTGCAGTTGGATCCACCAAGATCATACCTTGTCAATTTACATGGAGTCCATCATTGATCTCATGGTCTCAAGCCATTTCTCATATTCTAGTCCCTCAATAGTTTTTAGGTAGGGCGTTGACTCAATTTCATGATCAACTCATTGCAATCTTGAGTTATAACATATCATAATCTTTCAAACTCAGGGCATGCTCTACTAGAACTATAAGGTCTGCCTTTACATAAGGAACTTGAGCTTCCACGACAGCTTGTGATTCTCCTTGTTCCTATTAAACCTCTTTAGGTTCTATGTTTTCTTATTTTCCTCAAACATTTCGAG
The DNA here is from genome assembly GCA_963693085.1 of Alisma plantago-aquatica. Lineage (NCBI taxonomy): Eukaryota > Viridiplantae > Streptophyta > Magnoliopsida > Alismatales > Alismataceae > Alisma > Alisma plantago-aquatica. The sequence goes on along the minus strand of OY856413.1, from coordinate 872,769,550 downwards.
TTCTACTTTTACTCCCACTGGATCCTTTGAAACTAATTTCCATTTAGAAATTTAGACATCCTAGAAACAAACACTTTGTTTTTGGATTGAGATAAGAGTAATATTTAACAAAATAAAATTAATGTGATTTTGTGGACAAAGCTTTTAAGAAAAAAAATTATTATATAAGACTTCAATACTAATCACTACAAAAGACTCATCGATACTCTTCCCATGCAATATCTCATTTGGTGTCTTTTTGAACCAATTTACACAGTACATTGGTTTGGTGCAAAGCATGTGTCAAAAAGAATATTGGAATATTAGCTAGATTTTATTGATAATCTCACCATGATCTAACAGGGTGTGATACCTTCTTTTTGACACATCATTATGTTTCCGATGGAGTTCATTGTGATACACTATCAAAGTATCTCCAGAAGGTTCTCAAACTATTTGTTTAAATATTTCAACATCGATCACATGAATGTATCCTAATACTTTACCAAGTTAGTTACGTACTTCATTCATAATCTCCTTGAACACTTCAAGAGATTCATACTTGTATTTTATTAAATACAAATATCTATTGATCACATCAGTGAATATAATGAGGTACTTGTAACTAACTTTAGCATTCATTCTAAAAGGTCTATGTACATCAATATATACGAGTCCAAAGGAATAGTCAATCTCCCACAACATGTAGTGAAGATCCTTTTGTCATATTGCACAACAAATAAGACATGCATGTATCTATTGGTTCAATAACCAAAAGAGTTTAGATAACCATCATATGGATTCTAGAAATGTATTTCTCATTTATGCATTCTAGATGACAATGTTATAGGTACTCATTGTTTGAGTTATCAAGACATAGGCCATTTCCATAAAAGATCATTATGTTCTTGTCATACACAACATATGATGTTTGGAAAGTACACAATACCAATTCTGTATTTGTATTATGTTCCCATGAATGACAACCTTTAACTATAGCGGCAACAACCCTTGTTGCATATAGTTCAACCTTACTTATTCTCTGGTCTTGAAGTGGAGATCTCTATCTCTATCTTCTTCTTGAGATCCTCTAAAATGAGGATAGTTCTTTACTAGACAAGTGACAATGGTGGAATTGTTTTCCTTTATCCTTTAACTGAAAAGGATAATTTCCTTTTACACTTACCCTTCTCCATGTATTGAGTGCAGAAGACTTGGACGTATGCTTAGCCTCTGAACACTTCTTAGCCTTGCCTTTGCCCTAAGACTCACTTCTACTGATCATCATCACCAATTTGTCCTTCTTCTTCCTCGATTTGGCATCAACATTCCAAAAATATGGTAAACTCACTATATGATTCATGCAACACTTGCGTAATCACATCTATGGTCAACTCTTGACCTAAGGGAAATCCCAAACATTCCACATATCCAATGATATTGAACACATAGGGTTCTATTGGAGAGATTATACCTTCTTTTTGTTACATGATTCTTAAGATGTGTTACCATCTCGAGAATGTCCATGTTTTCATATTGTTCATTCAACTCATAGTTCATACAACAGAGCATTAGTTATTCAATTGCCTATGGCATCATTTGCATGCTTCCAATAAGCATCCATTTAGCTTATGCGTATTTGGAGAGGGTTTCTCTAGCATTGGTCTATCAAGGGCATAGAGATTTAACTCATTGATGGGAAAATTTCTCAAACTCCTTAACCAATTGTGGAACTTTTTCCCATTTTTCCTTCTTAAGGACTGATCACAATTGGAACGTGTTTGTGTTTGACATTTGATTCTATAAAGAAATAGTGCAACCTTTCTCAAAACATTTATGATTTGGTTTGATTGGATAAATTTGATGATATTAATTAGGTATTTTATTAACTATTGTTCCCACTATTTTATAAAAACTGATAGCGCTCAATATCCATTCAAAATATTGCATTGTACAATATTCTAGTGGGCCAACATCCATATTTAATCAAATCACGAGTCAGCTTTGGCTGATTGACAACGACTTGACTATTTAGCATAGACCATCACGCCAATTGCATCACATGCAACTTTTGGATAGATCATATGTGTAACTCCTTTCTATGATCGTATGCATGTTTCTGGGCTTAGATGCTCTAAGAATCACCAGTTAAGCCTGACCCAAAAGTTGACACAATAACAATGTACCCCGCTTTGGCGGCACCTACATCATTACCATCACACTTTCTGAGATAGACGGCGTACCACACTTTGGCATCACCTATGCTTGGTCGATCTAGCTTTTCATGTGTGTTTCTTTTAGAAAGTATCTAAGACTTAATATTTTAATTGAGGGAGTTTGTATAAATACATATACTTTATCCCAACACCACATATATAGTATGTATCATATACATGCTATAACCACAAATGAGAACATGCAATAAAAAAAACACACAAGTGATGGTTATTGCCATACTAATGTAATTCCTTGGAGCCACAAGGAATTACAACCACCTATGGTCAGCATCATAGGCAACATGTTGTAGGTGATGATCTATGCTCGAACCAATTCAGGTTGATTAGTTCATCTCATGAATTGGTCGGCTCGCCTCCTAGTCGCTCAGTTGGGCTCTTCTGAAGCAGTTGTATGTTTCTCAGGTCCAAGCAGTGTCTGGACACCTCTAGTCGACGGTTGGGTGACCAATCGATCAGTTCATCCTCCTATCATCTAGCCTCCTCAGTTGTACAGTCAATCTGGTCATATCATGAGCCGGTCATTTCATGTTGTATAGAGGTCATCTCACGTAGAAGCATAAATTAAAACTATCATACTTTTGACTATATTGTAAATGCGGAAAACCTCTAGTTACATTCGAGGGGAAATAGGAAGAAAAAAAATCATTTACATTTGTAAAGGAGAGAGAGGCTCAGTATGCAAACCGATTAACAATAGGAATAAATAACCATAACCATGCACACACATATCTGGGGTTTTGAACATAACCATGCTTCACATCCACCATCAAAACTGATTTTATAATGAAGTGTATAAATTTGCATATTATATATATATTTGTTTGGGTTATTTATGTGGTTATTTAGACAGACATGTACATCAATCAATTTAAATATTTGCATTGTATGTAATAAATAAACTCAATAAAACTAAATATCCAATCATATTGATTATCCCAAAACATAATTAATCGACGTTGCTCTGATAACACTGTTGGAAAATATGACATAGAGATAGGTAGCGGATATAAAAAATTTACATACATATTTTCCATTAACCAGTAGATCGCATCAATAACTATGCAATGGGAAGGATTGTTTCATGAAAATATACCTGGTCCTGGAGCAAGTTCAACAACAATCCTCATCGATGTAGATGCACACTCTGTCCTGGATGGTATCTGTGCAGCTCCAAGATGCACTCATACTCATTTGATTGCTCCTCCATGGACAGTAGACTCAAACAACTGTTGCAATGGCTCCTCTGATCTCACCACGGATTACGAGTTGATGTTGCCCTCCTAGAAGCAAACAATGGAGTCTTGCCTCTAGAGTAGTCCACATGCACCAACTAGAACTTCTATTGTCCTAGTAGAACAAACAGGAATGAGTTGTACCTCTCATTGGTGTAATAGTCACCAACATTCTCTCCCACAAAAATGATCCTCAATTGTTTCTCTCATGTGGTTATCCCTCCCTAGTTGGGTAGGACTTGCCTGGGTATTCGTCGTTACCACAACCAGAGAGGACAACAATTGTCAGAGCAATTCATTCTCAATTGTCTGTGTAGTAGTTATGCTCTAGGAATCCCCTAGTACCCCTCTATATATAGGAGAGGTTAGGGTTAGGGTTCCCAATCCCCAAAAAATATGGGACTAAAATAGGAGTAGAAAGAACTGGAAAATCTTAAATTTTTGCAACAATTTTGGAAGTTTCACAACCTACATCAGCCGAAATGGTCTGAAAACTACTAGAGGGGGGGTGAATAGAGTTTTATAAAGATTTTAATAATAATTTAAATTCAAACAACCACAATGAAGATATTGGACAAGGAGACACAGGGTTTAGAGTGGTTCCAACTATAGCAAATACTATAGCCGTCAGTCCACTACCCGATTGCTTACCCAACCGGGATTTGAAAAGAAATTTATTTTATTACCTCACAAGGACTTTACATAAAATACAATTTCCTTTCCCAAACCCTTCAAGCAGCCTTTACCTAGAAGTAATCGCCCAACCTTGAAGCAGCCTTCCCTTGAAGTAGGTGCACCAACTCCCGTTGCACCAGCCTTCTGAAGTAGCTTCCCGTGCGATAGCCTTCTTGAAGTAGCTTGAAGTCCCCTTCTCCACTTGAGAAGTCAACCCTCTCCAATCCGCAGCCTCCAACCCTAGGAGTAGCAAGGAGAGTACAAATAATAAAAAGGAACAAGAAAGAAAGGAAATTACAACTTATCCTTTAAGCCCAAGGCTTGATATGCCTAGATCAAGCGTATAGATCTCCTAACCAAGTGTGTGAACTTGTGATTGCTGTGGGTAGGAGATTCTAGCCTATAGGACACGAATTTGAGCTAAGGAGAAAGTAGGCCAATGATCACAATGCTCAAATTGCTTGCAACAGATTGCTCAAGTATGCTCAAAGTATTTCTCAAATGTAACAAGTGTAAAACAAGTGTATTTAGGTGTCCTATGGCTTGTCCTATTTATAGGAATGGCCTAAGGATGCTTAAGGACGTTCTAGACAACTTCTAGGGGTTTCTAAGTGCTTAACTAGCCGTTAGGTACAAAGTTGTTGCTTTAACAACGGCTAATTAATTTATTCTGAAGTTGCTGTCAGAGACCATCTCGGTCGACAAATAGTCGACCGAGACACCTACTCGGTCGAACTTTTGTCGACCGACAGGCTCTCTGGAACAAGTGATTTGCAACGTCTTTCTTCAACTGCCAACTAACTTGTCTGTTGTGTCTAACGGCTACTTTGGATCTTTCTCGGTAGAGAAGATTGTCGACCGAGAGTGTCTCGGTCGAGGGGTTTGTCGACCGAGATTGATCCTGTTTCAAGGTTTCAATTTAGGCACTAATTATGTGTGTGTGAGTGTGCAAAAATAATCCTATTTGAATGAGATGACTTGTCTAACTGTGGTGTTTAGCTAGGGAGAATCTAACGCTTGATTTACATGCAATTCTAAGTACTTGTACATTATATTTTTGTACAAGTTTTTACAACAGTGATTACATTGCATGAAAAATATAAATATGTAAGCTTGTAGATTTTCCCTTGTTGCTTTGTCATCCTGCACACTCAAGTAGCTCGTTAGATTAATAAGAATGAAATGTTTGTCATAATCAAAACAAAGGGATTTATAGATGTCTATTTAGCCAACAATCTCCCCCTTTTTGAAGATGACAAACATTTCCAAAATATAAATAAAGGAAATATAAAACATATGAGTTTCATACCTTTAGATTACCTTTTGTAGCTTTTTCTCTTGTGTATAAAATGTGTGCTTATTATTCCTCATGAATTATGGAACATGAAATCCAGATCATTTGGGAATATAGCAACTTTCAATGTAAAGCCAAGAGTTTATTTATGAAACTCATTAATTGAGGTTTACATAATTTCTAAAATTTAGTTTTATATTTATCTCTCCCCCTTTGTCATTTCAAAAAGATAACCGTTAAGAATAAAAGACTCCCCCTTAATTAGATACTATGCTCCCCCTTAGATAGATATTCTACATGGATGTAATATCATTTTTGTCTAATTTAGCCACAATTTTGTTTCTCAATCATGTGCAAAGGATGTTAAGCCTTGAAATGATATGAGATCCTGTTAGGTTCATGGCATATGTATTGATTTCTCATCCATTTTACAAGGGATGTTAAGCCCATAAAATGATATGAGAATCCGTTAATCTCAGAGTACATAAAAATGTCTCCATCAAAATGCAAGGGATGTTAAGCCCCGATTTGTTTAGAGAGTTCCTTTAAGAACAAGTTATATCATTTTTCTGAAATTCATAGATTTCTTCATAACCAAAAGAAAATACTAAGCTTCTTAATCAAACAATCAAATTTGTTTTGATGAGCTCCCCCTTAATCTTACAATTAAAGCAATTTAAGGCTTCTAGGGTCACAATTGATTTTAAATTTTGATTTTGACCTTTATCAAAAGTATACGAAGATTAAGTACATTAAAATGATGTCCATATAAAAACCAAGAGCTTGTGTTTAAGTAGCATCAATATCAAAGAAAACATCTTCCAAAGTGGAAGTAGTTTAGCCAATTTTATCTTCAACATGATGAAGGGAAACATGATTCAGTTTTATTGCAAATGTGACAACATAAACCTGCTCGGTCGACGATCTTTTGAACGATAGTGTTCTCGGTTGAATAGTTTCTCGACCGAGAAAGTGTCTGGATTTATAACTGTTTTAAGTAAGTTGTCAATTTTGCCACAATTTTAAAGGTTGTATTTTTATTTATTACTCCCCTTATTTTGTATGTTCTACAATGATGATCTTATAATCCATATTTTGAATATGTCTCACAAAACAAATATCCATTGGAATCAAGTAAAGATGGTCAATTTCATTAAAAGCATTACAAGCATAGAAAGATAGACACATCATATAGAGATGACCCATTACAATTATTCAAAAGATATCATTACAATAACTCCAACATTTACTGGAAAGACTTAAGGATTACATCAATGTCAGGATCTTTCCCAAGAAAAGGCTCAGTTCCATAATACTGGACCAATGTTTGCCAATCTAAAGCACCTGTCTTCGTTAGAGCATATGCTTCCAAGAATGTAGGTACTCGGTCAAATCGGAAATGAGCGGCAATATCTTGCAATTGCATGGATGAAAACTGAGTGTGTGTAAGATCCACAGATGGTGGAGGTGGAGTTTGATAATAGTTGTATGAAGGATTGTATGGATTGAGCATGCCAGGATTTAAAGAATACGGATATTCATCAGGTTGGTTTGGTGAAAGGGTTTGCATTCTTTGGTTTATATAGGTCATGGCATGATGGTTATAGTCTAGTTGTTTGCTCAGGTGATATTGGGAGCCAGCAATATAAGTAAGAGTGTTTTGAATGGGGTCATGTGATAGGTTAGTAGAAGGAGGGGTGGTGGTATGTCTTGATGAGATGTTTCTCCTTCAACTCTAGCCCTTTTATGACCAAAATCAATTCCCATTTTTTCTACTGTATTCTTACTTATCTTTTGTGGTCTACGCTCCCATGTATATCCCATATCCTCAAGTGGGGTCTTAAGGAAATGTTGAGTAATTTGGCATATAAAATCGGCATATGGAGGATTGCCAGAAAACTCAAGCATGTTTTTAAGAATGATGCGGATAAAATTTGTGGGAATACGTTGGATAATGGCATATATTAGACACATACGAAAAACAGGAACTTCAGACTTATTGGCTCTAGGATGTATGTTTGTTGATACAATAAGGTTTACAATCCTAGCAGCTGGTTTAAGATTTATAGCATAATATGTGCCTCTATCTTCGTGACAGGTTGTATTGGATTTAAAAATGGTCCTTTTGATGTCACTAAGACTAATGGTGTGGTCATCGTGGAGAAATTGGTTAAGGGGGTTTCCAGAAGTAAGGTCAAGGCTGTCTTGATATTCATCTATGTCAAAGTTTAGCATTTCAAGAATATCCCCTTCAGTAAATCGGAAGCTATGCCCATTGACCATAGTGTAGAAGAAGATAGTTTCATTTTCAGAGTGGGAAATGAGGTTTGCATAGAATTCATTCACTACCTTGATTGAATAGGAAGGAAAAGAAGGGTTGATGAATTCTTTTAACTTTTGTACTTCGAAAAGGTCCTCCAAGTCGACGATGTTGATGAAGTCCATAACTTCAACTGGTCGTCGTGGGAGAGGAGCTTTAGAGGAAAGCCGTAGATATCGATCACCAGCATCTAAATCGACGAAGGCAATGTCGTTGATGATCGTCAGTGGTGGAGTAGCTTCCCGAGCTTCCCTTCCTTTCCTGCCGGCGACCTTCTTCTTCCCACGAGCAGATGATGAGGCCATTGTGTTGCTTGAAGGTGGAGAAGAAGCAAGGAAGGCTTGAGGATGAGGATGCTAAAGAGTTGCACAAAAATGCACTAGAGAGAGCCTATGGAAGCAAGAGTATGCAAGTGTGAGGAAGTGACCCGTTTTTGGTTCCTTTTATAACATTCCAGCGACCTGGTCGGTCGACGACTCGTCGACCGAGCGTCCGCAACGGTCATGTTTGCAGACGCGCCACTTGGTTCCCCAACTGTCATATAACGGTCATAAACGGTCATAACGGTCGGTTTACAACGGTTATATCCAACGGCTATTTCTCGGTCGAACAATTGTCGACCGACATTTTTCTCGGTCGAACATTTGTCGACCGAAAGTGTGTCTGATACTAAATCTGTATAGATTCTGTCGGTCGAGAGAGAGGGACTGACCGAGAGGTTTTCGGTCGAAGAGTTCGTCGACCGAGAGACTTACTGAGTACGAATTTGAAGCTGATTTTTAAGACTATTTTTGTAGAGCACACATATATAGATTTTCCAAGGTAGTAATATTGTGTTTATTATTGACAATATTGGGACAAGTTGTAATCATAAATTAATTTCTTTTAATCATAAAAGGATATCCAAAATAGTTATTTATGTCAAACTTATTTTAGATCGAATTTGACTACGACCATAGCGCCCCTTGGTCAAATTTTGTTTTGACCAAGAGGCTAATTTTGCAGATTTTCAGATTGAATATGTTGAGTATAATACCTGCATTAAATGTCAAGTTGAAGCATAATACTTAAGATTCTTAGGTACAATTCAAATCTTCAAAGATACTAATTTATGGATTGTGTTGCAAGCACTAATATATAACTAATAAATTATTTTGCTTTCCTATATTTTCATGGATCCATGCATACAATTTTCATTATCTACGCGCACCTAATGATGAAAGCGTGTTATCAGCATACAATGATAATTCCATTACATGATTAGTATATGAATAGACCAGAAAATACTTTTACGAACAATCATGTGAAAATAGGAATTTCCTTTGACTAAGCATAATTTCAGTTTAAACTTTAAATCATCTAGGGAATAAACTAATATTAATTTCATTTACATTTGTAATCTCACTATGTTGAGTTGAGATAGACATAGAAATATGCAACTAATGTTTTTGGTCATATCTCAACTTGATTTTGTTCATTTAGTTTGGCGGTTTTGGAACCCAAACTAACTCGACATCTTTTCTCTTATAAGGACATGAAAAAGAGTAATGTCCAAGACGTGAGCAATAATGGCAACATATAAAATCAACCTCAAGTCGTTTTCTATGGTTTTGTTCTAGGTTGTTCTTTGGTAAAAATGTATTTGTTCCTTTAGGTACATATATAGTTTGACGGGTTTGTGACTTTTTCCAACTAGGTTGATAGGACTTCCCTTTAGGCTTATAACCTAGTCCTCTTCTCCCAATTTGATGATAGGAATTATCTAAGATTTGATCAAGAATGCCATTATTATTTAAATTACTGACTTTTTGTTGTAACTTGGCAATCTCTTCCATTCTCTTCTTAATATCTAGTTTTGCTTGGTCTAGATTAGATGACAATAAATTTCTTTCTTTAACGATAGTGTCATAATCTATATGAGTGCATAATAATGGTTGTTTTTGAAGATCGTTTACTTGAGTCTGCAAGTTTGAATTTTCAACAGAAAGGAGCTTGCAATCGGCTTCCATAGATTTTAACTTAAGATCAGAATATTTATTTCCCTCTTTGAGATCCTCATTTTCAGATGCAAGAGCAAGAAGTTTAACATTTAGATCATCATTTTCTTTATTTGATTTTTTTAATTTCTTTTTGCACTCAACATATTTATTATGTGTCTCTTCAATAATAGCAACTAATTCTTCTTTAGATAAATCAAAAAGACTTACCTCTTCTTCTTCTTCACTAGTTGTAGCAATAAGACATTCTTTGTGCTCTTCCTTTGATATCCATGGGCATCCGGTTGTTTTGTGGCTTGTTCCTAAACACCAATTGCAGCAACTTTCACCATTTCCCTCCATTCTTCAAGACCTGGTTAGGGTTCCTTGAAGCCTGCTCTGATACCAAATGAAAACTACTAGAGAGGGGGGTGAATAGAGTTTTATAAAGATTTTAATAATAATTTAAATTCAAACAACCACAATGAAGATATTGGACAAGGAGACACAGGGTTTAGAGTGGTTCCAACTATAGCAAATACTATAGCCGTCAGTCCACTACCCAGTTGCTTACCCAACCGGGATTTGAAAAGAAATTTATTTTATTACCTCGCAAGGACTTTACATAAAATACAATTTCCTTTCCCAAACCCTTCAAGCAGCCTTCACCTAGAAGTAATCGCCCAACCTTGAAGCAGCCTTCCCTTGAAGTAGGTGCACCAACTCCCGTTGCACCAGCCTTCTGAAGTAGCTTCCCGTGCGATAGCCTTCTTGAAGTAGCTTGAAGTCCCCTTCTCCACTTGAGAAGTCAACCCTCTCCAATCCGCAGCCTCCAACCCTAGGAGTAGCAAGGAGAGTACAAATAATAAAAAGGAACAAGAAAGAAAAAGGAAATTACAACTTATCCTTTAAGCCCAAGGCTTGATATGCCTAGATCAAGCCTATAGATCTCCTAACCAAGTGTGTGAACTTGTGATTGTTGTGGGTAGGAGATTCTAGCCTATAGGACACGAATTTGAGCTAAGGAGAAAGTAGGCCAATGATCACAATGCTCAAATTGCTTGCAACAGATTGCTCAAGTATGCTCAAAGTATTTCTCAAATGTAACAAGTGTAAAACAAGTGTATTTAGGTGTCCTATGGCTTGTCCTATTTATAGGAATGGCCTAAGGATGCTTAAGGACGTTCTAGACAACTTCTAGGGGTTTCTAAGTGCTTAACTAGCCGTTAGGTACAAAGTTGTTGCTTTAACAATGACTAATTAATTTATTCTGCAGTTGCTGTCAGAGACCATCTCGGTCGACAAATAGTCGACCGAGACACCTACTCGGTCGAACTTTTGTCGACCGACAGGCTCTCTGGAACAAGTGATTTGCAACGTCTTTCTTCAACTGCCAACTAACTTGTCTGTTGTGTCTAACGGCTACTTTGGATCTTTCTCGGTCGAGAAGATTGTCGACCGAGAGTGTCTCGGTCGAGGGGTTTGTCGACCGAGATTGATCCTGTTTCAAGGTTTCAATTTAGGCACTAATTATGTGTGTGTGAGTGTGCAAAAATAATCCTATTTGAATGAGATGACTTGTCTAACTGTGGTGTTTAGCTAGGGAGAATCTAACGCTTGATTTACATGCAATTCTAAGTACTTGTACATTATATTTTTGTACAAGTTTTTACAACAGTGATTACATTGCATGAAAAATATAAATATGTAAGATTGTAGATTTTCCCTTGTTGCTTTGTCATCCTGCACACTCAAGTAGCTCGTTAGATTAATAAGAATGAAATGTTTGTCATAATCAAAACAAAGGGATTTATAGATGTCTATTTAGCCAACATGGTCATCTCACCTAGTGAGACGGTCGTCCCACACGTGAGACAATTGTTTTTCCTAGCAAGACGATCGTCTCATACGTGATATGGTCATTTTACTAAGAGAAAAGCTCGTTTCATAGTTTTTTGTTTTGTACATATGCTGACAATTCAATTCCAATTAGTACTCAACTCGACCTCAACACCAATCCTTGATGCAATCGAACTGCACCCCCGAGATGACCATTTCATGCAACTGAGATGGGCATCTCACACCAAGCTAGATGGTCATTTCACACAATCAAGACAGACATCTCGTAGGCCAGCTCAAGCAAAATTTCAACCAATGTACAATACAATCAGTCTAACACTTCAAACAATAGTCTAAACACTTGAACTGATCGTTTGGCATTCTCGTCAGCTGATTTGTTGCGTGAACTGAAATACCTAAACACTCTACTAATATATTCAATCATCATTCAAGATCAAACTCCTCTTATATATGAGTTCCTATGTGTGTGACCCTTAAGGTCTCATATCACGTTGGCAGTGAATGTCCATAGCAACTTATGACATCACAATCAAAGAGTGGTGTCTAGTAGCACATCATTTCTACCAAACTGAATGAAAAGTTGGGGAGAAACATAAACCTACAAGATATGTATGGTGTTATAATGTTTGTATAGTTCATTTTTCACTGATATCCAGATTGAACTAGAGGAATGGAGTAGTCATCATCAATATAATTCAATCAGAGCAGACTGTATGAGATATATGTAAGTTCAATATTACATATTGACTCACCTTTGTATGGACATACTTTTCTTAGTCTCTCTAATCAAGAGGCCTTGGATGCCATACTCCTATCGGAGGGACAAATCCCATATCTATCACTCATAGTCAATCCCCATGTGTCAAAGTCACCCAATCATCACCGTTATAACAACCCAGTTTCAGGACTATGTTTGATGAAGTCAGAGTGTACCCAACGACATGCGATGAGTGTAGTGATTTTTGGTCTATGAACCACAATCCCCACCATCACTGTGAGAGCTAACTATGACTTCCATGATGATGGCTTCCATGTGTTAGTGACATGGTGGGTATGTCTGATACACTATTCCATATCATTTATATGTGTTCTTGGTTGATACAACCATATCATGACTCACAAGATTGTTTCATCAACCAACCCACACTCTAATCTTATATGTTATTATTGTCTATCAACCTTCCACAAAAACAACCGATCAGGGATATATTGAGAATATGTAAATGTACTCTTAACATTTATATGATCTCATTTCTACAAGGCTAATACTTGAGTACATACATCATTGAGTAATATTGTTCTCTAGACATCTATAGTGTTCCATCATTATCTCATAACTGAACGTAACAAATAATTTCTCTTTCTTGTTTTGATGACCTATTTGGGTTGTAATCTTACTCACTTTGATCTGTTGATCTATATTGGATTTTTAAATTACACTTTGCTTCCTGATGAGACCCAATTTGTGAAGTTTAAACCATGTTATACCTTATTGTAAAATGGAACCCTAATTTTTCCCACTTTTTTGGTGGATGTTTTATAATTTCCATTTATGTGATGGCAATTTTGTTTATATGATTAAACTTTCACATGCCTCTAAATTTTGCATGCTTTGTGATTCAATAGCCCTAGAGTAGTGGAAATACTTTGGTTTTTAGGTTGCCTGACCATGTTATATTTTTGGTATAAAGGTCGTGTGCCCCATACTTGGGTTTTTTGCTCACTTTATATATATTGGAAGATGGTTTTGTGCCATACTCTATTAGTTTTAAGGTTGTGAGCCTTCGTGACCATTGTTTATTTATATTACTCTAGTTTATGCTTATCTCACATGCATGCAGATTGAATATTATTATTATGAGTTTCATGTCCTAATTTCTTTATATGTTCTTTTGACGAACACATTTTATATTTTATTATTGTCTAGTATTCTTCTTGAGTATCATCTCATTGCAATTATTTCAACACCAATTGGGTGGTACATTCCTTTAAAATGGGAAGCCTAGTTACACTTTATGTCCTTTATTCCTTATATTGCTCAATGCCCAATTAATATGCTCGTACTTGCATGAATAGTGATAATCTCCACTTTTCTCTTCTCTTTCAGGGTACACTTCCAACACCAAGTGTAGGTCACAAAGGAGAAAAGCAAGGTTGATTAGGACAACATCAAGAGTAGTTGAACTTTCTTAGGAGATAGACTCAAGGTTGTTAGATGACACTGCTTATCCTATGTTAGTTTAATTTTCATCTATCTCACCCTACGTTGTGAAGGTAGTGATAATATCAAGCATTTTTATAGTTAGAAATTTTGCATTCCAGTACAACATTTGGTATCTTGAATCATACTTTGAATAAATATGATTATCATCCCTTTGTGAAATGTTTAACCATGTGTTTGGCGTATGGGATGTTTCTTTTTTATTTGATTTAGTAGGGATTGGATCCCCTCTCGTGTCTCACTCCTTACAAGCTAATCTTGAGCACCATCATAGACCCCTTCCTTTGAGAAGCTAGTCAAAGGCCTTATGATATTGTTGGTATAATGTAAATGAACTTATAACATGATTTCATGTTAATAAGAAAGTTTTTAAAAGTTTTTTCTTCCTTTCTTGTTATTACATTATGATTTTTCCAAGAAATATGTGTTCTCTTAAATATACAATTTTATATGTTTGCACAACATACTCAACACAATTGCGTTGATGTGTATCCATTTCATTGTTTTAGGTAACACATATATTATGAATCTCTAACAATGATTAATTATTCCCCACTTATGGTAATCTTCTCTTACTCTAATGATATATAGTCAAATGCAAATGAATTTCCTCTCTCCTTTAGCTTTTTCTCCATCATGAGTGAGTATTTGGGTAAAAAATGGTTATGTGATAGTTTTCTCTAGAACACATGATATTGTCATTGGTCAATAACATATGCAAAGTACTAGGGTCAAGTTCTCTAGTCTTGGGTTTGTAGATTTAACTCTTGGATACCAATTTAAATACACAAGAGAAAGATATAATGATGCAACAAATCCTCCATGCAGAGATCCCTTTAGGTTTTGAACGATACTCTTCTTTTTTTACATTTACAATAAAATAGAAATATAATAAAGTACCACTCACAACTTCACTACACCAAAAACTACAAAAGACCACACACACCATAACATTGTTTGAAAAAGACCACTCCACATGGTCATATTATTTTTACATATCTAATTTTATGGCCAAAGATCCATGTTTAACTTTGCACTTCCTATTTGTAGAAGAGAAGATCTAAAAAGGTATGAAAGAACGTTCCATTGTTTAGTATTCCTAGGATACGTTCATTTGTAGGAAATAATATTGCTTAAGAAACTCTTTAATATGTTGGCCAACAACTTGTAGATGATTTTATACATGGTGTTACATATAATGATGGCTCTGAGGTCACCTGTCAGTATATTCTTTACACCTAGGATTGAGAATTGTGTTGGTGTAATTGATATTAGCATTATAATTATATACTCTCCTTCATTTTTATGGTGTACTTTTAAACATCCTTCCTTATGATATCCAAAAAACTAAGAAGAAACTTACACAAAAGACATTGGAACCAAAGGTTGTTATAGGATGCATATAGAAGAGACCCTTCCACATCTTCTATTTATTTGGCTCTCTTTGGATGGTGTTGTTCATATGTTGAATGATCGTACTATATGTACCTCTAAAAGTTTTATCAAAATCAACATTCCTTTATGTAGTGAACAACGTATTGTTGAATTCATGTGTGACCTTGCTAATCCACTCAACGTCATTTTTCCACATGCCATTATCATCTTTGATTCTCTCCACATTTTTGTGCCTTTGCCTTTCGGTGTACTTATTTAAAAAACTTAGTGTTAAAGACTCCATTCTGCATCTCATCTTATTTATAGTGAACTAGTAGGTTTCATTGAGTTATTGGAGCTTGAAAAATTCCTACATGAGGTCATTATAGTTGTTCATCATTATATAAGCATTGATTTAATTTGCAAACTTTCAATCTTTCAACACCCTCTTTAAGTTTTTTACCACCATTGTTGAGTTACACCTGAGCCAACATGTTATGGTTTATGTGTGCAAGTTGATTTTATCGATCAAAATAGGAGACATGCTTCTTTCCCAATTATACAATGACATTTTGCATTCATTATGTGAAAGCCACTACTCTTAAAAGATGAAACTTTGTACATGGTTGATGGGTCATTCAAGATATGCATTGTTCTACAAGATTAGAGAGTTATTTTATCTCACCACTTACAAGGTTTTGACTTTTTCACATGGAAAAATATTACACCATGTAGGAATATCTCGGGGCATATACGAGAATACTTTGACTACAATGTTATTGTCTTTGCCTCTTATCCATGTAAATGGATATCCTCTAAATGATAATTCCATAAGAACACATCCATCTACTAGATCCCTATAATAATCAAAATGTAGTGCATTGGTGTCAGCCCCACCAAAATTCTTGTCGTTGCTAAAATCCTTGTTCAAATCACCTACAAAAAAATGACACAAGTGTATTTAATGTTTAAGAATCATCTTGCATGTTTTGTAGTTGAGATGGTTGTCTGAAACACCGTGAATGTTGGTACACCACATTTCTCAGTTGTCTCTCTATCATCTGGCTCAACATCCTCAATAAGTAAATGTTGTTGTGAATAAAATATTTTGTTCATTTTATTATCATTCAATAAGAATCGATGCCACTATATTGGTCTATATTTCTTGTTGTACAATCCACTAAGAAATCCATATAAAGTTTTGGTGTATTCAAGATCCAACTTATTTGTTGTTGGTTTCCATCACGTAAATTATGTCAAAAGATAATAGAGGCTATTCGATATATTGATAAGAGAAATCCCCCTCCATTATATAGGAGAAGGGGGAAGCATACAAACTCAAGACAAATCCTAATGGGCCAAGACACAACTAGGCCCATATTACAAATACACTAAAACAATTAACTAAATAGACACTCTAACACTCCCCCTCAAGCTTGAGCTAGGGAGAATCCCAAGTCAACTTGCAAACAGACAAAGAAACTAAACATAATAAAAGGACAACAAGCCCATACAAGAATTTCTCCCCGTCAATATTAAAATAAATCATTCAAACACTCAAATACTCCCCCTCAAGTAGATAATCCAAAAGCGGGTACATTGGAAGGTAGCAGGATCTTTTTAATCAGTGTGAAGTTGCATCGGGAGCATATCAACCAGCAATAGAGAGGAATCATGGTCATCATCACAGTCGTTATCATCATCAAATAGGCCAGAGAGTGTTGGAACACAATAAATAGTAGATAACATGCATATAAGGCAAGGACAAGTAAAGAGTCAACATAGTCAAGGCATGAACAAGACAGAGAGTGCTTACATAGTTGCAGACTATAGATTACGTAGCTGGAGAAAATACCAATATCCAAAGTAGAAAGCTATAAAAAGCCTCTAAGATGAATCTAGTAGAAGAAAAGCATGAAGCTCCACCATAAAATGTAACTCAACAAAGATACAATCATCATCTCATCATATAAATTCCATCCTTATAGCATATGTCAAAGTCTAGAGAGTGTTGGGTCACAGTCGCAGTAGATGTGTGCAAGGAACGTACAAAGAATTAATGTGTAAATAGAATATGAATAAAAGTAGTGCAAAATCACAAAGAAGCAAGTAAAATGTGCTAGTCATAGCACAAGTAGCACCAATTACTTCATCAGATAGAAAAGAAATCAACACATAGCAGATAGGTAAAGAACACCATTGTGAAAATTGATATGATGATGAATAAGAAATGGTAGCAACAACAAGATCCATATAGTAGAAGAAGCAGCCACAAAAAGCCTACTAAACAGTGGAAGAATTCACATAGAAGTAAAAGAAGCACCTAATAGTAGTAGAAGCATCCAAAAAATAGCAAAAATAACACCACAAAGCAAGGTGAAGATCCACATATCCGTAGTAAAAGTGGTGTATAATGATCCATATAGAAACAGAACTAGGATGTTCTTCTTCTCTTCATCTCTCCTCCATCTCATATTTCCTCTCTACTCATCATCCTTTTTTCTCCCCCTCATTCCAACCATGAAAAGTACCAAGAGTGGTTGGGGTGGAAAATGATAAAGAAACGCCCCCTGAAGAAAAATAGGTCGTTGCAATGTCGGTGGTCTTAGGGCATGACCCCCCAATTAGGGAGGCCCGCTTCCCCTTAGTAGGCGGGAGTCGAGGGGAGGTCGCCCCTCATGGGACTTGGTGGCAGAGCCTCTAAAAAAAGGTCTATAAAAAATTTTAGAGAAAAATCAAGCATAAATTTGCATAAAGTAAATTATTAGAAGAAAATTAATAATAATCAACCGGTCTCTACTGTAGCTATGTGTGTCAATCATTCGTCAATCCTATAAATAGATTGATTGTGAATAGGCAATCAAACTCTTTGGCAACCCCATGAAATCCATCTCTAATAGACTCAATACTCATTGCACACGATGGCGTAAGGTCCAAGGTGAAGGCAAAATTTTTGAACCACCATGGAATGAAGATGTAATTGGTTTGAAAATATAGAGAAGAAGCAATAAACAAGCATCCTGGGTCGATGATCACTGCTGCAACTGATCTAGACCGTCTAGGGCCTCAAGCCCTAAGATCAGTGGTTCACGGGAGGCAAATTGTAGTACCCAAGCTTCGAGGAACCACCATGGTGCTGAGGATTCCTCATCATTACAATATGTATGACAATAAGAAGTGTGTAGAAGGCAGTGTTGGTTGGGGAAGATGAAAGAGGAGGTTTGTTTGTTACTGTTGTAAGCTATGGCATAGAGGTTGTCTTTAGCGTCCAGTCCACAATATGGTGTTGAGGACGACTCATTGTCTTGATCCCAGTTGGCCCTACACCATTGCATATAGGACTTGTGAAGGCTGAGGTCGAGGCAACAACATCATTGCTTGATTCAGATACCCCCTTGGAGTGAAATTTCATGTGATTGGGATTCCCCTGATCTTCCGCTCTCTAGAGGAAGGTTCTGGGTTTGACTCCTGCAAAGGTCGGTTGGATTTCTATCCTACAGATGCGACAAAAGGCAGTGCGGTGAGAGACTAGAGATGGGGGAGGTTTATGGATGCTAAGAGTTTTATTGGAGTTTCAACCATGGTGCTTAGTAGAATAGGTGGAACTTTGCAACATGATAAAGAAAGATTGTTTATCAAGTAACAATTTATGACAACAAAGATAGTTCTTCGGTGGAGCACATAAGCAATGGCCAGTAGATTAGAAAGTAGAGGTGGCCAGTAGTGAGGTCAAAATATGAGTGGCAGAGATAAAAAAATGACAATCAAAGGTTAGCAAAGTGCCAAACGGGTGACTAAGCCAAGAAGGGATGGCAGCCGCCAGTAGGTAGAGGAAACTTTTTGTCTCTCTCTAGGGTTTTCGATCATGCTCTGATACCATGTCAAAAATAAAATAAGGATATTTGATATATTGTTAAGAGGAGTCCCCCTCATTTATATAGGAGAATGGGAAAGAATACAGACTTAATACAAACCCTAATGGGACAAGACACAACTAGACCCATTTTACAAATTGACTAAAACAATTAACTAAATAGACTCTCTAACAAATTATAAATGTGTGATCCTTCCAATGAATCTTTTGAAGGGATTGAACTATACCAAGGTTTCCCAAACCTTGAAAATTTGCATTTTAGTGTTTCATTTCCCATGATGTTGTTTGTCGAAGTCAGACATTGTTATTTGGGAGTATGCCTTGCACGCCATATTTGTCCCTTTATCTCTCCCCAATTTTCCACATGTTGTGGGCATGTAATTGTGAGACTAATATCTTTTTGTGTACTTTTTGATCTCCAAGGAAGTTCCTCGATTTTATTCTAGTTCTAAATCCAATATTGAAACTTGGATTGTTCCTCCCAAATGTTTTTTTGGTTAATAATTTCCCATGTTCTGAAAAAGCATTCACACTCTTTTCGTAAATCTAAGTAGATTCTCAAATGGGATATTTTAGAAACTCACCCAAAGTAAGCACTCATGGAAGGGGTCATCTCTGAGGTTGATTGGTTATTAACAACTTCTTCAATAAACTGCCAAAACTCGAGGACCACCTTTGAGAATATGTCCCTTGTGTAGTATTGGTCCTCTTTCCTCCATTCACCCAAAGGTTTTAATACTAATAAATTATCACCAATAATTGATAATGGTTATTTGAAATATTTGGATGTTCTATGACCTTTTCTTATAATCTTGGTCACAAGTTCTCTCCTAAACATCTCCTCCATCATTTACTTTCCATCTAATAAGTCAACAATATCCTTTTTTTATGTGATCCTTAATGATTTGCGTTTCCTATCTTGACATCTGCCATTTTAGTAAAGGTGGGAACCACACTCAGAGGTGGCGCCAACCGAAAAAGGAGTGGAGGGAACCCTAATATTCACCATTTTCTTCAGAGATAACACATTTTTCTAATTATAAGTTAAAGGTAGTATCATATAGATGAGCTAAAAACAACAACAATTTTAAAATTATCCCTAAACTTGGAGAATTTTAAACATATGAGCACGGGCTCACTTTTTCTGCAAGTCAAAATTTCCACATCCTTCAGACTTAAAATATTTAGAATTTTTGAAAGTCATTATCAAAAACTAATATTATGGATTGAGTTTTTGTCATTTTTAGTTTTCATTCACTATTCACTTATCTAGTCTACATTTTGCATATAATTATTACTCAATTGTATGGAATGTAATACTTTATAGAAGTCATCACCATTACAATAGAAGACATAATTAGGGAGAAAATTTGCATTGAATTTTTAGAAAGGAGAAGGAACTAGGGGAAAGTATAGGGGTGTTATAGGTCATCAGACCCCTCCTCTAATTCGTTAAAGTACTAAGAAGTGAGTAAAACACAACAACCCAAAGATATATCGATTTTGTTTCAATAATACAAACAAAAGTTAACCCTTGGTTCAATTATCTATCAAATATTATTTTTAACATTTAAGAAAAGAGAAACATAGTATTATGCACTTGCCTATTGGCAGTCCAGCCTAATGGTTTCAATTCTTTGTTATACAATATCTTTTATGTGTGAAAATATCAAACAATGCCTAGATATTGAACTTGAGGTCCAATCTAACAAAATGCTCTCAACAACAAGAAGAGAGATATGGATTTTGTTCATTGTTTCTCTGATTGCAAATATAAATAAAAGAGAATGTGGAAAAAGGACAGGAGTAGCAGAGATCTCTCACTATCTTATGTATTCTCCTTATCTTCATGTACTTGTTCATACCTTTGATGGTTGAGCCTAAAATTTAAATAAAGAATGTATATACATCTTTCTACGTTGTTGATTTTATGTCATTGGTATTTTGACTTATTCTCACACACTGTGAACACTTTTTATGTAGAATTTGGGTGTTTCTTACCTCTATATCTATTGTTCTGGGATTTCTATTTCAGTTGTGTCCTGAAATATCCTTGTCATATATTTATTCAAAAACCCACGATTTACAAAATTAATAAGGTGTGTGTACTACAGAGGTTAACACAAACACACCTAGGAAAACAAGTACCGAATAACATATGTAACATGTGTTTCTTATTTATAGTGTCTTTTAATTTTTTGTTTTGTTCACTTATCAGTATTTTTTTGTATTTATGTGTGAATAACAATATTCCAATTTGAGTTGGATAAGATCAGACTAATATATATATGATATAAATCAAGTTGATACAAAACTTCTAATTTTCTCATATATTTCTCATTTTAATGTAAAATCATTATGTTTGATGGACAAAATATAAAGGACACCGTGAAGCTTTGAAATAAATTATCACAATTGTATATGAAAATTCCCAAATCAAATGGATTAATTCGTTCAATATAATTAAAAATAATGAAGTTGATTAGTTTTCAAATCCAGATTAGGGTCAAGACTATTTGAAACTGAAGTTTACTAGGTTGCTGGATTTATTTCATCTTTCATTTGGTATATACACAAATGATATCTCCTATCAAATCAACATATATTTTTAATATTGATTTAACAAAAATATATGGCGATATTGAGAAAAATTGTTGCTAGATTTGTGTAAAATACTTATAATATTTTCATCCATAAAAATACATTGAATCCATCCTTTTATTTTTGTAAAAGATTGTTTCTTTTCTTACTCTATGTTGCTATGAATGTGGAGTATGATCATAACTAAAATTACTAGAACCACACATAATTTTTAATAGTTATACATTTATGAAAAAGAACTTATTAATTCAGTAACTAATATCCTAGTCATTGAGTATCTACTCATATGACTCATCTACATCAACACCCTAGCTATTTTCTAAATGCACCAGTGGAATCCTTGACTCCCAACATATGACGGATGATCGATTTAGCCTACTCGTATGAATCACCTATATCCACACCCTAGATATTTTCTAAACCCACCAGTTGAATCCTTGACTCCCAACATATGATGGATGATCGATTTACCTACTCTAATGACTCATCTATATCATCACCTTTGCTATTTTCTAAACCCTCCAGTGGAATCCTTGACTCCCAACATATGATGGATGACTGAGTTAGCCTACTCTAATTACTCATCTTTATCAGCACCCTAGCTATTTTTGAAAATAGCCAGTGGAATCCTTGACTCCCAACATATGATGAATGATCGATATAGCCACGTAATTAGGGTTCCTAATGTTTATTTGGTAGTACCATACATATATATATGCAGTTGAGGAGCACCAGACAGATCTATGGCATAGATGGCTAGGACACATGAGTGAGAAAGGCTTGAATATTTTATCAAAGAAGAGATTGATTCCTTGTGGCAAGGATATTGGTCTCAGTTCATGTGTTGCATGTTAGACAGGAAAGCATCGACGATTTTATTTTAAGACAAGATCGAAAGTGAAGCGAGATGTTCTATAGTTGATTCATTCAGATGTCTGTGGTCCGTTTGAGGTGGCTTCACTAGGTGTAAATAGGTATTTTGCCAAATTCATTGGTGATGCATATAGGAAGGTGTGGGCCTACTTGTTGAAGACTAAGGATCAATTTTTTCTGTGTTTTCAAAATTTTCATGCCATGGTAGAGCGGGAGACACGGAAAAACTTGAATTGTCTCCACACGGACAATGGAGGAGAGAACACCTCCTCGAAGTTCCAAGATACTATTTGCAACACAGAATACGATATGAAAGGACATAGCCCAGCACACCGCAACACAATGGTACAACTGAGAGAATGAACTGTGCCATAGTGGAGAAAGTTAGATGCATGTTGAAGACTGCAAAGTTGACAAAGACATTCTGGGACAAGGCAGTGAGTATTGTGCCAGCTATCTGATTAATTGATCTCCATTAGTTCCTTTAGGGTTTGATATACCTCATAAGGTATGGCCAAGGAAAGATGCATCCTATTCTCATCTGTGAGCATTTGGGTGCAAGGCTTATGCACATTTTCCAAAGGAAAAGAGGCAAAAGCTGGATGATAAAGTGGTGCCATGTATTTTTCTTAGCTTTGGAGATCATCAATTTGGCTACAGGTTATGAGATATTATAAAAATGACCATGAGCAGACATAGAGATATGACTTTCTGTGAGAGTTAGATAGTTACAGATCCTGAGAGTGACAATGCAAAGGCTGCAAGACCATGTGATAGTTCTTCTAGTCATGAGTATGAGGATGCTTCAACTCTTTCACAGGTGTAGTTTTTAGATGATGAATAAGAGAAGCAAGATCATCCTAAGAAACAGAGTGAGAGCACGTCAAGTGTTCCTATTCCAGATGTACAGTTGAGTGATTCAGATTCAAAGTCAGAGACTTCTGGGTAGGAGGAGCAAGATCATCACCAGGAAGAGTGTTCAGAGCAGCAGTTGAGGAGGTCTGACAAAGTTCATCATCTTTTATCTAGATATCTTGCATCTCAACATATTCTCCTTACTGATCAAGGGGAGCCAAAGATTTATCACGAGGTACAAACTCATAGAGACAAAACATAGTGGCATCAAACAATGCAGAAGGAGATGTCTTGTTTGCAGAAGAATGATACTTATGAGCTTGAGGTGCTTCCCAAGGGCTGGAAAGCACTAAATAACAAGTGGGACTACAGACGAAGAAAGATGACAATAGCAAGGGTCAATCTTCTAATGCGGATCTACATGGACACGTGGACCATAATCAGAGGGTTCTTGAACCTTGATACAGAAGGCCATAAACAAGGTTTTCATCCATGATGGATCGACTTACCAGTTTGGGGGAGCCAACAAAGTTCCAAGTGTGCACATGGAGAGAGAAGTAGTACTTCCAGGATACTTCTTCTCGATTTCTTGGGAACAAAGTAAAGTCAGGATGAGACTTCAAGAAGATGGATGACAATGATAAGATAATGACATGTCTGAGGAGAGTGGATCCTTCAAAGGTGGTAATGAGGTCCACAAGCTACTACAGATGATTGTTGAAGACAACATCTCCCTCATGGCCCAGAGGGGGAGATTGTTCGGAATAGGAAAAGGATTCAGCCTATGCCTAATTGGACTTGGACTTGAGTAGGAGTTGAGTTGTGTTGCCAATCCTAATTGGAGTCAAATCTTAAAGGGAAAGAAGATGGTTCCCTATGTGCAACATGCAATTGGACTTGAAGTTGGACGTAGAGTTGGACAAGGATTCTGTGACACCCCATTCACAATAAAACACGATTACATGCTAACCAGCAGATTACTGAAAATCATAGGAAATTAAAACCGATTTACAACAAGCACCATAATATGAGACATGTAATATTTGAACCAACACTTTTCTTTTCATAGAAAATCTCCAAGGTGCTACAACATAATTTCCCATCATCTCATTCCATGAAATAACTATTCCACATGCTGATTTACATCAAGATACATAAACCTAAAACCATACATCGATTGTAATACAAGAAACATCGAAAATCTTCCCCAAGACCTGAGTGTACAGGGATGACACATAGGACTCTACTACAAGACACTATCTATTCCACTGGGCATGATACCTCTACATATCATCCGTAGCCATATGATCTTCATCGCGCCATGCATGTCCACCTAAAAAGGGTTATGAACCAGTGGGGTGAGACAAACAGTCCCAGTGAGAAACATAACCCTCTACCAACTTTATTATGATCACATATAACTGGTATAAGTAGATTATAGGAGCAACATACTGAGCAAAGCTAACTTTATTAACATTCTTACCAAACTATCCAGGAGGCATATAGCAGGCATTCTTTATGGAACATGATTGACAAGATAAGCTTTATAAGAACTCATCACAAATAACTTGCAAGATATAACTAGTGCAACTATACATGCAAGGCCTCAACAAATGTTCTATGTTTTGCGTCAATATATTCTATAAAGCTGGATTACGAATTATTATGCCCTAAGGAAGTGAGTTGTCTCGCCCAAATCCATCCTTCGGCTGCGAAGCCCAAAACTGGGGCCTTACAAGGCCAATGGAAGAACTGGACTCCATGACCTCACCTATTCGTGGTCAGTCCACGTTAACCAAAGTAGGACCACAGTCTCTTGCTTGAGTGGCCTCATCCACATGGTCATCTCATGTAGTCTACCTTTTATATTATGAGCCACGGGCCTATTCACCATGCTCCTAATCCATGAACGCATTCATACTCCTTCACACAAATCCATGGGCCTAATCACCATGCTCTTATACACATCTTGAGTCGACAACTGCAGTTGCACTCAAATCTTCCTATTTTCGGCTAGGAGAAACCCTACATATTCAACAATATGCACTTCGGGTTAACCCACAAGAGAACCTATTTCACCATCACCTAATTACTGATGATCATGTATCTATGTCCAGAGCATCTATAATTAGTTAATGCATTTTAAGTAGATTGTTGGGGCAACCAAGTTGTATTAAGCAACCATATATAAAACATGAACAACATTAGATTTCATTACTTTGGTATTATACTGCTATTGTTATTCTCATTGCCCTCAACAATCATCACATTGCCATGGGATATCAATCCCTCAGATCATCACATAATGTTACTGCCTCTCAAGGCTTCATCATCATACATCATCATGGAATAGAAATCCCTCGTTTCACAGCTAGATGATAACACCTCAATCAGGCACTTAGCCTTTATCGAGTCACTAGACCTTTCTCATCATATGGTGATACATGTTATCTCATCAACAACGCACATCATCATTGCTCAAATATTGCACATACACCAAGCACACAATAATATAATCACCATAGCTCTTACCTAGCTATGAATTCAATTGATAATACCTGCACGGTTAGGGAGCATATCAAAGAGATAACTTGCTCACCAAATACAATCTTTAAAGAACATAACATGCTTATCATATCATTAAGACTAAGGTTTATAGTATTGGAACAATAATCTATTATTATGAACGTACAAAGCATAAGTCATAGATGGTTTATTAAGAAATACAAATTACTTTTACCATACCATGGGTATCCACCATACCCTATTTCTTGTATCATCATGCACGCCATCGCTCATGATTCATCTTTAGGGATCATACAACCATGATCTACCATCAAACATTATCAAAGGTTCACCTATCATCATCCATAGGTAACCACCATACTAAGGCTTCACAATTTATTCATCATGTCTCACCATTTGATCAAAGGTACGTGCCAAAGGTAACAAGGTATTACATTGACGTTATGTGTCTCAAGATAACTTTTTAGGGTTATTGGGTTAGGGCACAACCCTCACTAGAAGTGTCTCCTATCCTCACCAATACTAGGAAGTGACCACAAACTGTCACTAAAGGTGTATCGGGTACGGTACTAACCCTCACCCAAAGTTGTCGACCTCAAGCATGAGATGCATCCATGCACAAAGGGGATAACAGCCAAACTTAGACCTAATGATGTGTCGTGCAACCATGGACCAAGAGTATATCGATCAGCATATGATCATCACAACAACCCTCTTTGGCCAAGACACCCTTATAGCCCTTCTAGGGATTGGGTTCATACCGAGAAACCATCAAATCATGTCGCCCAATATATCACCCGACAGACACCCACTTAGTCAGCACATCATGATGTCCAAGGAACTCTCATACCACCCAAGGTATACTATAGCCATCCAGCAAATGTTGCCATGGAACCCAAGGTATCCTATCGTCCAACTAGGGTTTGGGACCCTGTAATGGTCAAAGTACTATATGGTCCAACCTTCAACTTATATCGTCCTGGACCTTATACTGTCCAAGCTCACCACATGTATCATCCAAACGTTCAACCCTAGGACCATCCAAGCTATTAAGCACATAAAAATGTCGGGTAACCAACCAAGAGAGAGAATGTATCAGGCAAGGCATATCGGCCAAAGTAACATATCTCCTTTTGGGGGTATCGGCCATGCACTTAACCCTGATGTCGCCCAAGCTATGCACACATACACACCTATAACGTTCTAGGGTTGATGATATCAGGAAGCATATCAAGGGACCATTTAGAACGCCCATCCTCACATCCTTTTTCATTCATGGAGCACCATCTTGGGCACTCAGCATATCGCCCAAGGGATCAATACCAAAAAGGTACCCCTATCAGTCAGCTAGGTTTAGGGAAACCCCCAACACTCAAAACTCCATGACGTTCAAGATGCTATATCAGGCAACTAGGGTTAGAGCTATCCTATCGGCCAAGGCATCTCATTGCCCATGACAAAATGTCAGGCACTCTAGGGTTAGGACCATCCCATCGGCCAAAGCAATCATATCGCCTAAAATTAAGGTTAGGGCATCCATATCACCCAAGGCACTACTTCTAGGGCTATCGCCCACACCAAGGATCAACCTATCAGTTTCCCTACACTATCAAAGATACCTATCACCAAAGGCATTACCACCATATCACCCATGATACTATCCAAGGGCTCAACCACAAGAGCTTGTCGTGCAACTAGAGTAGAGCATCCATGTTGCTGAGGGCAATCCTATTGCCCAAGCTAGGGTTGGAGCTCTATATCGGCCAAGACACTAATATTAGGGTTTCATGTCGGCCAACCACCATATCACCCACCATCATCATCTTAGGTAGAGGTGCATACTAGTCACAAGGTCAAAAAAGGGTTATCTTAGCATATCACCCAAGGCTCAACTCTAGAAGAAGGTATCAGGCAACAACCTCAAGGAGCCACTATGTAGAACACATATCGTCCAAGGGACCAACTAGGTGTCCACCAACCATAACATCCAAACCCTAACCCTAGGGTAGGAAAGAGATACCGGTCACCACATCATATCTCCCCCAAACATCTAGGCCATAGGCTCACCTTTCAAGTACAAAGGAGAGAAAGGGGTATTGCCACAAACCATCAACCGAAGTATAACCTATTGAGTAAGGTACTAAGTCAGGCAAAGCATAGTATCGGGCAAGCTCCCATATCGGGTAAAGCACCCAATCGGGCAAGTCATATTCAACCTCTAGCCACCTATTAGCATCTAATTCAAGAAGAAAAAGATAAGGACAGTAATAAAATGTGATAATTTCCATTAAAATAGATCTCAAGTTCCACATGCATGGTTATCATGGAGAAAGGTATCAATTTAAAGACAAGAATCATCACTTGCACATATGGAGAGTGAACATAATAGAGATGGTTAAGAGTTATGTAACCTGCCTTAAGAGGATCTCCATGAAAGGAATAAATCTTCCTGATCTAAGAAGCAAACCCACATTCCTCTCCATGGAAACCATCCATCCGATGCTCTAAGCTTGTCTTCGGCTCCATCATCATCACCTCAAGGAACAAGAGAAGAAGAAGAAGATACCATGGTTATGTATAGCTTAAGAAGAAGACAAGAGGGGGAGATAACCACAGCCTTGCCTACTCACATCAAGGGCCCATCCATGGCCGAGAGGAGGAGAAGGAGATGAAGAAGAAGCCACAAGGAAAAGCTAGCAAGGAAGCATAACTCACCAAGGTCGGATCTTGAGCAAGGAGTCTCCATGGCCAAAGAGCTCACCCTCGCAAGCTCCATGGGAGTTTCCTTGAGCTCCCATGCTCGTCCCAAATAGGAAGGGGGAAGAAGGTGGTTAAAAAGGAGCAGTTGCTTAAGGAGGAAGGGCGATATATATACCAAGGAAGAGAGAGGTAGTAAAGGAGAGGTGTCATAACCACATAACAAAAGATGCCACTTGCTCATGCACATAACGCCACTTGTTGGCACCCAAGATACACATGCAGGGCCTGGTGATACACTATAGGATGTGTATCATGCATTTGGGTACCTCCCATGGGTGACACACCCTCATGGGTGACACACTCTCAAGATTCTACCTGATATAAAGACCATATAAAGATGTTACTCCTCAAATATCAACCAAACAAGGTGCCCCAACTTCCATCCACGTCCTTGATGATGCCAAATAGAAGGAAGGTGGCTCTAGAGCTGATAAATTGCATATTGACCCCTCCACTTTGGGTAATTTGCAATATGCACCAAAACTAGCACATAGGGAACAAACATCATCCAACTAAGCTCAAACTTGGAACATATGTCCTCCACAAGGCACCCCACCTCATCATTATCTTTGTAATGGTGTTATAGAACTAAAGGCATGATCTTCATGTGACATATTGCAATATAACCCCTTACTTTGGGTAAATTGCACTTTGGTCCAAAACAAGAAAACATTGCTCAAACAACATCCAAACGGGACAAAACTGGAAACATGATCTTATCACATGATATATAAACATATTAATAGATTAGATTAAGGTTCTAATCACCTTTCATAACCAAAGAAAAGAGGGTTAGCTTAAATCATGGGTCAGGGTCCTTACAAGTCAAAAATCCTTAACAAGGATTTTGTCCCCGAAATCCCAAGTAGAAAGAAGACGGGTGTTACTCATGCATCGCATCATACAACTCCACAAAAGCTCTTGGTGTCGTATATCTATGACCAACATACTTGCTCTTCTTCCAGAGCCATCACATGGTTTCCTTGTACTGGTCACAGACTCAACCCTTCGTCTCATCGTCCTTGTCTGATAACACTCTTTATATACTGGAACATCACATGCAACTTGTATCACTCAGGTATCAGTTCCTTTTATCGATATATGACCTTCCTCATTACATTTCTTCTATGCTACTTTGATCTAACAGGCTCGACACATAATCTTCGCATACTTGTATCACTATCCTTCTACTATATACATTCCAACTATTCCTTCTCCTTCCATAGAGGATGTATTAATCCAAGGGAGATCTATCTCAGAAGAGGTTATCACATGATACGTACTCTACAATACACATGTTTGCTCATGAAAGGGATCATAAGGTACCTCACTATGTATCGCTTAAGCATTAACACAAAAGGAGCTAAACATATTGGTTAACAACAACCACGTCATCTCAATTTCAAGCATGCCATGTCTTCATGTTAGCTCCCAAGGGCACAACATGTGTCAACACAGTTATAACATGTACACATTATCTCAAATGATATGTATAGGAATCACAAACCTTGTTCATCCATCTCTAACCGATGCACATCCTGCCTGGACCTTCTTTTACTCGAGACTTAGCTAGGAGTATTCCAAAGGAATCAGGCTTAACTTGATGAACTTTTCCCAAGACAACCTATCCTCAGTTTCGTTCCTTGGGTGCATACCTTCTGATGTCATGTTTATGTGGAGCATAAACCCCTAACAGGTGATAGCCATACTATGAACACTTAGCCAGGTCAAAACAAAAGCCAACTTCTCCATCTGAGACCACTTCACACCTTTCTAAGGAGATCCATTCCTAGGGTTATCTCAATCCTTGATATGTTAAGTGAAAAGAGATTCGATTGACTGTCATACAAGAAGGATATACTTCATCCAACACAACCAGGTCATCAACAGGGTTTTCGACAACATGTTATCTCTGTCCTGGCTAACAAGAGGAAAACATCTTCCAAACACACTACAAGCGTTCAAAGGAGGGTACACCCTACACCGGATCAACTGGAGTAGATAAGAGGTAATAAGAAGACAAAGCAGAATGGAGTGACTCCATTCAAACTACCACCACACACTAGTCATCCTACCATTTCTGGCCAGCTCATGTCACAAGATCTAATTGTTTCCTGTTGCCTTCCTCTTCCTAGTCAAACCATCAGGTCCTCACTTGCTTACCCTCATCAGCGTTCCTCTGTTTTGCTGAGCTACTGCCTCAAGGGTCACCACATAGATCCAGACTCCAAAACAAGCTTCAAGCTTATGGGTTCAAGGTCAATGATGAGCTATCAAGACGGTTCACCGCCATACCTTCACGATCTAGGCATCTTGATTCTCAACCCTTTTACCAGAAGGCATGTTCTCATGTTCCCATACGCTTGGCACTTCTCATATACTAGTTTTCCTTACCTTGGTATCCATCTCTTGAGTCAAAACACATCACGTATAGTCTCTCCTTCATAGTCTACCATTGTCACTGGTTCAAGACATGTCAAGAGGATCCTACTATCATCATCTATCATAGATATCTCTATCTTGGAAACTAAAGTCCAAGATCAACTGATACTTTTCGAAGTATCCAACCAAAGATCACTCCAAAAGCATACATATCAAGTGACACAAGGTCCACTTGACTGCCACTCCCTCAGAAGGAAGGAACAAACTCCTCCAAACACCCCAACAACACCTATGGTTTCATATCAAAGGGGAGTAATTTTCAGTTTCGTTGATCCTTAAATGAGCTTTCAACTGTTTGTGCATCGTTAAACCTTGTTCCATCTGGTTTTATCCTGTTTCTTCATAGTTTCCTTGCACTCAGCACAGGAAGCATCAAGACCATTATGTGTTATGATTCTTTTTCTCTTGTCGTCATTTCATCGTAATCATGATTATTTCCTGATTATATCAAATTTTTGTTTCCTTTTTGTGAAAAAGATCATTATTCTTCACATATTCTTTATTGATTAAGGATCATCTCCCTTGTTCCCTTTTTCTTATCATGAATTTGCACTTTATACTCTCATTTTCACTTACGTTCATTGGTTGGTCTGAGATTATCTCAGGTTGCATCTTATTTATTTATTACTTGTTCTTCTCTTTCTTCCAACCTTTTGCTTTCTTTCAAGCATTTTCTTTATCTTGAGTAAATTGTATGCTTTAACTTACCATGTTATCATATATTATTCTATCTTTGGCCAGGTATATCTCTTGAGATTACGGTTTCAAGAACTTACCTCATAATATTCTCATATGGATTTGGGTTTCATAGAACCATTTCTTCTTCTTTTTATTACCAAGCATCCATGTATTAAGAGGTTATGGTGCATTCATTTACCTCTTTTATGATAGGATGAAGGTATTAATGTTGTATTTCCTAATTTGTTATGCTCTTTAGATTGATCTAGAATGACTACTTGATCAGAGTAATCAAGGAGGAAACAATCTAAGGCTCCACACTTACCTATGTCTTCAATATGTGAATGTCTGGCCAGGGCATCAAGTACTGAGATTAGGTAGTATGCACCATATTTTATGTCATGATCCAACCTTAGACACCATCCTAATCCTAGTCTTAGTGTCCCTGTAGAGTTGACGAACCTAGAGCTCTGATACCAAACACTTGTGACACCCCATCCACAACAAAACATGATTACATGCTAACCAGTAGATTACCAAAAATCACAAGAAATTAAAATCGATTTACAACAAGCACCATAAGATGAGACATGTAATATATGAGCCAACACTTTTCTTTTCATAGCATATCTCCAAGGTGCTACAACATAATTTCCCATCATCTCATTACATGAAATAACTGTTCCACATGCTGATTTACATCAAGATACATAAACCGAAAACCGTACATCGATCGTAATATAAGAAACATAAAAAAGCTTCCCCAAGACCTGAGTGTATAGGGATGACACATAGGACTCTACTACTAGACACTATCTATTCCACTGGGCATGATACCTCTGCATATCATCCGTAGTCACATGATCTTCATCTCGCCAGGCATGTCCACCTAAAAAGGGTTATTAACTAGCGGGGTGAGACACACATTCCCAGCGAGAAATATAATTCTCTACCAACATTATTATGATCACAGATAACGGGTATAAGCAGATTATAGCAGCAACATACTGAGCAAAGCTAACTTTATTAACATTCTTACCAAATTATCCAGGAGGCATATAACAGTCATTCTTTATGGAACATGATTAACGAGATAAACTTTATAAGAAATCATCACAAATAACTTACAAGATATAACTAGTGCAACTATACATGCAAGGCCTCAACCAATGTTCCGTGTTTTGCCTCAATATATTCTATACGGCTGGATTACGAATTATTATGCATGAGGAAGTGAGTCGTCCTGCTCCAATCCAACCTTTGGCTGTGAAGCCCAAAACCGATGCCATACAAGGTCAAAGGAAGAACCAAACTCCATTACCTCACCTCTTCGTGGTCAATGTATGTTAACCAAAGTAGGACCATAGTCTCTTACTTGAGTGGCCTCAACCAGAGGGTCAGATCATGTAGTCTACCCTTTATATCATGAGCCACGGGCCTATTCACCATGCTCCTGAGCCATGAATGCATTCATGCTTCTTCACACTGATCCATGGGCCTGATCACCATGCTCTTATACACATCTTGAGTCTACAACCGCAGTTGCACTCTAATCCTCCTATTTTCAGCTTGGAGAAACCCTGCATATTCAACAATATACGCTCTGGGTTAACCCGCAGGAGAACCTATTTCACCATCACCTAATTACTGACGATGATGGATCTATGTCCAGGGCAAACTACATGAAAGGTTCATCTATAATTAGTTAAAGCATTTTAAGTAGATTTTTGGGGCATCCAAGTTGTATTAAGCAACCATATATAAAACATGAACAACATTAGATTTCATTACTTTGGTATTATATTGGTATTGCTATTCTCATTGCCCTCAAAAATCATCACATTACCATGGGATATCAATCCCTCAGATCATCACATAATGTTACTGCCTCTCAAGGCTTCATCATCATACATCATCATGGGATAGCAATCCCTCATATCACAACTATAGGATAACACCTCAATCAGGCACTCAGCCTTTATCGGATCACCATACCTTTCTCATCATATGGTGATACATGTTATCTCATCAAAAAGGCACATCATCATTGCTCAGATATTGCACATATACCAAGCATACAATAATATAATCACCATAGCTCTTACCTAGCTATGATTTCAATTGATAATACCTGCATGGTTAGGGAGTATATCAAAGAGATAACTTGCTCACCAAATACAATCTTTAAAGAACATATCATGATTATCATATCATTAAGATTAAGGTTTATAGGATTGGAACAATCATCTATTATTATGAACACATGAAGCATAAGTCATAGATGGTGTATTAAGAAATACAAATTACTGTTACCATACCATGGGTATCCACCATACCCTATTTCTTATATCATCATGCACGCCATCGCTCATGATTTATCTTTAGGGATCATACAACCATGATCTACCATCAAACATTATTAAAGGTTCACCTATCATCAACCATAGGTAACCACCATACTAAGGCTTCATAATTTATTCATCATGTCTCACCATTTGCTCAATGGTACGGGCCAAAGGTAACAAGGTATTACATTGAAGTTATGCGTCTCAAGATAACTTTTTAGGGTTATCGGGTTAGGGCACAACCCTCACTAGAAGTGCCACCTATCCTCACCAATACTAGGCAGCGACCACAAACCCTCACTAAAGGTGTATCGGGTACGATACTAACCCTCACCCAAAGCATTCAGCCTCAAGCATGACATGCACCCATGCACAAAGGGGATAATGGCCAGACTTATACCTATTGATATGTTGTGCAGCCATGGACCAAGAGTATATCGGTCAACATATGATCATCACAACAACCCTTTTTGGCCAAGACCCCCTTATAGCCCTTCTAGGGTTAGGGTTCATACCGGGCAACCATTAAATAATGTCGCCCAAAGCCACAACTATATCACCCAACAGGCACCCACTTGGTCAGCACATCAAGATGTCCAAGGAACTCTCAAACCGCCCAAGGTACACTACTTCCATCCAACAAACATTGACATGGAACCCAAGATAGCCTATCGTCCAACTAGTGTTTGGGACCCTATAATGGTCAAAGTACTATATCGTCCAACCTTCAACTTATATCGCCCCAGACCTTATACTATCCAAGATCACCACATGTATCAGACAAACCTTCACCTATAGGACCATTCCATCTATCAAGCACATACACATGTCAGGTAACCAGCCAAGAGAGAGCATGCATCGGGCAAGGCATATCTGCCAAAGTAACATATCTCCTTGTGGGGGTATCAGCCATGCACTTAACCCTGATGTCACCCAAGCTATGCACACATACACACTTATAACGTTCTAGGGTTGATGATATCGGGCAACATATCAAGGGACCATTCATAACGCCCATCCTCACATCCTTTTTCATTCATGGAGCACCATCTTGGGCACTCAGCATATCGCCCAAGGGATCATTACCACAAAGGCACCCCTATCAGTCAGCTAGGGTTAGGGCAACCCCCAACACTCAAAACTCCATGACGTTCAAGATGCTATATCGGGAAACTAGGGTTAGAGCTATCCTATCGGCCAAGGCATCTCATTTCCCATGACAAAATGTCGGGTACTCTAGGGTTAGGACCATCTCATCGGCCAAAGCAATCATATTGCCTAAAATTATGGTTAGGGCATCCATATCACCCAAGCCACTACTTCTAGGGCTATCGCCCACACCAAGGATCAACCTATCAGTTTCCCTACACTATCAAAGATACCTATCACCAAAGGCATTACCACCATATCACCCATGATACTATCCAAGGGCTCACCTACAAGAGCTTGTCGTGCAACTAGAGCAGAGCATCCATGTTGCCGAGGGCAATTCTATTGCCCAAGCTAGGGTTGGAGCTCTATATCGGCCAAGACACTAAGATTAGGGTTTCATGTCAGCCAACCACCATATCGCCCACCATCACCATCTTAGGTAAAGGTGAATATCAGTCACAAGGTCAACAAAGGGTTATCTTAGCATATCACCCAAGGCTCAACTCTAGAAGAGGGTATCAGGCAACAACCTCAAGGAGCCACTATGTAGAACACATATCGTCCAAGGGACCAACTAGGTTTCCACCAACCATAACGTCCAAACCTAACCCTAGGGTAGGAAAGAGATATCGGTCACCACATAATATCGCCCCCAAACATCTAGGCCATAGGCTCACCTTTCAAGTCCAAAGGAGAGAAAGGGGTATTGCCACAAACCATCAACCGAAGTATAACCTATTGAGCAAGGTACTATGTCGGGCAAAGCATAGTATCGGGCAAGCCCCCATATCGGGTAAAGCCCCCTATCGGGCAAGTCATCTTCAACCACTAGCCACCTATTACCATCTAATTCAAGAAGAACAAGATAAGGACAGTAGTTAAATGTGACAATTTCCATTAAAATAGATCTCAAGTTCCACATGCACGGCTATCATGGAGAAGGGTATCAATTTAAAGACAAGAATCATCACTTGCACATATGGAGAGTGAACATAATAGAGATGGTTAAGAGTTATGTAACTTGCCTTAAGAGGATCTCCATGAAAGGAATAAAGCTTCCTGATCCAAGAAGCAAACCCACATTCCTCTCCATGGAAACCATCCATCCGATGCTCTAAGCTTGTCTTCGGCTCCATCATCATCACCTCAAGGAACAAGAGAAGAAGAAGAAGAAGATACCATGGTTATGTATAGCTCAAGAAGAAGAAAAGAGGGGGAGATAACCACGGCCATTCCTACTCACATCAAGGGCCCATCCATGGCCGAGAGGAGGAGAAGAAGATGAAGAAGAAGCCACAAGGAAAAGCTAGCAAGGAAGCATAACTCACCAAGGTCGGATCTTGAGCAAGGAGTCTCCATGGCCAAAGAGCTCACCCTCCCAAGCTCCATGGGAGTTTCCTTGAGCTCCCAAGCCTTCATGCTCGTCCCAAATAGGAAGGGGGAAGAAGGTGGTTAAAAAGGAGCACTTGGTTAAGGAGGAAGGGGGCTATATATACCAAGGAAGAGAGAGGTAGTAAAGGAGAGGTGTCATAACCTCATAACCCAAGATGCCACTTGCTCATGCACATAATGCCACTTGTTGCCACCCAAGCTACACATGCATGGCCTGATGATACACTCTAGGATGTGTATCGTGCAACTGGGTACCTCCCATGGGCGACACACCTTCATGGGCAACACACTCTCAAGATTCTACCTGATACTCTAAAAGACAAGGTAGCATGTGTGACACAGATGTGATATAAAAACCATATAAAGATGTTACTCTTCAACTATCAAACAAACAAGGTGCCCCAAATTTCATCCTTGTCCTAGATGATGCCAACCATAAGGGAGGTGACTCTAGAGCTGATAAATTGCATATTGACCCCTCCACTTTGGGTAATTTACAATTTGCACCAAAACTAGCACACATGGCACAAACATCATCCAACTAAGCTCAAACTTGGAACATAGGTCCTCCACAAGGCACCCCACCTCATCATTCTCTTTCTAATGGTGCTAGAGAACTAAAGTCATGCTCTTCATGTGACATATTGCAATATAACCCCTTACTTTGGGTAAATTGCACTCTGGTACAAAACAAGCAAACATTGCTCAAACAACATGCAAATAGGACCAAACTGGTAACATGAGCTTGTCACATGATGTAAAAACATCTTAAAAGATTAGATTAAGGTTCTAAGCACCTTTCATAAGTAAAGCAAAGAGGGTTAGCCCAAAACATGGGTCAGGGTCCTTACAGATTCCTACTTGCAATCTCATGCATGAAGGCCTATATATAGAGCCCATGGGGGAGGTCATTGAGATCATCCCACCGGTTAGGGTGTGATCCTTCCAGTTACATGTTGGTGCCTTCTATGGTAGAGGGTGCCAAAGAACAAGAACAACTAGAGGATCTCTCTGGTTGAATAAGAAACGTCAGCGATTTTGCCTTGAAGCAAAGTAGTGGCTGACAGTCGGTGACACATTGAGTGTACTGACAGAGCATCTCTCTTGGTTGATAAGAGAAGGCCAACAACTTTGTCTTGAAGTAAAATAATTGTTGGCGGTTACAGACACAGTGTTGTCATAGAAGCAATGGTCTGACTCAGTCAGCGGTCACATCGACATCAAGAAGTCCCCAATAACGACAGTGGTCTCGTGAAAAGATCAAGTAAAGAGGGATGTTTTATACACGTTGGCTGTGATTTTCTTCTTCCTCGTCGTTGTTCTCGTGTGGAAAGACTATCTGGATTTAAGGGTAACTAAATCCAGACAGTGTGAATTGTAATCTTAATTACATAGTGCTTGTTGGCTGGTATTGTCCCGTGTTTTTCTCTCCTTGTCTTGAGAAGAGTTTTTCACGTTAAATATGATGTTTCTACTTTAGATTTATACTCCGCAATAAGTTTCGTCACATCCAGGACTATATCAGTTAACATCCCCAACACACGTACGACTCATCTATATTAGCACCCTGGCTATTTTCTAAACCCACCAGAGGAATCCTTGACTCCCAACATATGATGGATGATCGATTTAGCCTACTTGTATGACTCGTCTATTTCATCACCCTAGCTATTGTCGAAACTCTATGTGGAATCCTTGACTTCCAACATATGATGGATGATCGATTTAGCCTACTCTAATGACTCATCTATATCAGCACCTTAGCTATTTTTCTAAACCCGCCAGTGGAATCTGTGACTCCCAGCATATGATGGATGATCGAGTTAGCCTACTCTAATGACTCCTCTTTATCACCACCCTAGCTATTTTTGAAACCCACCACTGGAATCCTTGACTCCCAGCGTATGATGGGTGATCGATGTAGCCACGTAATTGGGGTTCCTACTGTTTATTTGGTAGTACCCAAGGATCGCGACTTGGAATCTTAGTGGCAAGCCAATCTGTTATCACAAGTTGGCGAGTTTCAAGAAAGTGATTGATAACAATCCTCTCTGACCAAATGTCATTTTCCGACTTATTGCGAGAGTTTATGTCACTCTAAAGCCACATCTGTTGTAAACGCTGTGTGCCCACCCACGTCGACAAGTCGTCGTATCCAATAGCGTGCTTTTCTCTTGGGCGGCCGATGGTGTCGACGGGAATTCCGCTCGTCTACCGCTGTACGTCCTCGGTCACGCGCCGTGCCCGCGATGTCGTGAGACAAGAACAACTTCTTAGCCGCATGTGCATCCACTCAAGTCGCCGTCCGCACCTACCTACCTTTTTTTTGAGAATGGACGGGAAACCCCATGATGGAGTTCCCCGCATAAAATTAACTAGCAGAAACAAGTCTTACAAGATTCAAACTACAGGAAGTAAAAGGATGAAAAAAATTGATCCTATCTACTGCTCCACGTCGGACGTGGTTGGCTACTAGATGAGCAGTCATATTGTCTAAGCGATTAACATAAGTAAAAAGTAAAACTACAGGAAGAAAACAAACATTTCAAAGTAAAGATATCCTCCACAATGGTCCCTAGATAGTCCCTCCGTGATGCTATAGAGTTGCACGCTTGGACGATCATCATAGAGTCTGATTCCACTTCCACTTGTGTGAAGCCTTCCTTGCTTGCCCATTCCAAAGCCGCCCTCACCGCCAAAACCTCCGTCATAGCAACATCCTTTTCCGAAGTGACCTTCTCCCCGAGCATCCCCATCAGCGCCCCCGTTGCGTCTCTCATCACAGCCCCTATACTCGATCCCCCATCATCTCCACAGGAACCATCCACACTCAGCTTGACGTGGCCTTCCCTGGGCGCGCTCCAGCCCCTCTTTCTCCCGCCTTCCCCCCCATTCGCCCCATGCATGGGCGTACGTGCCTGGCCCGTAGGCCTTCTCGCCGTCGTCAACGCACAGCCCAGCAAGAACCTGCTATTCACGTTGCCGTCACTGAACACACGAGAGCACCGTCAACGCCATATCGCCCACATCGCAGCAACGATTGACGTTACCTCACATGTGTCCGGCCTCATCAACGCCTCCCTTGTGGTAGTAGCCACCTCCCCATCCTTGACGTCGTCCACCCATGTCTGGACCTCCCTAGGAAGAAGCTCCCACACCTCCATTGCACACGGACACCGGAAAAGCATATGTGATATGGTCTCCTTCACCCCCATGCACAACATGCACGTGTCGTCCGGTATGCAATGTCTGTCGTAAAGTCTTCCCCTGGTAGCTAGTCCTCCCGTGCATATCCTCCATAAAAAGTGAGCCGTCTTTGGGCTCCATCCATCCTGCCAGACTTTCTTCCACAGAACATCGCCATGTGTTGCTTTATACCGTCTAGCCTCCTCTTTCCCCATCATTCCCAACCAGTATGCTGAGCGGACTGTGAAATCCCCCTTGTTTTCAGGCCACCACATCAAGGAATCCGAGGGTCTGCGCCTACTAATTTGAATGGCACAAACTCTCCTAATGTAGATGTCCGGGAAGCACTCCTGCACTCGTATCCGATCCCATCATGTCCCATCATCTCTCATAAGATCGCTGACTCGGCTGTACTCCACATTCCTCTCGTTCTTAAACCTTACAAGTGTTTCATCCTCCTCAGGAAGCCAGTGATCATCCCACAGGTTAATGTCCGCCCCGTTCCCCACTCTCCACTGTGTTCCCTCCCTCAATAATGCCTTGGCTCCCCACATACTTCTCTACGTGTAGCTTGGATCATGGCCTCGTCTAGCTTCCCATATTGACGTCCTTGGGAAGTATCTAGCTTTGAGGATTTTTCTCACCAACGCCTCAGGGCTGTTTGCTATCCGCCACAGTTGTCTTGCTAGTAAAGCTTGGTTAAAGACGTGGAGGTCTCTAAATCCCATTCCACCTTGACGTTTAGGCCTGCATAAATTGTTCCAGCTCATCTACGACATTTTCCTCTCTTTGTCCTTTGCACCCCACCAAAATCTTGCTATGATTCTTTGAATCTCCTCAATGGTTCCCGCTGGTAACTGGAAAATGCTCATAATGTAAGTTGGTATAGCCTGTGCCACCGCTATTATAAGCACCTCCCTCCCTGCCTTGGATAACAACTTTTCCGACCACCCTTGAAACTTCCTCCATATCCTATCTTTTATGAAGTTGAAAACATGCTTTTTTGATCTCCCTATGGCTGTCGGTAATCCAAGATACTGTGCATGCCGATTCACCTCCCTCACCCCCAACATATTCTTCAGACGATCACGCTTTCCTCTTTGTACTCCCTTGCTGAAAACCACCTATGTCTTAGCAAAATTTATTTTTTGTCCCGATGCCTGTTCGTAGTGGCTGATAATTTCAGCTATCTTCAAGCATCCTGCAGTGGTAGCTCTAGCAAAGAGAATACTATCGTCTGTGAAAAAAAGATGTGAGATACGTGGTGCTCCCCTACACGGTTGGATACCATGTAAGAGATTATCTTGTGTAGCTGCAATAAGAGAGGTAGAGAAAGCTTCCGTGCATAAAAGAAAAATGTAGGGAGAAAGAGGGTCACCCTGGCGAAGTCCGCGTGCTGGGGTTGTACTTTGGGTTCGATCTCCGTTGATGGCGAACGCGTGTTGGATAGTAGTAATGCAGCCTCGGATTTTATCTATCCACTTCATCCCAAACCCCATCTTTTCCATCACAAAAAATAGAAACTCCCACTCTACTCGGTCGTATGCTTTTGACATGTCTAGCTTCAGCGCTATGCTGCCCTTCCGCTTCCCTTTGTCCCTCTTCATAGTATGGAATAACTCGTAGGCGATCAATGCATTATCCAAAATCAATCTCCCCGGGACAAAAGCGCTTTGATTTTCGGATATTACATTGTTCATGAGAGGCTTTAACCGATTAGCCATCACTTTGGAAGCAATCTTGTAAATCACATTGCATAGGCTGATTGGACGAAACTCCCCAACTGTCTTCGGCTTGTCCACCTTTGGAATGAGAACCACTAAAGTGTCGTTTACAACCCTTATACTATGCTCTCCTTTCCACCATCCTTTAATGTAGCTTGCCACATCCTGCCCCACCGTATCCCAATATTTTTGATAGAATATCGCCTTCATCCCATCCGGTCCTGACGCTTTGTTTGGATGCATTTGTGTTATAGCAGCCTGGATTTCCTCATCCGTTACCTCCCTTTCCATACTTTCCCTTTGTTCATCCGTTATCACCCTTGTGATGCCCTTGGTTGCCTGCTCAAATCCCCCTATATTGCTGGATTGGAAAAGATTAGAAAAGTGACTCAGAAAAATTTGTATGATCTCATTCTCATTTTTTCTCAAGATACCATTCTCATCTTCTATGCTCTCAATCCAGTTCCTGCGTCTTCTGTTGGATGCTTTTTGGTGGAAGTAAGCCGTGTTTTGGTCTCCCCCTTTCAATTCTTTCACCCGTGCCCGAGCAGCTCAGTATTCCTCATCCTTTTGCAGCCAGTATTGTAGATCTTTGGACGTATTTTCAGCCTTCTTAAGATTTGCATTGTCCGGTGGAAGACCTTGTATTCTCTTCAGCTCCTTCTCAAGTTCCTGCACCTTCCTACTCCTCTCTTCAAATTTTTCCTTCGCCCACTCTCTCAACATATTTTTGCATCTCAGAATTTTTTTTCTTAGGTCCCCCCCTTCCTCTCTCTCCCATGCCTCTTTTATGATTTTCCCACACTCCTCTTCCCCTGCCCACATGGGTTCAAAAGCAAAGAAATTCCTTTTCTTCTTTTTTCCGCTGTTCCTGTTATCTGCTTTCAAGATGATAGGTGCATGATCAGATTCATAGATGGGGAGATGAACTACCTTGCAATTTTTGAATAAATTACGCCATGCAAGATCAGGAAGGAATCTATCAAGCCTCTCCATAACTAGCGTTCTTTCAGTCACACCTCTCTTCCAAGTGAAAATATTTCCATCAAAACCCACATCAATTAGCTCACAGTCATCAATGACATCCCGGAAATTTTGCATGAATTTTTCTTCCTTTGGCGGACCCCCCTATTTTTCGGCATTTGACACAATCTCATTGAAATCCCCAAAGAAAATGACTGGTTCTTCAGCCTCTTCCTTCAGCCTCCTCATCAACTCCCAAGTCTTTGTTTTATTGTTCTGATCCGCCCATCCATAGAGCCCAATCGCTCTCCATTGCTGTCTGTTTTCTTCCTTTACCGGTCCTGTCACGTGTCTTGATGAGAAATTGACTATATCCACCGTACATTCTTTCCACCAGAAGCCGATGCCACCTGACCTGCCCCTGCTCGAAATACACATCCCGTCTGTAAATATGCACCCTCTTTTTACCTCCTCCAACTCTGCTTCTGCTATCATAGTTTCCGCCACGAAAACTATGTTTGGACGCTCTCTCCAAACCCAGGCTCGGAGAGCTTTACACGTGTCAGGGTCGCCCAATCCCTGACAGTTACAGCTGAAGATTTTCATTGCTCTTCGCGGGATTGGTCTCCGCCAATCTCCGCTACTTGAGTCGTACCGACCCCAAAACTGTCCACTGCACGTACATCCGATCTTTTTGTTCTTTTTTCACCCAGTTCCTGTTGAGGAGTTTCATCAACCTCCATCTCGCAGCAATCCATCGTTCGGTTTCTTTTGCCCATTAATTGGTCCCACACCACTTCATCTTCTGGAATCCCTAGTCGTTGTCCCCTGCTCATCTTGTATACCCATGGCAGGTGCTTCTTCTTCCCCCTAGTTTGTTTGTGCTTTTGCCCTGCTTCTTTCTTCCGCTGTGCCCGAGTGATGCCTCTTCCCTCTCTGGTCTCTTCCTTGTGGGCTTCTCTGCCTGGATGAACATTACCTTGCTCTCCCCTGCCATCGCTGTGAGGAGACTCCAACGTATGCTCAACCTGCCCGTTGCTGTGTTGTTCCCTGAGCGTCCCCATGACCTCGTTCTTTCTCTGTTCCTCACCTCCGCGAACCTTCTGTATGCTGCTGTCCTCCCTTGCCTTCGTATGCCCCGGCCATTGGTGCCGTTCAACCGGGCTTTCCACCTCATCCAACTCTGGTGCAATCTCGTCGACGTGATGATTCCCCCTGAGCCTCCTTAATTCCTCCGCCGAGTACTTCAGTAGCCTTTCCTTCCTTGCCGTCTCGCACCCCCTCTTTCCACGTTCCCCTTGCGCCCCCTCTCCCGACCCCCTCGCCTCCACCTCCCGCTGTACGCCTCCGCCCCCTCCTTTCTTCCCCGCCATCCCATCCCCGATGTGTTGTCCCGGTCGCCATGTTCCTGCCCCGACGCACCCATCCCGTTATTTCCCCATCTCCCGCTCTCCGTCTCCGCGCTCCCCCCCGACCCAACCTTCATAGAGCCTGCCGTGCTTCCACTGTCCTCACGCCCCCCCTGCTTTGAGGCTACTCCTTCTCCCCCTGGACGTTGAAACGTCAGTTTCCTTCTCGCCGGTCCTGTCCTCCCTTCCTTCCTCTCCGTCGTTCTTCTCTGCTTCCAGGGCG
The DNA here is from genome assembly GCA_963693085.1 of Alisma plantago-aquatica. Lineage (NCBI taxonomy): Eukaryota > Viridiplantae > Streptophyta > Magnoliopsida > Alismatales > Alismataceae > Alisma > Alisma plantago-aquatica. The sequence goes on along the minus strand of OY856413.1, from coordinate 872,725,379 downwards.
AAGCCCTCAGCCAGCTTCCCCATCGCTGTTGATGCTCGTCCACGTCGTCCGCTTGAATGCAATCTCGATCAACATGTCATAATCTGCCGCACTCAAAGCGGAAGCTAGCGAGCCTTTCGTACTTCAACTCAACGTCCACCTTTGCTCCCCCTTTCACCCTAATCTTTTGTATACGCTTCAGCGGTTTGCTAACATCCAATACGATTCAGACTCGTATGGAAGAGTCCCAACCCAACTCGTCCTTATCAATTCCGATCACCTCGCCGATTCTCGCCGCAATCTCGCGGATCGTGGTGTCCGATCGGTACCCCAACGGAACTCCGTAGAAGCGGACCCAAAACGGGCACCTGTTGATGGTGATGTTGCCCGGCTGCTCCTCCTTAAAGATTTCCTTGAATAGCAGAAGCTTCCCGTGAAATTCCAAGGGGCGCCGTCCGTTACGCGCTGCTTGTCTCTCCAGTGAGCGAATTGGACGATGAAAACGTCTCCCTCCAATTGCTTGAATTCCGCCTGTTCCTTCAAACACCATGCTTGGACCAGCGTTCGTTCCATTGCTCGAAAGGTATACGTCCGATCTATGAGCAACCGACCCACCATCGCCAGTTCTGTATGATCCTCCGCCTCGTCGCCACTTCCCACCGGCTGAACATCAACCGGTTCCTCTTCGTCTTCTGACAACCTGAGACCTGCATACCTGTCCGCGAGCTCCGCTGCCATCGTAAGACCTGAACCCCAAGCACAACCACACACTTGAACCTGCAAGAGAGAGAACCCTAGATCAGGGTAGAGGGGGGGGAACGGGTTCTTTCTTCATACCCCGCACCTACCTACCTATTTATGCACTGAGAGGTCAGATTCCTAGAGCAGCGCCGATAGAATTCCATTTGGTTATTACTATCTGGCTACATCCTTTTCCTTACGGATATGCATATCACCAGTTGCACATCGTTCTGCGGCTCAATTTCAGAACGTCGTAGGGCGAAAGTTGATGGGGGTATTGTTGTGCTGTCTTCTGTAGTCAGCCACAGCCAACTCGCCAAAATTAGAAGCATCAATTCAAAAGGCAATCCCACTTACGGACACCAGGTCAACATCAGTACGAGTCTAGCACATAAATCGATGCCAATTGTTATGATCTGAATTGGGCGTGTGATAGGGTGGATTTTACCATCATAATTTATTTTAACCTGGATTGTATGGATAATTTGAAGTTGACGGGATCTCCTCCATTAGACTCCTCTTTTAGAGTGATTCTTTTTTGGGGCCTATTAAAAAGTTCCGCTACACCCACCTGTTTTCATCCCCCATCTCCCACCCGGACATCGGGAGTTGTTATTTTCAACCCACTTTCAACTATATTAATGAGTTAGTTATGAGGAGAGAGAAGGAATATGAATAAAAAAATAAAAAAGCACCTTTGGTGTAACAAAAGTAACTCAACTTTATCTTCTAAGAAGGAGAAATAACATCATTAAATATGAATAAAGAAAAATTTATTTTACTCGTAACTTTCAAATTTTAAGAATTTTTTCTCGAAATAAATATCTATCGGATTCTTTGTAAAAAGTACGTTCCAACAAGATTAATGTTAGCATCTTTTAGAAAAAATATAATAGACATATAAATTTCTCTCTCCTCTCGTACTGTACAAATGCTCTTGTGTTGTACACGAATGTTACTTTAGTATAGTACTAATATGTACTTCTCTCGTACTGTATGAGATATATTGTAGGAGATTATGAGACATACGTACAATTTCTATGAGACGTACGTACAATTTCTATGAGATGTACAATACAAGAAAGGAAAAAAGTAAGACATGCACATGAGTAATGTAGGAAAAACTTATACGTACATCTTTAAGAGACGTATGGTACGACAGAGAAAAGATGAAAGAAGTACACATTAATATTTTACCTTAAATAAATGTGTACAGTACAAGACGTACATGGTGTGTACAATATAAAATATGAGATATGTATGCATATATCTTATATTATTTTTTCTCTAAAGTCTGTTAGGAAACGTATTGTACAAGGTGTGCATACAATTTTCTACGAGATGTACGATACAAGAGTGGAAAAGAAGTAAGACATACACATTAACATTATACGAGAAACATATATGTACACTTTTACAAGACATATGGTACGATAGAGAAAGATGAGAGAAAGTTCACATTAGTGTTTTATCAGAAATAAATATATGCAATACGAGACGTACATGGTGCACACAGTACAAAAAATGAGAGATGAATGTATATAATATTAGTCTTATTAAAAATTATTTTTATAGGAATCTATTAGTTTTTATTTTGGAAAAAAATTCATTGTGGATTAAGAGTTATGACCAAAACAGTTTTCTATTTCTTCTTTTTTTCCTATACTTCTCACCTCTTTAAAAATGAGTTATTGCTGCTGAAAAAGTAGACTGGATGGCAGACATTTCACATCCAGGTAGGAGAGCGGATGGGTGGCCGGTTGTGGCTAAATTTTTTTATAATCAATTGACATAAGAGTCATCCATATCATATAAGGACTCGGTGAGTGTAGCCAACCACTCCGAAGAGGGACCGTGGTGTATAAATTTGTCTTGGTCAGTGTAGCCAGCTACTCCGCTTGAGCCTGGCATAAAATCCGAAGTCAGTTGCTATTGGACCAACTTGGATGTGAGACCCCAAGTCAGGTGGATTATTACGAATTTACGATCATATTATTGTCTCACTTCAGTTGGATGGGCAGCTTAAAATAGGCTGACAAACCTCATAGATTCTGCACAAAATAGGCTGACAAACCTCATAGATTCTGCGCCTATGGGGCCGCTCTCATAATGTGGCTCTCCTTTCAGGGCTCTATCAAATCAATATTACATTTCAAACTTTATAATCAATTAATTTGTTCATCTAATCAACGCAATGGACTCACCTACTAATCGTAGAACCACCTGTTGGATATATAGACAAACCTTAACTAGATTAAGATACACAATCAAGGATCAAAGATGCATAAGTAGTAATATCGGTTATAGATTCGGAGAAAAATAATAATTAGTTAGAAGATGCTAACTTTAAAGCCTGGAATGAAGGCTTGTGAAATATTATCTTCAAAATAGATTTCTCCACTCCTAGAACGAGTTTTTTGGGCAATCTATCATCAAGATTTAGCCATCCCAAATTTGGTGCAGTCGCTCCATGCAAGCGAGACGACTGTGTTGAACTCGTTTCTTTAGTCCTTTGTCGCAAACAAAAAAGAAGATGTCATGAAGCATCGTTGGCACAAGAACAACAACATGCAAGAAGGTTTGGAGATTAGTGGAGGCTATTGTGGTGGTGGAAAGAAACTGGAGCTTTCCAGTTAGGAGAAACTGAAACATGACAATCTCTCTTTCTTCCCAATGTATGCAACTCTATTGCTTTGTATCTCAGCATGTCTCCAACGGAGAGCGAACACCTCCTTATAAGGAGAGTATTTTGACCGCACCCCACGATAACAATTGGTACGCATTTCTCACCTTGCAACTCTTGGTCTTCCCAACGTGCATTTTAATAGTTGTGTTTAATGAACGACTTTAATGGTAGTCAAGAGAGGGTAAATCATGTTACCTTATATTAAAATTACTGATCTTCCCAACATACATCTTAATTGTCATGGTTAATGTGAGATTTTAATGGTAATCAAGAGAGAATAAGTGTTGTTGTCTCAAACACTATCAACAGACTCCAAACGGAAAACAAAACTAAAAACCTTTTCAAAAAATAAAACAAATAAAATATATTTTTTTTCAAAAAAGAAACATGTGACAAAGCTGATGGTTGTAAAACTTATTTATGAAAAAAGAAAGTACAACATTCTCCCACATGTTCTATAATTTTTTTAAAAAAATCAATAAATAATAAAAGTTTGTGATATTACTATATTTTTAGCATTTATAGTTTGTGTCTTTGAACTATTGCCTAGAGTGACTCACTTCAATCTGGAGAAACTTGCTGATCTAAGTCTTGAATCATATTCTCTGATTCAGACTTTACTAAATCACACAATCATAGTGTGGGTACGAGAACGAGTTCCTACCAGTGTTGTACATAAACAACCTTCGCATGAATCTTATTTCATGAGTATTGTAGCGAGTATGTCCAACTCATAAATGTTGACTCTTGGGTTACACTCATATAGTAGGAATCTCTAAGAGTATCTTGTATGATATACACCCCTGCATATAAATGGCCATGAACCTATTTAGAGCAAAGCTCTTCGTATACTTAGATAGAATGAAGCACTAGCTCCATAGGGAGGGTCAAGAACAAAACTCCAAGGTGTTCTTCCGCATAACATGACAATTTAGTTGTCCCTTTGAACCAATTCTCATAGGATCTTCAATTTTTGAATATAAGGGTTACCATTGTAATGTTTAATCTATGGGAAGAAGACCCATCCCCCTCTATGAACTGAGTACTAGTTTTATAGATAGACCATTAGTAAGTGGACCTCCAATATTCACTGCAGATTTCACATACTCTATAGATATGACCCCACAGGTGATATGATCTCTCACATCTTCATATCCTGATCTCTAAAAGTGATTTCCCAAATTACCTTTAGATTGTTTAGCTTTGTCAATGGTTGCTTTATTATCACATAATATGTAAATATGCGGAAATAATTTAGAAATATTTTCAAATCAATAAGTAAATTTTTAAGCCATTCACAAGCTAAATTTAAAGCAATAATTACAGCCTCCATTGTGGAACGAACTCTCAATGTTTTCTTGGATGATTTCTAAGAAATTTCTCCTCCTCCAAGGAATAACTCATACCCACTGGTTTACATGGTTTCATCTGAATCAACGATCTAATTTGCATCTATATAACCCTCTAGTATTGGTGGGAAACCAATGTAGTGTAGACTATACTTTGTTGTACCTTTAAGCTGCTTAAACACTCTTACCAAATCTTTCTAGTGGTCCATGTTAGGACAACTTGTGTACCTACTCAATCGACTTACAACATAAGAGATATCAGGTCTAATGCAGTTAGCTAGGTACATCAAGATTCCTATTACTTGCACATATATATGTTGATCCAAAGGGATACCCTTATGTACCTTAAGATGTAAGTTAGGATCATTAGGTGTATTAATAGGAGTACAATTGATAACCTCCCATTTTGCGATGTTATCTTACTAGTTTTCCTCAGTTTTCCATACTCTTTCTTAAATAAATTAGACACAATAATTTTCCACTTTATTGTAAATATACCATCAGACTAACTTTTCCCCTTTTATTTTTTACAAAAAAGCACAAAAAAAATTACAAAAGCTCCAAACGGTCCCAAGACCGAATGGACACCAAACGGTCCCAAGACCAAATGGACACCTAACGGTCTCAAGACCGAATGAAGGCCAAACGGTCCCATGACCGTGTAAAGTCAAACGATCCCAAGACCGAATAAAGGTAAACAGTTCCAAACCATGAGGAATCAAACCGTTTCCAAACCGAGAGAGTCCAAACGGTCTCCAAACCGAGAGAGAGTCCAAACAGTCTTCACGACCGTTTGGGCCCAAATCTCCCAAACCGTTTGAGTTCCACTCAAAGCCTATAAATAAGACCCGAAGGGTCCTCACAAATCATCACGTTTCAGATGTCCAAAGGCTGCCTCTATTATTCCAGAGCCATTCCATCCTTCATCCACTGCCCCGAGGCTGCCGGTCTGAGATCCATACTCCATCTCCCAACTACTTTCTCTCTCATCGACAAAGAAGGTGGGAAGAGGAGGATTCATCATCAAGCAAGCAGCAAAGTGTGAATATCATTGCTCTCTCTCTCCAAGTGGTCGTCCTTCCTCCGTCCTTCGTGGAGATGATGCTCTCTCTCTCTTCTCGCCCCCTTCTTTGTTCTTGCCATGAGCGAGTAGTCTTATACACTAGGGTGCGGGGAGTAGCCTCGCTACCCATGTTTTCATTTCATGCATTGTAATTCTTGAGTTTGCAATAGAAAAACACTATCTTTCCAGTTCAACATCAATCGTTTAATGAATGCCAGTTTCTTGATCACCAACTTGTGTTATCTATTATCTTTTAGTGCAAATTGTCTATGTTTGTACTTCTAGATTCAAATATCGATTGTTTGTTGGTTCCAGATTGTGTGTAGTCACCATACGTTTGGTTTGGTATCTAGGAGCATTTCTCAAGAAGTGGAGTAAACTCACCTCCATCATTGTACTTTCATACTATGAAATGGAATCAGTTGACGTATGAAAGTACAACCTTGATGGGTCGAGGAACACACTTTGCGAGGGGAGTAATGCAAAGTAACTGACCATTTGTCTGGGGATGGCTGGAATTGCAACACTTCCACGCTTCTCATAGTTAGTTATCCGAAAGGAAGCTAAGCCTACAAAGATACTAACTATTTAGACTCTTTTCATTGCAAGCCATGTTATTGGGATGTATGTTTTGATCCATGAGTAGTGGTGGTGAAAGCCGATCACATCCTAGTGGTTTCTTAACATTGTTTACAGTCTTAAATTTACCTTCCTGCTTACTTTCTTGCTTTTACTTTACTTGCACTTAGTTTAAATAACCAAACCAACTCTTTGATCTAAATACCAAATGTTAAGGAGTTAAGTGAAATTCTAATGTTTTCTATCTTGTTGATCTCAACAAGACCGTTATCATGTTGATTCGACCCTTAACTATACTACGATAAGACTTCCACGTATCCTAGCATACGTGGGTGGAGTTTTTAATCTAGTATAAGCAAGGCTAAACCTAAAAGACTTACTATCTTTAGGATTTTTAGTGGTGCACGCAACTCCACGCAAGTGGAAGCTCCATGAAAAATTGACACCGTTGTCGGGGACCACATAACGTTTTGATTTCATTTATCATCTTGCTAGTTGGTTAGGGTTTTGCACTTTTTCTTTAAACATTACTCCATATTCTCTTGATTTCAACATATCTCCCACATCATCTTAAAAGTGTGTTTCTTCCTCTACTCAGGTAGAAGACGTGTATGCCACCATCGCATAATCTCAGATTCTCCCCTGATCCAGAGTACGACTCTGAGGTAGAGAGAAGTTTCCACTGCCTCATTAGACTTAATCATCAAAGAGCTAGAAAAATGGCAGAAGCTCAACACCAAGATGCACTATTGATGGAAAGGGTCAACGCTGCCATAGCAGCCCAACGAGTGCAACTCATCGCCGACACGCACGCCCAAGTTCAGGTTGAAGTACGGGCTGAAGAGCAAGCCCACATCTATGCCGAGAATGAAGCAGCCAAGGTTTCTGCTCAACTGTTGATAAGAAGCAAACAAGTAAGGGACTATGCTATTCCCAAGAACTACGAAGACAACCATCTAGTCCAACAACCACACATCGACACTCCTAATTTTGAGATTAGGACACAATGTATCCAAATAATGCAGGGCATCTCATTCTCTGGAAGTGTCAGAGATGACTGCATGGACCATTTGAAGAGGTTCAAAGCTCTTTGCATGCTAGTACCACAAGCTGGGACAACCATGGATGCAGTCATGCTCAGACTCTTCAATTTCACCTTGTCTGGAAGAGCATTAAGCTGGTACAATTCTTTGGACGGGGAGCCGATCACCACTTGGGCTCCCTTAGAAGAGAAGTTCGTGGAGAAATTCTTCCCACCTTCACTAACCTACCAAATCAGAGGGCAAATCAACCAATTCCTTCAACTACCAGGAGAGTCATTGGCTGACTCATGGGAAAGGTTCAAGGAACTCTTGAGGAAGTGCCCTCACCATGGAATCTCGCAAAATCAACTCATAGAAACTTTTTATAGGGGAGTAAGTGATGAAACTAAAAGGTTTTTAGATTCCTCATATGGAGGAAACTTTATGAGACAGAACTACCAAGACGCCTGGAGAATCATCACTCTCGTAGTAGAAAATCAATCCAATTGGGGGAGGGAGACCACATGATGAGTTATAAAGGTTTGTAAAGATGAAGAATCTATGGAAATGAAAGCTATATCTGAAGCTTTGAAAACCATTGCTAAAAAACAACAAGTCCTCGAAGCATCATTTGGGGAGTATGACAGAAAGAAGACCCCCCAAAAAGATAAAGCATCCACAGGAACTTGCGAGGCCTATCATGCATCAGATCATCCCACATTGTCATGTGGTCTCCTATACAATATAATGATGGATTTACAACCTCCTCAACCATACCATGAGCCGATCATTGAACACCCTATGGATTAGATGTTAGAATAAGTAAATTCCATTCATTCCATACCAGGACAAGCTTACTACAATCCAAATCAACTGGGAAATCATCCTGGTTTTCAATATGGAAATCCTTCGGGGACTACTAACCCACAACATCAAACACAAGGTGGATCCTCCAACAGATTACCACCTGGATTTCAAAGCAACTTTAACCAAAATCAAGGGAATCTTAGAAACAATTTCCAGAGATCCAACTACCCAAGAAATCCCTCTACATATTACCAATATACTCACCCTCCTCTGCACCCGCAATTACAACAAACTCAGCTGCAACAGTAGCAACAACCTCAATTTCCAGTAGCTCAACAACAACCACCTCAAGGGCAGCACCAACTCACTCAATTTCAACAGAAGCATGCCCCACCACAACAGATTGATGAACTGTCCTTGATAAGGAAAATGTTGCAATCACAACAAACCATGTTGGCTAACCAACAAGCCCTGCAAAAAGCTGTGGAAACTCAGTTAGCACAAATTGCAGCTTCGCTAAAACCTCCAGTGGGCACTTTCACTGGTCAGCCAGAAGCAAATCCAAGACACGATCAACATAGACCAGAACAATTAAATGTTGTTACAACAAGGTTTGGTCATGCTCTTACTAAAGCCATCTCGGTTAATCAAGAAGACATGGATGTAACTAAAATCATCCCAATAAAAGAATCAGGTTAAGAAGCTGAAAAAAGGAAAGAAAAGGAACAAGGTCCCAAAGAACTAGAGGTCCCACAATATAAGCCAAGGATACCCTATCCTGGCAAGCTAAAGGAAACCAGACTAGACTCTAGATTCCAGAAATTCAAAGAGGCAATGAAGAAACTTTATGTTGATATTCCTTATCTCGACGCCCTATCTGAAATCCCAGCCTGGTCCAAATATCTGAAGACCCTGTTGTCAAAGAAATATATGACAAAGGAGCATGAAACTGTCAAACTAACCCAAACCACAACTGATATCATCTTGAATAAAATGCCAAAAAAATAGAAGGACCCTAGCTCCTTTGGCATACAATGCTCTATTGGGAACACTTCTTGTAAAAAGGGATTGGCTGACTTGGGAGCCGGCATATCAATTATGCCATTTTCCATGTTCAAAAGATTGGGGTTCATTGACTTATTGCCTACAACAATGAACATCCAGCTCGCCGATTCCACCATTACTATACCCCTCAGAATCATTGAAGATATTCCAGTAAGAGTGGGGAGGGACTCTTATGTCCCTTGTGATTTTGTCATTATGGATATAAAAGAAGACCTAAGGTACCCGATAATATTCGGTAGACCCTTCCTCGCCACAGCTAGAGCCTTAATTGATGTCCAGGCTGGCACAATTACCTTGAGGTTGGGTAAAGAAATTGTTCAATTCAGGGTTTTCAATAGCCTGAAGAGCCCTAGTATCCATGAAGAGGTCTTACTGCTTGAAGCAATTGATAAAATGTCTCAACTCAAGCAAGAAAATCTAGAACCAGCAGATGCCCTAGAAGACGCTCTAATAAATCCAGAAGCTGAATTTTCATCCAACGAGTTAGTTCAGCAATGCCTGCAATACTTAGAGTAGGCTGAAAAAGCCCTTGAAGCTATTTTTGAAGAACTGAAATATGTCACCATATTAGAGACGACAGAAGTACCCAAAGCCCCGGATATGAAAACTCTACCAACTGGGCTCAAATATTTCTTTCTAAATGAAGGAAAATTATGTCGCGTTATCATTAGCTCCTCTTTGGATGACGATCAGGAAGAGAGGCTTCTCACTAAATTAAGGAAGCACAAGAAAGAAATTGGGTACAAGATGACTGACCTAACAGGCATTAACCTAGCTCTGTGCATGCATAAACTACCTATGATAGAAGAGTTCAAACCCTCAAGGGAGCACTAGAGAAAACTGAACCCAAATTTGAAAGAGGTAGTTCACCTCGAAGTTCTTAAACTCTTGAAAGCGGGTATTATCTATCCAATTTCTAACTCTCAGTGGGTTAGTCCTGTCCAAGTGGTCCCTAAAAAGGGGGGGACCATTGTTGTATTGAATGATAATAATGAACTATTACCTACAAGGACTATTACTGGTTGGAGAATGTGCATAGATTATAGAAAACTGAACAAATCAACAAGGAAAGACCATTTTCCCTTACCCTTCCTTGACGAAGTCCTTGAGCGGTTAGCCCACCAAAAAATATTCTGCTACCTCGACGGATATTCTGGGTTTTACCAAATCCCAATTCACCCCGAAGACCAAGAAAAAATGACATTTACTTGTCCTTTAGGAACATACACTTTCAAAAGGATGCCCTTCGGGCTATATAACGCACCCATAATCTTCCAAAGGTGAATGACTGCTATCTTCACGGGATTAACCGAAACCATTATGGAGGTGTTCATGGACGATTTTTTAGTATACGGAGACTCTTTTGATAACTGTCTACTCAACCTAAGTAAAGTTTTATACAGATGCAAGGAAAAAAACCTTATCCTAAACTGGGAAAAATGTCACTTTATGGTGACTGAAGGTGTTGTCCTCGGACATCGAGTGAGCAAAAAAGGAATCAAAGTAGACAAGGAAAAAATCGATCTCATCTCAAAGTTGTCACCGCCCAAAGACATAAGTGGAGTGCGAGCTTTCTTAGGTCATGCTGGATTGTACCGGAGATTTATCAAAGACCTATCAAAAATAGCAAAACCTATGACTTACCTATTGACTAAGGATGTTGATTTCAACTTTGACCATGAATGCCTGCATAGCTTTACAACCTTGAAGAATGCTCTAATCTCTGCACCCATTGTAAGAGCGCCTAACTGGTCACATCCTTTTGAAATAATGTGTGGCGCTAGCGACTATTCCATAGGGGTTGTGTTGGGGCAGAGAATAGACAAAAATCCATATGTAATATACTACGCATCCAAGACTTTAGATGAGGCGCAAAAGAATTATACTACTACTGAAAAGGAATTCTTAGCCTTCATCTACGCTTTAAAAAATATTGTTCTTATCTAATTGGATCAAAGGTCGTAGTATTTACATACCACTCTGCCATTAAATATCTTATTCAAAAATAGGATGTAAAACCCAAACTCATCCGTTGGGTATTAATGCTGCAAGAATTTGATCTTGAAATAAAAGACAAGAGCGGAGTGGAAAACGTTGTCGCTGATCACCTAAGTCGCATCGAGTCTCAGGTGGATGACAATGTACCTATCCGAGACTCCCTCCCTGACGACCAACTTAGGAAAATTACCACCAGATTCTCCTAGTATGCCGACATAGTGAACTATCTAGCTACAGGAATCATCCACCCCTCTGCCTCTCACCACGATAAAAAGAAATTTCTCCATGATGTTAAACAATACTACTAGTACGAACCCTATCTTTTTTGTCTATGTGTAGACAGACTTTTCCGTCGCTACATACCAGAAGAGGAAATTACTCCTGTCTTAGAGCATTGTCATTCTGGCCCCACTGGGGGACACATGACTTCAAAAAAGACCACTCTGAAAGTTCTACAATCGGGTTTCTTTTGGCCAACAATAGCAAGAGATTCCTATGATTTTGTAAGATCATGCAATAAATGTCAGCTTTCTGGCGGTGTAACTAAAAGGAATGAAATGCCCCTCACTTTGTGGCAAGAAATCAAACTTTTTGATGTTTGGGGAATATATTACATGGGTCCCTTCCCCTCATCCTATGGATTTTCTTACATACTGATCATTGTGGATTATGTCTCAAAATGGGTAGAAGCTATACCCACCGTTTCCAGTTATTCAAAGCCAGACATCAAGATGTTCAAATATATCATTTTTCCCAGATTCGGAGTCCCCCGAACTATCATATCTGACAGAGGGTCCCATTTTCTGGAAAGAAGCTTTGAATCCCTCCTAAAAAAATATGGAGTCAACCATAAGGTCTCCACACCTTACCATCCACAAACTAGTGGCCAAGTCGAAGTTTCAAACAGACAACTGAAAGCAATTTTAGAGAAAATAGTCAATAGACATCGTACCGACTGGTCCACCAAGCTTCTCGATGCCCTTTGAGCTTACCACACAGCTTATAAAACACTGATTGGAACAACCCCATTTCGACTGGTATATAGGAAATCAAGCCAGCTTCCAATTGAACTGGAACATAAGGCTTGGTGGGCCATTAAACAACTGAATTTTGATTATAAAAGCACTGGCGAATATAGACAACTCCAGTTACAAGAACTTGAGGATCTTAGAATGATAGCCTACCATAGTGCCAGAATCTATAAAGAACAAACCAAGATATGGCATGATGGCCATCTCAAAAGAAATGACATTGCTATCGGAGATAAGGTCCTCCTCTTCAATTCCAGACTTAAGATGTTTCTTCGAAAGCTTCGAACGAAGTGGTATGGACCATTCACAATTAAACACATCTACCCCACCAGAGCAGTCATCATCCTTGAAAATAATGGGGGAGAACGGACTATTAATGGCTACCGATTGAAGAGATACTACACACCAACAGAAAAAATTCCAAGACAGACTATCGAGATCCACGATCCCTCAACATCGACATAACCAAATCAGATTTTCGTCTAGCCAACGACGTAAAACCCATGCGCTACTTGGGAGACAACCCAAGATCTGAGTACCACCATTTCATTTTTCCTAGTTTTACTAATTTTCTTATTCCTTTGTTTGATTTAGACTTATCATCTTTAATCCAAAAATATAAAAATTCAAATAAATAACAAAAAAAACATAAAAATATAAAATCCAAAAACATAATCTTAGCCAAAAGGTCTTGAAACCGTTTGGACTCAAATGGTCTCGAAACCGTTTGGTCCTCTCGGTCTCGAAACTGTTTGGTCCTCTCGGTCTTGAAACTGTTTGCTCGTCTAGGTCTCGAAACCGTTTGGTCCTCTCGGTCTCAAAACCGTTTGGTCCTCTTTGTCCTTAAACCGTTTGGACCCCAAATGGTCTCAAGACCGTGTATCCTTGGGAATTTGTAACGCCCCCACCCCCAAATCCTATAAATATAACCCCGACCCCTCCCTTTTTCCTCTTCTAATATCTCGAACTCCCTAAACCCTTACGCGAGCACTATTTCATCCCCTTCATTTCTTGGTCTCGTGCAACTCGTGACACCTTCTCTCTCTGCCACCATCTTCGACGACACCACCGTCTTCCCTGTGTGTTTTCACAGAGTTTTTCGCCGTCAATATCACCATCACACAGCAAGGTAAACTAGCAGTTCGACACCATCACCACTTTCGTCTTCTCCGTCACCACACCACGCTTCACATCCACCTTATTATCATCGTCGCCAACACTACGTTGCCGACGGTGTTCTCGTTAGCCGCCGACGCGTGCGTCGCCACTGTCTTTTGCTGCTTTGACCTCCTTTTCAACAATCAACCGTGCTTCCGGACGCTTCACCTTCCTCACGGTCTCGACCCAAATGGTCCTAAAATCATTTGGCGCCAAACGGTCTTGAAACAGTTTGAGCTTGAGACTGTTTGGACCCAAATAGTCCTAAAACCGTTTGGTGCCAAACGGTCTTGAAACTGTTTGAGCTCGAGACTGTTTGGACCCAAATGGTCCTAAAACCGTTTGATGCCAAACGGTCTTGAAACTGTTCAAGCTTGAGACCATTTGGACCCAAATGGTCCTAAAACCGTTTTGTGCCAAACGGTCTTGAAACCGTTGGAGCTCGAGATTGTTTGGACCCAAACGGTCCTAAAACCGTTTGGTGCCAAACGGTCTTGAAACCGTTTGAGCTCGAGTTCGTTTGGACCCGACCCACACGGTTTTACAAACCGTTTGGGTTCCACTAAAACCTAAAAACATTAACACATACATGATGTAACTTTTTCTAAATTTGTTATCTTTTCAAATTCAAATCCTTTTAACACACGATTTTTTGCTAATTTTTCAAAAATGGCCTCCCCTACAAAAGAAGCCACTGGAACCACTGACGCTCCCTTATGGACAAGGGAGAAACTAATGGATGACCGTGCCGAGCTCGAGAAGGTCATAGACATCTATGACAAGACTGGAAAGATCCCACCGAAAGTCAACCTACTCATGGTCATGAATGAAATTGACCGCATCAATAGGTGCTTAACCGAGGAGCCTGTCCAAGATATAGAAGAAACTTCTTCAAGTGATGAAGGCTCGGAATACAAGCCAAATTTTGAGGACGAATCCCCGACCACAAATTCCAAAAGGAAGAGGAAGGCCAAGGAACTTGCCAAAGAACAACCTATAAAGAAACGGGTAAGGAAGCAGGTCCATCCCGCCACTGCAAGGGAATAAATCCTGGCGGGATACATTCCATCAACCACTACTGCCACCACCATTACCACTCCCGCTACCACCACTATTCTTGTCTTCTCCACCATCACCACTACAACACCACCACCAGCAAACCTATTCATCCACACCCTCCCATCCTTCGACAAAACGCTGAATCCGACAAAGTATGTCTATTCCAACGTACTGAAGAAGATGGGGATTTATGACAGAATCCTCACCTTGCTCGACAATGCCAACCTCACAAGACTATTTTGTCACAGAGAATTCTTATGTTGAGCCAACAACTGAATTTTTCACCTTCCTCCACAAAGAAGCAGTGGACATAATGGACTAATCAAGAGACGGAGGCTACCGCAGGCTGGTCACCAAACTCTTTGGCAACAGAGTTGTCATAACAGAAAACCTACTCAATGAAATATTTATAGACAACAAGGAGCAGTTGGAAAAAGCCAAAGTTGTAGGCATTGAAAGCTCCTAGTTCAACAAGCATATCTTTTGGAAATCCCTGATAGGGATCCCAACCTATGAGGCAAAGACCTGCAAGGCCTCAAATATTCAGTCTGGGTTGGTGCACACACTACACAAAATCCTCACAGGTGCACTCTTCCCCAAGACAGAGGGCAAAAATGTTAGCATTTCTGATCTTTTCGTCCTCTTGTCCGTCCTTAATGGGATGCCGGTCAACATAGGACGGCAATTGATACACAAGCACACAGCTTATGCCCTCGGGAAAGAAGTATGTGTCGAAGGACACATAACCTCAATTCTGAATTATCTCAAGATGGATAGACTACTGCCCAGACTTTAAAGAATGCATACATCATTAAGGAAAAAGATGCTAAGCTACACTACATCTTCTGTCCCACAATAAAATCTTCTAGGACGCTGCTTCCTCTACCGAAGCTCACAGATTATGACAAGGATAAGCTTCTCTTCACGAAAGAGGATCTTACTAACCTCCTCGCATCGGTCCAAGTAGCAGAAAAGAAAGCAAAGGCAGGTTAGACGGAGCATAGTATCACTACCCCGACAGCTAGAATAAAAAAAATCCCGATGAAACGACCATCTAAAGGACGTTTGCAAACACAACAGCTATCGGGGACGCCGACATCAAGACCAAATCTAGAAGCAGAACCTCCTCTCCCTGAAGAACACATCACCACCTCATCACTAGATTCCTTCATCATGAGTCTACATGTTGATCTTACCTCCACCACCACCCCCACCATGCTACCATCCTCCACCATTCCACAATCCACCACCCTCCCATCATTCTCCACAATAATTCCACCAACAAATCCCTTCCCCACATCTGCACATCCACCCGCATCCTTCGCCTCAATCCCCTTCTCATCGGGCATTCCATTCACATCAATGCCCAACCTCGCTTTCACCTCGTTCACCTCCACCTCCACCGTTTTCCCATCGACATTTATGGATCCACCCTTTTCTCCCAGAATGTCACCACCTTTCACATCTGCCACCACACCAACATCGCTGGTGACTCCATGTATAGTCACCACGCATTTCGCAGAACCATCATTAGTGTATCTTTCACAAGTCACTACCATCCTTCCACCCCGACCCCAGCCATCCCACCCATCCTTTTCTGGGGTCCCTTTTACAAATGTCGGTGAGGAATTCAGATGTCGATTTGACGCCATCCGAAACCTCCTCACCGACCCTTCTAACATAATGCAATCTATTTTTTCTTGTATGCATGGTCTTACTAAACAAGTCACCAAGATCGACGAGCAAAACTACGGCTTACCTGACATCATCTCAAGCATCAACCAATTGCAGGAAGTAGCGACCACGCAAGTCGAACGCATCGACGACCGCCTACAACAATTGCCACAGTTGGTACTTGAGGTGAAAAGCCAGCAAGCAACGTTGGCTCAACAAGTCGATAGGATCTCTACACAGACTCAACCTCTTCCAGAAAGCCTTCACGAGCTTAAACAACAGCAAACTGCTTTCAGCATGCATTTTGATGACATCAGTAACATCCTTGCATAACTCAATAGCCGCCAAGAGGAGTCGTTAAATAATGAAATCAATCACGTACGAGCTCAAGTCACAGACCTTTCTGCACGACTCTTCTCTGCCGAGGCACGATTCTATGATCTCAACGAAACCCACGACGCACTGCTTGAGACACACAAGCATGTGTAAGTGGCTCTTGATGAATTACAAGCACTTCACTGGCAGTGCAAGAAAACAACGCCAAAACAAATAAAAGATAAGGCGGCAGACGACGAAGAAGAAGACGAAGACGAAGAAGAAGATTCTGACTCCTCCGCTGACTCCAACGATGACACCTCCTCTTCAGATAACAAACCTGATGACCAAGGACATGCGGGGGAGAGAACCAGCCGAGGAACAGAATCTTCAAAGAAGGCAGCAGACAAAGACCACCAAGAAGGTGGACAAGATCCCAAATCGTTCAATCACAATGACAATATTAACATGTCGTATGGGGATCAGTTCCTTGACTATTCTGCCATGGGATCTATGGGGGAAGCTTCCAAAGAAGTGGCTTGTACTGAGTTCCAGCAATGTATCCTAGGAACCAACATTACTCCACCAACATCAACAACTCATCATTCCTCCGCACCAGAACAATCGGTGCCTTTACCCCCAGAGCAAGAAGAGTCAGACAGAGTGTGTCTAGACACAGATGATGAACTCAACTCTGATTCTGAATCAGAAAAAGATGAAGTTCTTCAACACTATATGGATGACCTAGAATAGACTTCTTTTCCACCGCTGTAAGAGCTCCCCCCGCCGCCACCTCTACCTAAGAAGATGCATGACCTAGACATGGCGGCCATCTCTACCCTAGATGTCCAGGATATCTTCATCCTGAACACTATCGTAGACGATGCCAAAGAAGGGGGGGACACCATCTACACAAATCTAAAGACTAAGAACAAGATGACACGTGAAGATTTCTGCATCATCCTTCGACCTCAATCAAAAGTGAAGATGGCAATCTTTCGTGCCCTTCTTGCCAACTCTATCGAAATATACATAGCTCAAAAAGTCCACATCCAGTTCTCAATGCTTCACCTGCTTTGGCTCTAAGTCTACTATACAAGGACTTACACAACAAGACTATCGAGTGGTTGCGTAGGGGGATTGAGAGGAAGGTACGATATATCACAGTACCATTCCAAGTTTCTGGCCATTGGTTTCTCATGATCATTGACACCGAGGCTCGCGAAGCCAAAGTGTACAACTTCTGCGCCAGTGAGCTTAAAGCCAGAATCATCAATTTTGCTGGTCTAGGAGCCGCGGAGGCAAGATGCATCCCTTTCCGGCTTCTAAAATTAATTTGGGCTGCAAAGCCATCACTCCGACAGGGTTGGAATCAACCATGGTTCCGAATCATAAACCCATAAGTCCAAATGCAAGAAGGATTCGGGGATTGCACTTTTTGCACTATACTCCACATACAAGCGCTTAATCAACAAATCCCCTTCACCGAGCTGGCCGCAGAAGATTTTCACTCTCTCCGAGGGTGTTATGCCATGGAACTCATTTGTGACAAAAGGTTCTTTAGGGACCCGACTATGGTACCAGACGACGTCCCTCACTACCTCTACTCGGCTATCCAACGTCCACAGAAAAAGCCATTTCGGCAAACATTACAGGAGTTGGAGAAACAACAACCCGCCATAGTGCCCGAAAAAAGACAATGGGACCCTTACAGTTTCAATATGGTGACAGACAAAGGGGACATCGAGTTATTAATAGGGGCCACCATCAACATACCTTCCACAGAAATGGTGCCCCTACCTGCCATTGAACCGATGTTTCCTAACTTTGATCTTGCATCTTGCAAGAGTCTTTCTGAAAATGAACTCCGACTAATCATGTCTAGGCTATATGCCGAGAAAGATGAGCTCATTTTTCTAGCGGGAGATATTCTAGTCATGGCAGATACCCTCCATGAAACCGTACAATTACAAGAATTTCTATCCGTGAGCCTGATGACCGCTTATCAATTTCTCCTCAGACGGAACCATCCTACGGTTTACATGGCATCTGCTTACATGAAGGACAACCTACTAAGGACAAAGAACTTCGGAACCACAGAGATGCTTATCTCTTGCCTCCAACATACAACTCTGAAGTTCATTATGCTTCTTTTCCTTCACTCAGAGCACTGGATGTTACTGGCGACAAACCTTCCTGAAGGAACAACAATCATCTATAACAGTTCCGACAACCAATTTGATCCTAACCAAAACCAGTATAGTGTGACAGCTATCACACCCATGGAGAAGGTGGCAAAGGAATGTGCTGATAAACTACACGATCTTTTAAGCAAGCACACAAATGTATACGACAAAGAACACTTTCATCACCCCGCCTTCAGCCACAGATGCCCTCAGCAACTCCAAGAATCTAACGACTGCGGTTTCCACGTCCTTTATTGGATGTACACCCTCGTTGTTCTTGGAAGACCAGTAGAGAACATAACGGACGTGGATTACCACACTCTATGTGGAAAGTTCGCAACTAATCTTCTCCGAACACATGGAGCTAACAAAGGACTAACAGAAGCCTAATGCATTTGTCCATGTACTTCTCAACCTATCACTTTGACACTTTGAGGACAGAGTGAGTGATAAGTTAGGGGGGGAGGTACACTGGACAAGGGCGAGGTATCATTTTTTTCAACCCTTATCCCTCTGCTCTTTTTATTCACTCATGTTTTATCTTTTTTTCACATTTAGACTTTTTCACTAATTTCTTTTTATGCATAAGTATAACATCACTCTTGGAAAAGGTCACCCCCAACTGAATTTAGAATCAAACTAGTCCTCAAAAAGCAATAACAGAAAAAGCACTTAGGCTTGTAATGGAGAACTAATAAATTTCTTTCATACCCAATTTCCATGCTTTTGCTTCAACTCTGCTCCAGACTCTCCACAAGTTAACATCATAGCCAAAGCCAGCCAAAACTCTCCCAAGGGTGGGAGGGAACCAGGTGAAATCCAACTCAAGGAACCTCGCAAGTAGACCACCAAGTACAAAACTAAAATAAGTGCATGTCAGGAGACTCCAAGAACAATTTTCTTCTTTTCAAAAGAGGTATGGCAGCCCAAACGAAATCCCTAAATATCCAACTCCTAAGCCTGTGAGTATAAGAATAAAAGCCAGAGTGTTGAATAAAAACATGAGATTTGTGCCACGCCTAAGGACCTATATGAAGAACCAATAAAGGTCTCACCCGACCGACACATTCATCTTCCCTCACAAAGGCAGATGTGTCGCGCACGGTAATGAGATCCTAAGGTCTTTGAATATATAAAAAAGCTAATAAAGGACTCGTCTAGCCGGTACATTTAGCTTCCCTCACAAAGGCATATGTGTCGCGCTCGGTAGTGAGATCCTAAAAGTTTAGATAAACCCTCCCCCACTAAAAGGGGGAGCTACACATCAGCCTTTAGCCAACGCTCATGCCTATCTTAGTTTCCAGTAGGTTTTTCAAAGAAGTATAAAACTGATTGGGGTTGAAAACATGCACAGAATGCGATCGAGGAAAAGGTGGTCCCAATGCGAGCTACGCGATAAGGAAGAAATCTGAGATCCATGCAACTCCCAATACCTGAAAGAGTTAGTGCAAGCAGAAGCCCGATAAAACTCTAAGAGATTTCTGGTTTAGAATTGAAGCAGGAGTATGGAAATTTTCAATAAATAAAATCACCTCGCCACTACATGCCTCAACTCTATCTAGCTTGAGGACAAGCTAGACTCTAAGTTAGGGGGGGTGATAACCTCCCATTTTGTGATGTTATCTTACTAGTTTTCCTCAGTTTTCCATACTCTTTCTTAAATAAATTAGACACCAAATATACCATCAGACTAACTTTTCCCCTTTTGTTTTTTATAGAAAAGCACAAAAAAATTACAAAAGCTTCAAATGGTCCCAAGACTGAATGGACACCAAACGACCCCAAGACCGAATGGACCCCAAACGACCCCAAGACCGAATGGACACCGAACGACCCCAAGACTGAATTGACACAAATGGTCCCAAGACTGAATGGACACCAAACGGCCCCAAGACCGAATGGACACCAAACTGTCCCAAGACTGAATCGACCCCAAACGGTCCCAAGACCGAATGAAGGCCAAATGATCCCAAGACTATGTAAAGTCAAACGGTCCCAAGACCGAATAAAGGCAAACGGTTGCAAACCATGAGGACTCAAATGGTTTCCAAACCCAGAGAGTCCAAACGGTCTCCAAACCGAGAGAGAGTCCAAATGGTATTCACGACCATTTGGGCCCAAATCTCCCAAACCATTTGAGTTCCACTCAAAACCTATAAATAAGACCCGAAGGGTCCTCACAAATTATCAAGTTTCATACGTCCAAAGGTTGCCTTTATTGTTCCAGAGCCATTCCATCCTTCATCCTCTACCCCGAGGTTGCCGGTCTGAGATCCATACTCCATATATCCAAGCTACTTTCTCTCTCATCGACAAAGAAGGTGGGAAGAGGAGGATTCATCATCAAGAAAGCTACAAAGTGTGAAGATCATTTCTCTCTCTCCAAGGGGTTGACCTTCCTCCCTCCTTTGTGGAGATGACACACTTTCTCTCTCTTCTTGCCCCCTTCTTTGTTCTTGCCATGAGCGAGTAGTCTTATACACTAGGGTGTGGGGAGTAGCCCCGCTACCCATGTTTTCATTTCATGCATTGTAATTCTTGAGTTTGCAATAGAAAAACACTATCTTTCCAGTTCAACATCAATCATTTAATGAATGCTAGTTGCTTGATCACCAACTTGTGTTATCTATTATCTTTTAGTGCAAATTGTCTATGTTTGCACTTCTAGATTCGAATATCGACTGTTTGTTGGTTCCAGATTGTGTGTAGTCACCATACATTTGGTTCAGTATCTAGGAATGTTTCTCAAGAAGTGGAGTAAACTCACTTCCATCATTGTACTTTCATACTATGAAATGGCATCAGTTGATGTATGAAAGTACAACCTGGACGGGTCGAGGACCACACTTTGTGAGGGGAGTGATGCAAACTAAGTGACCATTCATCTGGGGATGGCTGGCATTGCAACACTTCCACGCTTCTCGTAGTTAGTTATCCGAAAGGAAGCTAAGCTTACAAAGATACTAACTGTTTAGACTCTTTTCTTTACAAGCCAGGTTATTGTGATGTATGTTTTGATCTATGAGTAGTGGTGGCGAAAGCCGATCACATCCTAGTGGTTTCTTAACATTGTTTACAACCTTAAATTTACCTTCCTTCTTACTTTCTTGTTTTTACTTTACTTGCACTTAGTTTAAACAACCAGACCAACTGTTTGATATAAATACCAACTGTTAAGGAGTTAAGTGAAATTCTAACATTTTTTTTATTGTTGATCTCAACAAGACCGTTGTCTTGTGGATTCGACTCTTAACTATACTACGATAAGACTTCCACGTATCCTAGCATATGTGGGTGGATTTTTTAATCTAGTATAAGCAAGGCTAAACCTAAAAGACTTACTATCTTTAGGATTTTTAGTGGTGCACGCAACTCCACGCAAGTGGAAGCTCCATCAACAATCAAACATTTCAAATCTATGCAAGGATTTTATCTACATAATGAGTTTGATTAAGTACAAAATGAGAAGCATATTTACTCAATTTTGATATCAAGCATTACATCAATAAGTCCTAAATTTTTCATATAAAAATTTCTAGCAAGAAAAGATTTAGTCTCATTTATAATTTTGGAATTAGATCTAAATAACAAGATATCATCTACATACAAACACATAATGATGCAGGTGTCACCAAGAGTTTTTGAATAAATACAACGACCAGATTCATTCGCAATAAATCCATAAGATAAAATAATTCTATCAAACTTATCATTCCCCTATTTAGGTACTTGTTTAAGTCTATATAAGGACTTGACTAGTATACAAAATTTATATTCTTGTCCAGTTGCTACAAAACCTTCTGAATGATCCATATAAATCTATTCCTTGAGATCTACATTCAATAAGTCCGTCTTGACATCGATTTGATGGATTTAAAGTTTATGGATCACAACCAGAATAATAAGGACATGAATAGAAGAGATTTTGTGATGTGACTTGAACCCACTAATTAGGATTAGGGACACTAAGAGGATTAGACTACCCATCATCTTTTAATAAGTTAAAGAAAATCAACCATAACTTTTTCTTTTATCAGATATGTACTAATATCACATAACTGAATGTTAATGTCTCGTTTAAACATAATATTAAAGGATACAACAAAGTTCAACTATTTCATAGAAGAATGAGTTTCATATTTAATATACATCACGTACATTTCATTGAAAACTTCTCTCTTTTCTTACTCACTCACTCCCAGGATTCAGAGGAAGGATAAGAAATCATCTATCTATTCTAACTACTCCTTTTTTAGGACCTCTATTCTACTCTTGATAAAACGGGCTTCTGTCTCCTCAGGAAGAGCTAGTCCTTTACCTAAAAAATTGTTCAGTAGGTTGATGAGATACTGGCTCAGTGAGTAGAAAATTAATAGATAACTAAGATATTTATAATGTTTACAATTGATAGAACTTAAATGCAAAAGTATGAAATCATTGCCAGTTTAAAACTATAAATCAATCATCATGGTAGTTGGTCTGATATTAAATGTAGTAAAGGATACACTAAATCCATACACATGATTTTGAGTCCATTTATTATGCCTCTAGACCCACACGAGATTAACCACAACATGTGAAAGCACCGCATCAAGCTATGATCTCACTGTACAAGACTTAGAAGCATGCTCGAGATCTTAAGTCTGTAATCTCAATACCACGTTTGCATTTGGCATCGCCACATCTAGCTCTTGGTGGATAATGGGAGTGGTCAGATATATGGACTCCTTCAAACTTGGGTGCTCGGACAAAGAGTCAAAGTACTTTGTCTTATTATACATTAGTAGACCTACTTACCATTGATTACTACAACATGTAATACAAGTACCTCTGACATCTCTGGTTGGTGTTGTGTACCACACAATTCATAAGGAGTCTACCCTCTCAGTCAAGACCCCCACACCCTACTAGTACAATCCATCTTACCTTGATCTAGACTACTTCCAATCAGAAAACCATTTCGTCCTAAGAGTGTAAGCCTCATCCTATGAAGATTCTACAGTGTCCAGGGCATCTATCGTCTAATAATATTTAATTAATTTGAAAACATTCATCTCTATAACTAATAATTACCCTATTTTCTTCAATGAAGGATCTCGTATTAAGAACATAAATCATTTGGCAACTTTCATAGTTCTTATAAACCACGATTCTACACTTTAGCTCTATATTAGGGCAACCCAGCTTCCTCAGTGCCTCTATTTACACCAGTTCATCACATGTTGTTCATAACAACTCACATAACAACTTTTGATATGATATTACATCAATAATATATGATTAATAAAGCATTTCTACCACAAAAAATCACTGCACAGATTTATCAAATTCATCACAGTTATCATAGCACAAGACTTCAATACTGGAATGTCATTATTTGAACTTATATGTTATAAATATGGGTTGGAAGGAGATTTTCCACTCACAGATCTCGTCCAATATTACTGATCTTAATAATTTTACCAACTAAGCTTGGTTGTTAGCTCACATGAGTCTAAATCAAGCTTTAGACCTCAAGATCTCATTTTAAACTCGTCATCGACAAGAAAAATAGACTTACAATAGTTTGTTGAACGTAGAAGATGAAGAAAGGATGATAGAATCTCTGGAGAGTCAAATAGAAGATTCTCAATAGAGCAAAGATGCAAAAGAGAAGGAATCTATAATCTAGAACTACTTGCCACGAAGGACATGTGCCTAGTTTGTCAACCTGTGGTCATTCTTCACATTTTCCCCAAATATCACCCTCAAAATTGAATTCTAGGTTATCTTCTCGTTGATAGGTCTAGTAGTATAGAGGATCTAATTATAGTTCTAATGGATTTTGTTTCATTAAAAATAGATATGTATAGTAAAAGTTTTGGTCATTTTATAATTGACTATCCTGGACAGATATTCTCATTGGTGGATGGGCATGCTAGGCTCATGCGATGGTGGAGACACTTGCTAGTTCGACAGTCACCTAAACGCCATGAATCCCAAAAAGCATTTGTATAGGCTGAAAAATAGAAATAACTTCTGGACTTTTCTATCCCAATGTATAAGGACGGACAACATCCCATTCTTCAATCGGCCATCACAACTTGTAGTTTGAAATTTCCTAGGTTAAGCTCATAGAAAACTTTTATGAGGGTGTAGATATAGACACCAAGAAGTATATGGATTCCTCATCTAGATGAAACTTCATTTGCAATTGTTATGATAATGCACATAGAGAAGTTAGTCATGGTGCAAAGAGCCAAGCCAAGTAGGGTAGCACACAAGGAGGCATACTTGATGTTGCCATAGAAGAAGATAGTTCAAAACTCGACTCAATTGTTGAATCACTTCAGAAATTGGGAATGAAACAAGAAACCTTAAATCCTCCTTATTCATGCATTTAAAGGAGATTTCAACCAAGGAAATAGTAGGTCAATGAAGCATCCTTTTTTTGTGAGGCATGCAAGGGAAATGAGCATTCCACTTTGGGATGTAGCTGTGGTTTTTATGTCATGATGAACAACTCATACGACCCAAGGAGATGAAAATCAAATGTGGTATTTCACCTCATTCACAATAAACCTTGATATGGATACTATAATTCAAACCAGAAAAAAATACTATTTTAGATTTTAGTATGAGAACCTAGTAATGCAAAAACATGCATATCAATTAGGGATAAGATAGGATAATAATTAAGTCTAGGGTATTCCGAGTTTCTAGGATAATGAGTGGAAGAGTTATAGAAACTAATGTAACTTCAATCATGGTACGATAATATAAATAGGAGTACAATTAGGGACATCAATTTCAAAACTTCAATTAAGAGCCACATTCGTGAGAAGGAGATCGATGGAGAAATTCTTCTTCTCAAACCAAGATGAATTCTCAATAATTGGAAGGATACTACAGTCTAATCCAGCCATGCTATCTAACCAACAATCTCATAGTAAGTCCATTGGAGTTCCAAATGGTCCAACTTGATACCAACCTACTCCTACCTACTAGTTCTTTTTATGGGTGGCTAGAGAACAAACCAACACACTTAGAACAAATGAAGGCAGTTGCTACATTTTCTAAGTAGCTGGTACACATGCATTGATAGATGTAGACAAATATGAGTTTGTAATTGAACCAAAAACAACTATACAAGATGCAGAGAACCATGACACATATGTTATTGATAATATGGGGGAAAATAAGAGGGGTGACTTAGTGAAGGAACAACCTAATGCAAAAACCCAACATTTTTTGTTGTATATTACCATGTTCCCCTACCAAAATTTTCCAAAGTAGACAAGGTTTGATGATTGGTTCATGAAATTCAAAGAAGCTATGAAAAAACTTCATTTTTACAATATTTTCTACATTTGATAGCCAATATACATGTGTTGTCCAAATACCTTAAGATTCTTATGAACAAGAAATATACAACCAAGGACTATGAAACAATGCCTAATGTAAGCAACCCTAATGGGAAGATAATCACAAAGTTAAGCATCAATTGGATGCTCCTAGAAATATATATATTCCAAGATAATGATATAACATTAGTGAATTCAAGATAAATCTGAATATCAAATGAAAGGGGATTTCATATCCAGTATAAGGCAAGGCTATACCAAGATGTCCCTTCATGATATGGATATGACATAGAGATGTGGCTATCAGATCCAAGATATATGGGCATCAAGTCATCTTATAACTCAGGGTAGACCCCACAATAATTTGGACTCTTAATGAATTTGTTGTTTCTCAATGAGCAATGATTTCCCCTAAAACCAGTCCCAATAGTTGTAGGAGATTTAAACAATCACCACCAACCCCTCTTGTGACCATTATCATGGTGTGTTGAGATAACTACCCAAACCTCCCATTTATCTAGGACTTAGATATGGCCTGTCTCCACCTCACATCAGCCCCTTGTCTATATAAGGAGCCATAGAGATTCACCATGATTCCCAAAATTTTACCTACTTGCAATGGATCACAAAACACATTGAGTCTCTCGACCAAGGACCATCACCAATGCAGGCATACCTGACCCTTTTCTCTCTGCTCAATATGTTCCTAGGAAATTACATCACTTTGAAACTCCACAATGATGCTTCCAAGGAATATCGATCCCAACAAGGGTGCAAAGAGTCCCTTATGGTGGGTTCCCAAGTGCCAACCTTTCTCTGTCAATCTCCTCATTCAAGAATAGGATCGTGATCATTGTAGTGCATCATGGATAATTGAAACATTATGTAGGATCTCCAACACACTTTATAAATCCTCGATGCAACCAAAATGATAGTAATCCTGATCCATCCAATCTTTGTATTTTTCATGTTTCAATTGACTTGAAACTGCCATCTTAGATCACCCCAAACAATATCTGCAACTTGCCAACTTCGTTAAAGCTTGACAAAGCTAGGG
Organism: Alisma plantago-aquatica; assembly: GCA_963693085.1. Taxonomy (NCBI): domain Eukaryota; kingdom Viridiplantae; phylum Streptophyta; class Magnoliopsida; order Alismatales; family Alismataceae; genus Alisma; species Alisma plantago-aquatica. Next base: position 872,698,267 of record OY856413.1, on the reverse strand, counting down.
TGATCTTTCTTTGTGGCTCTCAATAGAAAAATCCCAAATTCAACCTCTATATTGACTCATTATTGTATTTCTCATGCAGGGCATGGTGTGGGGAAGAAGATACAATCCCCAAAGAATTTATAAAAAATGTGCCAGGGTGTGAGGTAATCTAATTCACAACATATTGGCAACATAGTCTTTTACTCCTTTATCTTAATGTCATCTACACTGCAACGCTTAGCTGATGTGGCCTTAGCCCATTGTCTAGGTCTGGACCCATTGCTAATTAGGATAAGAGTATACCTTCCAATTTGGCATCAGTTATTGGTCTAGTTATGTTTAACTTATAATAAATGTACAAAATAAGCTATAGCTAGTATTTTTGTGAAATTATACATCTTTTTTTGGGGGGAAGGATTCAGGAGGATATTTATTTATCTCTCCCTCCTCTTGCAAGCCAATAAGGATAAAAATTACTAGAAACTATATTAGCATGTAAGACAAATTTGGTAGTACTACTACCATTATAGTGTTCTTCTTCTAAGATGGATTTGATACAATCTATTGGCCTGGGGTGATCAAAGCACCCGGTGGTGTGTTTTTTATGGAACCTAGATAGAGTATCGACAACCCTATTATAACCTCCTTGGTCAAACTGTATAGTCCAACTAGTATTCTCCAACATTATTTTTTGTTTCCTGACAACCATTCTAGCAAATCTAAGATAGATCATCAAGTTTGATTGCAACATATCCAAAAATGCCTAAGAGTCAGTTTCCACAATGAGATTTGTGATGCTATTTCAGTAGGAAATTTTGACTGTAATATCCAAAACACTATCTCATCATGCATTGCTAAATCATCTACGTGCTTCTATAATGGCCACCGATTGAATTACCCTCCAGATCATAGGCAACCACTGTGATTGTTGCCTTGTTTTTAGCCCATGTCGTATTAGTGTTAATCTTCATAAAGCTAGGAGGTGGTATATTCTAGAACTGATGACAACTTTGTGGGTTGTCCTTCTTCCAAGCAAGTTCTGTCAAAAAAACTTCTCCATGGACATGTTTTACTTGTTGGTTTATAGGTAGTAGGTGATTTTCAAACACCTGACTTTTTCTTTTTGTCTAGATGCATTAGCAAGCGATCAAGAACTATTGTGTCCCAGTATTTCTCTACTTCATATGGCTACACAACCAACTCCTAGTCTCCTATTGGAAAAAATCACTTGGTATATTTTCATTGAATAAATTCTTCCAAACTCCCATTGCAATGGGGAGTCTCTCAAGGCATGGATGTTTGTATCTTCTTGGACCTTACATCTTTCCCAAGTACTTACATTCATCATGTGTCATATCACTCATCTTCTATTTGTTAGGCGAGCATCATGTATTAAGAGCCACACAAGGAACTTTAGTTTAGCTGGCACCTTCACCTCCCAAATGATGTCCTAGTTTCCTCTCATGATTATATTCGCCATGTATGAAGAATCTGGTTAGAGGACTTCATTGTGAATCTCCCATGTGACGTCTCCATCTGCACTCTTACATCAGCATTAGACATGTCCTCTGGGGTTTCCAACTAGAGTATCCATTGGATCATCTCATGTGGTATCCACTCGATGAGAAAGTCCATGTCCAACTAGCCATTGTCAAGGACCACACTCACAACAACCAAATCCTTTAGAGATTTTGGTACAATCAATAACACCACATGTGCAAGTTTCATTCCCGATTTAACCCACACATCCTCCCAGAATCTGGTTTACTACCCATTCATAGGTAATAAATAGGAATGTTCATCAATTAGTTGTTTACACTGAAGAGTAGCCCTCGTTAGTATGGATAAGTTCATTATCCTTCCCCCAGTGAAATCATTGTACTTGTCTGTCATGAAATTACACCAAATGGAAACCCTATTTCTCAAGATGTCCCACACATCTATGGCTATAAATGTAGTGTTCTATTCCTTCTTTAATTTTAGGCCAAGGCCTCCATTTTCTTTCTTACTAGTCACTTTTCTCCGTGCCACTAGGGACATGAATTGTGCCTTATGACTTTCCCTCAAAGGAACCTCTGAATTCTTCCCTCAATTCTATAATAGTGAGCAAGGGGCAAGACATTTGTCTACATAGTGTATGTGGGTATTTCTTCCAGTGTGGTCATCACAAGGCTGCAACGACCAGTTAAAGACATGCATCTCGCCGCCCAACCATTCACCCTTAAATCAATCCTATTAAGTAACTAAGAATATGTGTTTTTTGTGACTCTAGAATGAATAATGGGAACCCACAAATATCTCCCCAGGTCAGTCATCTCCTAAAAGCCACCAATTCTGCTAACTCTTCTCCTTGTGTCTTGCGACACACTAGTAGCATAAAACACATGTGCTTTAGAAATGGAGATGACATGTCCTGACACAGTCTTGAACTTTTTGAAACACTTCTTATTCTCTCTCATTTGCCTGAACGGTGACTCTCCAAAAAGGATGAGGTCATCTACAAAACAAAGATGAGAGGCCACAATTCCACTTTTGCTAATGCTGAATGGCTTCCAATCACCTCTGTTTACAAACTCTTGTACCATCTGGCTTAGGCATTAGAACAGAGAACAAATATATATGGGGATAGTGCATCCCCTGGCTCAGAGCTCGACTAGGTTTGAAGGGGAGAGTATTAGATCCATTCCACAAAATTGAAAGTTCTCTAGTGGTGAGGGAATTCATAATATATCCAATAATGTTTTATGGAAGTTTTATCTTCGGGAGGGTATCAGAGATGAGATACCATAAAATCCTATCAAGAGATTTGGAAATATCTTCCTTAATGTCCATATATTTTGAACTTGTTTTCCTCTTCATCACATGGATGATCTCCTGAGCTATAGCTATGTTATCTATAATCCATCTTCTTGGAACAAAGCACTTTGAGTCTGTGAGAATCACTTTGGTAGGAGGTATTTCAGTCTCTCCACCACTATCTTTGAAATCAACCTCAAGAAGAAATTTTTTAAGGATACTGGTCTTAGTTAATCACATGTTTTAGGCTTTTGAATTTTGGATATGAGGACTATACTAGAATCACACAAATCTTTCGCCAAAGTATCCCCTTTTAGTTCCAAGCTAGTCTTCCTCCTAATTGAACTCTTTATAATATCCCAGTGTTTCATTACAAATAAACTATTGATCCCATCTGAATAGGAATCTCTACAGGGATTCATTCCTATTATAATCTTCAGACACTCCTCCTCCATGGGCTCGGTAGTAATGGCATGCAGTTGAGAAGGTGTCACTTGTTTGAAATGCCTAGGGATTCCTACAACAACCTCCTCATTGTTCTTCTCTAGCTTGGTCAGTAGTGAATGGAAATGAGAACTCACCATATCTATTAGGATCAACTCCTTACTGATCCAATCCCCTTGTCTAATCTTAAGAATAGTAATTGTATTGGATCGTATGTGTTGTTTCACAAACATATTATTGAACTTGGGATTAGAATTCCATTTCTCAACATATTAATACAGATCTTCATTTTCCATTCCTCTTCATCCTCTTTCAACACAATGTCCAAATTTGTATTCCTATCCATGTAAATCTAATCTTTGATAGGATTGAAGCATAACGCAAGATCCTTCTCAAGTTGTTTGATATTTTGCATTAATCTTTCCTTGTTCCTTCTCTTGCTGCACATATTTTCTTGGTCCCATATGGTGGTAAAGTCCTTGGATTTATTTAAAGCTTCATAAAAATCAACCATAGTGTTCCGGTTATCTACCATTAGTGTCTTAAAGCCACCTTCTTGTGCCAGATACCCTTGGCAATGAAACTTCTAGGTCCTTCACATTTGGTCTTTGATCTCACTAGGTTTGGATTATGATCTGACTGCAACCTAGGGAGGTGTTTGACATAGAAGTTCATTGTCCATAACAAGGTCAATTCTTTGTTGTAACTCTCCTCTCTTGAAGGAGAATTGGGGGCCTGAGTAGCTTAAATCACAGAGCCTAGACACTAAGAGCTTCTCTTAGAACAATGTGGCCTTAGATTAATTAGAATGTGGGCTACCAACTTGTTCAGTCAGAGAGCAACTGATGTTAAAATCCCCCAAAAAGATCCAAAGCTTTGTGAATGTTTCTCCCATCATAAATATATGTTTTGAAAGAAATTTCTTCATAGCGATGTTAGGGCTGGCATAGATGAAGGTACCCATGGTTGTATTGTTGATACAACATGTTACTAAATATCTGGTGGTAGTTGATGATTTCTACCTAGACATTCATGATCTTTCCAGTAGATCCATATTTCTCAGGAAAATCCTCTGGCCTCCACCTGAAAGGACTTAGTAAATCCCAATTTTGTAATAGTTTGTGTATCTTTGATTCCACTTAACCAAGGTTATATAATAATTACAATATTAGGTTTTTATAAGACCATAAACTCCTTGAGATTTTCTTGTGTCTCTATCTTGCCTATCCCACAGATGTTCCAAAACATGATGTCCAACATTAATTATTCATTATGGTTGGAGGGATACTAGCAGTAGAGCCCTTATGTTCTTCATTTTCCTTGTTTTTAGTTGCATCTTGATCATCTTTAGTGTTTATCGGAGATGTTGTGTTCATCCGTGTTCCACCTTGGATGCCAGATGAATCATTTATAGATATGTCTTGATCAGGTGTCCTTGGGCTCCTTCTTTGTGGCTCTAAAGATGTGATAACATGATTTTTCCCCTGGCATTTCATTTTTCTATTGTTGCACTTGCTTTTTCTTCCAGAGGAGTTTGTGGATTTGGAAGTCAAAGCTTCATTGATGTAATTTATTACTTACGATGATGCTATTTCCTTATCCTTCCCCCTGTTGGCATTAGTGTCTATCATTTCTTATTCCTTATCAACCTTAATAACCTCCACGATATCCATGACTTCATCTATTTTGGGATTCATGACAATGTGGTTTGATTTAGGTAAGCTCAGTTGGTCAACTTTATCCCCATAGTGTTTGTAATGTTCTTTAGTACCTCGCTGTTGCGATCTCCATTTTCTATTTGCTTCAAGCACTTCTTCTTCCTCCAGACCTTGGCCAATCTCTTAGCTTCCTTAGATGTGTCTAACAGAGTGGCATACTTACCCGCCTGCATCTCCTAATTGGCTTCTAAGTTATTGTCCTTGGCAAGACTTCCAAACATGTTATTTGATCTCATGTCAGGTGGTTTTCTACCTATTTTATATTTCTGAATCCCCCTCCTTTGTATTGTTGAGTTTTCCATGTGTCTTGTGTATGGTTGTTCTTAGAGACTACCTCCTTTCTTCCTTTGTTCAATCTCATCATGGCATCAGCTTCAGACCACTGTTGTGAACTACAATTCTTGGATACATGACCTTCTTGTCTGCATACAACACATGCCCATGGAAACCCCTCATACACTACTTCAGATTCCACCCCATTGATATGGTGGATGCGATCAATTCCTTGGTAGTGTCTAGTTCCTAGGCTAACCGAGCAAACTTACTTCTTGTCATGTTGATTGTATGATTGTCCACCTTGATGAGCCTCCCCAACACCAAACTGATGTACTCAAACTTTGTTGGACATAAGGATGGAGCGACAAGTCCAATATTTGCCCCCATAAAACGATCAACTCTAGGTATTCTTCTCTTATCTTGAACGTAGGATACCTCTCCCAGATGAGAAGATTAAGGCCAAAAATCTTCCATGATCCTCCCGTTAGGGTTTCCTCCAAATCCCTTCTATAAGATAGTTGAATCACAAAATGCCCCAATTCAAGTTCTTTAATATTGAATCTTCATGTAATCTTTTATAACAGATTGAGTTGATCTCACAATGTCATGTACCCTATATCCGACCCAAGAAGACAAACAACCACAAGATCACTCCATTGCCTCACCAACACCTTTTCTACATATGGTATAATAGAAAATACAGAGGTCCCTTAAATTTCCCCTAATGTTACATCCTTCACTGAGAGTCCTTCGTCAAATAGTATATCAAGAAAAGAATCATTATTACCAGATGTTGGAGACCCTACAACCATGCCTCTATAAGAAGGAGACACTTATTCCTTCCCATTAGGGTTTGTGGGTATCGTCCTTTCATGGCACTCCTTAGTATTTTCCTTTGTCATTGTAAATGTTGTGCCTGCTGATATGATCTCAGTTCCTTTTAGATGTGAACATATGTCTTCGCCTTCCCCTCGCATGCCTCTCAATCCCATATAATTGAGTTTCAATCCAATCTTAGGGAATGAAAATCAACCCCCTTGCCGATGTAGCGTCATGATTGACATAATTTCCTCTTTGATCCACCTTAGTATTATATGTACGATCCACACCTCCCCCACCGCCAGATCCCCTCCATCCCCTAGGTTTCTCCATCATTCAATTTGATCATAAAATAATGTATTTATATAATCCAAATAAAATATAATCAATTCCTAATTTAGACCATTGTTAAAAAATGTGTACTAATACATGTATTCAAGTTGATTATTATGTCTAAAACCTAGTTTATATAAATAGGAGTGGATGATATTATGTACATTTTCTTAGTTATATATATTGATATTGTTGCATAAACATGAGATCCCAACATATTAGAACGATAATAACATCTATTTGAGTTTTTGAAAGTCATTTTCTCATATATATATTTATATATATATATATATATATATATATATATATATATACACATACATACATATATATATACATACATATATATATATATATATTACAGTTTTGAGACTTAACCTTAATAGTAAGCATAAACCAAGAAGCCTAAGGCCTAGAATTAACTCTAATTAGTATAGTATGGATATATAATGACACTTTAGGGTGTGTATAATATCATATAATGTTATTTTCTTCGATCTACACAATTAATATTTTGGTCATATATTTCAAGTATAACTACATTTGTATTCATTGAAGATACCTGGTTAAATAATGAGTACTCACTCATACTAACTTTTGAGGATTATTGATAGTTTCTTGATGATTGATTTGATGAATAAACATGGATTTTTATTAAATTATATTTTAATATAATTCTTATATGTATCATATAAGGAAACAATAATATATTCTAAACCCAACTTTAAACCTACTAAGTGGTAGTTCATGTGAGAACAATGACGTGTAGAGAAGCTAATACACCCAAAGTGGCATGACAAGCATGGGTTATAATATTCAAATGAATATACAAGTTCATGAACAATTATTTGATTTATGAACAATATATGTTGAACATTTTCATGCACACTTTTGTATTCACCTAGGTACACAATATAGAAATCTACTAACTTGATTTTGTTTCAACATTTTAGGTAACTAGAATGTATAGAGATTGAGTCACCCTAAATGAAATGTTAGCCTTCAAGTTGTAATATAATAGATGTAATTTTTTTATTCTGACTTATCTCCATATACACAAAGAAATATATATATATATATATATACACAAAGAAATATATATATATATATATATATATATATATATATATATAAGTTTTCATTGACCTAGGCACGACATACACATTTATCACTATAGAGGTAATTATATGTTGTAACTTATAGGTTAAAAGTAGGTCTAAATATCCTATGCTTGAAACCCATTTAGTATTTCCCTAGCTTTGGAAGAGGTGTGTCCATCTTAAATTCTTGTTTTCTCTGAACACAATAATTAAGTGAACCTCATGTCACTTGATATGCACAAATTTGATATGATCCTTGGCAAATATACCCTAATGAAGTATAAGATGACGTTGGATTATGTATCCAAGGTTGAGGACTTTAGGGAAGGGAATATCTCTTTGATTTTCCAACGATACTAAAAATTCTTCCTACATATCTTATGTATATATATATATATATATATATATATATATATATATATATATATATATATATATATATATATATATATATATATATATATATATATATATATATATATATATATATATATATATATATATATATATATATATGACAAGTGGATAATGCAATGTTGGGAAGATTTATTGGCACACTTGGTATACACAAAGGTTTTGAGTCCTAGTATCTAATATTTACCACTAATGTGTGAGTTTGAGGATGTATTTCTTGATGAGTTCCTTGGAGTTATGACCCCTTGTGGGTTCAACTTTGAGATCATTGTACTCCATGGAACATAACTAATAGCACAATCACCATATACGATGACACCAAAATATATGAAGCAGTTAAATAAACAACTTTGGGAGTTGCTAGAGAAGGTTTTCATTCAGCCATGTACGTCTCCATGAAATTTTCTGATTTTGGTTGTGAAAATATGAATGGTTCTATGAGATTATGTAGAGATCACTAACATTAAAATAATGATAGAGTTAAGAACAAGTGTCCCTTTGCAAGGATGATGACTGATTTGATGAGTTAAAGGCACTATAGTGTTTTCAAAAATAGATATGAGTTTAGGGTAAAGCATCCTTCAAAATTTGGTATGTTCATTATGAGATTGTGGTTGTGTGATTTAAGGTGAGATTTGCATCAAGAATTTTTATGGACCTGATGAAAATGGTGTTCAGGCAATACTTGGATCAGTTTGTTGTAATCTTCGTACATCTTGATCTACTTTAAGGATTGGGAATAACATGAGAAAAATCTTCATTTGACGGTAGGACTGGTAAGATGACATCACTTATATGCAAAGTTTAGTAAGTTTGAGCCTTGGATAACAAACGTTTCCTTTGTCAGTCATGGCATATCAACTAGTGGTATTTGTGTAGATCCCAATAATGTTGAGTCAATTTTGATGTAGGAACAATGCAAGACATCAAATGAGGTACCGGTTTTTTTGGTTTTTGTTGGATACTATATATGGTTTATTAAATACTTATTGGTATAAATTTACTATTGACTAGAATAACCAAGAAGGATGTACCTTTTGTACAGACAAATGAATGCTAATGTAGTTTTCAAAAATAGTAGGAGAAGTTGACGTCAACTCTAGTACTAGTGTTTCCAAAGATGGAGAGATATCACATTACATTTTGTGACATGATAAAAGAAGGGTTGGATGTGATTCGAAACAAGAAAAATACATAATTTCTATTTCATCTCATCTTCTTAAGAACCATGATGAGAATTACACAACACATGATCAGGATCTAACAATAGTGGTCTTGGCATAAAGAGATCTAGAGACATTATCTTATAGGGAGAGGTGTGAAACCTTCATAAAGCATAATAATCTTTAGTATCTATTTTCAAACAACAGCTTAATGAGGTAGATGAGATGGCTTGAGATAGTAAAAGAATACAACTTCATGATAGAGTATCACCTAGGGAAGGCAAATGTAGTGGCACATGTGTTAAGAAAATGTCTATCTTTGTCATTTTCATCAAATCCAAATCATCTATATTCTTTATCATGTAAAACGAGGGATGCATTAGCGTTGTTAAGTCAAATGAATGTATAGAGGAAGTCCATGCTTTGTAGGTTGTTGGCTCAGTTGCAAGTCAAATGGTCATTGATACAACAAGTCAAAGATGCAATAGCAGGTTGATACATTACATTAAATATCAGAGAAGGGATGGGTAGTGAAAAGAATAATGAGTTTATGGATATGAGAGCATGATAGTGTATCAATATAGGACGGTAGTTGTTGATGTTGATAATTTATGGTTATGGTTCTTGAAAAGGCACACACCTCAATGTATGCAATGCATCTAGAAGTCACTACAACAAACACTCACATTACTGGCCTTTTAGAAATGCCACTAAAGAAAAATGCCACTAAACATGTTTAGTGGCATTTGTTGACACTTAAAAAAATGCCACTAGTACCAATGCCACTAGAAAGATAGTAGCGTAAGTGGTAAACGCCACTAAATGTTTGGCTTTAGTGGCTTCCAAAAAATGCCAAATATAGGCCACTAAAACATCATTTGGCATTTATAAAAAAACCACTATCCATCAATTAGCTTTTATACAAATGCCACTATTTTGTATTATGTTGTCATATGGAATGATTCTTATTGAGTTTAATGGCGTATTTAAAAAGCCACTAATGACATACTCGTTCTGTATTACTACATTTTTATGGTTTTTAGTCATTCAATTTTTAGTTCATTATCAAGTTTTCTAATTGAATGCCAATTGCAACCAAACTCAGTTTTTTGAAAGTATGAATATTTTTTATTTATAAACAATTGACAATTACATGGGGATGAAATTTTACCTTGCCCCTTATATTGAATACAACACCAATGACATACTTTCATACAACAATTTTCTATACAGTACAATAACTTCTGATTGATGGAACTTGTCTTCAATAGAACAAACAGAACATGCCACCATAGTTGCAACCTACATGACATCTTCCACGTCTTCAAATGTATCTTTCTAGTGGATTCCCCTCAACCACCCAGCCTCCACTTGCAAGCCAGCTTGTCATTTTGGGCACCATGTTACCTTCTTCCCGACCAATTGTGCCTCAAGGGTTGTCGTCTACTTTGCATAGTTCAGTAAATGTACAAGGAGTTGTGGCTAACGCCAATCAACAAAAATTACATGGATTGAGTATAGAACAGTTTCTTCAGTAGCCCATTCAACAAGCACCTTCTCATTCTGGATTAAGTAGACCTACCAAAGGACTAAATCAAGTTTCTCAATGGCCTCCCTTCATAATGCACCTCTACAAAATACAAAGTGAGTATTAACAAAAAGAAGTATCAACCACTTCATTTTACCATCAAAATAATGACATACATGATATGGTGCCTATGATAAGCACAATACCTTCAATTTTAAGTGTAGAAGGATCTGTATTGCTCTACTTTCGGTTGAAGCTAGAAGATGTAAAGCACCGTACCAGAGTAGGAATTCCAACACTGACTTCGGCTACTAGCTGAAGATAATATAGATTAATTAGGAAAAAGAAACTGCAAACTATAAATTAGAGAATAAAGACTTGTTGAGATTGTTTTAAAAAAATGTAGTGATAAAAGGCTCATGGCCATCCTACATAAATGAAATGGGAATATCAACTGACAAAATTGTTTTGTTGTACTTGTTGTCAATAACAGATTAACACTAACATTATGTGCCAAATGGTAGATTGACAAACTGATGGTATCGACTTCACCTATAGAACTTCGGGTTTATTATTGCATACCTCTGTTGTCTATGTGGTCTGCAAGTTGGAAGCCTCTCTGAAGCCCATGACCAACTTTCCTTCAGGATCTATCCGGCTAAAGGTCACTGAAGAGTGGAAATTATAAGCATCAGCTGGAACATTCAAATCTGAATAACAAATTGATCGATGTATAGCCACTTGATTTAGAAAAATAAATAATAAATCAGTTGTAAACCAGCATCTAGAATGAAAAATCAGCTGGAAACCGACATCTAGAATAACAAATAAGCTGGAAAACCAGCATCTAGAAATGCAGCAAAAAAGAAGGGATCTAGCACATGAAGATACCTCTGTTCATTGGAATGACTTTTGCTTATCAGGGAGCTCAATAGTAGTTAGCCCCCCAGATTTCATTCTTATATGGAAGCAAAGGGTAGATTACAGATAAACAAGCAGCCATTCTCAAGAACTTGCTCATTTTGATCCTGTAAATCCATTAGAACCTACAACATCAAACTGCCACTATCAATTTCAAGATTTTCACATTTAGCACCATGTGTAGGAAATAAACAAAAAAAAATCCATACATATAAATCAAACTATTGGGCTCGGTCATCCCCCATTCTCATTCTTGAGCTGCATTCACATCATCAAGAGGTATTTGCACACGCTACAGCCTTCCATGAACAGTACAAATTTGTTGATAATCACACCACTAACACATAAATATACCACATATGCTCGATTAATAGATGTGTAGAAACCAATTGATGATCCTTGTTACATATAACTGCTTACAAAGGGACAATTTCACTCCTTTACTATAACAGTATAGCTATGAAATTAATATGCTTGATAGAAAAGTTGAACATATATTTAGATGTGATTATTTGTTTGATAGTCATCTAGAAGTTCCATATGTGTATACAAAATGGAACAATGGTTTTTTAGTTTAGTAGAAACAATATTTGTGAGGCCTTAATATTAACAATATGTTAGGTACTTGATGTTCAACATGGTTATGCACCAATGAATGAATTAGAAAAAACATTCATGATAGGGTGTAGTTCATGTTGCAACATATATGGAGAGCAATATTGTACATTGGTGTTATCTAAGCACTAGTTCATATGACTTATTGTTTAGTGTCCATTTGAATTTCATCTAAAAGACCCCAAGTACATCATCAACGTGTTTTTATTTTGGTGTAGATGTGACTACATCCTACTTAGCAGGTGATGATCCAGAAACCATCCATGAACCACTTTATTGTGGCAGTTCTATTAGGTTATGCTACAGTTTGAATCGATTATAGGATTAGTAGAGGGGCAAATGATGTCTTTTTCTAATGTTCCATAAGAATGTCCCTAAGAGATGCTAGTTTGTCAATTCACCTTATAAAGAAACAAACTCCCCATGAAAAATACCATATTTTTGCATCATTGAGTTTGAGGGGACCAATTTAGCATTCGAGCACTGAAACATGTACAAAAAGATTAGTTTGGAAACATGCAAAAACTAGCAGAATTATGAATAAAACATTATTGTAGCAGTAAACATGGGATGAAACATAGTGAGTACTGATTCAGACTGATTGTAATACATGTTAGTATACCTTTTGAAATGGCATCGTGTTGTGAGAAATAATGCCTAGACTTCAAAGACATCAATGACTCCTAAAATAGGTTCTCTACTTGTGAGTCCCTATACAAGTATACAAAAAAGAATGAAAAAGCTAGAAATCAACTTCTGTTCACTAGTATTAGCAATCAGGCATGCGAGACTCAAGCGAAGTCTAACAATCAATCAAGTAGGAAACTGCCTAAAGTTAGTAGAAACATCAATACAAGTCTTTTAGAATAAAATATTAGTTTCCAATAAAACAACACTTTTCTCAAGCACTTATTAAACACCAATGAGAACAATATTACAATCATGGATATGTACACTATTTTTCAGTGTATAGTTCATCTGTAAGTGTGGGATTTTGCACTAAAACAGAAGTTTTACTCTCAAAAATAATATTATTAGAAACTTCATGCAGTAGTTTATTCACAAATTCTAAAAAAGTACCATATGGGCGTGCTTGCATAAAGAAAATCAGAATGGAGTTGCAATTAAGATATACATGAGTACTAAGTCTTGGTTGAGATCTATTTTCATAGTCTTCTATATAATTTTCTATTTTTTACATTTGAATTGCAATTCTTGTCCCTCCCACCCTCTATTTTTGGATGTGATTTGCTCATGCTTACAGGTAGAAAATGCAAAATAAAGAGGGGAATAGATGACTCGTTTATTGTAATTAAAATCCCTACATAAGTTATGTATTTTCTAAAGGAAATCCTTACTCATAATACAGGTGGCAAAAACATCAAGCTTCCACATCCCAATCCTTGACAAGTTTGGCAAAAGATCTTTGTAAGCTCTGTAAGAGGTGTGACTCCTTGTTCGAACATGTAAAGGTAACCAACCTGAAGAATTAGTTTCTTCCAAACATGCAAATAAAGAAAATCAGTAATTTCAATTCTTTTTGGTTTACCAACCTGAAGGACAATCATCATATTTCTCTACTGAGTTTTTATCTAAAGAGCCCAGTTTCCATCCGTAAATTGGACCTATCTGCACAGAGATGGAAGACATAAATTGTAGTAGTACAATTCAACCTTCATATGTATAGATGTATAACCATGATGATTAAGAAGGTGGTATCTAATTTGGGACCTAAGGACTAACATTTAACTATAATTGACCACATTAGTTATCTAGAGGTCATATTGATTCCTTTTTCAATTAAAATTGTACACAAAGCGAGAACATCTGGCCGAGGATATGGGATCAAATAAGGAAGCTATGTCTAGGTGTGAATATTTTATGGCTAGAAATGGGATACTTCAACGCATATCTACATCTCCATCAGAAAACTAGAGGTAAAATAATTAATGTTGGAAGTTGCAATGACTTTTAGGTGGCAATGAATGAATATGGTCCATTAGAGCTCAGTATCAACTGATTATTGTTGAAATTTAAGAGAGGCTTGCTACTAATTACACTTGAAATAGCTATAGAAAACCATCAATTGTTGAATATGTCTTTCCCTTATAAGGTTGAAGTGGTTGAACCAATCCATTTTGATAATACCCCAATAGTAATCACTTTAGGGGATGAGAAGCGTAGGATGCCACATAGAGGAAGGACTTGAGTGGTTTAAAACGAAAGGGAAGATTTCAAAAAACATGATATGTAGAGAATGGAAAGATGTATAAGATTATTAGACTCTGCTAAGCACTTATGAATGCAATTAATGTGTAATATGAGCATGAAAGAAGGAAGTCTACTAAGAACAACACCTTGGTCCAAGTGAGATCTTGTTGGTCTAAAATCAATTACTAAAGATTACAAATTGGAAGTCGAAAATAGTGTGATTGATCTACAAATTGAACTAAAGGTGGAGCTAAGGCATTGGTAAACTAAATGACAAAAAGAAACCCACTATGATTGGCTATAATTGGGAGATGGGAACACCAAGTTCTTTCACATGTATGTAAATATGCATAGAATTCATAACAAGGTACTCAAATTAATTTCCAGATAAATGGTAGTCAAACTAAAGGATGATAAAGGGCACTAAATTTAGAACTTCGTTGTACTGCGAGAAAATGTTTGAAATATCTTTAAGGGAATTTTCACAGATATTTCACCTTGGTCAAGGGTTAATGCCACTAGTATCTATTTGTTCCCATCCTTGAACCATTACAACAATTATAAGGCTAAGTTCCCAAAGTTGATGATATGTATAATTGTTTAACATACAAGGAACCTATGAAAAACCTAAGAAGTTGGAGTTGATGTCAATTTCTTGAAATCAAGTCGAAAAATCATTCAAGTCACTGTTATAAGATTGTTTAGAAAATTTTCAATGGAGAACAATTGGAAGAAGGGGTTACTGTGGGCTCTGATCTCCAAAACACAAGATAAACATAGCGGAAGCGATTCGATTAACAGCGGAATACGAAAAATCACGAGAAATTAAAACTTTTCGAAAATGAGATCTCAAAAACCTAAAACTCCTTTTATAAAAGTAAAATGAACTGTTTTCGTCTTTGATAAATCATTTCTCGAGTGATTATATACATCATGATACAAAATTTCAAGACTTCAAAATTCTCAGATTAACAAACTCCTAGGACCTGAGTGTACAGAGACGACATAAGACTATTCTAACTATAAGACTAGACAGCACAGTGTTTCCACCTGAAATCACTGCTGCTCTTGGTTTTTCTGCTGCTGCTGCTGCCCACCTGTAGATCAGTTCCTTCGACATCAACGTCCACCTAAAGGTAGAAATCTATGGGGTGAGACAATTTCAAATAATTGTCCCAGCGAGAGTTATAACTCTCCGCCAGAAACTTTGTTAAAAGAAATCAAAGGAATATCATGAGCAGGTAACTTAGATTACTCACAACAGGCTTGATAACAATTACTCACCTTTATTAAGGAATATGAAGAACATGTATACTAATACTTGAACAGGATATTAAATGCAAGCAATGTAATATCAATCAATGTTCTTCGTAGTTCAACCTAAGCAGTTATGCTACGCGGTTCATTATGTTTTACAAACATCATTATGCCCTGCGGAGATGAGGTATACCGCTCATGCTCCAACCGATCACTAGTAAGTCGCATCGGTATCATACTAGGTCATAAAAAGAGCCGGATTTTCATGACCTTCAACTACCTTAGTCAGAATGAGGATAAACATGCAGGACATCTAGTGTCTCTGCTATTATAGCTCACCAGGGTATTCTGGTACTTCGCTATTAGAGTTACAGTGGCATTCTGCACTCTCTTCGCTATCGAAAGATTTCATGTTTATCTCTCATCGATGCGGTATAAAAGATTCCTTTGGGAGAATAGTGTTACATCATCCCGGTATAAACATATAGTGAAGGGTTGATGGATTAAGATATATCCACATCAACTCCTACACTAGGATGTAAGGATATACACATCCATATTCCCCCACATACTCTAAAGTATATGATCCAGGAGTTCCCTTAGGAAAACCTGTTTCACCATCATTTAAACTCTGACAATGATGGATCTATGATCAGGGCTCTACATGATATGATTATACTTGGTTATTAGGTACATTTCAGTATTCTTTTAACATCATACATGTTTCCATACATTCAAGTACTAAACCTGGCTATAACAGAAAAATACTAAATGTAACATGTATTACTCATATCAGTTATCAGATGGATATCAATTTCTTAATCATCTTATCACTATGATTCAAGAACATGGGTGCTCACACCCTTATATCATCATAACACTTTCTATCAAGTGACATGTCAGCATCAAGTCATCTATTAGCATGACCTTGATGTCATTAATGGCCCTTAAGACATATCATTTTCATATGATGTCACTTGCATCTAGGCAACATAGTTATTTCTGTTCATAAGCTATTGACATGCTTTCAATGAAGATAATGTCATAATCGTTACCCTGGCTATGATTACATCTTGCTAACCACCTGCATGATTAGTATAACTGAGATTATGCATGTTTAACAACATCCTTACAAATACCAAGACTTTTCAATTTGTTTCATAAAGTACCACGGCCGTGCTTCCTTGCACGGTCGTGCAAAGGAAGGTTACCACGGCTGTGCTCCATAGCACAGGCGTGCTATGAATCAGTATACCTCTACTGATTGTAGGGTTTGGATGCATTCCTCCTTATCATGGGGTTATTGAATCTCTTTAGTTTACAAGGTAAATAGATTCCTCATGCTACAACTTGTAATTAGGGTTTCTCACTCATAGGTATAACCTAGAGTTACTTCTTTTTACAACCTCATTCCAAATTAGGGTTTACTATTCACATTACATGTTATTACCCTAGAATTAGGGTTTACTATTCACCTCATAGTGAATTGAGCTCATATTATCATCATGTATGAGGAACATCATCATTGATGCCCTCTATTTAGGTTAAGATTCATCAATCATCATAGTTAGGGTTTCCTTGATCTCACCTTGATGGATCATACCCTAAACCTGTTCATTCCTATGCATTGAAGATATGTTGCTTGATTATATTAGGAGCCCTCTCTCTCCTTTTACTTCTAGATGATGATTACATTACTCTAGATTAAGTTGGGTTAAGTCCTCATTGACCAACACAAGCCAACACATCACTATCATGTGATTAGGGTTTGATTAAAACAAGGTATCCTTTAATTGAACCCATTTAAGCTTAAACGAGTGTGAACCCACTTGAGCTTAAACGAGTGTGGATCCATTTGAGCTTAAACGAGTGTGAAGCCATTTGAACTTAAACGAGTGTGAACCTGTTTGAGCTTAAACGAGTGTGAACCCACTTGAGCTTAAACGAGTGTGCAACCACTTGAGCTTAAACGAGTGTGGACCCATTTGAGCTTGAACGAGTGTGAACCCATTTGAGCTTAAAAGAGTGTGAACCCACTTGAGCTTAAATGAGTGTGCACCCACTTGAGCTTAAACGAGTGTGGACCCGTTTGGGTTCAAACTGCATGGACATAAAAGGTGAAACATAGGTTATGTTTGAATAGGATTTCCTATGTTGAAGCCTTCAATTGGCCATGCCCTTGTTAACCATTTACAAATTGAGTCAATTAGGATTAGCCTTAATCAATTGGACACCAAATTGATTCTCAATTGAAAGCTAATTGGGGTTAAATCCCATTCAATTAGGGTTTTCAATCGGCTAATCATCAATTTTCAACAATGTGAAACAAATTGTAGTTGAACCCATCAGTTGAGTTCCAATTGGGCCCAAACTTGGCCCAAACGGTCTTGGGATCGTTTGGATATCCTCCAAACGGTCTTCACACCATTTGCCCAAAGTTTTATCAAAAACTAAAACAATTTGATAAGGATTGAACCCTAACTAGGTCCAAAATCAGCTTTTTTATTAATTCATCAACCTATTGAAATTGGACCCTCAAACCATCAAATTTCCTTAACCCTAGACCTCCAAACGGTCTTGGGTTGTCACCAAACGGTATTAAGACCGTTTGAGTGAACCCCCAAACGGTCTTGAGACCGTTTGGGTCCTTCAACCCAAAATTCACCAAAATCTATCATTGAAAAACTCAATTCATCCCGATTAGGGTTTAAGGAGTTGAAGTGCCTTCAACTTGTGATTGGTTTGGAATTGGGTTATGATTCTTTGTAGGAATTAAATTCAATATGTTTACAACAGTTCCTTAAACGGTCTTCCCTTGGTCAACCCTATCAAACGGTCTTGAAGACCGTTTAAAACTAAACGATCTTGTAAGATCGTTTGAGATCAAACGGGTTGAGCCCCTTTTTAGTTTCAAACGGTTGCAAACCGTTTAGACCTATTGGTCCAAGATCGTTTAATAAAGTTGGATAAGGACCAACATAGGTATTAACACCCTTCTTCTTCAACCTTGAAACCAAGGTCTGTTCTTCATGAAAAAGCTTGCAAGAGTGCAAAGAAAGATGGGGAAGAAGAAGAACTAACTATTATTTGCAAGAATAAAAGTATGCATAACAAAGCAAGGTTTAGAGTTATAAAACCCACCTCAAATATTGTTCCTAGAACTCCAAGCTTCCAAGCTTCGAAACTTTAATGGTGGCTTGAGCTCCACAGGTCATCCAAGGTTGTTTCTTCAAGGAAAAGTTGGAAAGGAAACGCTAACTAAGATAACCATGAAACCAACCTTGTAACCTGGTTTGCTCCATGAATTTGAGCCAGATGATGATAAAAGCTTACCTAGATGAACTTGGTCGTCTTCCTCTACTATTGAGCTCTGTCCTAAGTCAGTCTAAGCAAGGGAATAAGAAGGGAAGAAAGGAAACGTTGCCTTTGGTTGCAAAGGAAAGGATCATATATACTTTGAGGTTATTTTCATTATAAGGACAACTTACTCCTCCTTTTCACAACTAGGTCCTTCCTTTCTTTTAGGCACGTCCCTCCTCTTCATATCTAAGGTAAAACTCCTTCTAAGACCAAGGACTAAAGGCAAGGAAGGTCAACTTGTCCCTATTGTGCACATATAAATATAAGGGTCTCCTTTACTTACAACTTTAGTGGTTTAATTACAAAGGTGTTTCTTATTATATGATTATTCAAATGAAGTGCCTCCTTCATTATTATAACTTTAAATGATGTCAAAAGTCATAAAAGATATTATAGAAAGTGTATATCACAAGTTGCACCCCATATTTTGGGTAAATTGCACTTTACACCAAAATTAGGGTTTTAAGCACAAGGATTGCTCCACAAGCTGCACCTTGGTGCCCAAACTTGGGAAATCCATCATACCTCATCATATTCATTCATATAATGTCTCATCATCAAAGGAACATCATAAGATGTTAATATTGCAAGTTAACCCTTCTAATTGGGTAATTTTCACATAGGTCCCTGCATAACAAAACAATATTACAATCATTGTTTTAAAAGGACAGAAATGAAAATGTATGTTCCTTAGGAACTTAATTACATGCCAGAAGTTAATCACAAGTATCTTAATTGCATGATTTAAGTAAAACACCTAGGGTTAACTTATAACCCAGGTCAGGGATGTTACAGTTACTAACTCTTCAGTTGTTCTATTCCTGAAGACTACTCAACCTGAAACATGTAACCAATTGAGACCAATATCCTTGAAATGCATGTCCCAAAGTTCTTTCATGAGAAATTGATCAACAGAGGTAAATGTAATATTACTTGGGAAGGAAAAGCATTGAAGGCTGTTAAAACATCAAGGGGAGTCAAGTAGGATGACCCTATATCACCTTATACTTCATTCCTTTTCTAGACAGGTTGAGAAATGCAATCGCATTGGAAGTGTAACACAACAATTTGAAGTCTACAACCTTCACCAGATAGAAACTCGAATTCACCCACTTGTTCTTTGCTGATTATTGCTACTTGAAGAATCCACAACTAGACATGGAAAAGTGATGATGTGACATTTTAAGAATATTTAAGAATCATCATGATATCAATAAGAAAAGGATAAATATACATTTTCTATTTCAATGATCACAAGCATCAATTAAATGACATGTTTGTAGAAATCCAAACATATCAGACTGGACAATTGATGCTCAATTCATCTAGTTCTTTTTAATGTAATCAACAAAACTGCCAATGTCTACTTGTGTTGAAATTGATCTATTGGTAAGGAATTTCATATGGAGTGGTGAGAGTGAAAAAGGTAAAGACCAATCTAGTGGCATGGAAGAAGGTGGTGGCACCTTAGAATATGGGAGGACTTTGCATCTACTCATCCACAAAATATAATGAATGTCTCCTTATGAAGTACACATGGTATTTCATTACAACAAGGAATTTGGATAAATAAATGTTATGGAAATATGTATCAGAATCAAAATGGATGTAAAACCATAGATTCTAGCTTGTGGCAGTGCATTCATATTCAAATGAACATTTTTAAGAATAACTCAATGATATTTGTAGTAAGTGGATCAAAGACAATATAAGGGAAGATGATTAGGTAAGATCCAATTCAAAGCCAACACTACTATCTCCAAGACTATCTTTGACTACTACTTTCTTAGCATAATATATTCTTTTATAGGTGATATTCAGAACTTAACAATTAATCATCTACCTTCAAAAGCACATGACTACCAAGATAGGGATCATGACTTTCAAAAATTTCACTTTATCTATGATGTGTCCTCCTTTACCGAGCTACAATGAGGTTGTATCTCTACTAAAGGATCATGACATGCATCGATCTTTTATTGAAGTCTATTGTATTAATAATGCTAATCTAACCTTCATTGGACAGAAGTTTAAATACAATAATAGAACATCTGGCTGAGGATATGGGAGTCCATCACCTCAATGCTCTCCTCCTCAGTATCATCAATCTTAGTTATCTTTTGACCCTTGATCCAATGGACTGGGAATTCTAGATAACAGACCTAAGCATGGATTCACATCTCAAGGTCGAGGGTTCAATCAAAGTATTCAACCATCAATCTATGGAAATCAACCCCATTCTCATGTCTTTTGTAAAATATGTACGAAGAGAGGCATGAAGCCATTCATTGGTGGCATAGATTTATTAACACATGTCAGAGTCCAAAAATTCCCAAATGTCTGATGGAGGATGTTGTTACTACAAAAGAACTTTGAAAGGTAGTCAGGTGTCACTATACTTAGGGGAGAACACAATGTGCAACTGCAAATACAGATAAATTGTATTTTGAGCACAAAGAAGAGAAGCCCATCAATGCCTAGTACGAATTTGTGCACTACAACTTTGTGCACAACTTAGACCAAATAGCTACCAAACTACATCTAATAGTAGAAAAGATCATCTTTTTAAGTTATTTAATCTTCTAGATAGGTTACAAGTGTTATTACCCTAAAATAAACATATTTATGCTTTGGCTAATGATGCACTCCATTAGTCTGAAATGTACTTCTCTCAACTTGATCCATCAAATCCAGAATATAATGTTGAACATAGAGATTTCCATGAACCCAAAAAGTTCACTTTGCCTACTCATCTACACAATGAGCCAAAGTATCCCACCAGAGATCATAGTGCCTCCTCCTCACAATGAAAAGTCTGGCTGAACTTATAACATATATGGTACATATTTGTGTCATTAAATATCATAATCTTAATGATTTGTCTGACTTATCAATCAATAATACAATATAAAATGTGTGCCTTATATATGTTTCACAACTAAAGTTTAGCATAGCCTTAAGAAATCAATTTCTACTGAATTTTTTATGTTTCAGCCATGAAAAATTTTAGCTTGATAATTTTAAGTCTTAGGCCCTTCCAAAAGTGATGTATTTTGACCAATAAATGAAATTTCATAATTCATATAAATATCTTCCATCACAATTATACCATCTCTACCCATTATGGATATGCAACAACTAGCTGACATCTATCTCAATATTGATCCCATTAAAGAGTTGGCATGATATATCATCTACAAGTTGTGTTTTCTAGAACTTTAAATTTGGTAGGCACCTGGAAAGAGATCTCTAAGGACCAAGTTATTTTAATATTTGAGCATGTGTGTAGCATATATAGTATAAAAAAAGTATATGTATGCATACCAGTCCTTGGACATCAAAAGTGGTTGTACTCTGATCAATATGTCTTGTTGCTGTAACAGAGCACACAAAAAACTTGACAGAAAAGGTGTTCCATTTCCTATCAAGAACTTTCAATGGAAGCCTAGAAACCAAAGAATGACATAAGTACAGACATATGATGGAGGACAGTCATATGATCAGTTGGGAAAGACCACTATGAGGATAATTCACTGTCATCTCTACATTAGTCGTCAAAAGCAAATGTCCTTGAGGAAACCATAGGTCCCTATATTAGATTTCCAACCATCCCTGAAAAAGTGTCTAATATAAGTACATATGACATCTTATGTTTTATTAGACCATTCCAAAACCATGATTGAGCAACCTTAATATGGAAAAACTAGAAAATCTATTTCTTGACACACTTTATAGAGATCCTAGTGACCTAAGGGATTCTTTGTGAATTCCATCATCCCTCTGTATATATTGCAAGGGATAATAAGTGGGGGGTAATCAGCGGCTAACACAATGCACCTGCAACACTAACCATAAAATTTCATTAGAACTTAATTATGATGGAAGATTGCATCAGATACTTGCCTTTTGCACCATGTGCAATAACCACTGCATGATGCTATTGCTTCCTGAATAGTATCGGGGCCTAGTTGGCAATTTGTGATGTGGAATTAGAGAATAGTCCCACATCACATTTTGACTGAAATTTAATTATGAAAATAGTAGCGTAGGTGTGAATTTCCATGCATGTTCAAATTAGAAACTCATGTTTTATTATTTAAAAATCTATATAGACTCATTGGATAATCACTCATCTTACTATTGCCATAGTAAAGTAGTCTTCAACCTGGGAGTGTGTTCTCGCCAAGTAAGTCTTGATTAAGGAGATGGTGTTGATGTCCCAAAGAACTAGGGGCCATTCGGCCCCCGCCATCGTAACTTCTGGTATTTGTCAATAGGAATTTGTACAACTATTAGGACCATCGCGGCTGCTGCAGATAAACCTAATGGTCTAGAATAGCAATTTGACGTGTAAAATTGATAATGGCAGCATGGAGACTTCCTTTTTAAGTCCTGCCACGCATGGCGTGACTTGAAATCCTGCCTGTTCCAAGGATACAACTACTAGACAGAATACCAATGGATATTTTGACCATCCCTCTGACATACTATTTGTATGTGAATATAGGAAATCTAAATGATGTGGGCCAAATGGCTCCTTATTGTCACTTCACTAGCCTGAGGAGAAGCAAAAAAAGAGGAATGATGAGTGGTAAAGGTAGATAGGTGTTTTCTAGACATGTTGATGGTCCAATCCATTAAGTAAAGGGAGGCAACATAGGAGAAACTCAAAATCACATCATATCATTGTACTTATTAGCCACAAAAAGTCGATGTTTAACTCCTCTTGATGATCATCTCCAATAGATGTTATGTTTGTATATTTGAATAGGAAACCCATGTAGCTCATAACAAGTCTCCTTATTGTAATAGTGAGAGAACTTTTTTTCCACAAATGAGGTCAATCTTATTCATCCTACACCTCACACAGGCTAAAACTATCATCATTTGAGATTACATCAAATCATCCTCACCAACATGCCCAAAAGCATAGAAAATCCCCAACTCATCATCAAAACCGACCTCAACATATAGACCTCTCAAAGCCAGGAAACCTATAAATAACCTCCTCAAAAAAACCCATCCTCCCCTCTACCTAGATCCAAAGATGGCAGAGAAGCTACCCTGATCACCATCAGACTCAACCCCATCTGCAAAGGCATCATCATCGGAGTTGGATGATGAAGCCGATCTCCAGTCATCAAACCCAAGAAGTGCACTTGGGGCACCATCATCAAGCTGAAACTGGAAGAAGTCCTTGAGGCATCTTTGTGGTAGACGTTTGCTGGCTCCGTTTGACTTTCGAGTACCCTGTCCATCACTTGCACCCACCTCTTCACAAGGCATCCCTGTGTCATGGTCTATCATAGAGGAGTTAGCATCTTGTGGCACACCGACCACCTATAAGCCCTTCATGGAAAGTGG
The DNA here is from genome assembly GCA_963693085.1 of Alisma plantago-aquatica. Lineage (NCBI taxonomy): Eukaryota > Viridiplantae > Streptophyta > Magnoliopsida > Alismatales > Alismataceae > Alisma > Alisma plantago-aquatica. The sequence continues at coordinate 872,673,969 of OY856413.1, read as the reverse complement.
CCTAGTAACGTAGGCACGAGCTAGGTGTCCTAGTGCCTTGTAGCGGAAGCATACCATTAGGAAAGAGCAATGGATCCTCCAATTCCCACATTGTAGGCATTAGAAGCACCTACTCCTACCCCTGTAAGAATGCAGGTTATGCCGCCTCCCCTCCTTCCTCACCTTGCAATCAGGTTCCAGATGCTCTAGGGACCCGCAAAGAAAACACACCCACCAGACAGAGCATTGGTGTTGCCAATGCCCTCGTTGTAGGCAGTGTAAGCAGGTGTCCCTCAGGACATGGAAGCCCCACCATCGTTGTCTGGAGGGCGCCACCTATGCAGACTGGAAGCTCACCGCACCTTGGTCTCCTAAAGCAAGTCGCGCCCCATTCCCATCTGACACATCCTCCGGGAAGGTGGCCAGCAAGGGAACACATAGAGTCCCAACCCAGACGGAACCGTCGAGCAGGCTGCAAATGCCACCGTCAAGACCCTTTGTCTCGTAACCATCAGCAGGATTCAGACCAAGTGTTTGAGGCATAACCTCGAGCACCTTGCCGGCACCAGCCATCACCGGCATAACTATGGCACACCTCACACTACTGCTTCCGTGACTAGAAACAGAAGAGGATGGGGAGTGGGGGAAATCACCAGCTCTAGGATTACTCCACCTAAAAGACCCTCCCTGACCACCACGGTCCCCAGGAACCACTACAACTTGTTCCCCTGAAGCACCATCCTCGAGTAGGTCATGGGAACCCTACCCCACTAGTCTATCCTGACCGAAACCACCATCAGTCACCCCTGCATCTGGGTCACCAAAGGGTTGTGTCCCTGACACCCTGATTTGGTTGGTCTTCCAAGCAAGGAATCACTCACGGAAATCCGAGATACAAGAACTGCAGGGATGCGAGGACAAGATGTGATGGAGAAGGGGGGCCATATCCCCAGGGAGAAACCTCTCTCTGCGTCATGGTCGCCTCGCGAGATTAGGGCCAGGCTGTTGCAAACTGTCTTCTTCCTCCCATCGCTCGCCAACAGGTCTCGTGTCGCCGCACCAGGGGCCTACAAACACAATCTGCCCACAAGCGCACCGTCTAGGAGGACCACCCGGTCTTGGAACCCCAAAGATGCCCACAATCTGTCGCCGGTTAGAGATCCCTCACCCGCCGCCGCCCCTGGGGCGATGCCCCTAGGGCGTAGCGTGTCACATCCATCACCAAACATTCATTTCACAGTGAGAGAACTATGGGTGTTTAAAAGGATTACTAGGCTTACCTTGACTAAAGATCTAGTGCCAATCGTCCCAGGTGCTGGTGCTCCTCTCCCAACCATTATTGCTCCTCTCCTAGCCACTGGTGCCCTCTCCAAGCTGCTACCCATTCGCCAACACCAATACGAACCAGTCACTGGCTCACGTCGTCTCCTCCTCGTCCACACTTAGTCGCCATCTCACGTCGTCTCCTCCTGGTCCGCGTACGGGATCACACCGCCGAGATCGTATCATTGCGATCGTGTCAGGGGGATCACAGGGGAGAAGTCGGGGGGGAGGAGGGGGGAAATAGCGTGAAGACTAATTGCAGGCAAGCGGACTGCCCGTTATCAAATTGGCCAATAGAAATATCAAATTGGAATTTTTTTAATTGCCACAAATCATATATATAAATGCCTTTAAAAATACTATTTTTTAGAAACTAAATCGTAGGGGGATTATAGGAATTTTATATAAAAATGCCTGTAAATTAAATAAATAGTGGCATTTTTCATAAAAGCCACTAGAATAAATGCCACTAATGGGCATTTTTCCAGTAGTGAGTAGAAATAGGTACCATAATATCAGATATTCATCTTGGTGTCTAGGGTTGAAGTGGGATGTGGTAGAATTTGTAACCCAATGTGTTGTCTATGAGTAGGCCAAAGAAAAACGTCAGAAGCATGCATGAACATTTTAACCCTTTCTCATTCCTAAATAATGTGACAACAAACTTCGTGGTTCTTCCTCCAAGCATGTCTAAATTCATGATTCCATCTGGGTCTTAGTTAACTAATTGACAAAATTTTCTCAATTTATGCCAGTTAAGACAATTTATATCACCGAGAAGCTAACACATATGTACATTGATTAAATAATTTGCCTGCATGGTTTACCTTCACTAATAGTATCTAACAGGGGACCACAATTAACTTGTAGTTTTTCAAGTTATCTATGCACATATTTTCAAACACAATTGAAGTTTAGTAGGATGTCTCATCCTCACACAAATTATTTAGTTAGAAAAAACTACAAATCTCTAGAAGATCTATTGAGATCTTGTGTAGTCCTAGTTTTAAAGATTTTGAATACTCACCTCAGTGTGATTGAGCTTGCCTACAACTATAGTTGCCATAGAACTTAGACAGGGAACCATACAAGGTAGACCGCATCTTGGAAGGTATGAAATAGGTGAATATTAATTTCTAGGTCATGATTCCATTGAGTAGACTACATACAAGATCAAGGCGATCTTACATAGTTGAATGCAACAAATGAAAAACAGAAGTCATAAATGGATAATTGACACAGCCATTAAAGTTTGTAGTGGGAAACAATGTGTATCTCAAGGTTTCACCATGGAAAGCAGTTTTAAGGTTTGGTAAGAGGGGTAAGTTGCCACCCATGTTTGTGAAGACTTACCTTGTCATCACTCATGTTGGAAAAATGGAATAAAGTTGGAGTTACCAGAGCTCCCCATGTTACATAATGTGTTTCATGTATCCATGTTGAGAAAGTGTCATTCAAAAATAGAGTGGACTATATAGTCAGATGATGTTCTGCTTGATGATCATATGCCCTATTTTGAGGTTCCATTGATGATCTTGGACAAGATTGCATAAATGTTGATTAGGAAGGACATATTGTTAGTGTAGGTGGTTTGTCATCACTATGGAATAGAGGAGGCCACGTGGGATCTTGAGGATGATATGTGTAGGAAGTATCTTGCTTTGCTTTTGTAGGATTTTTGGGGCAAAATCCATGTAAGGGATTTATAGTTGTAAGACAACTGACCTAGCTTACTTGTTATATATGCTTTCATTTGAAATAACTATGTTTTTATATGTTTAAGAACATGATTGGTTAAGATATGTAATTAGTTGGTTGACCTTAAAATCTCAATCAATAGAAGCGCCCTGCCTTCTCATCAATTGAAGAATGATGGAGGTAGCCTCTCTTGTCTACCTTCTATGTTTTCATAAGTTTTGGGGGCCTCTAGATGGAGACCAATGAATACTTATTTTCATCAACTATATAACCATAGATAGGTGGTCCATCGATGAGTTATAGGGTTGGATGACCATTGACTCTTCATTGCTTGAGCACTGGTGGGATCCAGCTAGTGGAGCATTGTTCGTTCATTAGTCAGGAACTTATTGGGAAAATTCGATCTAGAAAATTATGTTTTAATGGTTGTTAAATAATGGAATATGGTGCTAATGAGTTTGACCAATAGAGAGCCCTACTAATGAGGATTCAAAGCTTGGCGACTAATGGAAAGTTTTGCTTGGAAATATATGAGACTCAAGTGTTTTTGGGCCGATGATATCAACTGATGGATTTGAGGTGTTTAATGACCAATGGGAACCTTTCCTACCTTTTTTCAATGCATCGTTTTTTACCACCTACCAATGGGAAACTGGAGTCATCAACTAATGGAGCTACCAATCAATGAAACATCAGATGTGTAGTATGATGCCCTTGTATATTTGACCACCTTTCTCACTTCTCCATGGCTATATACACCCCCTTCTCCTTCTCCCTTGCCTTAGATGCACTCTGAGTGTAGCTACAACAACAATACACTATCAATTGATGTCAACCAATGAAAAGTCTACTTTCAACAACTTCCTATGACATTTTCATTTTGTCCTCTCCTCTTTCTCTGTGAGGATTGACACCCTTCCTGGTGTCTTCTAGACCTAGATTCATGTAATTTGAGGTTCATTTCCTTCATGATTTTTGTGATTGATTTTCCTATTGCGCCTCAAGGTTTTGATGGTTCCTCTTAGGGTTTTGGTTGTAGTTGTCTTACGCACTATTTTCCAATTCTTCCTTTGTTGATGTTTCTATTAGGACGTGTATCTAGTGTTACTACAAGGTATTCTTGGACAAATTTCAAATATCTAGATTTATCATGGATTTCTTGAGGTGGGATCGTCATGGAGCTTCTATGGTGAATATTGAGGTTTTTCCATTGTCCTTCTTTAGTGGATCCATTTCCACTGTAAATAAGGCAAGTGATATAACATACAATTCACTTACAACCTACTTTATACATGCAAATCATTATCTAATTGTTGACATCTCTTGTATGTAAGAAGGTGGAATCTTGTATCATTCTAAACTAGTATAAATAGAATAAAAACTTGCATTTTCTATTTAGGCTTTACAAATACCTTCTTGATGCTAGCAACATGATAGTTTACCATGCTTATACATAGATTTAGTCTATGACGAGAAACAAACTTAAAGGTGGTACTTTTATGGGTTGATGATACCCTATGTCATAATAAGTGAATTGCACGATATCCCATTCCATTGAAAATTTCTTGAAAAGTTTTAAGGAATTTTTACTAGTTGTTTGTTTTTACATGCTATAACTCTTTGTAGAGAATCTATCCTTGGCATGGCCTTTGATTCATATAGGGCCTTGTGGTTCCTAGAAATAAATGAAAGGGCTTGATGTGGTTGACATACATTTCAGTGCACCTTTTTTTAGAAGTTAGAGTTTTGGGCAATAATATATTTTGTATCTTATAAGGTTGTAATGCCTTGATTAACCTTAAATTCCTTTTGTCATTTAGTGTGTCTAACTTGATTGATGCAGTCACGAAAGAGTATTAGACTAATTAATCAATGGTAATATTAACATATTATACTGATTAGTTTGTATAAAAATTTCCTTGGGTCATTGGGGGAGCTAGGGAACATGTTAATCTTGGGCAATCTGTGAATTGCTACTAATGCTCAAAGCCATATCTTAGTGATTATATGGGGATGATTGGGTTTGGCATACCATGATGGATATAAATTTAGTTAGAGACCGGATTATGATTTATCATAAGGTGATATGTAATACATGATATGTGATGGAGAATGGTTGTGGTTGTGTCTCAATTTGGTGTCATAACCTGTGTACCCATGACAAACCAATCATACATAGTTCCCACATTGAACAATTTCCAAGGTAGACCTGGCTTTGGAGCAATGTATCTTTTGTTACCTCACTTTGACAAGAGGATTAGTTGAGAGATTTGGAATCTATATATCTTTAAACACTATACAAATTGCTAGTATGGATTCAGATCATCTTGCTAGTTGGTTTGAGTGGTATGACTCATACTTTTCAGGACATAATAAAATATGCAACTTAGTCATATAACTAACCTGTTTAGGTTTAGGTTTATTAGACAAGGAACACGAATGTGCTCATGATGGGTGATCTTCTTATTGTAGTAAATATAAGTGTTTTTTATATCACTCATGTATTCTGAGTTCATGAGTGAGACTACAATTTTTAAATATATTATTTAGTTAGTATAATTGCTATTGCCTTGTTCAAGATATGCATAACCCAATTATATGTGATAAACATTTCAGTTGTTATATGATATTGTTTGGACTTGGAGTCTCACCTTATGATATCCCATATCATTTTAAATGACATGTTGAGTTTCCCATGCAGTTGTTGTGAGAATCAACCTATTAATGCACATCAATCACATGGAGGAGGTGAAATGTGTGTCACATGGCATCCATTATCTTGACATCACATAGAGATATGTGATGTATGTAACTCTGAATTGAGGATTGTTAGAGTTGTCCATGTACCCAAGTCTGGGTTGGGAACTGTTGTAAAATTATGTGTGTATATGGCTTCATATTTTGACATGCATGCCATGTTTCTATGACACTAGTTATATGAATCTTAAGCCATGTGTTTATGTTTAATTTCTTTTGTGATACACGTAATAGATGTCACTCAAAATTATGGAACACAATCGCAACTGTGGAAATGTTATATAAAGCACAAGGGCTTTGTTGATGTCTCTTTATTTTTTTATATTCATAATTTTTAGGATCCATGGCACAATATTATGAGTAAGTGTTGATAACAATCGTCGATTTAAATTGATTTTTTTTAGTAGTCTCAAACTTGTAGCAGAGGGGTGTCACATATAGTTTTTCCCTACCCAATTTGAAAATAGTTTTTCATGTTAAAACATATGTCTTTACTTTTGCAGATAGAACCATTTCCCACCTTAATTCCTAAAAAATCAAACTACAAACCAGAGAGACTTTCTTCGTGGCCCTTTGAATATTGTATTTTGGTAGTTGCTCCATCAATGTAGGTTTCCTATCACTTATTTTGGTCATTTGGACTTAATGTATTAGAAGATCACAATTAACAATATTACTATGTGCTCTTTTAACTTACATAATCCTCACATGAGATGTGGAGATTATAAATTTTCTAGCTACAATTTGCAAACCATAGATTGTGATTTGTGTTTGTACATAAAATATTAAGAGGAAATCATTTTGATGGTTATGTAGTTAGTCCCTAAAATTTATGAGAGAAAATAAGAAGATTCCTATGCATTAACAATCTATGGCGGGTCTAGAAAGTATAGTGTAGGGTTGAGTAGGATGAGTCATCCTCTAATTTCATAGTCAATGACTAGTGTCTATTTACTTTATAGACGTGGTGTATTGAATAAATGTAAGGAATATTAGCGTTGATATATATTATGAATTTGATATGTATTACTTGATAAAGAAACAAATAACAGCGAAAAGGATTCATCATTTTTTGTGTAACTCTACACAATGCCATTATTCTTCATGCACTCTTGAAATAGAAAAAATTGAACGACTGAGTTACTTTGTGATTCAAAGCTGAACAACCACTAACAAGACTTGATAAGAATTCAAGGCAATGATTCCTTCTACCAGATTAACTAATTTGTGATGTTTCCCATTCAATTAAGCTATTGACGACTTTATTACATATTCTCTAATGAAACGTGTAAGTGTATGAAGGTAGGAAGCATTTGTCCCTCTCAATTTTGTTTTTAGAATAGTTTGTACTTGGGTAGTATGGGATTTGACCTGATAATCATATTTTGAAGGCTTGTTGATCATCAGTGGACACCTTGATATTACCAAATATGGTGTTGCATTCTTTGATTCCTAGTTGTATGGCTTTCAGTTCAACTTTTAGTATGTCTTGATTTGATACATGCTTTTGTCGTATTCATCCCGTAACTAGTGACCTATGTGGTCTCTCACCACGAAACTAGTGGATGAGACATTCCTTCTTTGCTTGACCGAGGCAAATGCATTCACCTTATGGAGTTGTGGTCTGGTGGTTCCCACTGGTTGATCTAGTGTCAACACTATATAAAAGACATTTATTATTAAACATAATAAAAATGTTTTTACCCACGAGTTTGTATGTAAGAATATTTTGCAACTATTTTACATAAATCATGTAAACACATATTTTTTCATATTCACATGTTGATTGATTAATATAAGGGATGAGAAAATATGATTTTGAGTTGTGGTGAGGCATCTATTTTTGGATACATATGGAGAGATAAAAAAACTGCAGCGCCTATTGAACTCAATAAATAAGTGAATCATGTTGATTGATTTATATAAGGGATGAGAAAATATGATTTTGAGTTGTGGTGAGGCATCTATTTTTGGATACATATGGAGAGATAAAAAAACTGCAGCGCCTATTGAACTCAATAAATAAGTGAATATTAAATAGTGGATTATGTTTCTCTTGTTCTTCATATATAGCCGACACTAGAAGAGTGGAAATTATAGTTATTGAATAGTGATAAAAAATGATGTTAGCGATGATGAAAACACGTACTATCCACTTTCAAGACATCTCGCAAATGACAACCATTGACAATATTGTCAAGTCAACGATATGTACTTGTCACTCAATGTTCGTTGCCTTATTTTGTAGAGTATATGTAAGCATGTGTATGTCATACAATGCATTTGAGATGAGTCGTGTAAGTCGAATATTGATAATGTGCAGTACTTAGCCAAACCTACATTCGTGTCTCAGCAGATTTCTAAACCATATAACCAAGTTGATTTCAAATTTTTTATTGAAATTTTGTATATAATTGACTACCACAGACTTGATATGTGTTTAGACGTATAACCAGCTTGGTTCATTTCTATAATAAATCTTTATTTGAATTTATAAATTATCAGATGCAATTTGGTTCATATATTAGGTTGAAAGTATAGTCATTCAGTTCATATTTTTATCTATAATGTAATCTATTTCACATTAACAAACATGTCATGAATGTTAAAATAGACCTTTATACTGACCTGAACTATAATATGCATTTCTGAACTCGACCAACGTCCAAACTAGGATATTGATAATTCTATTTAAATCCAGAAGCGAGTGAGTGAACTAATCAAAAGATAAAAGGACTAATGACTAAAAGAACACTGATATTCAATGTTGAGAACACTCAAAATGTTTGGTCAAAATTCAAGGTACCAATTGATGAATAAGACAACTATATAAAAGTAATAATGCAGATCTTCTTTACAAATTTCCTACTAAAACTCATAGTTCATCAAAGTAACGAGAGATCCGTACTTTCCCTACATCAAAGCGCAACAACAATAAAGAACACAAGGAGACTTAGAGTGTCTCTGTTTCCTCACATAGCAATGGAAAAAATAAATGATTGTTGCTTATGTCTTTTTTCCGTTAACAAAATACTTACCAACATGGAGTTGAACCTTGGTATGCGGGGTATACAAGATGACAGTAAAGGTGAACGTACAAATCAGGCCGTCTACAAACTTAGTATACATGATAGCAATCAGCCTATATATTTTAGTTTTCTTATAGCTGTGTACATATACGTTGATTTCTTGATGGGGAACACCCCTCTTAGATCTGCCAGCCAGCTACTGTCGCTATTATCTGAACCTCCAAATTAGTACCAGTGGTCATTATGCTTTTCAAACTAATCCTATGTCTATGGATGTAGTGCTCCAAATAATTGATTTTGTCATAAAAAAGGAATTGGCGCAACTTGTTGACCCTGCCTTTTATTTTATTGCAATTGAATTCTTAATGATAAAGATGAAAACCCTTTGTAATGATCAAGATCTCACATATGGTGACGAGTAGCAGCCGGGTTTCCTTTGGTACCCATTACGCACGTCAATAAGCTCTGCCTGCTTGCTGGCGCGCCGAAAGGTGTTGACGTATCTGTCTATCTTAATAGATGCACGTGCTGGTAGTGAATGAGAAGATGCATGCCACTACAGGAGGGTAAAAATTCAAGCACATGGAAAACGAGTCGCAACTCTTGAATTAACGGCCGAAACACGAAGTGGATGTGGTTACAGTTTCCTCGTTGCTGTGTTCCACTAATTTTTGCCGACCCACTATCAGTTATATCATTCCTTTTCCACTTCAACGGCAATATGATGTCGTGTTCGTCCACAATCCATCTTCTCACTAACCGATTCTATTTCATCGCCGTTCATCAGCTAGGACGGAAGGTTGACCTTCTAACCTTGATTTCACTGTAAGTTTGTTGGGAATATCCTCATATTACAGCACACGTGGAATCGGAAAAAGAAGCATGGAGGCTTTTGCCTTTTTTCATGGATTTGAGACTTCTCGAACTTTCTTGTGCGCATGATCTTATGATTGATTTCTACTTGTCTTGCTTAAACTATCTCATCGACATCTATCTCCGTTTTGTGTTAGTAAACAGGAAATATCCAATCATATTGGACGGGAGAATGCAGGCATGAAATCACCTTTGATACATCATTAACCTCGGGTGGTCAATGCCTTAGAAGAGAGTCTGCAACTTTGCATCCCGCCATCTTCTTTCGACCTGCCTGAGCAGTTTTTAGGGATGCTTGGGCGGAACAAAACACTGGTGGCGGCCAGATGGATAAGACTGTACAGAGTACTGAAAATTACATTCGGAATTTGAATTGCATTCTACAGGCCTCTACAGCATCCACCCAAGCTAGTGTTGCAGGTTAAAGTCGTGCTCTCAATCTGTTCCAAATATTGGGCCGCGTCCTCCTCAACCCATGTAGCACTGAATCAGGGACCAATATTGGCATATGGTGGAGAGGTGTCTAACCGGTGCAGCGTGTTTTTATTGCATTCGTAAGCCCTAAAACCTAATCATTTCCTAACATTGACGAAAGAAACATTGGTAAAGGAACCAGAGAGTTCCTTGGGCAACCCTAGAGATAGCCCTTATTTTTGCGGCAGCAGCTTGGCTGGCATCTATATAGTGTCGGCGGCTAATCTATGAGATAAGCTTTACTCTACTAAAACTTAGGCGGCGAGCTAGCACACTCAGAGTATGTTTTCTATTAGTTCTACTTCCTCCTCCTAACTTCAAAATCAAGTAATTATGTGAAGGAGGTGTAGATCGACTGATACAACTCATACCGACTCGACTAACAACAACGGGCCACTACAATTCTCCTCAACATTTTATAGTAAGAACATCGATTACTTCTACCAATATGAGAACATGTGGCTTACTTCTGAATCAACTCTCCCACTCCCGTCCCTAACCAAAACATGCAACGAAGTACAAAGTCTTCACCGTTCTACATGCATGCACGTTCCCCAAGCTCTTAGGGTGTAACTCAACAATGGTATCTTTGTCTATGTTTTACTTCAATGGAAAGATTAGCAATGTCTTAGTGTTGCTTGGGATTGGAGTAAACTCATGAGAGGCCTAGGTATCATCCTAGGATTAACCACTGTAGTCTCTAACCACAGGATGAGAAACAAATGAATCTTCATGCCTTTGATGAACATAATTCAATTTCTCCATTCATAGGCGATGATTTGGACATCATCCTCCCTGTCAATTTTAAAAAAGCTCGTTCTAAGACAAACAACCTATTGTATCATTCGGATCAAGGCTTCATTTTTTTCATTTTTCTCCACAACAATAGGTTGCATATGGTTATGGTGTCGGCAGTGGTTGCACTAGAGCGGGGAAATGAGATGATCAAGAACGATCCTCTTTTAGATCATGAAGTTGAAAATAATCACACAAGTTTTCTTCCTACTCCACCTTGTCTTATTCTTCAATGTTGTTACTTTCATAATATAATCCTCATAATTCTTCATTCTACTTCTTTTTTACCACAAACTTTGAATACTCTCATATTCATAACTATCAACCTTGGGTTAAGGTGATAAGAAAGAAGTGTGATAACCTATCAAAAACAAACTTGGTGTCATAAATTTGGATATAAACACTTTGGATGAAAAAGTTGTAGAATTTTCTATTGGTGTAGAAAATTGGTCATTATTTACATAATTGACCATCAAAACAACAAAGTGATCATCAATGGATAGTGGTACATCAAAGTTTATCTATGACTCCAGATTTTCATCACCCCAAACTCCTCATTCATCATGCTAAATCCTCCATACATCATAAACCACTACCAATAAGTCTCTCCAACCATTTTGTGGCCCTTTATCAACACTCTAGCTTCTGACTGCTTGTTTAAAACCCTAAGATCACACAATCAACATAGATATTTACCACTAAAAGTTCATACATATGTATAGGTAACCTATATAACTATGCAACCAATCAAAACAAGCTATTGTGACACTCTGACATGTCCTTGTTCTTACCTTTTGCACCATCCTCCTCTAGTTTTTGTGACTCCAATGGTTCTAGGATGGTGTATTAACATAACTCCTCTCGTACGGATGTTGTTCTTGACCTACCTATTAACTCCATCACAGTGATCAAATTATTTTCTGGGCACAATCTTAATATATCCATTAACATAGGAAACAGTGACAATGTTATCAATGTCTTATCTCTTGGCTTCCTTATCTTTGGTTGCATCCTCCCTAGGCTGAAAATATCATCTACCAATCATTTTCTATACAAACTCCCTGAGGGAACAAAAATTAAACACTTCACTAGTCTAGCGACCTCTATCTCGACAAAAAAAAACATTGTATGAGCATCCATTTCGTGCTGGTCTATCATTTCAGGTGTAGAAGTAACCACTGGTGGAGGGGTTAGATTGATTTCCATCATTGGCCTACCTACATAACTATGGAATGTGGAGATCTTCAATTTTTTTTGTCAAAGTAGGTTTCAAGCTTCAATTCATCCACCCTAACACATTGCCACCTACAAACTACATATTAGCTTTCTATGTTTTTTCTATCATCAAATAGATTCATTTGTCTATGTACATTGAATATTTATCTAACTTAAGGGTCAATAACCTGATGAAATGACCTTGATTTTTTAAATCTCATCAATCACCCCCGTCCATGGTTCATTCTCAAATACAAAAATAAGAGTGCTATCTTGAAAGTTGTTGTACATCCATTACCAAAAAATAAAGGGTGTATCTAGATTAGGAAAGACTCACAACGATCCAACTAAAAAATAAAATAGCCTATACTAACACATGACAACCTCAAAACCCTGATTATCCATAAAGTCTAATACATGCTAACCAGAGGCAAACAAAATCGTATAAATCTATTATTCATGTTGTCATAAACCCTATCCATCCTCCAAATGAATTGTCAAAAAGTGTTCTCAAATCTTCCCATAACAAACCTATGGACCTTGACACTTTTCATCATAAGTAATTCACTATAAACAACATTAATGAATTCATCAATGTTGATGATCTATCTGGGATGTAAACAACATAAACAATGAGCAAGATAACACAAATGTATGAGAGGTAAAATTGTTACCTAATGAGTTGGAAATATGCAAATAATATTTTCATTTCTAGCCCTGAGAAAAAACAAAACAAAGAATAGTTTGCAAATTCAAATCTAGGTATTATTATCCCCTCTGATTCTAATATTTTTTCCTATCATCATACCACTTTAGCTCTTAATTCAAACATTTCCTCTTGGGGCAATACTTAGATTTCATCTCCTTTGCAAACCATATTGTTGTACACTTTAAAATCATTCACATGCCAATATAGCTCTATTTGAATTTGAGAACAACCTAGGTTAGTCCAACCTAAGACCTATCATCCTAGAGGTTGAATAAATCATTTATCTCACCTTGGACAATTCGTAGGAGCCTTATCTATGACATACAACCTTCTAGTGATGATATAAGTGTCATGGACTGTTGTGTGGCTATTGCTAGTAGATAAAAACACTACTAGATTTAACTTTTTCCTAGAAAAGCAACCTTATCACCATTCATTATACAAAAACATATCTTTATGAATTTCAACTATATACCGTTGGTGGTAATTACGGCACATCCTAGATCCAAGTACCTTCACTTGGTTAAAGTGGTGGACTTCTTATTTATCAGAACCCTAATATTATATATCACATCATTACTCATTATGATTCCTACTATGTTTCCATTACTTTTCATAATATTGATGATAAACTCATTTGGATCTCAATGGGTATATGGTGATGTTGGATATGATAAAAATAATAATTTCACCAATTTTCTACTTTAGCAACTATGTATAGAGATCTGCCACTGGTATTTGGAGGTGATTTCACCAACACTAGGTCAAGAACGGAGACAATTCAAAAACAAAGATAAAATTATCCTCATGGTTAAAATTATCATATATTTTGTAATTTTCCTCTTCATAAAACCTATTGACATCTCAGCCTAAAATATTAACTTTGTTGGAAAGAAGGTGATCCCTAATTAGATTGAACACCTTAATTTACACACAAACTTAGGACTCCATGTACCACCTCGTTTTCTCTAAATCGACCTATGTCCCTATCTCAAATCACATCCCCATCATTCCTAATACCAACCTTGCACCTTGAGGTCCAAACTCCTTTCATTTTTGGAGATGTTGGACTGGTCATCATTCATTTTTTAATATGTAACTACTTCATGGAAACTTATAAATTTTTACATTGAGCCCGGTTTCATTGTCCAAACAAAATCTAAAGCGTTCATGATCCAAGATGACTACATTGATCAATAGTTTGGTAATACTTACAATAAAATCAAGATTTTAGAGCAATAACTCCCTTCGCTAGAAATTCTCCTCTTATCGACTTAACCAATGTTCTTTATATTAAACATAGATCCTACCTCTGACTGCCAAACTAATAATATTCTTAAAGAAAGATTTATGATTACAAGGAATAAAAAAGGTGACAAGAATACAAAATTTCTTCATTATACTAGTGACTCTAGAAAAGGAAGCTTCATACGCTTAGCACTCTGTAAACAACTTCATGATCACCAATAAACACTAAATTACCTATCACTTTTGTGGCCATATCACAACCTTATTTAATCATTAATTTTCTTAATCCAATATTTTCAATCTGAATTGGGATATCTTATGCCTCACCAAAGTTTCTTAGACCAATTTTCTCATTTTTAGTTCCTGAAAATGAATAAATACGCATTGCAATGAAGAGCCTTGTTGCTGACAAATCACCAATCTTGATTAAATTAGTATAGAGTTTTATCATAATTTATGAGGAAGACATCCAAATATCCTTCCTTACCCTTTTTAACTATGTCTTCCACCTTGATGACATCACTTCTCATGTTGAAATTCTAATCAAACTCACATTACATTGATAAAAAAAGATCCTGCCACTTTTCAATAATTTCATCCCCTTAGGCTCATCAATGGTTCATGTGAGATCATCTCTCAGTAGAAAATTTATAGTACACATCCAACATATCATTGGCCTTAAACAAACAATTATCACCTAAGGTATACGTATTCAAGATATCTTATGGTAAGTGAAAGTAGGCATATGTGTCATTCTAATTATTCTCTTCTTTTAACTCCCATACATGATATTGAGAAAGCCTTTGACAATATCAACCAGATATTTGAGTGACACTATACATACTTCTATTCTAATTATACTCCTCTTTTGACTCTCAAACATGATATTGGGAAAGCCTTTGACAACATCAATGAAAAATTCATTATTGATTGTCTAATGGCCTCAATTTTCCACCTTGAAGGAGAGATTGGATACATAAATGTACTAGGTAAAATCATTTATCTACCTTGGTCAATGAATTTGCATTCAACATTTTTTGTACCATAAATGGACTTCCACAAAAAGATTCCTTGGTCCCATATATATTCATCATCGTAATTTCCCTTCTTGCATTATGTTTAAATTATGTACCACCATGTTCCCATTCGTTGTATTATTTTATTCCCTAAAAGTATTGGTCAATATGTATATGATATGACTAACTTACTAAACTATTCATTACTACAAATATTGTAATGACCTCACTTTTCAACATCCCCTTAATTAAGGAAAGACCCAAAAAGTTGAGAATCATTACTCCTCTAAGGAGTTACATAAATTTTATCATCAGAACTGTATATATGAGAAGAAGTATATATCCAATCCTCCTAACAAGTTTGCTTCTATGTCTTTAGGTAATTTCATTTGTCCATAATATTTTGATATCTTCAGATCGAGCATGTACCTATAAAACTGTGAAACAAAAAGGCAACTCAGTATATTGCTATATTATGTACGATGGTGCATGCAAAAGTGTTCAAGTACATAACACCATATATTCAATCATTTACTTGCAAATAAAACGTGGCATTTTATTCACATACTCTTTATTTATGGGATACTCATACTGGTATTATAATTGGAAAGAAAGTAAATAATACTCAAAAGTTTATTCAGTCAATATTCGATAAAACCTTGGTAAACACCAACAAACTATATTGCGGGCAGCCATAATCGTAACCACATACCTTTTGTATAACCATACTAATTATTATGCAAAATATACTTCAAGTACGTTCAAGAAATATAATCAACAATCATAAACATGCACAATTAATCATTTAATCTGCATGTATGCAAGTCCTAAAGTGTTACCTTCACATTAATCACATTAAACCCTACTCGATCCTAATATAAGGTTTTAGGATTTAGATGAGGAATAGGGGTACAAATCCTAGTTCCATCAAACATTAACATTAGGAGAAGACCCTAATCATTAGATCCTTAATATCCTTTAGTTAGATCACATTAAGTTCTTTAACAACTTGGCAAGTTTTAAACCTTGGTTCATAACCCTAATCCTTCATGTAAGGCCCCTAAACTTGCTTAACGAGTTGAATAAGCTTAATTACCATAATTGAATGTTTATAATCCTAATATAACCTTTTTTTATACTTTGAAATCATAATACAAACTTAAGTTTCAAATTTGGTCCAATTTGGACACTACTTGAGCAAGTTATAAAATTTTATGTACATTTTGGAATTTTCTACAATTTACCCAATTGAGGGGTTTTATTTACAATTTGTCACATACATTATGTTCCTTAGATGTTATATTATCATTCTTGAGTTTTTTTTAACCATGGGGCTCCTAGTTGAGCCATGGTTTGAAGGTGTTTTCCTCAAGGGTATTTTAGGGTTGACCCCTTCATGGATGAGCTACCTTTAGTAGCTATCAACTAATGAATTATTTGATTGGCTTGGAAATTCAAAAAAGGAGAGATAAGAATGTCTATATGGATGGTGGGGGAGATTCTTCTGTGTGTGCTTGCATATTCGTAATAGTTTCAGACCATGGACACTTGGAAAGATACTAGAGCTTCAACTTTTTCTTTTTCTTTATCTTAAAGTTTATAATACTTATCCCTAAGCACCCAAATGAGCCATTTTCTCTCAACCAATTCTCTCCTTCTATGAACCTCATTCTCCCTTTTTCTTCTATGAATTTCCAGTCCAAGGCAGAAGAAAGTGGGGATCTTCTTGGAAAACGAATCTAGGGTTGTAATTGACTTCCTTTAGGGGTTCCTAAAGCTCCTTCCTAGTGATCTTGACCTAAAAGTATAAGTAATACCTTATTTCCTCCATTTATTTCTTTTCTCTTCTTCCTCCTATATTTCTCCAGGTCGTAACCTTATTGTTCCATGGTGAAAGTGACTCTAGAACTAAAAAATATATCCTTCTTGTTTCTTTTTCTAGGGTTTTGCTTCTTTGTGGAGACTCTAAATCTAGGGTTATCTTGTCTTATTTACTTGATATTCTTGCTTTTTGGGATCTTAACTACTCTATAGAGGCGAGTTATATAACATTCTTCGCTTATATTTCTTTCTAGAAGCTTGTTAGTTCATGTTTATACTTTAATGTGATGATCTAAGCATAAAGAAACCATGCTTGTTTAGGGTTACAAATTTTTTATGATGTGCCATATTCTGTTCCAGTTCTATATGAACTTGTAAATATGAGTACGACCTTTATAAGGTATAATATGATCTGGGACATGTTGATAGAAACATCCTATGGTTCTAAGTACAAAACAATTGATGGTTCAAATTAGGGTTTTCAAGCTATTTTCTTCCCTATCACACAATCGATGGTCATATCATTCAACAACCAATGGTGTTTCTATCTTGGAAACTGATGTTCATGATCAATGGTGTAAAATTTTATGGTGACAACCTATGGTCACCCCGATAGGTCAGATTTTGGCTCAATTAGAAGTTTAATTACCATCCACTAAGTATTCTAATGATGTTATTAATCCATGATGGCATTAGCTTAATATTTGATGGTGTTAAATGAATGTAGTACTAATCTAACAACCAATGGTGACCTAATAATCACAATTAATGGTGGATCAGGTCATCACCATTTATGATGAGTTAAGAATGTAATTGTACATTTGACTAAACCTTAAACCAATGGTTCCTTGGTTCAATTGATCAAATGGTTAGACCTATACTTCAATTGATAACCTTGAACAATGAACCTAATCCATTGAAAAATATTGGATGCTTCAACATCCATGGATTAGAATGAATGTCATGGTATTATATTTGGGTCCAAGTGATCATAATTTGATGGTTCAATACCATTAATTTGTAGTCTTACCTTTGCCATCATATATTTATATTTGAAAAATCACTATTATAAGTGGATGCGTAACTCCCATGTGATCTAGCTTGTTATGTACCTAACCTTAATGTAATTATATGATGTTGATTGGTTATAATAAGACCTCTTGAATGATTAATGTGACAATGTATTACACTCTTCTTGGTTTAAAACCACAATGCAGTACTATTTGAATATCAGAGTGCCTTGTCATGATAATATCTATGGACACATATGTGCTAATGATGTTTTCAGCCTTCTTTAAGGCATGTAATGATCATGATAACCTTACTATGAGTAATGTGATGGTCTTAACGACCTTTGGGAAAGTATGAAGTCATGATTGAGGTAAAATCCTCTTCATGTTCCAATAAGGGTTAAAACCCTAGAACTTGTGATAAGATATTGGTATCTTGTAATAGTATGATGATAATTATGGTCCATTAATTTGCAATGACTGATAGCATGTGGTAATGTGATTAAGATTTATATCTCAAATGTTTATATGTTTTGAAGTTTTTATACATATAATCTTGTTAGCAAATAATTAGGGTTTGAATGTCCACTTGTATGATAAAGCCTTAATGCATTCAGTTGGCAGTAATTAATCAAGTGTAACCTTAATCATGTAGAGCCATGTGCCATAGAGGCATATTCAGTGTCAGAACATGCTGGATGGTCAAATGAGTATTCCCAAGGGAAACTTAGAGAGTATACTATTGAGTATGTGGGGTTGGCAAGCTGAGGATATATCCTTGTCATCCACAAATGCAGGTTATGGAGGATGGCTATGGTCATGCCTCAGACATTTAATGTGATTGAGGATAGCTGCGGTTGTACCTCAGATTAGAGGGTTTTGTATACCCTAGTTTCTAGTGTCGTAACTTGTACCAAGTATGGACTAGTTTTTATCAGTTGACTATATGTCAATATTGGCAGTTTGACAGGTATATCACTGTATTTTACTTGTACTAACTAAGGGGAAGAAATCTTAGGATATTGACACTCCTAGATCTTATACAGAACTGAATAGCACTTTGCAGTGGTTAGTTGGACTTTGACTGGTACAACTCAAACTCCCCAGGGCATAATAATAAAAGATTTAATACCAGTCGTGTAGTATAATTGCTAGGGTTTAATATGTATCACATTGGTTGATTAACCCTTGTCTTGTCTTTACACTACATAGTTCTTACATGATGTAGACTTATGAAAATTGAGTAATTCTACTTGATGCTACAACTTATTTGCTTAACTTCTTAGTATGCTTAAATTTTTCAATCGGTTTGTATTACTTATTCAATACTGTAACTACTCAATGTATTTATGGTTAATTAATATGTTATAATCAATATATGTTGGAGAGAGTTATATCTCTCACTGGGACTGGGTCTCACGTGCGGGTCACCACATTTTTTAGGTGGTTTCGGGCAATGAGGTCAAGGTCGCGTTGTAGAAGAGAACCAACCTGGTGATCAATAGATTCAGAAGGTTGGTCAGTTGTAAATATTTGTAGTAGAGTCCTAGTGTCGTCCCTATATCTCAGGTCTAGGTATGGGATGTGTTTTCTAGATGATAAACTCATATTGACATGAGATTTTGGTAGTATACCAATGTTTGTAAATATTTCGCATGTACATGTGAAATATCTTTTGTATGCAAAATGTGACTGAGGTCTTTGGACCCGTATGTGAATACTTGTTACATTATATGAGAATGGAATGATGGACCTTTATGTAAATGTTCTAGAGTTTATTTACATTGTTGGAATTGGTTTTAATTATTCCACATTTTTTACTATGTGATTAATTAATATTTGATCGTGTTTTATGTTTTGAGTAATATCGTTTAGCGCGATTAGGTGTCACTATTTAGTTGGTATCAGAGCTCTAGGTTTACTGAGTGTACAGGGGCATAGGACTTGAGTCTATTCTTATGTATCCAACATATTTGATCATAGTTTATGCTGATGTAGATATGTCTAGAGGACATGAATAACACATTGAGAGTATTTATGTTTCCCCAAGAGGAGGTGCTGGGAGGCAGGCACGCGATGAGAGAGTGCCATAAGCAGGGCTAGAGCAGCCCACAATGCCTCATCAAGACCTGAAAATGACGGCCAATCCTGAGTTTCAGTCTATGTTTAGACATATGATGGTCGCAATTACACATATCGCTGACAGACTGCCAACACCTCAAGCTAGGGAAGCCGCCTCTAATGTGGAGTCCCAAGGTGTCGGGAAGACATTTGAATGTCTAAGACGTGTTGGGTGATTGAATATACACATACTTCTGATCTAGCAGATGCTGACATGTGGTTAATTGAGCTGGAAAAGGCATTCAAAATCCTAAACATCACTGAAGAAGACGAAGTTAAGCATGTGGTATACTTATTGAAGTGTAGTGATGGCCACTGGTGGGCCATAGAAGAGGAGAAAAGGCCAGGAGTTGTGATAGGAATAAGGTGGAACTCAGTTAATCTCAGACCAACCTATGTATTTAAGAAAGTTTTAGTGTAAAATCAGCATGGCATGTGAAAGAAATTAAGGGAAGTGATCCTTGTTTAATAAAGAAAACCCCTCAGTTGGGTAAATTGCATAAAAGTCTAAAATGTACATAAAATTGTATAACTTGCTCAAACAGTGTCCAAATAAGACCAAATTTGAAACTTAAGCTTGTATTATGATTTCATAGCATATCATAAGGTTGGATTAGGGTTCTAAGTATTCAATTATGGTAATTAATATTATTCAAATCATCAACCAAGTTTAGGGATCTTACAACTATAAACCCCTAACAAGGATTTTGGTATGAATAACTTATCAGTCTGGGCATGGATGATCTTATTTGGACATCTTGTTTGGGCTACTAGATTTATGTTTTTAATTTCCTGGCATGGGTATTGGCAGGAATTGATTGAAACTTTAGCGTGGGCTCATGAATGAACACCTTTGGCTAATTTAATTCGATGGAGAGATAAGCCAGTGGATCTTTCTATTGTGCAAGCAAGATTGGTTGGGTTAGCCCACTTTTCTGTAGGTTATATATTCACTTATGTAGCTTTCTTGTTTGCCTCTTCATCAGGAAAATTTGGTTAATTTAGTTATTTTTTTATGTATTGTATTAGAAAAAAATGCATTTGTTTCGATGAAGAAAAGAATGTGAGTCTTCCATTCCATTCTCTCAAAAAAAAGGAGGGAGAATGATTGATCCACCATTGATAGCCTCGGATAAGGAAAAATCTTGTGGTGTTATTGGAAGATCAAACTCGGCAGGGGGGTTCAGGGGAGGGGAACTAGAAGCCCACTTAATCCACTCTTTTGTCGTCCCATTTACGAAAAAAAAGTCCACTAACCACTCTCACCCCATTATTATTAATCATATGAACTCTGCACTCGGTAGAAACTACCGTTATGGAGTCATTGCCATAAACAATCTTTGTGTCCCCTGGAGCACGGCTAGGAAGATCCCCCAGGATCCCTGGAGGTCGTTCTCGATACCGAAAATCCATATTGACTCCATATGCATGAATCTCTCCATATCCATAGTATATTTAGTAAACTCGTAACAAACTATAGGAGGTGGGAGGAGTCAGTGGGACGTTGTAGTCTGATGACACCTGTACATATCACTTGACATACGGGAAGTCTTGCTCCATTCATTGACAACATTGAATCCCGAGAAGTAAGTCATTTTCCCCTTTCTCAAGCTTGGGAGGAGAAAGGACTCCGCTTATTAGGAGTTCTCAACAAAGAGCGCAACCGCTATGCAGGACTCGAACCAACACCTCTGGGGAAAGGAAATGGACTA
The DNA here is from genome assembly GCA_963693085.1 of Alisma plantago-aquatica. NCBI lineage: Eukaryota > Viridiplantae > Streptophyta > Magnoliopsida > Alismatales > Alismataceae > Alisma > Alisma plantago-aquatica. Next base: position 872,652,189 of record OY856413.1, on the reverse strand, counting down.
CAATCCCAGTGAACTACCATTATTCGACTTGCAATTTTTTTGACCCGGTTCGTCTTTGACTCGATAGACTATATCCGGGGGTGATCCGACCAGTCAACTGAAACCCTCCAAAAATGAACCCCCCACCCCCTTAAAATCAGGCACGAACACTGAGTTCCTTGCTTAAGCCATTGAATATCATGAGAGAGACCAAAGAACAAATTCACGATAGGAAGACTTTCCATAGTATTCTTCCATATAAGTTGCCTAATGGCTGACATGGAACGACTGAATCAACTTGGCATTATCTTTCTCTAGTGCACCTCTTACCTAGTCTGGGAGGGATGGTGTAAGCCCCATCCTAACATTATATGTTTTGGGAGGAATTCAACCAACCCCAAAACAAAACCAGTTTGGCAGGTTACCAGAAAAAACTGATGACCCCAGGGAACTTCATCCGGTCCCTTTCAAATGCTTCTCTCAATGGCAGATTTGTTGGGTCCAGATACGTTGTTGAAGGGTGAGAGCCTCATTTTGCTTGTTCTTGGGACTGGCAGTGAGATCTCCCATTTTTCCGTGTTCAACTTAATAAGCCTTTGTGAGTTTGAATTGATGTACAATCCTATACATGGGACAACCTTTGACTTATGCATTCCATGCTTGTTTCATGACCTCCTAAAATCCTTCTTTTCCAGTCCATGCATTGAGAAATTGAAAGGTTAGCTCTTCTTTGATGCATATCACAGTGGATCACCTGTATCCGATAGTCACTAACTATAGTAGGTTTTATCTCAACCCAAAGGTATGGAAAAACATCAAGGAGATTCATACTTCCTAATGTCCTATCCAGTTTAGATAGAGTATGCTTATTACCTTCTTGGCAGTTGTCCCAGGTGAACCATGGCCCTTTAGCTATTTATTCAAATAAATCAGTGTCAAAAATTGTGAAAATCCTCCATGGAGAATCGATCGACCTTGCCTATCACCTGCTATCTACACAGCATTCAAGTCCCCATCTACCACCCACAGAGCATCATTATGCTTTCACAGCTGCCTAAGGGAGTCCCATATCTTTGTTCTTTGGTAATCATTATTGGAGTCGTATATCACTGTAACTAGTAGTCATGACCTGCTGTTATCAATCATTTCAAGATGAATGAATTGCTCTCCCTCTGCTAGCTTGTTAATCTACACCAAATTAGACTCCCAGGCTATCATTATTCTGCCGTATGGGTGACTCTCAAGATTTGTAAGCCAATTAGCCATTGGCCAAATTTGTTGAGTCACCTTCTTGACATTGTTCTATTTCACCTTTGTCTCGACAAGGATAGCGACACTTCACTCGTCGAATTTCTTCCCGAACCATGTCCTGGCGCTCAACATCATTGAGCCCCCAAACATTCCAGGTCATAATGGAGAGGTTTTCAGTCATTATAATCACCCGACCAGATGCTGCCGCGGGGCCTGGAACCATGCAAGCCCAGGTGGGGGATTAGAATCCAACTGGATTTTTGGAGGGTTCCCTATCTCCTCTAAGGGGAGGTCAAGCTTTCTATCTATCTATCAGGCTAAGAGGCGCTTCCAAGATGGAGCCCTTCTTTTTGGGGTTCGCCTCACATGAAAGTATAGCGTTGAAATAGAAACCCTCTATTGGTATAACTTGACCGCATCTCCATATATCATACCACCAAGTCCCAAAGTCTCTTTTCAATCCTACTCGACCTTAGCTTCCTTCTAATGTTCGGACTAGACTTTCTGGTGAAAGGGGATGAAAAGTTAGGCCATATAGCCAACTATCTACTTCTAATTCATTAGTCACCCTTCTTCTATTCGGTTGTGGTCTGAACTACCTGAACTAGTAGCGGACTAGTGTTGTTGTGATTTGATTCTCATTTTTTTTAATGACAAGTGCTAAATCATCTCTCTTAACCCGGTGCAGTACCTTCATATAATGGGTTATTGTCTTAAGCCTCATCTGATCTGGATTTCTGGATAGTATTATAAATGAAAGTGGGAAGAGTCAAAGGGACTACTGAGGATCTCCCCCCTCATCGGGAGATGGGTTGTCTGAGGGTTCACCGTGGTTCATTGATGTGCTTACACCCCCATCTACCCTTCTCCAAAAGCTCTGCCAGACCACCTATCACAAGTCTTCGACTGGGAGGGGTTTATTGCACTAAAGGGTCAGGACGCTGGCTCCCGCAGAGGGAAACGAATGTTAGATGCAAAGCCCCACCCCCAGAAGAGGAAGCGAGAAAGGGCATTTTCCACGCCCGAACCCTTTCATTCACTTGAAACTCGTAGAGTCTGTAAAGTAAGTACACACCCCCCTGAAATCAAAGTCACATGGGGTTGAAACATAAGACTTCCTACCTCCGAGCTGAGCCGCCCTTTCTTTCAAGTGGGCTCCTTTTTCCAGAGCATAGTCCGTTATATATTATACATAGTCGATTTCCTTGATCTTTCTTTTGAAATGTCTGGAATGGGAGGGAACTTGATGAGCGCGGATGAGGGTTCTTCAACCCCAGGATGTGATGAGTCATCATCGAGGTGCCAAATGACTCTGTCGATAAGAGCTCTTAGGAGTCATCAGCCTGTTATCCCCAACATACCTTTGATCCGTTGAGCGAGAGCCCTTCCACACGGGACTCCCAGATCACTATGGCCGACTTTCATCTCTGTTCGACCAAGCAGGCTTATACCATTGCACTCATGAGAAGAATCGACGGCTTGAGCCTACCTTTGCACACCTCCATTACTCTTTAGGAGGCATCCACCCCAGATAAACTAACCACCTCGTAGTGTATCGCCCCCGAGAGCAGTTAGGCACCCGTTAGATGAAGACGTTTTCAGTAATTTGAGAGAAAATCACCCACTTTTTTGGATTTGATTGACCTGGTGATGTTCATAACCCTGTCAGTAAGTTCGACAAACTCCTCTTTCTTGGTCTTGAGGATGCCAACTCAGTAATAGATTCATTCTATATAAAAGAAAAGAAAGGTGGGACAAAGTATAAAGGACTGTCCGTCCAAAGTGAGGTTTGATTCTCAGAATCAGATCCAAGCCAGGCAGGCAGGAGGAAGATGGTACTTGAGGAGGCTCACTCCTCCATATATGCAATGCATCCTGGAAGTACCAAGATGTACCAAAACTTGAAAGACATGTATTGGTACCTAGGTCTAAAGTGTGATGTGACATAATTTGTTGCCAAATGTCCCATTTGTCAACAGGTGAAGGCTAAGCACTAGAGCCCTATAGGGACATTACAACCCTTGCTAATACCATAGTGGAAATGGGATCATATTAATATGGACTTTGTGGTTGGTCCTCCTAGGACAACCAAGGGTCATGATTCCATATGGGTGATAGTAGACAAATTGACTAAGTTGGCTCATTTTCTACTAGTCAAGATGACATTTACAACAGAGAAATTGGCACAAATATATGTTTATGAGATAGTCCATCTGCATGACAGTCCAGTGACTATAGTTTCTTACATAGGTCCACAATTAACAACTCATTTTTGGGAGCGTCTGCATTCAGCAATGAGAACACAATTGAGATTCAACACAACTTTTCATCTACAGACTGATGGCCAGTCTGAAAGGACTATTCAAACTTTAGAAGATCTCTTAAGGGCATGTGTGCTATAATTTCTTGGTAGTTGGGATGTACATATGACTCTGACAGAGTTTGCATACAAAAATACCTATCAAAGAAGCATAGATATGTCTCCTTATGAGGCTCTATATGGGAGATGATTTCAGTCTCCTCTTTGCTGGTATGGGACAAGTGAATAACAATTTTTGGGTCTTGAGCTAGTACATCAGACTAGAAAAAAGATTGAAGTGATACAACAACAGTTGAAAATAGTCCAGGACAGGCAGAAATCTTATATAGATAATTGACACAAACCACTTGAGTTCCAAGTGGGAGATAGAGTATATCTTAAGGTTTCTCCTTGGAAAGGTGTGCTTAGGTTTGGAAAGAAGGGTAAGTCGGCTCCTAGATTTATGGGGTCATACCTTATCCTAGCTCGTGTTAGAAAGGTAGCATACAAGTTGGAGCTACCACCAGAGTTACATAGATTACAGAATGTCTTTCACATCTCTATGTTGAGGAAATGCCATCCAAATATTGAGCAGACAATCCAACCAATAGAGATTGAGTTAGATGAGGATATCTCCTATGTTGAGGGTCCTGTGTTGATCCTAGATAGAAGGGTGAAAAAGTTGAAGAGAAACGATATAATACTAGTGAAATTTTGTGGCATCACCATGGCATAGAGGAATCCACATGGTAACTATAGAATGAGATGTGTAGAAAATACCCATCTCTTTTTGCATAGGATTGTGGGGCAAAATCCTTGTTAGGGGTTTATAGTTGTAAGGCCCCTAAACTTTCTTAATGAGTTAAATAATCTTAAATACTATAATTTAATGCTTGTAACCCTAATCCAACCTTGTGATATGATTTGAAATGATGAGACAAGCTTAAGTTTTAAATTTGGTCCAATTTGGACACTGTTTGAGCAAGTTATGCAATTTTATGTATATTTTGGACTTTTCTACAACTTACCCAGTTAAGGGGTTTTCTTTACAATTTGTCACAAACATTATGTTCCTTAGATGTTATCATATCATTCTTGAGTATTTTGAGCCACGGGGATCCTATTTGAGCCATGGTTTGAAGGTGTTTTCCTCAAGGGTAATTTAGGGTTTACCCCTTCTTGGATGAGCTACCTTTAGTAGTTATCAACTAATGAATTATTTGATTCGCTTGGAAATTCGGCAAAGGAGAGCTAAGAAGGTCTATATGCATTGTGGGGTATCTTCTTTTATGTGTGCTTGTATATTCTTAATAGTTTAAGACCATAGACACTTGGAAAGATACTACAACTTCAACTTTGGCTTTTTCTTTATCTTAAAGTTTCATATACTTATCCCAAAGCACCCAAACCAGCCATTTTCTCTCCACCACTTCCCTCCTTCTAAAAACCTCATTCTACCTCTGTGCTTCTGCGAATTCCCTATCCAAGGAAGAAGAAAGTGGGGATCTTCTTGGAAAAAGAATATAGGGTTGCAATTGACTTCCTTTAGGGGTTCCTAAAGATCCTTCCTAGTGATCTTGACCTAAAAGTGTAAGTATTACCTTATTTCCTCCATTTATATCTTTTCCCTTCTCCCTCCTATATTTATCCATATTGGAACCTTGCTGTTCCATGGTGAAAGTGGCTCTAGAACTCAAACATCTTTCCTTCTTATTTCTTTTTCTAGGGTTTTGCTTCTTTGTGGAGAGAAGTTCCTATTTGGCCAAGTTTAGATCTAAATATAGGGTTTTCTTGTCTTATTTTATCAAGATTCTTTCTGTTTGTGATCTTATCTACTCTATAGAGGTGAGTTATATAACATTATTCACTTATATTGCTTGCTAGAAGCTTGTTAGTTCATGTTTATACTTTAATGTGATGATCTAAGCATAAAGAAACCATGCTTGTTTAGGGTTATGATTTTTTATGGCGTTCCCTATTCTGTTCTAGTTCTATATGAACTTGTAAACAAGAGTACGACCTTTCTAAGGTATAATATTATATGGGACAGGTTGATACCAACAACCTATGGTTCTAAGTACAAAACAATTGATGGTTCAAATTAGGGTTTTCAAGCTATTTCCTTCACTATCACACAACTATTGGTCATACCATTCAAAAACCAATGGTGTTGCTATCTTTGCAACTGATGTTCATGATCAAGGGTGTCAAATTTTATGGTGACAACCTATGTTCACCCCCTTAGGTCAGATTTTTTCTCAATTAGAAGTTTAATTACCATCTACTAAGTGTTATAATGGTGCTACCAATCCATGATGACATTAGCTTAATATTTGATGGTGTTAAATGAATGTATTACTCATCTAACAACCAATGGTGACCTATTGATCACAATTAATGGTGGATCAGGTCATCACAGTATATGATGAGTTAAGATTGTAATTGTAGATTTGACTAAACCTTAAACCAATGGCTCCTTAGTTCAATTGATCTAATGGTTAGACCTATATTTCAATTGATAACCTTAAACAATGAACCCGATCCATTGAATAAATATTGGATGCTTCAAAATCCAATGGATTATAATGAATCGTATGATATTATATGTGGGTTGTAGTGATGATAATTCAAAGGTTCAATAACATTAATTTGTAGTCTTACCTTTTCCATCATATAGTTATATTTGATAAATCACTATAGTAAGTGGATACGTAACTCCCATGTGATGTAGCTTGTTATACCTAACCTTAATGTAATTATATGGTGTTGATTAGTTATAATCATACCTCTTGAATGATTAATGTGACAATATATTACTCTCTTCTTGTGTTGAAACCACAATGCAATACTATTTGAATATCATAGTGCCTTGCCATGATAATATCTATGGACACATATGTGTTGATGATCTTTTGAGCCTTGTTTAAAGCATGGAATGATGATGATAACCTTACTATGAATAATGTGATGGTCTTAACGACCTTTGGGCATGTTTCAATACATGATTGAGGTGAAATCCTCTTCATGTTCCAATAAGGGTGAAAACATTGGAACTTGTGACAAGATATTGGTATCTTGTAATAGTATGATGATAAGTGTGGTACATTAATTTGCAATGAATGATAGCATGTGGTAATGTGATTAAGATTTATATCTCAAATTTTTTTATATCTTTTGAAGTTGTTATACATATACTCTTGTTAGAAAATAATTAGGGTTTGAATGTCCACTTGTATGATAAAACCTTAATGCATTCAATTGGCAGTAATTAATCAAGTGTAACCTTAATCACGTAGATCCATGTGCCGTAGAGCCATCTTTAGTGTCACAACTTAATGTATGGTGAAGTGAGTATTCCCAATGGAAACTCAGAGCACATACTATTCTGTATGTGGGGGTGGAAACTTGAGGATATATCCTTGTCATCAACAAATGCAGGTTATGGAGGATGGCTATGGTCATGTCTCAGACATTTGATGTGATTGAGGATAGCTGCAGTTGTACATCAGATTAGAGGGTTTTGTGTACCCTAGTTTCTAGTGTCGTAACTTGTACCAAGTATGGACTAGTTGTTATCAGTTGACTATATGTCACTATTGGCAGTTCGACTGTTATGTCACTGTAATTTACTCGTACTGATCGAGGGGAAGAGATCTTAGGATACTGACACTCCTAGATCTTATATGGAACTAAATAGCACTTCGTAGTGGTTAGTTGGACTTTGAGTGGTACGACTCAAACTCCCCTGGGCATAATAATAAAATATATAATACCATTTGTGGTATAATTGCTAGGGTTTAATACGTATCACATTGGTTGATTTACCCTTATCTTGTCTTTACATTGCATAGTTCTTACATGATGCAGACTTATGAAAATTGAGTAATTCTATTTGATGCTACAACTTATTTGTTTAACTGCTTAGTATACTTAAACTGTTCAATCAGTTCATATTGCTTATTCAATACCCTAACTGCTCAATGTATTTTTTATTAATTAATATGTTATAATCAAAATATGTTGAAGAGAGTTATATCTCTCACTGGAACTGGGTCTCACCCGTAGGTCTCCACTATTTCTTAGGTGGTCATTGGTAATGAGGTCGAGGTCGTGTTATGGAATAGAACCTACCCGGTGATCAATTGATTCAGAAGGTTGGTCAGTTGTAATGTTAGTAGTAGAGTCCTAGTGTCATCCATGTACTCTTTGGACTGGGTAAGGGATGTGTTTTCCAGATGATATACTTGTATCAACATGAGATTTTGGTAGTATGCCAATGTTTGTAAATATATGGCATGTCCATGTGAAATATATTTTGTATGCAAGATGTGACTGAGGTCTTTGGACCCATATGTGAATACTTGTTACAGTATATGAGAATGGAATGATGGACCTTTATGTAAATGTTCTAGAGTTTATTTACATTGTTGGAATTGGTTTTAATTATTCCGCATTTTTGACTATGTGATTAAGTAGTAGTTGATCATGTTTTGTGTTTTGAGTAATCTTGTTTAGCGTGATGAGGTGTCATAATTCACATGTATGGTTATCTACTTTATTAACCCTAATTACCATTTTTATTATCATAGTCATCAGGGAAATAAGATTATTCAACAATATGAGACTATAACTTGAAGTAAGAGCATATGATGTATTCAACATGTTAACGCACAAATCTACAGTTTCCATATGTTAATCACCACTTAAACAAGTATAATCACTACTTTTGGAATATGAAGCATAATTAGACATCACCTGTACTTTATTTGAGTCCCTCTCATTTTCCTGATCAACTTCCAGGTATAACATATCTTCATCTAAGTTGCCAATCATTTTCTACCATTAAACTAAAATAACTAAATCTAAGCTAATCATGAGAGGTCACCTCAGCTTCCAGCTCGCCATCCAGGTTGGACATGGATCTAGGCTGAGCCATAGGCTCATGCCAATAGGGAGATTTTTGCCTACGCCTCTCGCACAAACAAATGGAGCAAAGGACTGTTATGGCCTTATTTGCTAACTTGTGTACGAGGGGTATATGGGTAATTTTAGGGCCCCTCATATTCTTCCTCGGGTCACTTTCTCCTCATGATTCAATGTTGTTCATGCAGTCAACCTCCAGTGTTGACTCTTGGCATCTGGGCTCTTGAGAGGTAGGAAAGGGCCCATGTTCCTTTTCCATTGACCACCGGTTTCATCCCTGGTTGCCAATTAATTAAAAGAAGTAAGGGTAGAGAAATGGAAGAGATATGGTTTACAGTAGAGTAAGGAAGAAACAGATAGGAAAGACAGAGTGGAGGATCAAATTGGAGATGCGGAAGTCTTCCCTTGGGTCCAAGGGATCTCACACAACCGTCTAGTCTCGTAGAGAGGGGATTTCAACATCTTATATAGGTGTGGTTATCGCGTCCAATGGCCAATGGAGCCTAACTCCCAAATGATTTTGGGGAAGTCTTAACTTCTCACCATTATGGTGAAACAAGGGATCAAATAGTTTGGTTTCCATTCCTTTAAACTAAAGGAAGTGGTATCGAGTGTGATCATGGTTTAGACAGAGAGGAATCGAAAGAAAACATGTCACTGTTGCTTGTTTCCTACTTAGTCATGAGGTAGGAGGTATTGTGACTACTTTATGATCTAGATCAGATGGTATAAATACCACATGACAAAATATACGACCTTCATTAAGATCCAAGTCACATTAAATGTGTCATATTATATCAAATTATCTATTAACCATTCACCTTAGGATATTTTATAAATTTCATAACATTCTCTTTTCTCCTCCAATTGATCCCCAAATTTTAAAGGAAACCATGTGATAAATTTTCTCAAATTGGGCAAGATTTGATATCAAAAAGATATTTCTAGATGCCCTTTTATCCCTTTCTTCAAAAAGGAATACAACTCATTTATTTCAAGTAGGTTCTTTTATCTTCACGATTTTCTATAGGCCTCTAGGAATCTGCTTCTCCTATGAAACTTGGAGGGCAACTCATTAAATTATTTCCCAGACTTTATCTATTTTTTGGAATTTTTTGGAATGTATTTAACAACCAAATCGTTCTCTTTTAATAAATCCTTAAATTAATTACCTACTCCTCATGTAGAATCTCTTTCCTCCAAAATTCTAGAATTCTCTTCTTTTCATTATTATTTCCAACTATACCAAAAGGTAGACCAAGATGACACTATAAGATGCCTTAAATCTTATGTTTCCATTCATGGCTATATAATTACTCTTTAATTATTCAAACACAATATATCTTATTTTATTTTGGAAATCGGAATATTATCTTATATCTCAGTTGTTCAATAATTAACAAAATCATCATTTTTTATTTATACAAGAAATATCTTATTTTCTTAACTTGTGCCAAAAGAACATAGTTTTAAAGAAAATAGTCCTATGGCCTTCGTATAGGCCATGGGTTGCACCCATACCACCAATATGGCTTTATTATTCCATCAATAATTCCATTAGGGAACTTACTTATTAATTTATGCCTTTATTTATATAATCAATTTTACCAAAATTGAGGATATTATAGTTATGACTTATGTCATCAATTTTTTATTAAAGGGAAAAATATCACTAGTGTTTTATGTGTCCTTGGTATATTATAAAACCATAACTCCTACTAATCCACAGTATATGGAGCCCATATTAGCTCCTACGATATGTATAGATTCAGAAATATGCTTTGTTATCAATGGAAACACTTTGACATCAAATACCTTGATATTCTCCTCTTAACTACCTCACTAAATAGATTTGGGTTGAACCCAACTATTTATACAACCACGCTCAGATTTTCACAATGGAAGACTGAAATCCTCAATTTGGTTGATCGACTCACCCATGATAACTCAACATTAACCCCCAATGCCACTTTATTTATTAGTTGTATTCCACTTCCATCCACAATAATTCACAAGTAGATAAAATCAAAAGAAATTTTTTAACATCACAAGTTTACCAACCAAAAAAGTAACCAGTTCATATCAAGGTTTCATCGTACTCAATGGAAGACTATGCATAATTGACATGAAGAAGTACTAACCACCAAACAATATACAATGGGCATATATAAAAAGAGTTGCATGAGTTTACCACAAGATTTGGTTACATGTTTATGGTAGACTGTAGCTAAACATGTACATTATCTAACATGATCTACAACAGGCTCTACCGTTCAACTACTCAGAACACATCACAACTCAAAATCATGTATCGTCACCATCTTTATACAGAAAACTATAAAACAAGACACATATTTTGACGTCCCCATATTTTCTAAAACTTAATCTGATATGCGACGTCCAAATTGAAACCCTCACCTCAGCGAGAATCCCAATTTAAACATCCCACACTAGGCTAAGAAGAAGAAAATCAAGGGAGTCAGAAGGAAACAATCAGTAGCACATGCACATGAACAATAATAAAATCATACACACATGTTTACCATTCAACATATAATTACAACATGAATTGTTATATCATTTGATATTACATATTGAACAACAAACTTATACATATACATGTACTACAACTAAACTACATGATCTTAAGACAATAGGTCCACCTATACATCAGCTCGCCACACAACTCTCACTTCTTGGATCTTCAAGAACACATGTCCACAACTTAAACAAAAGATTACATGTGGTACACGTCAGCACGATATTCAAGAATATTGTACTGAGTATGCCTATGTGTCTTTTATATACCTCTCATCATATCTTGGCAATAAGATAAAACTAATACTTGGCAGTAATAGAAGAATATAAGAAAAATGTATACTTGCACAAAGATATTCATTAGCAAAAGAAAACACATATTTTAAGCTTATTGCCATCGTATATCTCGTACATCTGCCCCTACGGCTTGGATGTTTTTAGGACTTATGATCTACCCCCGAGGAGTTTGTGATCATTGTACATGTGATCTATCCCCTAGGAGTTTGTGATCACTCTAATGCATTGACTACCAAAGAGTTTAGTGCTATCATACGATGGATCATATATTTTATGTTTCATGTGTTCATAGAAATAAGTATGGAAATTCAAGCAACATATCATACAAGACAATCATTTCAACCAATATAATATGCCAAGTATTTTACTACACATATAACATAAGCATATTGTATAAAAGCCAAGTAAGAGGTAATGGTGTACCTTCCAAAGAGATAGATCATTCTAAACCATATTCTTGATGTCCTCTATATCTTTGTTAAACTTGATCAAGACAAGATCATAAACTATCATAAGGTTCTCATCTTATTACATCTCATCTTAACCCCATTTCTGTTCATTAAGGTTTATCTTATCTCATTAGGATATTCCCATCATTACTTGCATTCTTGTCTTAGATTTATCTTACTAATGTCATTTTCCAAATTATGGTTCATTATCTGAACATTAGGTTCCATATCCTTTTTGGTGCACATATTAACCCTAGTTTATATACATTATTCAAATTAGGGTTACAAACCACGTATCAAGGTTCATCTTCATATAACATGGATTTTGTGAATCATCATGATCGCATAATTAAAACTGAGGTTCCATATACTGATATGAGCTTACTCGATAAATTTCATCATTTATTGAGTATGCATGTATTTATTGCATTTTATTTAGTCTTATTAGCCCTAATTAGCCATATAAAGTAAATTACATTATTTCGTGCATCAACATCATAAAATATGACCTTATATGGAAATATGAACATGATATATGATTTACTGGTATTTTCTCATAATTTTAGGCCATTGTTTGGTATTTATTATCCATTAAACCAACATTACACATCTTACATGATATCAATGTTATTAATTCATCAAAAGCCTAACATTACCATTATACTGTGTTCTACTCATTTTTATGAGAATTTTGGTATATTATTTGTATTTTTCTTATCATTAGGTTAATTACTATGAATTATCAAAGATCTTGGGTTTAACTGACATTTTCTTACCTTTGTGCCAATCAGAGAGCGCCACGTGGCTCTGGGGAGTCGCTACTCTACCCTTGGGTATTGGGACCCACCCGGTCTAGATCTAACGTTGGATCTACAGATCTGAGGATCTGTTAGCCTAACGTTTCTCCCGTTCTTTTCTCCTTCACGTAGCGCAGACTCCAGTCCACCTGCCCTATTTTGCGAGGGTTCCGCCACGAGAGATAGCTCTAGCGAGCAATCCGTAGTGCTCCACTGAGCGTCATCACCTCCTTCTACTGTCAAAAAGTTCCTCACCCAAGCAGGTCACCGTTGGTTTCTTGGTTTACCGCATGAGACCCCAGATCCTGGCTCCCTTCAAGCTCGCCGTTGTTCTGGTTCTACTGTAGAAGTGCACGAAGGGGCGACTTGCCTCTGCTCATCCTTGTGTGGGTCTGAAGCTTTGAAAAGCTTCAAAAGACCTCCACGAAGTGGCCCCCCATCTCCACTTGCAGTGAGCAGCTCCAAAGTCCATCCCCAAGCTTCACCTTCATCTGGCAGCGAAGTGCTCCTCGTCCACCTTCAAAACCTCCATGAGGGTCTATGGAAGCATCTGGGTTGGACTCTCCTGACCTTGAACTTCATTTTCCTTATCTTATCTCCCTCTGGTCAGTACTCTAGCTCCACACTCAACCTTTGGCCACGACCTATTCGCCGCAGTGGAGATACCACGAGAGTCAGGGGCTTGTTCTCCCTGTTCTCTTCGTCATATGCCCCAAATGAGGGGTTGGTCAGGTCATGCTCACTAGAGGAACCCAACTCCTCAGTTATTTCTTGCCCACGACCCACGTTCTCGACGAGTGGTGGCTCAGAAGACCACGGGGTCAGCTGTCCCACTACCTTCCTTTAACTGCAAGGTAGGGGACAAGCTGACATCCGTCAGATCTAATCCAAGGGCTCAAAAAAGTCCCTTCACTGAGTCAATTTGTGGCACTTCTTTCTCATTGGTCCCAACCACTAGATCTTAGATCTAAGGCTACAAAACCTCCATGCAGCCCACCCACAAATAAGGGGCACGTGACACAACCTAACTTAGGGTTAGATTATTGAACTTAGATCTATTAACCATCAATCAATCACATTATTTCTTAAATTTCAACCTTAATAACTCCCTCTAGGATACTCCGATTGTCAGTAAATTTGAACCATAAATTCCTTACCTCTCAAGCTTCCTTATACTCAAATTTGGTGACAAAACTCATCTATTTGATCATTCTATTAAATTCCTCAAGAAGGCATTAAAAAGAGATATCTTAATAATGATGTCAACCTCACATCAACACACCTACTTTGTCAAAAGCTTGGAACTCTTAATATAACTCATTCATATGATTACACTTATGTCATTAGACATTTAGGATTCCAAAATTCCACTCCATCACATCCTACACACCTTAAAAGAAATTTCGTCCTCTGAATTAAGCCAGAAAACCATTCTTTTACATCATATACATCTTAAAAGAACTTTCATCCTCGAAAGTACACCATACTCATACTTCCAAGGAAAACCTCATCTTACTCTCATCTACATGTAGGAACCATTCTATGTGTAACATATCTGCAAAGGTTACCTAGAACCATGTATCCAAAGAACTATTAGGAGGTTTCAAAAGTATCACGGGTGAAACCTCACTCCATAGAAGGCTAAAACAAGGGTTTAGAAGCTTAGGTTATGTCATTACATAACTCATATGTTAGATTTGCTTCCTTATCTTTAGCCATGCATTATAATTCCCACATCATTTTACCATATTCTAAAGGAGTTAACTAAGATTAACTCATACATCAAGGTTTCATCAACATTTTATTGAGATAATTTGTTAAAACATGTTCAACATTAGCATATGCCTTTTTGGAGGGAGTTAACTAAAGTTAACCCACTTTATCCATCTAGATCATATCAAGGTATCAAAACCATTACGTTGTGCTAGCTGTCAAACTATATATCTTTCATCTTTATTAAGCACTAAGATTAACACCCCTTATAACATGTTTCATTCATATGACCTTATTTCATCACTCATAATAAATTTCAACATTTACTAATGATTTCATTACAAGATTAGCCAACAATTTCACATTATCATAATTATTTGTGTATATATGGTTAACTATTTATGCATTGATATCTGTTAAACCATCTCTAGGTTTCGATCATATCATGTCTATATATCATGTCGAGATTATATCAAATTCTTATATATGTTATATCGTGGTTGTACTAAGCTAACTTAGGTGAGTGGCTTATCAAACATATATCAAAACTTTATCTAGGCCAAAAGAGGTTCTCTTGACCCACGCCACAAGGGTAGTGTCATGCTTAGTCTCTTTGAGCTAACTCAACTCTATGAGCATCTCATATGCATATACTTTATCCTCCCTCCTTGGTTTAGGGTTTCCGGGTCTACGTCATTGGCACTAGAAATAGCCTTATAAGATCTAGCCACATATGCACAAACCAAAACATGATATGACATTCTCTTCATAGGTCTTCTACGCATGAAACATGCTTACCCAAAACTCTCTTATATACACCAGTAGATTCCTATGTGGGAAACCACCAACCCAAGCATGAGGCTTCACAGAAACTAAGATAGCTACCTCCTCCAGGGTCTTGGGCTCTCTCCCTCACCCAGATGGCAAGAACTCATATTCATGTTCACATGCACATATATAATCAGCCTCTCTCTATCTCTAGGGTTTGGTCCTCCCAAGGACATCTAGGGTTCAACAAGACTATAGGAATCATGCATAAATCGACTCAACTCAATTAATCAAGAGTAGTCTAGTTTAGGACATAACGTATCACATATATTTCATATTTCTCATATTATGGAGTCTAGGTTCTCTGACCTTCTCCCAATGGGTCTCACTCTCTCTGGAGTTAACCCAAAAACTGGTCCTAACACTAGAGGTCCTCCTTTGTAAAAGTGCTTGAGGCTCATGCTGACTCACAACATGTCTTAACTTAACATATCTTATCATATAAAAGCCTAGTTACTTGCATGATCGAAACTTATCTCAAAACCTCAAATATGAACTCATGTCCTCAAAGACAAACATTGGTCATCAAATTCATCTTATATCATCTATATACGATTTACATCATCATCAAAAATTAATCCATATACCACATATTCCAACAAGGCTCTAGACATCTAATCTAGAACTACTCTCTCTTCTAGACTAATGGCATTCACTTTCACTTCAGTTGCATGACCACCTCCTACTCTTACATGTGTGGGGACACATTTTTATAATACATATATATAATAAAATATTATATAGTTTTTCTCTGATAAAACAAGCATCAGAGAAAACTATCAAGGTTCGATTCGATTGGAATCAAAAACTAAATCCAAAAAATGAATGTCCCACGCATCATAGAGAATATAGTGCCACAAAAACTAGTGAAAAGGGTGAAAACATGGTGTAGACTAGTGTATCTACTCTAGTCAACGAGCACCATATGTCTAGGGTTTCTCTTCCCTTGATCTACGTCATTTCTAAATAATGCAACGTCCCATACCGCTACACTATAAGGAAAGAATGACATCTAAGGACTTGCTATACAGCAAGCACCAGTCTAGACCTAGTTCTCAGACATCTAGGTGCTAACCTAGAGGCTAGGTCAGATCCAGTCTCTAAAAGATGACAAATCTAACCCTAAAGATTATTAAGTTCAAGGTTCTTTAGTTTTGAGTTGCATGATGAGCAAATGTCAGGCTTTGCTATTATTCATGCTCTGATACCACCTGTGACGTCCCCAGAGTTTCTAAAACTTAATCTGATGTGTGACATCCAAATAGAAACCCTCACCTTAGCGAGAATCCCAATTTAAACATCCCACACTAAGCTAAGAAGAAGAAAATCATGGGAGTCAGAAGGAAACAATTAGTAGCACATGCACATGAACAATAATAAAACCATATACACATGTTCACCATTCAACATATAATTACAACATGAATTGTTACATCATTTGATATTACATATTGAACAACAAACTTATACATATACATGTACTACAACTAAACTACAGGATCTTAAGACAACATGTCCACCTGTACATCAGCTCGCCACACAACTCTCACTATCCTAGATCTTCAAGAACACATGTCCACAACCTAAACAAAAGATTACATGTGGTACACGTCAGCACAATATTCAAGAATATTGTACTGAGTACGCCTACGTGTCTTTTATATACCTCTCATCATATCTTGGAAATAAGATAAAACTAATACTTGGCAGTAACGGAAGAATAAGAAAAGCATATACTTGCACAAAGATATTCATTAGCAAAAGAGAACACATATTTTAATCTTATTTCCATCATATATCTCGTACATCTGCCCCTAGGGCTCTGATATTTTTAGGCCTTATGATCTACCCCCGAGGAGTTTGTGAGCATTGTACATGTGATGTACCCCCTAGGAGTTTGTGATCACTCTAATGCGATGTACTACCAAAGAGTTTAGTGCTATCATATGATGGATCAGATATTTTATGTTTCATATGTTCTTAGAAATAAGTTTGGAAATTCAAGCAACATATCATACAAGACAATCATTTCAACCAATATCATATGCCAAGTATTTTACTACACATATAACACACACATATTGTATAATAAGCCAAGTAAGAGGTAATGGCGTACCTTCCAAAGAGATAGATCATTCTAAACTATATTCCTAATGTCCTCTATATCTTTGTTAAACCTGATCAAGACAAGATCATATACTATCATTAGATTCTCATCTTCTTACATCTCATCTTAACCCTATTCGTGTTCATTAGGGTTTATCTTATCTCATTAGGATATTCCCATCATTACTTGCATTCTTATCTTAGATTTATCTTACTGATGTCATTTTCCAGATTATGGTTCATTATCTAAACATTAGGCTCCATATCCTTTTTTGGTGCACATATAAACCCTAGTTTATATACATTATTCAAATTTGGGTTAGAACCCATGTATCAAGGTTCATCTTCGTATAACATGGATTTCGTGAATCATCAT
This sequence comes from Alisma plantago-aquatica, assembly GCA_963693085.1. Taxonomy (NCBI): domain Eukaryota; kingdom Viridiplantae; phylum Streptophyta; class Magnoliopsida; order Alismatales; family Alismataceae; genus Alisma; species Alisma plantago-aquatica. The sequence goes on along the minus strand of OY856413.1, from coordinate 872,634,633 downwards.
GATCTCATAATTAAAACTAATACTGAAATGAGCTTACTCTGTAAATTTCATCATTTATTGAACATGCATGTATTTATTGCATTTTATTTAGTCTTATTAGCCCTAATTAGCCATATAAAGCAAATTACAAAATTTCGTGCATCAACATCATAAAACTGACCTTATATGGAAATATGAACATGATATATGATTTACTGGTATTTCCGGCCATCGTTTGGTATTTATTATCCATTAAACAAGAATTACACATCTTACATTATATCAATGTTATTAGTTCATCAAAAGCCTGATATTATCATTCTACTGTGTTCTACTCATTGTTTTTAGAATTTTGGTATATTATTTGTATTTTTCTAATCATCAAGTTAATTACTATAAATTATCAAAGATCTAGGGTTTAACTGGTATTTTCTTACCTTTGTGCCAATCTGAGAGTGCCTCTTGGCTCTGGGGAGTCGCTGCTCTACACTTGGGCACTGGCACCCGCCCGATCGAAATCTAACACTGGATCTGCAGATCTGAGGATCTGTTAGCCTGACGTTTCTCCTGTTCTTTTCTCATTTGCGTAGTGTAGACTCCCATCCGCCTGCCCTGTTTTGCGAGGGCGCCGCTGCGAGGGATAGCTCCGATGAGCAATCCGTAGTGCTCCACCGAGCTTCATCACCTCCTTCTGCCAATAAAAAGTTCCTCGCCCCAAGCAGGTCACCGCCAGTTTCCTGGTTTGCCGCATGAGACCCCGTATCTCATATTCCTTCAAACTCCTCTCCGTACTGGTTCTGCCGCAGCGGAGCACGAAGGGGTGACTTGCCTCTGCTCATCCTTGTATCGGTCTGAAGCTTTAGAAAGCTTCACAAGACCTCCACAAAGTCGCCTGTCATCTCCACTTGTGGTGAGCAGCTCCAGAGTCCATCCCTGAGCTTCACCTTCATCTAGCAGCGAAGTGCTCCTCGTCCACCTTCAAAACCGGAACGAGGGTCTATGGGAGCATCTGGGTTGGACTCTCGTGTCCTCGACCTTCATTTCCCTTCTATTATCTCCCTCTGGTTAGTGCTCTAGCTTCACACTCCACCTTTGGCCATGACCTATTCGGACGCAGTGGAGATACCACGAGAGTCAGGGGCTTGTTCTCCCTGTTCTCTTTGTCATATGCCCCAAATGAGGGGTTAGTCATGTCATGCTCACTAGAGGAACCCAAATCCTCGATCAGTTCTTGCCCACGACCCACATTCTTGACAAGTGGTGCCTCGGAAGACCACAAGGTCAGTTGTCCCACTACCTTGCTCTAATCGCAAGGTAGGGGACAAGTTGACATCCGTCAGATCTAATCCAAGGGCTCCACAAAGTCCCTTCACTAAGTCAATCCATGGCACTTCCTTCTCATTGGTCCCAACCACTGGATCTTAGATCTAAGGCTACAAAACCTCCATGCAGCCCACCAACAAATAAGGGGTGCATGACACAACCTAACTTAGGTTTAGATTATTGAACTTAGGTGTATTAACCATCAATCAAACACATTATTTCTCATAGTTCAACCTTAATAACTCCCTCTAGGATACTCTGATTGTCATAAAATTTTAACCATAACTTCCTTACCTCTCAAGCTACCTTGTACTCAAATTTGGTGACAAAAATCATCTATTTGATCATTCTATTAAATTCCTCAAGAAGGCATTAAAAAGAGATATCTTAATCATGATGTCAACCTCACATCAACACACCTACTTTTCCAAAAGCTTGGAATTCTTAATATAACTCAACCATATGATTTCACTTATGTCATTGGACATTTAGGATTCCAAAATTCCATTACATCACACATATCAATGCAAACACATTGGTGTACTAGGGATAAAACAACATAAATGTTTTTCATGACAATAATGTGAGCATGTCAAGAGTTATAATAAAAGAAAAACAATTTCTTATTCGAAGAAACATTATTTCGAAGAAATTTTTTAGATTATATTTTATGTGTCAAAATACATGGCCACTTAAAGTCATGAAGGAAAATCATAAATTTCACAGGTGTAACAATTTGCAAAAATAATAGCAATCGCTTAGTTCATGAGGCATTGCCACTTTTCATAAATAAAGGCAACCAGGGACTCTGAAGACATGGTGAGTTCTTATCCAAAGAAACGACAATCACAAGTGTCTAAAGATGTGGCCACTTCATATCATGAAGGGCAATCAACATGCACGGCCCATGACCACTTCTAATAAAAAAGCACAATAAATAGTGATAATGAAACAAATTTGATTAATTATATTCGAGGTTTGTCAATATATATATATATATATATATATATATAACAAAACAAATGAATAATCATTAAGGAACTATGCACCATCCAACATACATAGACAAAAATGCACACAAGAGAAGAAAATGTGTGTCAATCATATATTTCAATACCTCTAATTAGTTCAAGTAGGACTAAGCATACCTTGATTCAGAATCCTCAATTTCGTTGATCAACTCACTCTTGATAACTCGACATAAATAACTCTGAATTCTACTTTCTTTATCATTTGTCTCTAACTTCCATATGCAACATTTCACAACATGATAAACTGAAAAGGATATTTTTAATATCATAACTTTTAACCTAAAATGGCAACTGTGAAGGGAAAATCTTAATATGAGAATCAAGATTATAGAGAGTCATATATATAGCCTTGTTTCAAGGTATGATGTATGGGATACACAACAAAAAATAAACTAAACTAATGGTAATTGGTCGAGGAGATTAAGCCCAATTAGCTATTATAATCGAAAATAAATAATAGAAAACACCACCAACACTCCCCCTTATACTGGAGGGTATACATCATGTATTACCAACTTGTAGCACATATAGTAGAAGGAAGAAGGTGGAAGGGGCTTGGAGAACGTTCACTAGTCTATTCTCCAATCTTTACATATGGAATATTGATCTCTCACAAAGCGGTAGTCAACCTCAATGTTCTTAGTATGTCCATGAAAAATTGGAGTATTAGGTATATAAATTGTTTCTTGATTATTATACTTGAGAGTAGCTTGAGAAGAGAGAGGAAAACCTAACTCTCAAAGAATGGACATCACCCATTAAAATTCAAAATAGACGTGTTCCATGGTAAGATATTCTATTTCAATACTAGAAAAATCCATAATAAACTGCTTCTTGCACCACCAACTATAGGGATGACATCTCGAAAAATGTAGAAACCAGAAATATATCTCCTATCATTCACATCTTCAACCCCAATCAACATTTGTATAACAGTTCAAAGAGATATTTGTAGATTGTGGTTTTGTAGAGGAGACCTTTTCCAAATGCATTTTTTAGATAGTGTAGGGTGTGTTGTACTTGAATTTAGTGACATGCAAGAGGTTTAGTCGTGTGTTAACTAACAACACTAACAAAAAAAGTAATATCTAGTCAAATAAATGTAAGATTGATGAGTTTCCCAACCATGTGCCAATATTGTTCGAGATCAAAAAAGACTCCCCCTCAAATAGAGCTTCGTTGTGGTAGTCCATGGGTAGGATACGAGATTTCTTCAAGAGGTCGAGGACATACTTTTGATAGATAAAATAAGTCTCTAACAAGAACATAAAACCTCTTTGTCCAAAAAGTAGAAAAATTTCTCTAGATCCTTGGTATGAAAATGTTGTCGGAGTTCCTATTTCAGTGCCAAAACCCCATGAGCATCACTACCAGTTATTATGCATCATCAACATAGATAATGAGGTGATGGTTTAAGATTGAGAAGAATTAAAGAATTGATTATAATTAGTGCATGATATGGAGAAACCTAGGCTAGCAAGAATTCCAATGTGTTTTTTAAACCAGGCATGAGGTGATTGCTTGAGATCATATAAAGAGAATTTGATATGACAAACTCTTTGGGAAGGACACCCATGAGTACAAAAACCCCAGGGATGTTTCATATACACTTCCTCCTCTACATCCACATGAAGGAAGGCATTTTTAATGTCAAGCTAGAAAAGAGGCCAGTCTATGTTAGTGGTAAGGGAGATTACAATACTGATGAAAGCAATGTTGGTTACTGGTGAGAAGGTTTCAAAGAAATTCACATCATGTGTTTGGGTGAATTCTTCTATAACATGCCAATCTTTAAATCATTCTAACAATCCATATAAATTTAAATTGATATGGAAGAGCCACTAATAATCAACCATATATTTGTTTGGAAGAGGAGTGATAAGATCCCAAGTACCATTCTCACATAATAGTGTCATTTTCTTGAGCATTGCATCTTTCCAACCAAGATCCTAAAGGGCCTCACCATAATTTTTGGGAATCAAGATAGAGTTGAGATGTTGGACAATGTATTTACCAGTATGGCAAAGATTTGGTGGGAAACAAGTATTAAATATAGGATGGTGGAGAGTGCAAGAGATAATACCTTTATAGAGAGCCAGGGGATGAGTCACTTCCTCATACATGAACTTTGGTGTTGGGTCATGTCCCATAGGAGGAGGAATGACAAGAGGGTGTGAGATAGGTTCATGATCCACTAATTCAAAAAAATTAAGCTCAACAAACTCAATTGGAGATTGAGGTTAAGGTGGAGAGGATATTGATGTAGAATCAAAGAACATGTCAGATTGTTGGAAGGTAACATCAAAAAAGACATACATATGAAAATGCATAGACCATAATAACAATAACCTCTCTAAATGTTAGAATAGCTAAGGAAAACATTAAGTTTATGCGCTTTTTGGATCAAAGTTATGCACAAAACCAATACACCCAAAAACACGAAATGTAAGATGGAAAGATAGTTGTATGGGTAAACAACCAAAAAGGGGGTCTTGTTATGAAAAATGGAAGATAGTTTTCATTGATAAGGTAACAGACTGTGAGAAAAAATTTCAGACCAAGAAGTCTTTGCTAATTTACCTTGAAACATAAAAGGACAAAAGATATAAAATAAAGTCAGTTTTTGCATTTGTATCAACCCATTTTGTTGTGGAGCGTGAGCGCATGGATGGATGGTTCAAATTCTAGTGGAAAAAAGATAACACTCGAGCCGAAAAATATTCAAAAGCATTGTCGGTCCAAAAAATTATAATTAATTTATCAAATTTTGTGAAGAGAATCCTTATTATGAGAACTAGGGCTACTGAGAGCCATATATATAGCCTCGTCTAAAGCTAAGATGTACTAGAATACACAACATAAAATAAACTAAACTAATTATAATGGGTGTGGTGAAAGTATGCCCAATTATATAGTACAAGGGAACATAAATAACAAAAAATACCATAAATAGTAACTGTTTATATCAAAATTTCACCATGTACAATGTCAAACTATGCATTATTAGCATCAAAAATTGCAAACTACCACACAATATACAATGCACATTTATAAAAAGAGTTACATGAGTCTATCCCAAGATTTGGTTACATATATAATATATTATAACTAAACATCTACATTATCTTACATGATATACAACATGCTCCACCTACCAACTAGTCATAATACATCACAACTCACAATCATGTATCATTGCCATATTTGAGCCTAAAATTAGTGAAAACAATACTGAAATAAATGCAAACATTAATACACAAGAGATAAAAATAAATAAAAATTTTATATAATTGGTGTGTGCATGCCAAAAGAAAAACAATTCCTTATTGAGAAAATCATCTCTAGAAACATTCATTTCAAAGGAACTTCTTCTTTATCTTAGGTGTCCAAATACATGGCCACATAAAGTTCCAAAGGGAAATCATATATGTCAATGAATTTACCACTTCTAAAACCAAGGACAATCAACAGTTCTTGAGGCATGGACACTTCTAGCAAAGAAGGGAAACCAAGGTGTCTGATGACATGCCCACTTCTTATCCAAAGAAAGGGCAATAACATGTGTTGACATGGCTACTGCATATCATGAAGGGCAATGATGATCCATGATAGTCCAATCCAAATAAAGAAGGTAAATCATGGGGTTTGTAAACATGAACACTTCACCATGTGAAGGGCAATAAATAAGTGTCTTAAGACATGGACTTTTTAGCTAAGAAGGGAAATGAAAAATGATAATTGAAGTAGTTTTCTTAATTATATTTGTGGTTCATCAACATATATATAACCAAAATAGAGGCTAATCGATAAGAAACTAGAACATGATAAATATACATAGCCAAAAATGCACATGACAGAAGAAATGTGTGTCGATAATATATTTCAATATTGTTACTTAGGCCAAGTAAGAGTAAGAATATATTGGTTTTAAACCTTGTTAAGTATTGGAGTCCCACCATTAAGTCAACCCAATCAAAGTATGTATCATGCACACTATTTCATATTCCAAGTTATTAGTATTGTTTAAGATTCCATATGATATTAAGTTCATCTATACAAAACCAATTAAACCATGATTCATATTTACATGCCAAGATAGGGTTTCCATCAATCATTATTTTTGAAAATAAGATGGGAGTCTAATGACATATTTTCATGATAGAAGAAAACTGCCTCTTCTATATATAGGAAATGAGGCAAGCACTAAGGAAGAAAACCTTGACATAACAAGCCAAGACAATTAGGCCCATATAACATAATAAACTAAATAACAATAAGTTTAATTCTAATGCTTTCTCTCAAGATGGATTTGGTTGAAACACATATCAAACTTGGACTAACAAGACTTGATTAGACAATGTCACTCCCCAAAAAAAATTCACCCCCCTTAGACACGACTCTTCAAAAATAATTTGATGATGCCACCTTTAAAGTTGTATTCTATAGGCTAAAAATACTCGAGCTCTAGAGAAGGGCTTTTGAAGTGTATCTAGAATAAATAGCATCTGATAAATGGAATCTTAATGCCACAGTAAAAAGTCACCACTATCAATTTGAAGCATAAGATCAAAAACATGATGACTACACCAAATTCTCTAGAAAGGAATGTATGAATGGTATAAGCACAATCAACACATTCTATGTAGGTAACATAGTATAAATTTAGAGGTAGAATGTTGATGCAGTAATGAAGGTATCTTCAAATGCGAAAAATGTAGCCAACTAGAATTAGTACAGAAGACCAAAAACGTGCATAATGTGGCATGAACATGAATTGGATGAGTGACTGGCCTAAATTGTGTGTCCAAAATGGAGTGGATCCAGATCAGACTCTTAAGATAATAACCTGACACTCAAGCCCCCACAACTATTATATGGGGTTTGACGTAATAATCAGGGTCGAACCACATGGACAAGGTTAGCAAGTGTTAAGTACACAAGGTCTCCCGCTCATATACTCCGAATAAATAGATTGTTTTTAAAAGGTTATTCTCTAAGGAACGATGGTACACAAGCCAAAGAAAGAAAGCTAAAAGAAATAAAGAAAAATAGCAACAAGAGAAAACAAGAGTGAACGGTAAGAAAAAAGATATGGAAGGGAACTTGGATCCAGTTTCACCTACTAAGGTCTCTCACCAACATGCAAAACTCACTCCCCTTAGTATACTACTACCAAGATTACAAGCAATCATAGAAACGTCTATTGCCTCCTCTCTCAAGATAAGGATAGATCTAGGATCTAAAGTGGCCTCCCTCTCGAGATAACAACCTTACAACCACAAAGCAAATCACATGACCATAAGATTTAGCAATCCAACATTCTCATGCATTCATACTACTCCACAACACTAGATAAAGGAGATACTACTCTTTTGTGGTACCAATGATCAAACATCACAAGATGGTAGCTAAGAATACAAGTGAAGCATTAATAACAAATGTATGGAGATAATCTTGATAAGATAATATATGTATTCAAAGGGAAGAAAGAATATACATGCTGGGAGAACCTTAGTGGCTACTCCCAATCCCAATTTAGTGTTTAGCCACACATGTTAATGGGTAGCATAACAACATTAGAAAATGATAGATATATCATAACCAAGAAGAGGGAAGGGGTACAACATAATGGAGGTGATAGATCTACAGAAGAGAGAAAATGGTGACACTCCAATATACTTCTTCAGATCTAGATCTAGATCTAGATGTATGGTGCAGAAGCTCTCCTTCTTTTGAGGAAGAGGGGCCTTCAGTCTTCTCTCACCTCATCTTCTTCCTTTAGAGATCCAAGACTGATTGTATGGATGAGAGTGGATGTGGAATTTGGCAGCACTTCATGATCCTTGATGATCTGATGATGTGATAAGTCGAGGTGGGTGGCCTATTTATAGGGTTTTCCCACTGACTTAACCATCCACATCGAGGTCAAGGCTTGGTATCATTTGAGGCTTGATTGCGATCGATCAACGCCTCTCCTCGGTTGAGGTCACCACATTGGTTGGTTGAGTTTGTACCTCAGTCAAGGTATTGCACCACCTCAGTCGCGGCATGGCATCACCTTGGTCACAGCATGGCATCATCCCGATCGAGGTGCTACCTCAGTCGAGGTCGATCGAGGTTGAGATGAATGGGTTGTAGGTCATGACCAAAAGGGGGTGCTGCTCTGTGGTCGCAAAGAATTGGTGTGTTTGGTGGCACGACTGTGGTGTGAGGGTCCTCATTGGTCAATGAGCCATGGTTAAAGTGATGATTGTGGTCGTGGCTTGATGTGACCCTACAAGAATGGAAAAGGTGTGCAAATAATATTCTTGACATAAAGTGCTAAAATACGTGGAAAAGTCTATAAAAATATGTTTGGAGAGGTATAAAATATGTGCAACAAGTGTATAAAATTAGATGTTATCAACTCCCCCAAACTTAGAATCAAGCCTATCCTTAGCCTAAGGGTAGGTTTGAAATCATAGAGAAGATCAATTTGTGACAAACTTTTGTGAAACTTCACATTATCAAGTTATCTCATTCTTACATCAAAACACTTGTGGTATGTTCACTCAATCCTAAAATCTCATTCCTCCCCCTTCACAACTAGAGTTGTACAACTTCAAGTTCTTACCATTTCCTTTGGTAGTAAAAGATCTCTCCATCTCAATTTATCACCCCTTCCTGTATTAGGTTACTAGCCATACTAATACAACACCTCCTTGAGGGGTAGCTTTCACACTCTTCCTTTATTTTCAGTTGGCCCTATGCTGGTGTGTTTGGGTAGGCTTTTGGCTTTAAGTGTTTTCCTCTTCCCCTAAATTCCCCTCACCCACAACTATCATAAGGACAGTGTTTCCCTTAGGGTCTTATGATGTTTAAGTCATGTGGTTGCATGAGGTTCATTTAGGATTGTAGGTGGGTAAGTTTGGCTTCAAGGTTCCACTTACGGGTACGATATATCTGCATTTGTGAGTGCAACAATACACCGACTGTGTGGAACGCCTTGGCATCTTTTGGGTACAACTCTCATTATATATTTTTTCTTTTTCTTTTTCTGTTTGGCTTTTCATAACTCATCTTTGGTTTGAGTGAGTGGGTTTTTATGTGGTCTTCTAGGCAGACAAGCAGCTTTTTATCCCAAAGCGGGGATACTTAAACTTGAAAGGTAGCTATTTCCTTCTCGGGGAAGGTGAGGATTTCTGGATGGAATCGATAGGTTAGGGTGGTTGGTCAGGAGTATGGATCGGTGAAGTTTTCTAGTATCCAAGGGTTTCATAAGGTTAGGATTTTTACACACACAACGTCTTATTGTAACAATGAGATAAAACTACATTGTTATGCTTCTTATTTTACTTTTATATGTATTATTTCTCATATATTCCTCTCTAGAAACGATAGCACTACAACCTTTAATAAGGGAATGGAGAAACTAGAAGGTAGCTACACAAAACTGTGACTCATAAAAAAAATTCTTAAAGCATAATTTTTTTTGCAAAATCAATTTGGTAGGAGCTAAAAATATGTACAAGTAAGAATTTTTTTCTTCATTAAATTTTTGCAAATTTTGGGATGGAATTGTACCACTCACACCCGTTTATAACTCCTCTCCAAAACTTATTATTCACCCCGACTCAGGGTGTACAAATTAGAGGTAGGTGTATAGACGGGCTTGCTTTATTTATGCAGCAGTTGAACACTAGTATTTGTCTTTAATATAAGTTGACGACAATCAATGCCCAATGATTTATAGTCCTTATGGGAAGGACTACAAATCTAATTTCTTCCCTATTCACTTTGCATTGTAGCTCTATCACATTAGCAGCTTTGTCGTTGTCTTCATATAGGAGCCCTGCTAGATGTGTGGTGCCATTGAACATTGGTTGTACTTTATCTACATGCAAGATTTCTTCAAGTAGGGTGGCACACAACACCTTGAATAGCTTCTTGTGTACACGTACTCTTATCTAGAACATCCCTCTGAAGTGATCTCTATTGAGTGACATGTTGTTGTTGTGATAGATAATGTCAGCTCTGGGTAGGTTGTCATCCAGTACATCGGCAAGGATATGGACATCTCTGCATGTTATCCTTGATAATGTAGTCATTTCCATACCCACCATCTTGTAGGGCAGAGGCAGAGCCACACCTAATTCTACCTCATCGAATGGTACGCTTTGCTTCCTGACTGGCTCATTCATGAAGAAAGAACCGAGCCCACCTTCCTCATCTTCTGAGGTCTTTTCTTCTGCTTCTTGTGCTACTGTTGTAGGAGGTTGAACCCTTGTTTCTGTTAGTATATGGGTTGTCACCTTGCCTTCTTCTTTTGTGGACATCTCTACAACTACACCTTCTATTACATGACTCACTTATGATGGTTGCTCTAGTAGCATTTAGTGCGGCTAATGTCGTAGCCATCTTTCCATTATGGAAGGATTTATCGTGATCATAATGTTCTGGGTCTTTTAAAAAGTCATTGCAGATGTCAATCACAAATGTGAAGTTTGTCTAGGAACTTGTTTAGATCTCTAATTTCTTTTGACGTGAGATCTTGTATCACTATACTCTCTGCTCTGGTAATGACGACCTGCTTGGGGTCTTCTTGTGCAACTTTATCTTCATATGGACTACTGTTCAGATCGAAACCCCTTTACAATGTGTTAGTCTTCTTTGTGTCATTGTCTTGATGAGTGCCCAACTATGATGGTGCTTCCTTTGCCTATGGTTCAACCATAGAAGAAGTTTTGATGTTGGTTCTCTCTTCCTTCGATGTTGCTCCTGCACTGGTCCCCACCACGTCATCATCATCTTTGTCGATACTTAAAGGGCTCAAGGAAGCATGTGATGTGGGGGGACTCGTCATATGCTTGGTCTTCTTTCTCTTCTGCCAGCCGTCAATTTCTTGGTGTTTGGCTTCTAGTTGGTGGCGTTCTTCATCTAAACGTTGATGCTCCTTCTTGAGGTCGTCTAGCACTTCCTCATACCCTTTCCTCATGAGCTCTTAATCTGCTTGCATGGTGTCCCTCTCCTTCTTGAGGTCTGCCATCTCCTTGGTGAGAGTCTTTAGCACCCCCATTAGCGCATTCTGGGTGCTCATCATCCCTTGCATGAACTAGGGAAGTGCTTCAGTCCTATCGTTTAATGTTTGTACATGCATAGTTAGCGTAAATAGGTTAAAGGTAATATTTATATTAAATTCAGAAGTTTGACACATGTGTTGCCACATGACATCAAACTTATTACCCAAAACATCAACAATGTGTGTGGGCGGTGTTGCTGCGGGTCCACAGGTGTGGTGGATGCTCTTGGATCCTTCAATTGTGGAGCTGGTATGGATGGGTTGGGGGTGTTCTTCTCTGGCTATCCCGACATTTGTAGAATCTCTTCTGGAATCATGGGATCCGGTATATCCTCAGAGTCCGCCTGTCTTTGGTTGGTTTCTTACTCTACCTCTACATGTTGTTTTGTTCTGGTACCTTCAATACGTGCATGGTCGGCCTCTTCTATTATATCGACTTCAGCTTGGAACCCCTCACTCATTGTCGTATCGGATGGGAGGCATGGCAAGGGCGGGCTTGGGGCGACAGTCTTTTTTGATGCCTTCTTCTTCTTCTTTCTTACTACCAGCTTCTTTCTTTCCTTTGGTTTCTTTATTTATTTCACTATATATTTAGCTTTACCACCTTTCTCGTTAGCTGTAGATGTCTAGTCCATTGTAGTGCGGATGGCCCCCGAATACATCTTGTCAACATCTTCTTAAGAGGGTTGCAGCTTGTGGGCATCGTAGTACTCCATTTCTAGAAGGGGGAGGAGCGTCTTGGAGCAGATTTGCTTGTAGAAGAGCTTGTTTCCCTTCTACTCCAAGATCCCCATGTTGATGAGGGACTTTATGTTGATCTTCGTGTGCCCCTTCATCTTTTTTTACCTCATCAACATGTCTGAATCCATTAAGTAATATGTGATCTTAGTAATTTTGCCTCCCATGTAGAACTCCTTTGTCTATTTCGCCTCCCCTCATACTGTTGTAGACAGTCATTCAATGATAATTCTACCTATATTCACCTACTTCTTATTCAGCATAGACCAGATAACGTAGAGGTCCCCTTTTGTGACACCTCTGGTCTCTGAACTTGTAAATATGGTGTTGGCAGTGATCTTCTACATCACCCTGATGAATCACGAGGTGACAAGGGTCGCCTTGGAGTTTTAAGAATTGTGTTCTTGCTTCCTCATCAGCTCTTCCCACATTTTGTGGTTGTTGTACCCAATTATATCCTTCTCTCCAGGTGCGATGGAGCAGGCCTGTGCTTCTTCAGTTGTTCTTGTGAATATAGTGCTAAGCATGGCCTCTATGATTGTGTGAGACTTTCCCCATAGTCTCACTTCCATCTTGAAATCACTGCCGCCTTTCTTGAGTTCCCCATAACTGACTGGGAACTTCTCTAAGGATGACATGAATTCTTCCATCAGTTGTATTAGTGAGGGGGCTTCAGAGGTGCATAGGGTGTGCAGATTCACACCCTCCAGGAAGCTGAATACCTTGTCATAAACTCCCATCTTCTTGAAGTCTTCTACGTCTAGGTATTTGGTAGGTCTGAACCCTTTTGCTTGCAATATCTAGTCAAATTGTGACTAGTGTGTAGAGTCTCTTAGCATGAAAGCTGCCCTTTTTTGGTCTAGGGCCACCTCCTCGTTCTCTTCCACCTCCTCATGGGATGTTTCTTTCTCCTACCCCTTCATCTTCTCTACAGCTGTCACCTTTCTCTTTTTTCTTCCCTTTGCCTCCTTGGGCTCAACCTTCCTCTTTTCCAGTTTCCTCAGCTCAGTTTCTGGAGGCTGGTATTCAGAAGTCTCCATCTTGGATGTGCTAGGGGACTTCTCCAACTCTTCTGGTGTCTTATAGACCAGGATGTGGTCGTACTTCTTTTTTAGCAGTTGCAACTGCAGTCTCTTTGTTGGGGAGAGGTCTGGATTTTCTTTTAGGGCATTTGTAATCTTCTTGAGGATTTCCTTTACCCCCTTTAGTGAAGTCACCTTCTTCATCAATGTATCTTTAGTTGAGGTTGACATTTTGCAAGTTTTACAGTAAGTTTTTTGTTAGCACAGTTGAATTAACTTTTAATTAACCATTATCAATTTTATTTTATTATCATGTATATGTATATGTGTATACATATATCTAGTTCAATTTTCATAGTGTCGCGACCTCGACCTTAAAAGGTCGTGTGTCGCGATCACGGTCCAGGCCACGACCGTTACATCACTGAGCATAAGAGTCCAACAACGAAAACGATAGGTTGAAGCCACAACATGGGGTTCCATGATCGTGGTCGGTTACATTAGAAACAAGAGATGCTGCAAATGTGGCCAAAAAGTAAATAAGAGATACCTCGACAATGATAAGTTTCATGACCACTGTCCTCACTCGACTGACTTTTATGCTTAAAGGACGCCGAAACTACGATGAAGGATGGGGTGCCGTGATTGCAGTGTCATAGCAACTGTTTGATTGGAGGGCGACTGTGGTCCAAAACCTAATTTGAGAAGCCATCAGCCAAGGCTAAGGCGGTGGGGTTCCGTGATCGTGTCGCTCCCAAAAACCCTAACCTAAGTCAAACGACACTATAAGAATTGTGAGTGAGGGAAAGATGCCGGCGAGCATCACCAAACTAAATGCAGTGGAGCCGCGGTGGTTGCCAAACCACCATGACATTCTTGGGTTGATTTTCCAGCAAATGCACGTAAATACAACTAAGCGTATGAAAATCAACGATTAAAAATTGATGGTTGTCAAGGAAAAGCAAATGGATACCTCAGTTTAGGTTAAACAACCCAAAATGGTGTCAAAAGTGGAGACAGGAGGAGCTTGCAATGGGGGAGGTGTGGCTTCGTTGGTGGAGGTCAGAATTGGTTCTCATTTATCATCTCACACACTCATGTCGAGGAGCCTTGTTCAATAATTTGGGGATTTCAGAATTGAGCGAAAGAAAAACCTTATTCCGAAGGGTTTAAGTATATATACTCTTGGGTGACGTGACCACGGCATGGGGATAGCCGTGACCGCGACCTTGGTCCTTCTTTGCATGCGCCGCGACCATGGTGTACCCCTCCTCAATCGATGCTCATGCCTCGATCGCAGTCTAGGCTATGACCACAGTCCTTCCAAACCAAAATAACATGAAACCAAATAAGGCCAAACTTGTACTCCTAAATGAACCCTCTTAGGTAGAGAAAATGTTAAAATCCAAAAAATATTTACACTCTTAACATAAAAAGGGAATATGAACTATAGGGAAAATGAGAGGTACATAGTTCATAATACTAAAGTGCGAGATAAAGAAAAACATGAACAAATGAACATAGAAAAAACATGGGTTGCCTCCCAAGAAGCACATGTTTAAAGTCTTCAGCTCAACATTCTCTATCATCTTGTCTTCATTCTCCTTCAATAGGTGCAATTCCTTACTCATTCATTCCACTTGTTGCTTAGTTGGTTTCCCTAAAACTGAGTTATATTCTCCTTACAAAGGGTTGGTCTTCATAGTATCTTTTCACTCTTTGTCCATTCACCTTGAAGGTTCATGTCTTTTCTCCTACTATCTCCAATACCCCCGATAGGTATATTTTCACAACAGAAAAAGGGCCTAACCACCTAGTTCTTCCCCAGAATTAACCTAATATTGGAGTTGAACAAAAGGACCTTGCCTCCTTCATGGACATCTTTGTTCTTCAGGTGAGCATCATGCCAGGCCTTTGACCTCTGATTATAAATTCTCACATTTTCATAGGCATACAACCTCAACTCTTCGATCTCTTGGAGTTGAAGGAATCTTTTCTGACCTGCTTTGTCGAGATCCATGTTCAAAAACTTTATAGCCCATTGGGCTTTGTGTTCGAGTTAGACTGATAGATGAAAAGACTTTCCATAAATCAACATGTAGGGTGTCATACCAATTGGTGTTTTGTATGTTTTGCGGTACACCCAAAGTGCATCGCCCAGTTTCATGGCCCAGTCCTTTGTTATACGACTGATAGTCTTTTCTAAAATTTGTTTGATCTGCCTATTCGATACCTCCACTTTCCCCAATGTCTGAGGGTGGTATGGCGTTGCGACCTTATTCTTCACTCCATACTTCATTAGAAGAGCTTCAAACTGCTTCTCACCGAAATGCGACCCTCCATCACTTATGACAGTGTGTGGCACTCCAAAGTGTGGGAAGATAGTCTTCTCAAAAAGCTTAATGACTGCCTTGGAGTCACATGTTTGGGTACCAACTGCCTCAACCCAATTGGAAACATAATCAACAACAACAAGAATGTACTGATTTCCTTTCGATGATGGGAAAGGTCCCATGTAGTCGATTCCCCATATGTCGAATAATTCCACTTCCACCGAGTCTGACATTGGCATTTCATTTCTTTGGCTTATGTTCCCCGTGACTTGGCATTCCTTGCATGTTTTGATAAATGATGCAACATCCTTGATGAGTGTGGGCTAGTAAAATCCTGATTGCAAAACCTTTGCAACCGTCCTCTCCCCTTCGTGGTGCCCTCCATAACGTGAGGCATGACACTCCTTAAGGATTATAGGCACCTCTTCTTTGGATATGCATCGATGTTATAGGTTGTCAGAGCACCTCTTAAACAGTAGCGAGTCATCCCAATAGTAGTTCTTTAGCTCAGAGAACAACTTATTTTGATTATACATTATCTCTATTGGAAGTTGTCCACATACCAAATAATTACAGATATTGACAAACCAAGGTAAGCCCTGCTCTTCCAATTGAGCCATTAGGAGAGGTTCGTCGACATAGTTTTCATTCACAGGCAGTTGGTTTTCTTCATAAAAAATTATTCTCGATAGGTGGTCTGTGATCACATTTTCTTTTCCTTTTTTGTCGATGATCTCATGGTTAAACTCTTACAATAACAAGGCCCATCACAAAATCCTTGGCTTGGTATCCTTTTTTTTCATTAAGTACTTTATTGCCCCGTGATCGGTGTACAAACTTACCTTTGATCCTACTAAGTACAATCTAAACTTGTCAAAAACAAATATGATAGCTAGAATTTCCTTCTCGATGGTAGTGTAGTTCACTTGGGCTTCGTCGAAGGTTCTACTCGCATAACAAATCACATGATGTTTCTTTCTTTCTTTTGTTCGAGGACTACCCTGATGGCATAATTGTTGGCATCACACATTATCTCAAAAGGAAACTCCCAATCTAGTGCCTGTATGATAGGTGTCATCATTAATGCTCTTTTGAGGGTATTAAAGGCATCTAGACATTTAGTGGTCAACTCAAACTCAACATCCTTTATCAGCAGATTGGACAATGGCTTGGCGGTCTAAGAGAAGTCTTTTATGAATCTTCTATAGTATCCTACGTGTCCCAAGAAGCTTCACACTCCTGTGACTAAATTTAGTGGAGGGAGTTTTTATATGGCTTCAATTTTTTTTAAATCCACTTCAATTCATTTCATTGAGACCTTGTGTCCAAGAATGATACCTTCCTGAATCATGAAGTGACATTTCTCCCAATTTAGGACAAGGTACTTCTCTTTGCAGCACTGCAACACCAAAGATAGATTTCTCAAGAAGGCTTCAAAATCTATCTCGTATATAGAAAAGTCATCCATGAAGACTTCAATAATGTCTTCCAAAAAATCTAAAAACATGGATATCGTACAATGCTACAAAGTCACTATTGTGTTACATAAGCCGAACGACATTCTTAGGAAGGCATAAGTGCCATAAATGCAAGTAAAAGTTGTCTTTTCTTGATCGTCAGGGTGAATAGGTACTTGGTAAAATCCTGAATATTCTTCAAGAAAACAAAAGTGGTCATGATGAGCCAGCCACTCTAAGGCTTGGTTGATAAATGGCAAAGGGAAGTGATCATTCTTGGTGGCTGTATTTAGCTTGTGATAATCAATGCACATGTGTCATCCTATCACTGTCCTCATTGCTACTTTACCTCCATATTCCCCTCATATGACTGTCATTCCTCCTCTCTTAGGTACCACATGGATATGATTAATCCAATTACTGTCGCTTATTGGGTAGATGATCCCAACATCTCATAGATTTATAATGTCTATCTTCACAACCTCTTTTAGCATTTGGTTTAGCTTTCTCTGTGGTTGAGCTAGGGGCTTGGCTATTTCTTCAAGGTGGATTATGTGCATGTATAAATCCGTTTAAGGCCTCTGATGTCTTCTACAGAATACCCTATGCCTTTTTTATGCAGCCTTAGCTCATTTAGCAACTTCTCCATTTGGTCGTCTTTTAAGTTGGCATTAACAATCACTGGATTCTTCTCTTCTTTGTCTAGTAATTCATATTTCAGGCCCTCTGGAAGAGATTTCAATTCTGGACTGGGCTTTAGTGCAACCTTCTCCTCAACTATTTGCTCCAACGAAGCATACTTTACTATCTCTATTATCTCCTCATCATCGCTGGATTCCTCTTCGGGTTGGTTCAGGTAGTCTAAGATTTCTACAACCTCTTAACCCTCCATAGTAGGATCCTGACTATTTAAGGCTCACATTAGGGGATCAATAATTGCCTTATCTTCTTGTACCTCTTTGCAATACTGATTATTGCTATCCATGAAGTAGGCTGACTCAGATAGAGATGATCCCCATATGGCATCTTGTACCTGAAAATCAAGTGATCATTCCCCTCTCACAGTGTGATGATTTCTTCTGCAACATCTATTAAGGTTCTCCCTGTTGTGAGGAAAGGCCTACCGAATATCATAAGGCATTTGGAGTCCTCAATCATGTCTATTACCACTATATCACATGGTATGAAAAATTGTCCTACCCGTATCAGAACATCTTCAACTATTCCGACAGGCCTTGTGAACGTGTGATCAACCAACTCAATTGTAAACCCATCTTCACCATGTCTTTCAGTCGAAGCCTTTGTGCTAGAGTCAAGGGCATTAGACTAATGCTCACTCCTAAGTTGGCTATCCCTTTTTCTCCACATTGTCTCTGACACAAAAAGATATGTTGAATGCTTAGGGGTCCTTCTTCTTGGTTGGTAGCTCAGCTTGTATGAAAGAACTTGACATTTTTTCCAGTTGAACAATATCAATGAGGTCTCCTCTCCTCCTCTTTGTGATTATGTCTGTAAAGAATTTTGTGTAGGTCGACATTTCATCTATTACATCATTAAAGGGCACATCTAAGTGTAGCTTCTTTACGACTTCCATGAACTTTTCGTATCTCTTCTTCAAGTGTGCTTTTATCAGCTTATAGGGGAAAGGAACTCTTGAGGCATAGGAATTTTTCTTTGAAAGGACATCTCCTACAGGATCTAAACTCTTTTTCTGTTCTTCCTTCTTCTTTTCATGTGACCCTACTTCTTTGCCACTTACAACTTGTTCTTTCCCTTTTAATTCTTTTGTTGCCTTCTCATTCTTAGACTACTGATTAACACAGCTTCTTCCTTCTTTGGTGTTGTTAGTATTAGGATTTTCCAATTTTATCCCTGATCGGAGAGTGGTCATTTTTGTAGTCTCAATATTTGATGGGATCTTCCCTGAAGGATTTTTCATGAGCTAAGCTAGTTGTGTAAGTTGTTGATCAATCTACCTCTGGTGAATTTGCATGTCCATCATTTGAGTTTGCATGGTAGTTAGCACTCCTAAATTTGTGAGAGCACTTTGAGTGAATTGATCATTCACCGAAGCTTGCCTTTTTATGAAGTCAAATAGTTGAGCAATCATATCGGCTTGGTTGTTTTCCTTGGCTTGGCTTGGCTTGGCCCTGGGCCTTGTCCTTGCCCTTGTCAACTCACATTTTTGTTCTAACCTTGATAGTTTTTCTTATTCGTCTGGTAATTAGTAGTCTTGGTGTATTGGGTCGGTCCTCCTTTCTTCTCAAATTCTGGAGGAGGTTTAGACAAAATACCCAGTTGATGTGCGTTCTCTACATCTTCCTTGTTGCCATAATTAAACCCAGGATGGTCTTGTTGTTTGAAGTTAACGTAGGAGACATTCTCAGTTTCTTATTTACTTTCACTTTTGTTTCTCTCCTCTAGTCGGGTATAGATATGGTTGTCAATTCCATGTCCTCCTTCTCCACAGGTAACACATTTCATGGCTTTCTTAGTGTGCTTCTTGCCTTTGGCCCCAGTGTCTTTCAACTGTTTGACATTGGTGGTTATTTTCTAAATTTGGGTTGTAATAGTTTCCAAGGCCTTGGCTTTGATTGATGGTCCTTCAGATCCTACTTTGTTCATTGGTCCTCTATCATTTCTGTCGTAATCCATGCCTGCTTGTAGTACAACCATGTAGTCTATTATCTTAATAGTGCTGCTGAGCTTCTTTCCAAGAAAGTCACTGCCAGCAACTACGTTCAACAAAGTCCTCTCAGTAGGAGTTAGCCCATTATAGAAGGTGATCACTATGAACCCCTTATGGTAGTTATGGTGCGGACAATCCCTCAGATACTGTTGAAAGCGTTCCCATGCCTCATGCAGGTTTTCTATTGGCTTTTATGCAAAAGAAGCGATCTTCTGTATGTTGCGGATAATTCTCTCAGTAGGATAAAATTTAGTAACAAAGGCATCTGCAAGGGGTCTCCACCCATCAATGCACTGGTGGGGAAGGTTGAGGTGCCATGATAGATCCTTATCTTCAAGGGAGAAGTAGAACCCCTTACAATATATCACTTCTTGAGGAACTCCCCTCATCTTAATGGTATCATAGATATTTTTGAAGGCATCGAGGTGATGATATGGATTTTCACTTCTCCAATTTCTATGGAAAGGTTTGTTCTAGATCATTGAGATTATAGCTGGTTTTAATTCAAAGTTCACTACATTGAAGTGTGGGATGATGATTGGGCATCTGGATTTGTTGGTCCTAGTTTCTACCAACTCTCTTAGAGTTTTTCTGTCTTCATCATCTTTGCTTTTGCTATCCCATTCATTGTGCTCACGTTCATTGTCACGGGGATTGCGATGATGCCTTCTACAGTGATGGTAGCGTCGTTCTTCATCGTGTCATTCGTCTTCATGTCGTTCTTCTTCGCGATCTTCTTCCTCACGTTGACGACCGTCTGAGTAATTTCCATATCTATCTTCATCCATCCCAGGTGGTAGGGGGGACTTTTTGAACTCTTGCATTCTGCTCATCCCCAGTGGGAGTATCGTCCACGTGAGGTGGCATGGTGACTCGAGGTAAATGTGGAAAATTGAATGGATCTTCTTCCCTCCAGGTTTCCTGAATAGACCGAACAGTCGAGTTAGGAAACTGGATGTGTTAAAATGAACTATTCTACGTAATTATAGGGTAGTATATTTAAAGATTCTGGGTAGTCAAGCTTATCACTAAGCTTGAGGCACGGGAGTATAGTGAGTGGACTCAAGTTCATAATAGTGCCATTTTTCCTTGTCCTTGACAACGGTGCCAAAAAATTGACTGGCATAAATCATGCATTCAAAATGGAGTGGATGCAGAGTAGTTAGACTCTTAAGATAATAACCCGACACTCAATCACCCACAACTATTATACGGGGTCTGACGTAGTAATCGGGGACAAACCACATGGACAGGGTTAGTAGGTGTTAAGTATGCAATGTCTCACTGTCATATACTCCAGATAAATAGATGGTTTTCAAAAGGTTGTTCCCTAAGTAATGCTGGTACTCAAGCCAAAGCAAGAAAGCTAAAAGAAATAAAGAAAAATAACAACAAGAGAAAACAAGAGTGAACAATAAGAAACAAAGATATGGAAGGGAACTCGGATCGGGTTTCACCTACTAAGGTCTCTCACCAACATGCAAAACTCACTCCCCTTAGTATACACCTTCCAAGATTACAAGCAATCATAGAAATGTCTATTCCCTCCTCTCTCAAGATAAGGATAGATCTAGGATCTAATGCGGCCTCCCTCTCGAGATAACAACCTTACAACCACAAAGCAAACAATATGACCATAAGCTTTAGAAATCCAACATTCTCATGCATTCATACTACTCCATAACAATAGATAAAGGAGATACTACTCTTTCGAGGTACCAACGATCAAACATCACAAGATGATAGCTAAGCATAAAAGTGAAGCATTAATAACAAGTGTATGGAGATAATCTTGATAAGAACATATATGTATTCAAATGGAAGCAATAATATACATGTCGGGAGAGCCTTAGTGGCTACTCCCAACCTGAGTTTAATGTTTAGCCACACATATTAACATACAACATAACAACGTTACAAAATGATAGATACATCATAAACACGAAGAGGGAAGGGGTACAATGTAATGGAGGTGATAGATCTATAAGAGAGAGAAAATAGTGATACTCCAATATACTCCTTTGAATCTGGATCTGAATGGACAGTGTGCAAGCTCTCCTTCTTTCATGGAAGAGGGGCCTTCCGTCTTCTCTCTCCTCAGTTCCACCTTCAGAGATCAAAGACTGATCGAATGGATGAGAGTGGATGTGGAATTTAGCAGCACTTCGTGGTCCTTGATGATTTGATGATGTGATAAGTCGAGGTGGGTGGTCTATTTATAGGTGTTTCCCACTGACTTAACCATCCACACTGCGGTCGAGGCTTGATTGCGGTCGATTGAGGCCTCTCCTCAGTCGAGGTCACCATAGTGGTTCGTCGAGTTAGTACCCTTGTTGAGGTATTGCACCACCTCAGTTGCGACATGGCACCACCTCAATCACGGCATGACATCGCCTCAATCGTAGAATGGCATCACCCTGGTCAAGGTTCTACCTTGGTCGAGGTCGATCTAGGTTGAGATGAATGGGTTGTTGGCCGGGACCAAAAGGGGCGTGTTGCACCGCAGTCAAGAAGCATTGGTGTGATTGGTGGCATCGGCCACAGTGTGAGGGTCCTCAATGGTCGATGAGCTGTGATCGAGGTGCTGACCACCATTGTGGCTTGATGTGACCCTGCAAGGATGGAAAAAGGTGTGTAAATAAGATTCTTGACATAAAGTGCTAAAATAAGCAGAAAAGTCTATAAAAATGTTTGGAGAGGTATAAAATATGTGCAAAAAGGGTATAAAATTAGATGTTATCAATGAGGGGTTCATGGAAGACATATTGGTTACATAAATATGACACATGAATCATGGGGACTTAATAGGAATGAACGACACTATCAAGGAGAAACCCAAGTAGATCAGCAAAAGAGCCACTTCAAATTATGCAACTCGAACAAGTCAAAAGTAGCTCGGTGAAGATAATTTTTATTAAAGAGCTATTGAAAATTTTCATGTAACGAAGCAACCATCTGTCTCATGGGAATGTATTGGTAATGATCAACTAATTCATCATGAACACTAAAAGGAACCAAATGCTAGAATAACCATAACAAGATATACCTGACGTGAATTATGTGGTACAAATGTGAAAAGTTTGGTGTCAATGCTGCAAGTTAGACCTTCATTGCACGAAAGTGGTAGCTAATTAGAATAAGGAAGCACATACATACAACCTATGTGTTTGTTGTGGTACAAACACCTGTTGGGAGAGATATAAACCAATGAAGAACTAGAAGCATGATGTCTAGTGGGAATGAAGTGACACAAAGGCATCATATTATGGATGCATAGTAACATGAAAATCCATAAGATCATAATATCTTGGATTGATATAGATAATCTTTGTAATACTTTTTCAATACATACTCCCTTTTCATTTATTCTTTCCCTCCTCATACTCTCTCACCCCTAAATCCCTCTACAAATCATAAATTACAAAGCGATTGAGTTGTTGGTGTGAAAGAAACAATACCTTGTACGTGGATATATATGCACACATGAGGGTTGTAGGGGGAGATTTTTCAATGAGGAGGAAGAAAAAAGAAGCATTATCCCTCTTTCTTTTGGTACTTTATAAACTAGCATGTGTTCTTTTATTTCTCCTTTTTAGTTTATCTTCTTTTTCTTGTTTCTTTGTTCCCTTTTGCAATGCCAGTATGTCTTTATTTTCCCCTTATTATTTTATTTCATTCCAAGTCATCAACCTCCATTCAAACTATTTCCTTTTTCAATTCTAGAATATGACCATTTTTTGGCTCACCAATCCCTTTAACCTAGTCAACTAATTTTTCATTGGAGAGAGGAAATAAATTGGAATGTTTGATAGAAGGAGGTATGAAAAAAATGTAACCAGAAAGTAGGAATGTTTGGAAATAACAAAGAAATGGAAATTTGCGTCATATGGAACTGAATGTGATCTGAACACGATCATACATTCGGATAAGATCTGATGTCACTCCATGGTCCTTAGTTTGTGTTCCACTTGGAACACAATCTGACAATCGTGGCAGGATGACACGAAATGTGGTAGGGAGGAATCAAATTACAAGTAAACTAGATGACGACAAGACTCCATGGAGGTGATAAAAAAATGCTAATGTTCTTTGTTTGGAAAGAAACTTGGAGAAGGGACAATTAGATTCCAGTCGTTGGAGCCGAATAATGGCCTGGAAGACAAGCGTCATCGTAAAGAAGAAAAAAATTGGATCTTTACAATGTGACTAGAAAAAGACTTGGCATAGGAAGATAAACACAGGTGACGGTCGAGATTGAGGGCACCGAAAAAAAGATAGGGCTTTTTTGATGAAGAAAGAATAAAGGAGAAAACCATAGAGGTCAGAAGGATGCTTGATGGGCGGTCAAGACAAGAAGAGATGGCGGCTTCCTGTAGGAAGATGCTCTCTCTCTCTCTTTCTCCGTAAGTTAGAATAGATGCTCAGATACCATGTGGAAAATTAATTAGAAGGATAATGATATATTTTCGTTGATAGAATGAAGATTCCTCTCCTATATATAGAATAAAGAGGCAAGTAAAGGGGAAGCAAGCTTAACCCTAATGTGCTAAGAAAATTAAGCCCATATAACATAATGTACTAAATAAGATTATTTCTAACAAATATATACTTGCATTACATCCCACCTAAGGTTTCGATCAAGGCTAAGGTTTCTTAGTAATATTTCATGCAATTTTGCAAAGCACAAAGATCACATCTACATAACATCTTGTAATCATAAACAAACTTTAATTGGTCTATATATGCTATTTCAACTTCAATTGATTTCATCTCATCTCATCATGCATGAAGAAAACTTATGTATCATTATTCTAGTTAACCAGATAATTCTAATTCCTGGATTTATTATGATTTACCTAGAACAAGAACTTGTCTGGCAATAGATACTCATTGCTTAGCCCAGCTGGCTTGGCCCAGGAGGATATATTCAGGCAGGGAGGAGCCTAAGCGGCCCAGGCCCAAGGCCGGCTGGGGTCTATCCCATGCCGGATCTCCCTCGCGATGGAGCATGACCGCTTCTTGAACGTTCGGCCCCACTTCCTCCGACGACCGCTGTGGCTGGAGAAGCGCTTCTTTTATCCAGCACATCGCCTCTTCCGTCCTTGGGATTTCAACTCTCTAGAGAAGGTAGAGAAAGGGAAAACGGATCACCTATTGTCTCGTGACGCTTCCGTCTAGTGCCTCTGGGCTCCCGATTTTAGCTTAGGGCCTGTTTGCTTGGATGTTGTTGGATGCAGTTGGGTTGAAAAAGAAAACCAATCAAGCAAAAGCATGCCTTTTGAGCTCTTTGAAATCCATTTGGTACTGTGCAGAACCAATTCTACATTTTTTATTGCAATTGTTTGTTAGGAAAATGATGCAAAGTAGTAGACGGTGATCTTTTGCGCAGGGGGAACTGCTTAATGCAGTGGTCCCGTGAACTGCTATATGCTGTATGGAGTGGTCCCGGCTGGTTCCAGTTGTCAGAATTCAGAAAACAAAGACGGCGGGTTAAACGGAACCGGAAGAATGGGGAGAAGTGACCTTTTACACCCGACCGCGCCCAGATTGGGCGCGGTACATATTCAGGTGATTTTAGGACCGAGTGTGAAGTTGGAAACAGATTCATTGTCCTCCGTAAGCATCTGCAAGGCCGCTTTGGCGAGAATACCTTGTAGGATGGTCGGTGAGACGCTTGAACCTGAGTCCATCGATGTTGAGAGGTCGCGCTACTATGTCTTAGGAAAGCTACTTGTCTGTGGCTGGTGCCGTTGGAGGAGGATATGCCTCTCTATGGAACACCAGTCCAGATCTGCTGTGACGAGTTCCTATTCCACATCTTGTTGCAAGCCATCTTGATCATTTATCTACCCCAAAAAACCCCCTCAAAAAAATTAATTTGGTATTTGTACTGTCTAGATGAATTGTAACACGCTGCAACAGGCTCCTCGGAACAGGGAATTCAATCCCATGGAACACATGGAAGAGAGGGGGATTGGGGGAGAAAGCGAGGAGGTACACGGGAATGGACGAGAGGACATGCCCAGCTAGCGTGAGCCCACCCAGCCATGAGAGGAGGCGGCCATGTCAGGTTGAGAGTACTGATCACTTCAAGAAGATTCTTGAGCTTTGAAGGAAACATCCTTCTTCTTCCCCGACTCCTCTATCTCTTCTTCATTTCAAGCATTGAGCTAGTTTTGAAGATTATGTATGAGGTCTTAAAATTGAATCTTACTAAGGTGGGATGAATCCTTTATGGATGTAAATTTCTTCTAAAAAAAGTAGGTAAGGGAGTAGTTGATTCATCAATTTCTCCTTAGACCGCACATGCTTTCCTAGAGCGCCAATGCTATTGATAATGCTAAATAATCCTTATTAATTTGTGATGGACTCTGTGTTGGACATCTCAAATAAATCAAGTTGATGTTGAATCATGTTAATTTTCAAGTCATTCACTTCCTCCATCTTTTCATGAATTGTTAAGAGATTCTATGGTATATCCATCACCATATCACAAGAAGTAATATAGTAGAACTTGAGGGGGGGAGCGTGTTGTAGATAACGTGTTAATTTCCTTATCTTTGAGTTCATACCTCTTAATGATGTATTGGCCCCATTTGCTTAAATATTTAGTGGGCATGAGTAGGATAGAGACACAATCTTCCAAATCTCATAGACTGTTCCTTAAATGTAGAGTCACATCCACCTATTCTAATATTGGTAGTTATAGACATCACATGTGGGAGGCAGGTTAAGTAGTGCAAGGAGTGGGATCTGGGACGGGATCCACTCCTTAATTCTTATGAGGAATAAATAGACCAACACCATCCATGAAAAACACGAAATTAATTTTCATAACTAAAATGGGGTGCATGTTAATTCCTCAACAAATATGCTAAAGAACAAAGTAAAGTAATAGCCCAAAGGTAAACTAAACCATTACAAAATTTGTCATTGTTCGATAGAGGGTCCTCAAAGGGACAACTGATAAAACATGAAATTTAGAATAAATAGATCAGTGCAATGGCCAACCTGGTCATACCAAAGTCCTCTCAATGTCTATATATGACATAACTTCTCTAAGATCCTGATCCTTAGACTACTCAACTTCTGACTGATTTGAAGACAACACCGAGAAGATGAAAAAACAAAGAGAAGGGATATAAATGAAAACTTAGAATATGTAGAGTAAAAACATTTGGGCACATCAAGGAGATTTCAAATTAGGAGAGCTCCGGTTATAAAAGTAGTCTAAAAGAAAGCACTTTTAAAAAATTTAACATGTCAAGTAGATGAGGCATTTAATATTGTATAAGATTATCAACAACAAGATATTTGTTCCATAATATTTTCACATCAATAACATGTCCAACATAAGTAATGCATGTGAAAACAATTAGACTAATATTTTTCAAGAATGAGACCCAGAACATCTCGATACTAAGGTATCATAAGAAAAGGAGGACCTTGGGAAAAAATATGCACCCCTATATATAAATGTGTGAAAAGATGCGCCCTAGGTTGAAAGACATACTAAATAATATTATGGTGGTAAAAAAATACCACTAATCTAAATAATTTTAGTCCACTTTACATCACCAAATAGAGTGACAAGATTTATGTTTGAACAATTTTAATTTAAATCAGATAAAAGGCATGAGAACATCTATGTGTAACAACTTTAGGTGATATGACCTCCAATGATTATCTGATATGATTTCTATAAGAAGTCATGAAAATAATACCAAATTAAACAGTTCTCAAATTTTTTTAATAACTAATCAAAGACTAAACATATTTTAATATATGTGTCATATGGAAAATCAAGGTTTAATTTATGCCACGTATGTATAGTGGATTCACATGTTGGTTGTATGCACTGAGAGACATCATGTGATAATTATAATAGGGACACTTTTCATATGTTTTAATAAATTAATAGAAGACAATTCCACTTAATATGCGTGTTTTCATATTGAGTTAATGAGAAAACCTAATAATGTCCTAAGAATATTTTAACTCGATAGCATATTGTAACATCCCTGACCTGGGTTATAAACTAACCCTAGGTGTTTTGCCTAAATATGTAATTAAATTCTTGTGATTATCTTTTGGCATGTAATTAAGTTCCTAAGGAACATACATTTTCAATTCTGACCTTTTTAAAACAATGATTGTAGTATTGTTTGGTAATACAGGGACCTATGTGCAAATTACCCAATTAGAGGGGATAACTTGCAAATTACACAGGTTAAGATGTTCCTCTAACAAAGAGACATCATATGAATGAATATGATGAGGTATGATGGATTTCCCAAGTTTGGGCACCAAGGTGCAGCTTGTGGAGCAATCCTTGTGCTTAAAACCCTAATTTTGGTGTAAAGTGCAATTTCCCAAAATGAGGGGTGCAACTTGTGATATACACTTTCTAGAAAATCTTTTATGACTTTTCACATAATTTAAATTTATAATAATGAAGGAGGCACTTCATTTGAATAATCATATTATAAGAAATACCTTTGTAATTAAACCACCAAGGTTGTAAGTAAAGGAGACCCTTATATGTATATGTGTACCATAGTGACAAGTTGACCTTCCTTGCCTTTAGTCCTTGGTATTAGAAGAAGTTTTACCTTAGATATGAAGAGATGGGACGTGCCTAAAAGAAAGGAAGGACCTAGTTGTGAAAAGGAGGAGTAAGTTGTCCTTATGATGAAAATAACCTCAAAGTATATATGATCCTTTCCTTTGCAACCAAAGGCAACATTTCCTTTCTTTCCTTCTTATTCCCTTTCTTAGACCAACTTAGGACAGAGCTCAGGAGTAGAGGAAGACGACCAAGTTCATCTAGGTAAGCTTTTATCATCATCTTGCTCGAATTCATGGAGGAAACCGGGTTACAAGGTTGGTTTCATGGTTATCTTACTTAGTTTTCTCTTCCTAGCCGATCCTTCTCAACTTTTCCTTGAAGAAACAACCTTGGATGACCTGTGGAGCTCAAGACGCCATTAAAGGCTTGAAGCGTGGAAGCTTGGAGCTCTAGGAACCACATTTGAGACGGGTTTTATAACTCTAAACTCCTAGCTTTATTATGCATATCTTTGTTCTTACTTTTTGTGCTTAGTTCTTCTTCTACCTCCCTTCTTCCTTGCACTTTTGCAAGCAAAACGGTGGTGTAACCGACCTGAACAGAGGTTGAGGATGATGGGCGTGGTTTCCTAGGTAACTTTATCAAATGACCTTGGACCCTTTTGGTCCAAACGGTTGCAACCCGTTTAAGGTCAAACAGTTTCAACCCGTTTGATCTCAAACGATCTTGCAAGATTGTTTGGATCAAAACGGTCTCAAGACCATTTGATAGGGTTGACCAAGGGACGACCGTTTGAGGGTCTGTTCATAATACATTGAATTTCATTTCTACAAAGAATTATAATCTAATTCCTAACCAATTGAGAGTTGAAGGCACTTCAACACCCTAACCCTAATCGGGTTGAAATTTCTGATTTCAAGTATAGATCTTGTTGAGTTTTGGGTTGAAGGACCCAAACGGGTTAAAAACTGTTTGGGGGTTATCCAAACGGTCTCACACTCGTTTAGTGACACCCCAAGACCGTTTGGAGGTCTAGGGTTAAGGAAATTTGATGGTTTGAGGGTCCAATTTCAATAGGTTGATGAATTGATAAAAATGCTGATTTTAGATCTATTTAGGGTTTAACCCTTATCCAACCGACTTGGTTTTTGGTCAAACCTTGGGAAAATGGTCTCAAGACCGTTTGGAGGTCACCCAAACGATCTCATGACCGTTTGGGCCAAGTTTGGCCCCAATTGGAGGTCAATTGATAGGTTCAACCTTGATTTGATTTCACATTGTGGAACATTGATGATTATCCGATTGAAACCCTAATTGAGATAGACTTAACCCTAATTGGCTTTCAATTGAAGGTCAATTTGGTGTCCAATTGGTTAAGGTTAATCCTAATTGACTCAATTTGTAAGTGGGTTCACACTCGTTTGAGCTCAAGTGGGTTCACACTCGTTTAAGCTCAAGTGGGTTCACGCTCGTTTAAGCTCAAGTGGGTTCACACTCGTTTGAAATCAAGTGGGTTCACACTCGTTTAAGCCCAAACAGGTTCACACTCATTTAAGGTTAAATGGGTTCACACCCGTTTAAGGTCAAATGGGTTCATACCCGTTTAAGGTCAAATGGGTTCACACTTGTTTAAGGTCAAGTGGGTCCACACTCGTTTAAGGCTCAAATGGGTTCAAGGTCGTTTGAGATTAAACGAGTTCAAGGTCATTTAAAACCTAAATGGGTTGAAGGTTGAAGATTAAACCCTAAACCAACTGGAGATTTTCAAGGTTGTTTATACTTAATCACTTGAAGGTGTAAATGGTTCAATGATGATCTAATCTAAACTCTAATGGTAACTTAACACATTAAGGGACTAAATGACTAATGAATTGACCCACGATGATCAATGGGTAAATTACCAAAATGCCCTTGAGGGGTTAATTTGAGTGATACCTTGTTCTAATCAAACCCTAATCACTTGATAGTGATGATTTGGTTTATGTTAATCAATGAGGACTTAAACCAACCCTATCTAGAGTGATATAATCACCATCTATTAGTAAGGAGAGAGAGAAAGTACCATTTATGGTTAAAACTCAAATAAAGTACCTTCAATGTATATGAATATGCAGGATTAGGGCATGATCCACTTATGAGAGATCATGAAAACCCTAATTAAGATGATTGATGAGTCTTAACCTAATTGGAAAGCATCAATGATGATGTTTCTCATTCATGATGATACTATGAGTTCATTTCGCTATGATGTGAATAGTAAACCCTAGTTTTAGGGTAATCATGAGTAATGTGAATAGTAAACCCTAGTTTTAGGGTAATCATGAGTAATGTGAATAGTAAATCCTAATTTTAGGGTAATCATGAGTAATGTGAATAGTAAACCCTAGTTCATAGTAATATGTTGAAATGAACAATAAACTCTAAAATCATGTTATTCCTTTAAGCATGAATTGTATGATCAAGATATGAGATGAGGAACCATTATTCCTAATCATAATGAAAGGGTTGAATAACCCTAAATGATATAAATAAGGGAATCTTACCCTTTGTAAGGACATAAAAGTATAACCTTGAATTGAAAGGTTAATTCTGTCTTATTGACTACTAATCTGACTGTGAATTGTTGATTATTATCAATTGATTTAATCATGCAGATTCTTATAAGAGAATAATCATATCCAGGTAAGGATCATGACATCATATCCATTGAAAGTATGTCAATAGCTTATGAACCGAAATAACTATGTTGCCTAGATGCAAGTGGCATCATATGAAACTGATAAGCCTTGAGGGCCATGAATGACATCAAGGTCATGATAATAGATGACTTGATGCTGACATGTCACTTGATAGCAAGTGTTATGATGATATAAGGGTGTAAGTAACCATGTTCCTGAATCATAGTGATAAGATGATTAAGAATTGATATCCATCTGATAACTGATATGAGTAATACCTGTTACATTTAGTATTCTTCTGTTATAGCCATGTTTAGTACTTGAATGTTTGGAAACATGTATGATGCTAAAAGAATAATGAAATGTACCTAATAACCAAGTATAATCATATCATGTAGAGACCTGATCATAGATCCATCATTGTCAGGAGTTAAATGATGGTGAAACAGGTTTTCTTAAGGGAACTCCTGGATCACATACTTTTGAGTATGTGGGGAATATGGATGTGAATACCCTTACATCCTAGTGTAGAAGTTGATGTGGATATATCTTAATCCATCAACCCATCACTATGTGTTTATGCCGGGGTGATGTAACACTATTCTCCCGAGGAAATCTTTTATACCGCATCGATGAGAGATAAACATGAAATCTTTCGATAGCGAAAAGAGTGCAGAATGCCACTGTGACTCTAATAGTGAAGTACCAGAATACCCTGGTGAGCTATAATAGGAGAGACACTAGATGTACTGCATGTTTATCCTCATTCTGACTGAGGTAGTTGAAGGTCATGAGAATCCGGCTCTTTCGATGACCTAGTATGATACCGATGCGACTTACTAGTGATCGGTTGGAGCATGAGCGGTATACCTCATCTTCGCAGGGCATAATGATGTTTGTAAAACATAATCAACCGCGTAGCATAACTGCTTAGGTTGAACTACGAAGAACATTGATTATTATTACATCGCTTGAATTTAATATCCTGTTCAAGTATTAGTATACATGTTCTTCATATTCTTTAATAAAGGTGAGTAATTGTTATCAAGCCTGCTATGAGTAATATAAGTTACATGCTCATGATATTCCTTTGATATCTTTTAACAAAGTTTCTGGCAGAGAATTATAACTCTCGTTGGGACAATTATTTAAAATTGTCTCACCCCGTAGATTTCTACCTTTAGGTGGACGTCGAGGTCGAAGGAACCGATCTGCAGGTGGACAGTAGCAGCAACAGCAAAACCAGGAGCAGTAGTGATTTCAGGTGGAAATACTGTGATGTCTAGTCTTGTAGATAGAATAGTGTTATGTCGTCTCTGTACACTCACGTCCTAGGAGTTTGTTGATCTGAGAATTTTGAAGTCTTCAGATTTTGTATCATGATGTATATAATCACTCGAGAAGTGATTTATCAAAGATGTAAACAGTTCATCTTACTTTTATGAAAGGAGTTTCAAGTTTTTGAGATCTCATTTTCGAAAGGTTTTAATTTATCGTGATTTTTTGTATTCCGCTGTTAATCGAACCGCTTCCGCTACATTTATCTTGTGTTTTAGAGATCAGAGCCCACAATTAGTGGTATCAGAGCTCTAGGTTCGCTGAGTCTACAGAGACATAGGACTTAGAATGTCGAGTTTATCCTTAGTACTTCTTTCTTATCTAATAGAGTCTTCTGCTCCTCAGGAGAAGAAGATAATTAAGGATGTCTGGACCATAGGAGGAGTACGAGGCAGAAAGTAGTGTTGTTGCACCTCGAGAAGGTGCAAGGAACCTAGAAATAGAGCAACCTATACCTGAGCTACCTATGGAGCCACCTCAGTTTGACCCACCTGACATGGGAAACCTAGCTGTTCAAACTATGTTCGGGCAGTTTATGACTGCCATGACACACATCACCGACAGGATGCCCATGCCTACACCTAGGGAACCTGTCCAGTCTGAGGGTCAAGGTATCAATAAGACGTTCGAGCGACTGCGTCGTGTCGGAGCAACCGAGCACTTTGGAACAGTTGATCCTGCAGATGCCGATCTGTGGTTAACTGAGTTAGAGAAAGCTTTCAGAATCTTGAACATCCCCAAAGGTGAGAAGGTTAGACATGTTGTCTATCTTCTCAAAGGTAGTGCTGGTCACTGGTGGACCATGGAAGAGCAGAAGAGGCCTGGAGTGGAGGTCTCGTGGGAAGATTTTTGTCGGGGATTTGTCAACAGATACTTTCCAAAGACATTCCTGGACGAGAAGATCTCTCAGTTTGAGAGATTAAGACAAGGTATGATGAACATTAGCGAGTATGAGGCTAAGTTCATGGAGTTGTTGTGATTCTGTCCGTATATGGCTACCACAGATGAAGAAAGGATTAGGAGGTTTGAGAAGGGTTTGAATGCCGACATGACTACTCCCGTGTCTGCACTAGAAAACTGGGAGAGATTCTCTACCTTCATTGAGTCAGTCCGAAGGATAGAGAGATCCGTAGTCGAGAAAAGACAAACCCAAAAGAGATATCCACAGTTCCAGGGATCTTCATCTAGAGACTTTAAGAAGCCTAGATTCTCTGCACCTACACCTCCACCACCCAGATCTAGTTCTCAGACTCAGTGGTCCCCAAGTAGAGACAGGGGACGAAGCCTACCACTACAAGAGACTCGCAGTTCAGCATCAATATCAGTCACAGGACCACCCAGACCACAACAACTGGAAAGAAGCTGCTACAACTGTGGGAAGGTGGGACACTTGATGAAGGACTGCATGTCTAGGCCTGTCAGTATGACACAGCCTCAGAGGCAGAATCAACATGGATCACAGAGAAGGCAGTCTCAAGGAGCAGCTACAGGACGTGGGCAAGCGTCTCAGGCTGGATCATCAGCACCAACTCAACCTCAGGCGACAGCGAGGTTCTATGCTATGAACCCACCAGAAGCAGTGGTCAATCCACGGGTTGTGGCAGGTCAGATGGAACTTTTATATTCTGATATGTCTAAATCATGTGTTGTATCTGTTTTGATTGACCCGGATGCTACACACTCTTTTATCACTCGAAGAGTGATTCGTAACTGCAATATGACAGTTAGTCATAGGGCAGATAGCTTGTTTCTTGAGACTCCGTTGAGAGGTTTTGCTATTTTGCAAGAGGTATGCTCTCCCTGTATTCTCTTCTTTTCTGATCATCGCATTCAAGTGGATCTTATACCACTTGATATGCAAGGATTTGATATAATCCTTGGGATGGATACCTTGGAAAGGTATAGAGTTGTCTTGGGTTGTGAATCCAAGCAGGTTGTGTTTGCTGATGAGAGCAACACATGGATCTTTCAAGGAGAGAGAAAGATTCTACCCACCTGTCTTGTGTCTGCTATGGTTGCTAATAAGTTGATGAGGCAAGGATGTTATGCATTCTTGGCCCATGTGATAGATACCACCATGAATAGTCCTAACCTTGCTGAAGTTCCTATAGTCAGGGAATTTGAAGATGTATTTCCTGAAGAACTTCCAGGTATGACATCGCCTTGGGAAATTGATTTTGAGATCAATTTGATCCCAGATACCCAACCTATAGCCCAGACACCGTATAGGATGGTGCCTGCTGAGATGGCATAGCTCAAGAAGCAGCTTCAAGAGTTGCTTGAGAAGGGTTTCATCCAACCAAGCACTTCACCTTGGGGTGCTCCAATCCTTTTCGTTAAAAAGAAAGATAGATCAATGCGGTTGTGCATTGATTACATGCAATTAAATAAAGTACCAAGAAAGAATAAGTACCCTCTGCCGAGGATTGATGATCTCTTTGACCAGTTGCGTGGTGCAACCATCTTCTCAAAGATAGATTTGAGGTCTGGATATCATCAACTTCGTATTAAGGACAGTGACATACCCAAGTCTGCTTTCAGAACAAGGTATGGTCACTATGAGTTCACAGTTATGTCGTTTGGACTAACTAATGCACCGGCTGCATTTATGCAACTCATGAATAGAATCTTCCGACCTTTCCTCGATCAGTGTGTTGTTGTCTTTATAGATGACATTCTGATCTATAGTAGAGATGCTCAGCAACATGAACAACATCTTTGTCAGGCTCTAACATTGCTAAGACAACATGAGTTATACGCTAAGTTTAGCAAGTGTGAGTTCTGGTTGCCGGAGGTATCTTTTCTTGGACATGTGGTATCTGCCTCGGGAATTCGTGTTGACCCTAAAAAGGTAGAATCTGTTCTACAGTGGGAACAACCGAAGACACCGACGAAGATCCGTAGTTTCTTAGGGTTGGCTGGCTATTATCGAAGGTTCATTAAGAACTTCAGTTCTATAGCCCTACCCTTGACTAAGTTAACCCGGAAAGAAGTTCCTTTTGACTGGAGTGATAAGTGCCAGCAATATTTTCAGCTACTAAAGGAGAGGTTGACAAGTGCACCTATGCTTATGCTACCTAAGCAAGGCAAAGGATACATAGTTTTCTGTGATGCCTCCATGAATGGACTCGGATGTGTGCTGATGCAGGATAAGCATGTGATTTCTTTTGCTTCTCGACAACTTAAGAAACACGAGGAGAATTATCCGACACATGATTTAGAGTTAGTTGTTGTGGTTCATGCTTTGAAAATCTGGAGACACTATCTATATGGAGAAACATTCTAGGTTTTCACTGATCATAAGAGTCTTAAGTATATCTTCTTTCAGCATGACCTTAACATGAGGCAACATCGCTGGATGGAGTTAATCTAGGATTATGATTGTATGATAGATTACCATCCACGGAAGGCCAATGTAGTTGCAGATGCCTTGAGTAGGAAATCAACAACATCAACCATGGATAGAGCACAACTAAACTCTTTAGTATGCTCTAAGAGAGATATGCTTATCTCTTTAAGGCAAGACAATGTACATATGAAGGTGTCATGGATTGCCGGGTTGTTGGCTGAGATGCATATCAAACCCACCCTAAGAGAGAAGATTAAGGAGGCACAACAAGTTGATGTTGCAATTCAGCAGATCATATATGAGTATGGTGATGAGAAGCGAGAAGGTTTTCATGAATCAGATGATCAAGTGGCATGCTATCATGGGAGAATGATAGTGCCAGATATGGATAACCTGAGGAAGTTAGTCCTGGAGGAAGCTCATTCTTCTATGTATGCTATGCATCCAGGGAGCACCAAGATGTATCAAAACTTGAAAGATATGTATTCGTGGTCTGGGATGAAGAAGGATGTAGTTGAATTTGTTCTGAGGTGTCCAGTGTGTCAGCAGGTTAAGGCTGAACACCAGAAGCCTGCAGGAACAATGCAATCTTTACCCATACCACAGTGGAAGTGGGATCATGTAACCATGGACTTTGTTGTTGGCCTACCTAGGATAAACAAAGGACATGATTCCATTTGGGTAATAGTTGATAGGTTGACAAAGACAGCGCATTTCTTACCTGTCAAAACAACCTATTCTGCTGAGAGGTTATCACAGTTGTATGTTCAAGAGATAGTGCGATTGCACGGGGATCCTGTCACTATAGTTTCTGACAGAGGTCCTCAGTTCACAAGTCATTTTTGGGAACAGTTACATAGGGCACTAGGCACCCAGTTAAGGTTTAGTACAACCTTTCATCCACAGACTGATGGACAGTCGAAAAGGACTATACAGACCTTGGAAGACTTGTTGAGAGCATGTGTTCTCCAGTTCACAGGAAGTTGGGATTTGCACCTAAGATTGATAGAGTTTTCCTATAACAATAGCTATCAACATAGTATTGATATGGCACCTTATGAAGAGACGTTGTAGATCACCCTTATGCTGGTATGAGACTGGTGAACATCAGTTGTTAGGTCCTGATCTTGTGCAACAGACTACGCAGAAGATTAAAGTAATACAACAACAGATTAAGACTGCACAGGATAGGCAAAAATCTTATGCTGATAAGCGTTGTAGACCGTTGGAGTTCTAGGTTGGAGGCAGAGTGTATCTCAAGGTCTCTCCTTGGAAAGGAGTCCTTCGCTTTGGAAGGAAAGGGAAGTTAGCTCCTAGATTTATGGGGCCTTATCCAATCATTGAACGGGTTGGAAAGGTAGCCTATAGACTAGAGTTACCACCAGAATTACAAAAACTACACCCTGTGTTTCACATTTCTATGTTAAGGAAATGTCATCCCGATACCGAGTCAGTTCTACAACCTATGGAAGTAGAATTGAATGAAGATATAACTTATGAGGAAGGACCAGTATCAATCCTTGATAACAGAATTAAAAAGCTAAAGAAGAAAGATATAAGTCTTGTGAAAGTCCTCTGGAACCACCGTGGTGTTGAAGAAGCCACTTGGGAACTAGAGGAAGAGATGAGAAGGAAATACCCTGCTCTTTTCTCTTAATATGTTTTATCGATTTCGGGGACAAAATCCTTGTAAGGGGTGGATAATTTGTAACATCCCTGACCTGGGTTATAAACTAACCCTAGGTGTTTTGCCTAAATATGTAATTAAATTCTTGTGATTATCTTTTGGCATGTAATTAAGTTCCTAAGGAACATACATTTTCAATTCTGACCTTTTTAAAACAATGATTGTAGTATTGTTTGGTAATACATGGACCTATGTGCAAATTACCCAATTAGAGGGGTTAACTTGCAAATTACACAGGTTAAGATGTTCCTCTAACAAAGAGACATCATATGAATGAATATGATGAGGTATGATGGATTTCCCAAGTTTGGGCACCAAGGTGCAGCTTGTGGAGCAATCCTTGTGCTTAAAACCCTAATTTTGGTGTAAAGTGCAATTTACCAAAAATGAGGGGTGCAACTTGTGATATACACTTTCTAGAAAATCTTTTATGACTTTTGACATCATTTAAAGTTATAATAATGAACGAGGCACTTCATTTGAATAATTATATTATAAGAAATACCTTTGTAATTAAACCACCAAGGTTGTAAGTAAAGGAGACCCTTATATGTATATGTGCACCATAGTGACAAGTTGACCTTCCTTGCCTTTAGTCCTTGGTCTTAGAAGAAGTTTTACCTTAGATATGAAGAGGAGGGACGTGCCTAAAAGAAAGGAAGGACCTAGTTGTGAAAAGGAGGAGTAAGTTGTCCTTATGATGAAAATAACCTCAAAGTATATATGATCCTTTCCTTTGCCACCAAAGGCAACGTTTCATTTATTTCCTTCTTATTCCCATTCTTAGACTGACTTAGGACAGAGCTCAGGAGTAGAGGAATACGACCAAGTTCATCTAGGTAAGCTTTTATCATCATCTTGCTCGAATTCATGGAGGAAACCAGGTTACAAGGTTGGTTTCATGGTTATCTTAGTTTTCTCTTCCTAGCCGATCCTTCTCAACTTTTCCTTGAAGAAACAACCTTGGATTACCTGTGGAGCTCAAGATTCCATTAAAGGCTTGAAGCTTGGAGCTCTAGGAACCACGTTTGAGGTGGGTTTTATAACTCTAAACTCCTAGATTTATTATGCATATCTTTGTTCTTACTTTTTGTGCTTAGTTCTTCTTCTACCTCCCTTCTTCCTTGCACTTTTGCAAGCAAAATGGTGGTGTAACCGACCTGAACAGAGGTTGAGGATGATGGGCGTGGATTCCTAGGTAACTTTATCAAACGACCTTGGACCCTTTTGGTCCAAACGGTGCAACCCGTTTAAGGTCAAATGGTTTCAACCCGTTTGATCTCAAACAATCTTGCAAGATCGTTTGGATCAAAACGATCTCAAGACCATTTGATAGGGTTGACCAAGGGACGACCATTTGAGGGTCTGTTCATAATATATTTAATTTCATTTCTACAAAGAACTATAATCTAATTCCTAACCAATTGAGAGTTGAAGGCACTTCAACACCCTAACCCTAATCGGGTTGAAATTGCTGATTTCAAGTATAGATCTTGTTGAGTTTTGGGTTGAAGGACCCAAACGGGTTCAAAACCATTTGGGGGTTCATCCAAACGATCTCACATTCGTTTAGTGACACACCAAGACCGTTTGGAGGCCTAGGGTTAAGGAAATTTGATGGTTTGAGGGTCCAATTTCAATAGGTTGATGAATTGATAAAAATGCTGATTTTAGATCTATTTAGGGTTTAACCCTTATCCAACCGACTTGGTGTTTGGTCAAACCTTGGGCAAACAGTCTCAAGACCATTTGGAGGTCACCCAAACGATCTCAAGACCGTTTGGGCCAAGTTTGGGCCCAATTGGAGGTCAATTGATAGGTTCAACCTTGATTTGATTTCACATTGTGGAACATTGATGATTATCCGATTGAAACCCTAATTGAGATAGACTTAACCCTAATTGGCTTTCAATTGAAGGTTAATTTGGTGTCCAATTGGTTAAGGTTAATCCTAATTGACTCAATTTGTAATTGGGTTCACACTCGTTTGAGCTCAAGTGGGTTCACACTCGTTTAAGCTCAAGTGGGTTCACACTCGTTTAAGCTCAAGTGGGTTCACACTCGTTTGAAATCAAGTGGGTTCACACTCGTTTAAGCCCAAACAGGTTCACACTCGTTTAAGGTTAAATGGGTTCACACCCGTTTAAGGTCAAATGGGTTCACACCCGTTTAAGGTCAAATGGGTTCACACTCGTTTAAGGTCAAGTGGGTCCATACTCGTTTAAGGCTCAAATGGGTTCAAGGTCGTTTGAGATTAAACGAGTTCAAGGTTGTTTAAAACCTAAATGGGTTGAAGGTTAAACCCTAAACCAATTGGAGATTTTCAAGGTTGTTTATACTTAATCACTTGAAGGTGTAAATGGTTCAATGATGATCTAATCTAAACTCTAATGGTAACTTAAGACATTAAGGGACTAAATGACTAATGAATTGACCCATGATGATCAATGGGTAAATTACCAAAATACCCTTGAGGGGTTAATTTGAGTGATACCTTGTTCTAATCAAACCCTAATCACTTGATAGTGATGATTTGGTTTATGTTAATCAATGAGGACTTAAACCAACCCTATCTAGAGTGATATAATCACCATCTATTAGTAAGGAGAGAGAGAAAGTACCATTTATGGTTAAAACTCAAATAAAGTACCTTCAATGTATATGAATATGCAGGATTAGGGCATGATCCACTTATGAGAGATCATGAAAACCCTAATTAAGATGATTGATGAGTCTTAACCTAATTTGAATGCATCAATGATGATGTTTCTCATTCATGATGATACTATGAGTTCATTTCACTATGATGTGAATAGTAAACCCTAGTTTTAGGGTAATCATGAGTAATGTGAATAGTAAACCCTAGTTTTAGGGTAATCATGAATAATGTGAATAGTAAATCCTAATTTTAGGGTAATCATGAGTAATGTGAATAGTAAACCCTAGTTCATAGTAATATGTTGAAATGAACAATAAACTCTAAACTCATGTTATTCCTTTAAGCATGAATTGTATGATCAAGATATGAGATGAGGAACCATTATTCATAATCATAATGAAAGGGTTGAATAACCCTAAATGATATAAATAAGGGAATCTTACCCTTTGTAAGGACATAAAAGTATAACCTTGAATTGAAAGGTTAATTTTGTCTTATTGACTACTAATCTGACTATGAATTGTTGATTATTATCAATTGATTTAATCATGCAGATTCTTATAAGAGAATAATCATATCCAGGTAAGGATCATGACATCATATCCATTGAAAGTATGTCAATAGCTTATGAACCGAAATAACTATGTTGCCTATATGCAAGTGGCATCATATGAAACTGATATGCCTTGAGGGCCATGAATGACATCAAGGTCATGCTAATAGATGACTGTTGCTGACATGTCACTTGATATCAAGTGTTATGATGATATAAGGGTGTAAGTAACCATGTTCCTGAATCATAGTGATAAGATGATTAAGAATTGATATCCATCTGATAACTGATATGAGTAATACCTGTTACATTTAGTATTCTTCTGTTATATCCATGTTTAGTACTTGAATGTTTGGAAACATGTATGATGCTAAAAGAATAATGAAATGTACCTAATAACCAAGTATAATCATATCATGTAGAGCCCTGATTATAGATCCATCATTGTCAGGAGTTAAATGATGGTGAAACAGGTTTTCTTAAGGGAACTCCTGGATTACATACTTTTGAGTATGTGGGGAATATGGATGTGAATACCCTTACATCCTAGTGTAGAAGTTGATGTGGATATATCTTAATCCATCAACCCATCACTATGTGTTTATGCCGGGGTGATGTAACACTATCCTCCCGAGGAAATCTTTTATACCGCATCGATGAGAGATAAACATGAAATCTTTTGATAGTGAAAAGAGTGCAGAATGCCACTGTGACTCTAATAGTGAAGTACCAGAATACCCTGGTGAGCTATAATAGCAGCTACACTAGATGTCCTGCATGTTTATCCTCATTCTGACTGAGGTAGTTGAAGGTCATGAGAATCTGGCTCTTTCGATGACCTAGTATGATACCGACGCGACTTACTAGTGATCGGTTGGAGCATGAGCGGTATACCTCATCTCCGTAGGGCATAATGATGTTTGTAAAACATAATCAACCGCGTAGCATAACTGCTTAGGTTGAACTACGAAGAACATTGATTGTTATTACATCACTTGCATTTAATATCATGTTCAAGTATTAGTATACATGTTCTTCATATTCCTTAATAAAGGTGAGTAATTGTTATCAAGCCTGCTATGAGTAATCTAAGTTACCTGCTCATGATATTCCTTTGATAGATTTTAACAAAGTTTCTGGCGGAGAGTTATAACTCTCGTTGGGACAATTATTTAAAATTGTCTCACCCCGTAGATTTCTACCTATAGGTGGACGTCGAGGTCGAAGGAACCGATCTGCAGGTGGACAACAGCAGCCAGGAGCAGCTGTGATTTCAGGTGGAAACACTGTGTTGTCTAGTCTTGTAGATAGAATAGTCTTATGTCGTCTCTGTACACTCAGGTCCTAGGAGTTTGTTGATCTGAGAATTTTGAAGTCTTGAGATTTTGTATCATGATGTATATAATCACTCGAGAAGTGATTTATCAGAGATGTAAACAGTTCATCTTACTTTTATGAAAGGAATTTCAAGTTTTCGAGATCTCGTTTTTGAAAGGTTTTAATTTATCGTGATTTTTCATATTCCGCTGTTAATCGAACCACTTCCGCTACGTTTATCTTGTGTTTTATAGATCAGAGCCCACACATATGGTTTGGGTGGAGGACCTACACATGATGTAACGACCCACACTTTTGAGTGTCTAAAAGACCTTAAAGTCGTAGATTGTCACTCATAAATTCCAAGATCAGATTCATGAAATAATACAGAATAGTAAACAATTTCCATTAATGAACAAAAATAGTTACATGTTTGCATAAAAACCTCCTCTAAGGAGTTGCATAACTTTCTAACAGAATTAACTTATACAAGTGTGAAGATAAACCATTAAGAATAAACCTTCATGATTAAACTGTAGTGTCTTCAACATCTCTATATGTAACCTCATGTCCACAAATCAAGTATATTCGATACCTAAAATGCCGACAAACAAATATGCGGTCAATATATTGCTATACCGGTACGTGGGTTCAAACAACAATCACAAATGACATATAAGAAAACATCTTTATCTTGCATATAAGAACATTAACTTGTTTTCATATTCTAACCCATATCTGGTCAACTACCTCAGGTGTAATCACTATCCCTTTGGGGTTCATGTGCATTACCCTTAAGATCAGTCTAACCCAGGGTTCAGAATACTATTATTTACTTTACATGATACTCTTAGGAACTTTATAATATGCAAGAAGTAAGTAAACAAGCAAGTAGTTTATCTTTCATTCAATCTCATCGAGAAACTTTCACAATCTCGAAATTCGATACATGTATTCATAAGCATAACCACGTACCTTATGCCATTGCAAAAATCATGAAGAACATCATATACTTTAAGAGAGCATCCAAACATATAAGCAATAAGGAATTCAATCTGAAATATACATACTACATGTGTCACCATGTATTCACATTACATTACTCAGATCCAGATGCACTCCTAAACTAGGGTTTAGGGTTATCTCGTGTTTGGACTAAGGGTTAGGGTTACAAACCCTAATTCATCATATTAAGGTTTCTAAGATTATAATTTCAGTTTTGCATATTAGGTGAAACCCTAATTATCATCTTAAACATATTAAACCACCCATGATACCTAGATCAGATTATCAACATTAGATCATAGCAAGATGTCGACATTGGTTTTAAAATCCTAAATCATCATATATAAGATTAGTAATCTGGAATTGTCCATTATTTATCAGTATCATGGATTTCCTTATTAGACATGACAAGATCATGTATTAACTCAACATAACCAAACCTAATCAATTAAGCATCACATTAACCTAAATCTAGGATTTCCTTTATACTAATCACATGTATTGCACATACTTTTAGAACAAGAAGCATATTTAGACTCTAAAACTATTTTATTTAGATTCCTGTCATTCTCTTGATCAATTTTAATATATCATATGTCCCAATTACAGTTACCATTAATTTTCTATAATTACTTCAAGGTTATTTGATTCTGACCAATCATTAGTCGCCATATCAGCATCTAATGCCCCTTTTAACTTAATTCATGAACTGTTTAAGTTTATAATCTGAAGATTATATTGTCTAGGCCATAATGGCTCAGGCTATTATGCACCCAGGGGCATCCAGGGTATTTCAACCCAGGCCCATCCCCTCCTTCGTGACGGGGACTCGACGCTCGACCAGACCAGGTAGCCACCCTAGACGAGGGGAGCGTGGGCTGTCCAGGCAGACTCTCGGGCTAAGAAGCCTTAGTGTTAGCCGAGGAGGCTCTGTAAATCCTTGCTGGACCTGGGGGAACACCCAGCGTGGGTACATCAGGTCGGCTATGTGGATACGAGGGTTCCTATGCAGCAGGTCTAGAAGCAAACTATCGAACCCTAGAACTGAGACGAGTGTTCTAACCTGCAATGTTGTGGCTGACAATCTATGTAGAATAGGCCTCTAAAAGAGATGAAGCCTGCAGGATGTGTTCAAGCATCCATGGAGTTCTTCTTCATGGTTGTCTCATGGTCAGACTGAGACAACAGAGTAGATACAATTTGTCATGGCGACGAAGGTCATTATCTTCATGAAGAGGCACTATTCTATCACCTTCGACAATCTGTAGGTTGCGTTTCAAGC
The DNA here is from genome assembly GCA_963693085.1 of Alisma plantago-aquatica. Lineage (NCBI taxonomy): Eukaryota > Viridiplantae > Streptophyta > Magnoliopsida > Alismatales > Alismataceae > Alisma > Alisma plantago-aquatica. The sequence goes on along the minus strand of OY856413.1, from coordinate 872,590,566 downwards.
AGGAAGAGGGTGGTGAAGGGGGTGGAGATGATCCATGGCCTAAGGGAGGAATCCTACATAGGTATATATATACCTACCCAAGAAAGCCTCCTGCTGATCCTGTCTCCTCTAGGATTTATTCTCTATTCTTGTCAGAATCAACTTTGCTTTTCACCTCTTCCATATTACCATAAACTATTGAAAATAACTTTATCGTTGAATTGAGGAAATGGCCAAGATATAATGCCCATGATAAACAAACCCTCCCTCCTTCTCTCTCTTCGTCTTCCTTTAAAGTATTTCCTAAATCAAACATCCTCCCCACATGGAACTCTTTAAATCCTTTTCCACTTATATTCCAAAATCGGGGTTCATTGGGTTACATTGAATATACCAGATTCCTCCTTTCCTTTAAACCATGTCTCCTATTTCTTTTAGGAAACTTACATATTTTTCCTTTGTATACATATAAGTAGGGTTACATATTGTAATCCTCATAGAAGGAAACCTCTAATATGGAAAGTACACATCCCTCTCACTTCCCCTTTGTACACTTCCTTTCTTTATTGCATTATTCATATATACCTTTAAAGTACCCCTTTTCTTGCCTTATATTGGCCTCCTCCACGATTATGGATTGCCTTCTTAGGAAAGTATCTTTTTGTTGTAAATAGAGTATTTAATAGATTTCCCATATGGAGACGTTGGTAATCCAAAGGAAACATGCATAATCTAGATTGTTCCTTTTTATCTCTCTTTGATTTACCCTTTAAATCAACCATACTCACTAAAAGAAAACTCATAAAAATCATTTCCAATGTTTATCTAATAAGTTAGGATATAGAGATGTCTTAACCATTGTGTTGCTGAACTTAGATAGATAATTATCTCAATCCTTTAAAATACCACATCTCTTATTCTTCTTTGGAAACTTGCATATCATCTTTTATTTCATTTACCATATCAAAAGACATTAATACCAATTCATTATGCATTCTTTTCTTTTATTTAACTTGTGACACAAGAACACATTCCACAAAGGCAATTAACACTATTATTCCGTCAATAATACCATTAGGGAATTTATAAATCAATTCATTTGTATAATTCAATTTTTATCAAAATTGAGGATATTATATTCACCCCTCCATAAAAATAAATTTTTTCCCCAAAATTTAGGCCTACTAAGACAAGGTGAATGATAACTCATCTTATTTTCAAAACTTAGGGTTAGCACCCTTCTTATATGGCTTAACCACTATTTATTAGCATAGAAATTTTTGTTTTATTACTAAGATTGGAACCTGAATTGAAATTCAAGTATATCCACATCTTTAGTATATGCATATTATCATCACTTGGTGATTTCATTATTACTTGGTGATTTCCCTTTTCACCTAGGTTTCCAACCTACTATTCAGTACTTTTAACACAAGGGTGAGGTAACACCACTAACCCTAGGTCATGTCATTACACATTAAATGTAGGATATTCATCCATATTATCTTAACTTTAAGCATAACATGTGTCTATCCAATCTACCTCCCTTATAATGAAATGAAATAAGCATTTAGTTGTAGCCCAAACACAAAGTTCAATCCATTCCAAGAGCAGAGATGGTACTTCCACACATTATCTTTCAATTTCACATATTAAGTTGAATCATACTCTATATGACTCTAAACTCACTTGTTCTTAATTTCATAGTATTCTTCTATTTCATGGAGTCAAGTCTCCCTTTTCTTATTCGTAAGTTAGTGCACAACTTCTCTCAAGCTTTCATAACTTCATTATATCTTTTATATTTACACCTCACATATCATTATGAGCCTTAGCCAAATCCTTGGGGTCTCTTGGTGTATAGTTACCTTTTTGGCGTGACCTCCTCCTTATGCATCAAGGGAGTGTCTTTACATTCACCCTACTGGGCTACATGCACATCAGGGAGGTGGCCAACCTCCTGAGTTATGGGCCTAGGGCAAACCAACTGCTACCTTCCGACCACTTGGTCACGTGCATTCAGGGTTTGTCAACTCCCAACCGATCAGTCCTATGTACCTCTAGTACACCCTACGTGACCCTAAGATTACATTAGGTCTCTACCCTCCCTAAGGGTTTCTTTTGAGACATCACATCTTTTAAGCACATTATTTTCTTACTCAATTCTTTAACTATGATTGCCTTCACCTCTCACTTTCGAGTAGACATCATGTAGTGTTGTCCCAACATTGGGCTTGGGCCACCTTCCCTCCAAGGCTTGGTGCCATTTCAGTCTTCCCTCTTGGGCTTGACCATCTCTGATCTTCCCCTCCAGGGGCTTGACCACAAACAACTACATTGTGGTCTTAGGCCACCTTCCCTCCTAGGCTTGGTGCCTGCCTGGTCTTCTCAACTGGGCTTGACAATTTCATGACCTTCCCTCCTGGGCTTGGTCATCCACTTAGGCCACCTTCCCTCCTGGGATTGGTGCCTCTTTGGTCTTCCCTTCGGGGCTTGACCATTTCATGACCTTCCCTATTAGGCATGGTCATCTACTCAGGCCACCTTCCCTCCTAGGCTTGGTGCCTTACTGGTCTTCCCAATCCTAGGCTTGACCAGTTGCTACGCAAAGATGACATCCTTGGGTTCAAAGAATATAATTTCTTTCATTTTTATATCTTTAACTCTTCACCCCTCTAGGTGATGATTAAGATTATCTCAATACTTAAATATGTTTTTTTTCAATTACCTATTAAGGGAAAGTCCTAGCCTAGGGTGCCTTCTTGGCTCATAGGAGGGGGTTAGGCTCTCTAGACACAACCTGATCCTAAGATCTAGGTTTTCCCTTCCTCATAGGTCATCTTCCCACTCTTTGGGTTGACACACCCTAGGTTGGCACACTAACCCTAAAGGTTGCATAGATATCCCCTTTCTTTTTATCATTAGGCATAACTTTTATCATTATAACATATCAACCCATGTTTGTTCAATCTTTGGAATACCCCCTCATGATCCCTATCCATTCAATGAACTTGGGTCACCTTCCCCTCTAGGGGCTTGGTGCTACCTCAGCCTTCCCCTCTAGGGACGTGGCCACCATCACTAAACTTCTAGAGACAACATGAGGAGTTTAAGCAAGTTATATTCAAACTTTCCTATTTCATATACATATATAACTATTGGGTTCATATATTTCTTAAGACCTCTTACATAAGCATTATGCTCCTCATGCACACATGCATGGGTGACTGGGTTACCTAAACCCATCCCTTTATCTTTCTTATTCCTGATTTCAAGTTTCACTTGGGTGGTGTCCCATACCACCACACCATGTTCATTATTTAATATTACAGTTTTAGGGTTAGAGTTAGGGACTATACTCTACCTCTAAGAGTTTCCTTGTCCCTAGACTCTCTAGAGTTTTCATACCCTAATCCAAGTCCTTCCTCTATGAAATGGCTTATGTAATGACCCTGCCTCCCAGTAACCCCCAATTAAGGGAGACCAAGAGGTCAGAGTCGTTATCCCAATTTTCTAGATCAAAGGTTCAACAAATAATCGATAATAATTATAAAATTCTACAAAACTAATTTGAAAGGCTGCAATAAAATTAAACTTTTCATACCTTTTTCAAAAAATTGGATATCTACTTCTATCCACATCTGGAGTCTATTCTAACTAATCCTCCTTTGTACTTTAAATCTTATTTAATTCTATATATGGCACTTTATTGTTTATCCTTTTCACTTGTACCTAAAACGCCAACAACTAAAATGTCAGTCAGCATAATTGAATATGTTGATATGTGGGGGAACAATAATAGTGAAACTATGACAACACTGTAATCATCCAAATATCATTTAACAACCAAGATTACGTCTTAAGAAATACTACTCAATCCTTACCTATGCCCTATTTCTGTGATGTCCCTACAAAAGACTTGGATACTACCTCTCTCACATGGTAGATCCTTACCCCCATGGCCCTTCCTCACAGGTAGCCAATACTTAGGGTTATGGAGTCGCATGGCCCTACCCAATGGTAGCCCAATCCCTGACTCAAGGTGACTTGATGGACCTACCTCATTGGTAGTCATGTACTAAGTCATCCAATGACCTGATGGACCTACCCCATAGGTAGCCATGTACTAGGTCAATCTATCAAGCTACAGAGGGGACTAGGATCTGAGCTAGTAGGCACATATCTTAGGTGATAGTCATATCCACATTATAGTTTGCATGAATTCAATTCATCCAACAGTTTAATTCAAGCCACTGATGAAAACTCTGGAAATCCTCGCAAAACTAATTCAAGATATTCATAAGCGTAACCACCACTACTACAGAAATAGCATTCACTGTCACTTTTTTGGGCGTCGGTTATTAAGGAAAACCGACGCCTAACATATAAGGCGTCGGTTGTTTTAGAAAACTGACGTCTATATTCGAAGACCAGCCAGACACGGGTACCGCTTTGTATTCAACGTCGGTTGTTTATAACAAACCGACGCTCAAAGTCGCCCGCAAAATCCAAATTTTGATAAAAAAAAAATAGTGTCATTTTCAGCGTCGGTTATGTAGGTATAAACCGACGCCTATGTGCGATGAAATTTGCGCAAAAAGTGTCACTTTCAGCATCGGTTATCCCTGTATAACCGACGCTGAAGGTGGTTCCCGCCAAACAATTTCATGAAAATATCGTCCAATTGGACGTCGGTTGTTGCAAACAACCGACGCTAAAGATTTTTAGGCGTTGGTTGTTGCAAACAACCGACGCTATTTGGGAACTTTATATCCCGCGATCGCCCGACTCTTCCCCTTTCTTATGTTCCATTGCGAGCCGATTTCCCTATTTCTCTCTGCCGCCGATTTCTTCTCCGGCGATTTCTTCTCCAGCGCCCCCTTCTCCGGCTATTTCTTCTCCGACACCCCCTTCTCCGCGCCCCTTCTCTGCCGCCCTGCTGCTCCAGTGCCTGAGAACTGCTGCTCCAGCGCCTGAGAACCGACGCCGCCATGCCGTCGCGCCGCCACAACCACTGGACACCTGCTGCTCGCCACCGATGGACACCTTCTGCTGCTCGCCGCCGCTCCTGCCGCCGTTGGACACCTGCTGCTCGCAGCCGCCGATTGACACCTGCTCGCTTCTCGCCACCGCCGCTGCCTCTCGTCACAGGTACCCTCTTCCTCCTCTTCTTCCACCTACGAGAGTAGAATGAATATGGATGTGTTTCTTTCATTAAACCCAGTTGTCGGGCAAGAGGGGCAAATGGAGGAAGCAAACAACAATACATTAGGGTTCTAATCTACCCTTTTGTCCTATATTTGATGCTGATTGTGCATATATGTTGAGTTTGGGACTTTAGTGATGGACTTTGTCCTAAGTTGCTAATTTTTATTCTAATATGAACTCTAGTCTCATCTATCCATGTTGCCTATAGTTTATAACATTGCATTGTGAATTATTGCATGTTTGAAACTATTAAATTCTTGATTTATTATTTAATAATGCTCTATAGATTAGGTACTTATCATGTCTATTAAAATCCTACCAGTATATTTATGTGATCCCAACATATTAAATTGAATTAGAATGATTTCATGAATTATAGGGTTTTAAAGTTGATAAACATGTACATGCGGAAATAGGGTTATTAAACCAATGGTTATAACATAGTATGATCTTAATCTGATCTGGATGTTCATAATAATGTAGTATGTTAAAACGATGATTAGGGATACATATAATGTCTAGTAAAGATTCCTAGACCTTTTGTTTGAAACTATTGATTTCTTGATTTATTATTTAATAATGCTCTGTTGATTAGGATTAACCATGTTTCCTGTAGTTTATAGACAATTATTATATATAAGAATGACAACACATGTATTTGTTGGCCTAGAAACCCGTCCAAGATTTACTCATTAGGAGTAAATCTTGGATAGTCCCCGGTTTGGGACTGTTCTTGAACACCTAATCTCACTTAGGATGTAAGTGTCTAATGTGTATTGGGTTTTCGAGAAAATTTCGGTAGCATTTCCCCGTTTGTTCCCTAAGTACATATGTACTTAGAGAACAATGAAGAAATGCTGCCGAAATTTTCTTGAAAACCAAATACACATTATACACTTACTAGTGAGATTAGGTGTTCAAGTATGGGATAGGTGGTACACATTTATTATATATAAGAATGATATCAAATGTGTTTGTTGGCCTAGAAACCCATCCAAGATTGACTCATTAGGAGTAAATCTTGGATAGTCCCCGGTTTGGGACTGTTCTTGAACACCTAATCTCACTTAGGATGTAAGTGTATAATGTGTATTGGGTTTTCGAGATAATTGTGATAGCATTTCCCCGTTTGTTCTCTAAGTACATATGTACTTAGAGAACAGCGGGGAAATGCTGCCGAAATTTTCTTGAAAACCAAATACACATTATACACTTACTAGTGAGATTAGGTGTTCAAGGATGGGATAGGTGGTACACATTTATTATATATAAGAATGACATCAAATGTGTTTGTTGGCCTAGAAACCCGTCCAAGATTGACTCATTAGGAGTAAATCTTGGATAGTCCTCGGTTTGGGACTGTTCTTGAACACCTAATCTCACTTAGGATGTAAGTGTATAATGTGTATTGGGTTTTAGAGAAAATTTTGGTAGCATTTCCCCGTTTGTTCTCTATGTACATATGTACTTAGAGAACATCGGGGAAATGCTGCCTAATCTTTTCCTAATATATACTTGTTTCCTAATATATACTTGTTTTCTCTGATCATAGAATGGATAGATCATGGATGTCCATTCGTAATCGTTGCACCCCAGAGTTTATATCTGGTCTTGATCAGTTTATTAGATTTGCCGAGGAACATAGGAAAAAACCTACAGATAGGTTCTACTGTCCATGTAGGCATTGCGGTAACAACTTGAAAGTCAACACTGGTGAGGAAATCAAAAGTCATGTCATGTGCAACGGGATTGTACAAGGCTATACAGAATGGCACTGGCATGGAGAGATTTCAAAATCGAAACCAGTAGATGTCGATAGCAGTGCTTGGGTGGAAGAAGAAATTGCCTCCGATGACGTAAATGTCAACGAACCAGTTCCAGCAGACATCATTGATGCGATGCTGGATAGTTGTAGGGTAGAGCACACCGATCCACCTCCTATCTTTAGAAACATTGTGCATGATGCTGAGATACCGTAATACACAGGCTGTGCTAAGTTTACGAAGCTTAGCACTGTGTTGAGATTGTATAAGTTGAATGCTAACAATAGATGGAGCGACAAAAGCTTCACTTCATTGTTGACTTTGTTGAAAGAAATGCTTCCTGAAGGAAACGAGCTGCCAATCTCAACATACTAGGTAAAGAAAATGTTGTGCCCAATGGGAATGGATGCCAAGAAGATACATGCATGCCCGAATGATTGTGTATTATTTCAAAAGGATTATGTAGATTTGAAAGATTGTCCTAAATGTGGTGCGTCACGGTATAAATTGACGACTTCGGGGGAGTCCAAAACTGGTTCTCCTACCAAGGTGTTGTTGTATCTACCTATAATATCACGGTTTCAATGCTTGTTTGCAAATCCGAAAGATGCGAAGAATTTGAGGTGGCATGCAGATGTTAAGAAAAATAATGATGGGATCCTGCGACATGCGTCTGATTCCCCACAGTGGAAGAAGATTGATCTATTGTACCCCAAATTTGGTGAAGAAGATAGGAATCTAAGACTTGGGCTTTGTACAGATGGGATGAATCCGTACAGGACATTGAGCAGCCAACATAGCACTTGGCCAGTCATGCTTGTTATATACAATCTTCCTCCCTGGATGTGTATGAAAAATAAGTACGTTATGTTGTCATTGTTGATATCGGGCCCTATACAACCCGAAAATGATATCGATGTTTATCTTGAACCTTTGATTGATGACTTAAAGAAACTTTGGGCTGAAGGTGTGATGACCTATGATGCTTCAGCAAGAGAGACATTTCGTTTGCACGCTATGTTGTTTTGCACTATTAATGACTTTCCAGCATATGGGAATTTGTCTGGATATAGTGTCAAAGGAGCTAAAGAGTGTCCTATATGTGAAGAAAACACTGATTCAATAAGACTAAAACATGGCGGCAAGACTGTATATCTTGGTCATCGAAGGTTTCTTTCAAAATTCCATCCGTATCGTAGGAAGCGCAAAGCATTCAATGAATGGAATGATGAACGGAGTGCACCTAAACCTATACCAGGGGATGTTGTTTATGAAAGAGTAAAAGACATTGTCAATGAATTTGGTAAGAAATCACAATGTAGTATGGCCACACGGAGTGACAATTCTTCATTCAAGAAGAAGTCAATATTTTGGGATCTTCCTTATTGGAGTTCTTTGACAGTCAGGCATTGTATCGATGTAATGCACGTTGAGAAAAATGTCTGTGATAGCATCATTGGTACTCTGTTAAATATACCATGTAAGACTAAAGATGGGATAAAATCCAGACTGGACCTACGTGAAATGGGAATAAGGTCAGAATTAACAGAATTACGTGAAATGGGTAGTAAAAGAACATACTTACCTCCCGCTTGTTACACGTTGTCTAGAAAGGAGAAGAAAACTTTTTGTGAATGCTTGGTAAATGTTAAGGTGCCACATGGTTACTCATCCAACATCCGTAGATTGGTATCAATGAAAGATCTGAAGTTGATAGGTCTTAAATCTCATGATTGTCACACTCTAATGCAACAAATATTACCCGTGGCAATTCGATCTATATTGACGAAGCATGTAAGGTTTGCAATTACCAGACTTTGTTTCTTTTTCAACAGTCTATGCAGTAAAGTTATTGACCCTGATACTCTCGATAATTTGCAAAGAGAAGTGGTTGTTACCCTATGTCAGCTTGAGATGTATTTCCCTCATTCGTTCTTTGATATCATGGTACATCTTGTTGTCCACTTGACTAGGGAGGTGAAAATGTTGGGACCAGTTTTCTTGCATTGGATGTATCCCTTTGAACGATACATGAGCGTTTTTAAAGGTGATGTTCGAAACCGTTATCGGCCTGAAGGGAGTATTATTGAAGGTTATGTGGAGAGAGAGGTTATGGATTTTTGCAATGACTTTCTCAGTGGTAATGACACTCCTGATAATGACAAGAATATTGAGGAGTGCAAAGGAATTTTGGGATCACGGGTGAAAGTAATCAACCGTGAGAAGTTGGAACAAGCTCACTTGTATATATTACATAATATGGATGAAGTGAGTGTTTATATCGAGGAACATACCAATTTCATAAAGAGACAACATCCTCGAGCAAGTTCAATGTGGCTTGCTAGAGAGCATAATAAGACTTTTACTAAGTGGTTTGAAGATAAAGTCTTACATCAACTATCTCAAACACCAAATGATATTACAGAAACTATCAAATGACTCGCCTTTAAAGAAAAACTGAATGTTATGTCTTATGAAGGGTTTGACATTAATGGATTCACATATTACACGAAGTGCCAAGATGATAAGAGTGTCATCCAAAATAGTGGGGTCACTCTTCAAGCGTCGACTATGTACTTTGCAAGTGCAAAGGATAAGAGTCCACGTGAAGCTAAAATTTCATATTACGGTGTCATTGAGGACATTTGGGAGTTTGACTACATCGATTTCAAAATTCCGCTCTTTAAATGTAATTGGGTAGATAACACCAAAGGAGTTATAGTGGATGAATTGGGTTTCACTTTGGTGAACTTTGAAAAGATTGGCGAGAAGGGTGAACCATTCATATTGGCATCACAGGCGAAACAAATATTCTATATCGATGATCCTGCGAATGATAAATGGTCGGTTGTTCTTCATGGTAAAAGACAATTCATTGAAGATCCTATAGATGAAGAACAGTACTATGATAAGTATGATGACTCCAGTCCATTCTCAGTTGGGTTGCCAACTCCACAAAATATTGAAGCTAATGATGACTTATATGTGCGCGGAGATCACAATGAAGGATTGTTAATTGATAAAAGATCACAATTTTAGAGACATGTATGTTTATACAAATGCTAAATGTTTGCCTTTTTCTAGTTAATACAAATGCTAAATGTTTGCCTTTTTCTAGTTAATACAAATGCTAAATGTTTTCCTTTTTAATGACATTTTCAGATGGCTGACCATGATGAGCATGATGTCCATGATGAGCATGAAGTCCATGATGAGCATGCTGTCCATGACGAGCATGGCGAGGATACCAATGTAAGTTCTAAAAACATATCCTGTATTTCTATAAAATTCATTATCTTCTAGTTATGTCATATATCCTATATTTCTATATTGGGCTAATTTAGTGTGTTTATTTTTGTCAAATTTTAGGTTGATGATGTACCTGTACCCACTGAAGCACTGGAGCAACTTGATGCCCAGCACCAAACACTTAACAAGAAAAGGGGCATCACTTTGTTGAAGAAGTTATTAGCGCTAAGTGGTAGTGGATCCAAATTGGTGGTGGAGTTTGATAATGGAGGAAATGCAATTGGAGTGAACCGCAATAATTTTGTAAACTATCTTGGGTGTACCACTCGGAGCCATTGTGGTGTTAAGTATGATAATTGGTATAAAGTTCCTCAAGGGAAAAAAGACTTGATATGGAAGGATTTATGCGTGAGTTATTATTATTTGCAATTTTATTTTGTAGATTACAAATTCTATTATTTGCAATTCTATTTTGGATACTAGTTAATAACATTTCTATTTTACAGAATCTGTTTGCAATGGATGAGAAGTTGCATCGTAAAAGTGTGATGCAACGCGCTGGAAAGATGCTTAGGAATTATAGGACAAATCTGAACAGAGAATACATAAAAGAGGGTGATAAGAAGAAGAAGTCAGCCCTTGAACAATGGAACTTCTTGGACAAAGAAGATTGGGACAATTTTGTTGCTTCAAGAAAATCTGAAGAATTCAAGGTATTAGGCGTCACTCCCAATTTAATTAATATACATTGTATTCACCTATTCAAGATTAACATTTAGTGCTACTAACCAAATCATTAATGTGCATACTAACTAGGCCCTCAGTGACGCACAAAAAGCAAGGCATGCACTGAATGTGCATGACCACACTATGGGTCCAAAAGGCTATGCAAGCGTTCGCCAAAGACTACAGGCGGAGTCTGCGGCTACTCAGCAGTCTGCTGCTACTCAGGAGTCTGCTCCTACTCAGGAGTCTGCCACACCCATGCCTCGCCATGATATCTGGATAGCTGGCAGGCAAAACAAGAAGGGTGAAATAAAGAAGCCTGTAACTGCTGAGGCGGCTGCAAAAATGGTAAAATACAACTCTTAGAGAAATTGTTTGAATATTGATTATTTGTGGTGTTAACTTACCAATTTCTGTTTATGGTGATTAGCGGGAGTTGCACGAGCAGAGGAAACAAGGCACGTTCATCCCTCAGGGCACAATGGATGAATTGACAGTTGCTCTGGGTAACCCAGAGCATCCTGGACGTGTTAGAGGTGCCAGCACTGGTGTTGGCATCAAAGCATTCTTTGGGCCATCCCAGTGCAAACCCAGAGCGGGACTTTCTCAAGAAGAGGTAACCTATTCTTTTTTTAGAATGTTACTGCAAAAGGAAATTCATTAATAAGAAGCTAATGTTTCTTTTATCCATGTATAGGAGAATAAGAGAGTTGAGGATTTAGTTGCTAAGAAGGTCAACGATGTAGTTGCTGAGAAGGTCAAGGAAGAATTGTTGCAGTGGCAGGCATCTCAGGCTTCCAATCAGCCTATGGCGACCCACTCTTCTCCTGATGCACAGACTGCGAGTAATCCTGGAGACCCATCGCCTAGCACGTCTGCTGTAAGTATTGTTTATGACATTGTAGCTAGTCTTTTCAAGATGATATGTTTTCAAGATTATATGTATATATGTATAACATTCTTTACGTAAATTAGTAGGCATTGAAGCCATGCCGCTTAAGAATGCAAGACTATGTTGTTGCAGAGGCGCAGGCTTACCAGTCCCTTCCTGGGGCAACGTTTCATGGGACTCCAATGCCGCAGGGCTACATTCGTGTGAGCCCGATACATGTATTACCTGATTGGAGGGAAGTTACGTTGCCATATGCCCACCCAGATATTGATACACTTGGTGAGGCAAAAGGCGGGGTCATATTGTGGCCCAAAGCAGATGTCGTCTACACGACTGAAATTGTAAGATAAATTTACATTGATTTAGATTGTTAATGTGTATATATGATGTCAACTGATCTGAAATTATATATACAGGTTAAAAAGAAGACACCAGGAGCACCTAGGCCTCCACCTCCACTTCCCGCATTACCAACTTGGGTTCCAACTGACCTAACATACCCGTTAGGTCCTGCTTGTAGGGGAATGGCATGTTGGCTACGGGCACATAATATACATTGCCCTATAATAGTTTCTTTAGATGCAGATTATGCAGGTCAATCATACGATAGCTCTTTATTTATACAAGATATTATTGAGCTGTTTATGTATGATTGGCTGAATACATCAATGATAGAGACATGGATAAGGTGAGATCTTGTTTATACATCCATATACCTTGTGTAAGATCCGGTGATCTGGTTTCTTATATATTAATGCATACGCCTATATGTTTTGCAGCTACTTAGTCGAAGATCATTGCAAACAATTTGCATTTGATCATGTGGGATTTTTGATTCCATCATTGATTAGTTTGGTAGCTAAAGACCCTGATAATGTTCAACAATATTGTATAGATGCTTTTACAATTTTTGGTCAACAAAAGAAGACGATAATAATAGCTCCATTCAATGTCAAGTAAGTTTACTTTATTTATAATTTGGACTTAAGAAAATTCCATTTTTATTTTGCATTTTGAGTTATTAATTGTTAACTTCTTACCTCTAGCAGTAGACATTGGGAGTTACTAGTTATTGTCCCCGTGACATTCACTGTTTATTATCTAGATCCTGCGGGGAGTACATTGAACACTAAAATTGGACACGTAATGAGAATGCCATTATTCTGGTGAGAAATATTTCATTTTTATATCCGTTAACATCTTTTATTACATTACTATTTACTTATGCAATTTATTGTGTTATATTAACATGTAGGGGTTTAGATGCATTCAAAAAGGCTGGAGGAACGGTCCCAAGGAAAAAGAACCATCCAATAAATTGGCAGAACGTACAAGTAAGTTCCCGACTCGAATATATATATTATTGATGTGAATTGTGCTTAGTTGTATTATTTTGTATGTTTCAATTTATGGTGTGCTACACAAGACAATGGCTGGGCATGCGCATACTATGTGATGCGATTTATGCAGTTGATTATCAAACATGCCGCATTGGACATCGATAGCATACATGAGGTATTATATATAGTCTCATTAGTTAGTATGAAATATATCAATCTTATTTTTATATCATTACTTATATATATACATCATTCTCTTTGCAGGTGTTTAAAACTGACCACACTATAGGTAAACGCTTAAAAAATATACATGCTCCATATACGATGGAAGCATTAAATGAAGTAAGAGAAGAATGGGAAAAAGCCATACAAGCAGTGGCAACTGTAAGATATAATTGGGATGTTGATAGCGATAATGAATGATACTTTGTAAATGAATATTTCTGAATGTTAATACATGTATTTGAATGTTTCTATATGTGTGAATGTCAGAATTGAATTGATGTCTGAATGTATGTACTTGTGTGAAATTTTCCTTGTGACTTTAGCAGGTTTGGGGCCTGTTTGTAGGCTGATATCAATGGATGTCGTAAACCTGCAGTTCAGAAAACTGAACTGCAGGTTCTCATCCTGCTGACCAGCCACAGCAGGCCTGCAAACTGATATGAAAAAAAAATAGAAATAGGCGTCAGTTATTTATAGAAAACCGTCAGCAAAGACCTACAGCGTCGATTTTTTTCAAAAAACCGACGCCCGATGTGGCCAAAGCAGTCCTGGAAATGGCGTCGGATATTCGTATCAAACCGACGCCTATTTAATCTATAGGCGTCGGTCTTTTGGTATATAACCGACATCAAAAGTGTTCGCGCCACAGAAAATGGCATCATCTAGGGAACTTTATGCGTCGGTTATCTACTAAAAGACCGACACTATATTCCATATAGGCGTCGGTTGTTTAGTAAATAACCGACGCAGAAAGTGCCCTAGATGACGCCGTTTTCTGTGGCACGAACCCTTTTGGCGTCGGTCATCTACTAAACGACCGACGCCTATAGATTAAATAGGCGTCGGTTAAAAAACCGACGCCGAAGTGTTTGACCTTTAGCGGCGCCCACATAGGCGTCGGTCGGAAACCGACGCCAAATGGGGTTAAACGACCGACGCCAAAGGCCATTTCTGTAGTAGTGCACATACCTGTCAGGCTGATTTGAGACATAATTAATGCAATCAATGCAAGAAATCCAATAGGAAAGCAAGCACACAAAGAGATCCTGAAATAACATACAATTCCTTTTTATCAAAATCTATCCAAACCATCTTGCTTCATATGGTTTCTATTCCTTTTTAGGATTTCTACCTCTTTTTAGGGTTTCACTTGTAATTAGGGTTTTGCCTCCACTCTTATCATAAACCCTAATTCAAAAAAACTATACAAAAACCTTAAATTTCTCATCTTATCACTCCTAATAGGCATAGGATCATTATTTAGTAACATATTTCCATAATTCGAATTAAACACAGTTTGTCTCCTTTTTACTCTAAATTAGTCAACTTTTCATGTAAAACATATTGAAAATCAACTTTGATATCCAGCACGTTAATACTTCTCAAATTAACCTATTAAACCTCAAAGATTCATCCTTTATACTCAATTGGGGTTTCTTAGGTTTCTTATTCACAAAACCCTAATCATATCAATTATCTTCATTAAGGATTCTATAATCCAAACTATGTTCAAGAATCGTTATATTCCAGTTGTATACTTGCAATTTCAGATTATGACCACTAAAACTCATATTTTCTTGAATTAGGGTTTTTAGTCCATTAAACCATGTACATGGTCATAAAAACCCTAAAACCAACATACTAATCATCCTTTTATGATTTTACCCTTTGTCTTACTCTTAATAGGTTAAAATTGATCAAAAACATATAAAAGATTCATCATGATTGTTTTTATATATTTCTAGGGTTTTTTCTACCAATTAATGCATTAAAAGATGTAAAACCCTATACGATTTGAGTTTCAAGCCAAAATAGGCTTCAAATATAATTTCTTTGTGTTCTTCTCGTTATGAGGATAAATTTTCATATATAACACTTTGATATACAAGTTACAAATCTTTTCCTATGATTTTTGCAAGTTGATTACTTTTAAGATAATAAGAAAGTGACACATCAACCAAACGAGACTTACTGCATCATCCACACATATTGGTTGATTACTTTTCTACCCTCGCTGCCTTCTCACGGCTGTTGGGGGTAGGGGAGTCTTTTCTCCCTTGCTCGTCTTCCTCCTCTTCTTTCTCGACGCAGAGACATGGAAGGTCAACCCAGGTGCTGACTTCCATCGGTAGGCCTCCTTCCTTGCTCCAAGTCAGTCCTCCGCCTCCACCCATCCCAACCGAACTCATATGTGGTCTCAATTGCTCCAGCCGTGGTCATTGTTGCTGAGACGACACGAGGGGCCTCCGACTGCAAGCCAAGGAGGTCCGGGGTTCGAGAGAGGTCCGAGAGGGGGAAATTGGTGGTTGGCACTCGGTCTGTAGATCCTATAGCATCTCGCGGAGTTGTGCATAGTCTCACAAAGGGGTGAAACCTCCTTTTATAGCCCGTGGCTATGGCACACAGCCGACGAGAACACCTGTTTTTAGGGGATTCTTCTGGACACCCCCAAGACAGGCAAAACCTAGGGTAGGCATGGCTGCAAAGATCTCACGAAACCAACTGAATGGTTACCAAGTTTGCTTGTGCACTCAAGTGAAAGAAATTCACTTTGGAAAACTTTGTTCCACGTTTCAAATTTTCCTTATCTGTCGTGAGGTAGGTGATGATCTCCTGATCATCGAATCTCAATCCCACGGTCATAAGCTCACACAATCCATTCATTTTAGGGATTTTCAAAAATCCATAATTCTTAAACTGTACATTCAAATAATCCTAAATTTTGAGGGAATCTTATTAATGACTTAATATATTATCTTGCCAAATTTGAGTTTATTATCTAAAGAAATCATGTCCTTTTATTTAGTTGCAAGTTATCCCTTAAATATATATATCTCACACATTTTCTCTTTCCTTTGTTATTAAATAATTATCTTGAATTCCTTGGACCTTAAGGAACCTTAAGATTTCGTAATCCCCTTTTTGAAGGATTCTTATTATCCTTGTACATGCATTCATGTCCATTATTTCTCATTATCTTACTTATTCTTTTATTAAAAGATTTCTTTTCAAGGATTTCTCTTTATCCTTTATTTCCTTTTTCCTATTTTCCTATTTCTTCTTTTAGAAAACATATGTAAACGAAATTTGTTCAATTGTGGCCATTAATGCCACTTCTATATATTTGCAACTATTTTTCATAAATATTTTGCTTAATATCCATTATCTTGTATCTTTTTCTATTATTTGGACTTTTAATCTTTTCTTCTCTTTTATATCCTTTATTGGAAAAATATAATAATAGGAACCACGAAATTCCTATCAAAAGGGAGTTTTGCAAAGAAACCCCATCTTTGAAGCAAAGCATGCAACCTTTTCAATTAAGTCCAAATTCATAAAATCATTACATTTCAATTATGAAAATACATGAAAAAATGAGGTTGTAACATCCTTCCCCTCTTTGAAGAATTTAGCCCTCAAAATTCCACCAAATATATAAAAAATTCAGGAAAAGACTTTTCCATATCCATCATTGGCCCCTATGTGGCTTTACCCTATCCATGGAGCTTCCAAAGAACCTTTATCATCACATATTCTTTTCTCTGAGTTCTTTCACCTTGGAATTTATAATCCTCACAGGTGACTCAGGTCATTTCAACCTCCCTTGGGGCTCACTAGGTTCATTGCTCAGCACATGGCCTGGGTTCCTTACATAGTGCTTTGAATTGGACACATGGAACTCATCACACATCACATTATCCTGAGTGCTAAGAGTAAACTTAAGAATCTCCACCAATCCATCTCAAATGGACCCATGTATTGGGGACTCATCTGTCTCAGCTCTAGCTCAGTGGGGTTGGATTTTCATATCACATATTCTCCCACAGTGTACTGCACGTCAGTCGACTTTGCATTAGCTCATGACTCATGTCACCCATGGGCTCTCTTTTAGACATTGCATGATAAAAGTGACTTCACCTGCACACACTGTGGTCCTTTTCTGACCTTCGTGAGGTCCCTTCACCAACATCATCTTAATGAAGTGGTAACCGACACAACCTCTCTTACAGAGCTTCTTATATCCTGATACTGGCTATGGTGACTATCATCACAGCTTTCATAGGACGAGAAGTGTCCCCATATATCACCCTGAGCAAGCACATATGCTCTCATCTGAACCTCTAGTCTGGATCATGCTAACATCAGTTAGGGGTGATAAGTTGTACTAACTTCGAGTTCTTCATGTATCTACTTCCATCTCATGGAAGTGAATCTTTGGGTCATACTTAAGAACCTTTGAACTCACATCAAGGTGTAGTTGAGCCATCTCTCTCTCTTATATGTAGTTCAACTAGATCTATCCCTTGACATCACTCTCTCTTTCTCTTAGATCATGTCATCTAGGTAAGACAATCTACCATAACCCATATTGCGTCCTGACCTTCCTTGGTCCAGGGGAGACTTACCACAACATCCACAGTGATGAACTCCCATTCCCTCTCGGGGGCTCTTTATCCTCTATATCAACTCAATGGGTTATTGGTATTCATCCTTCACCCCTTGACATGCATGGCGATAAGCCACATGCAACTCCATACACTTCTTAGGCATCCAAAGTACTACTACCACCTATTATCTTAGCAGTAACACAATATATGGTGAACTTCAAATCATGATCTCCTGTATTTCATGATTCCTTAAGGTTGATTCCTCAGAAACCCTAAAACACTCTGGTCCTGGGTTTCATCACCTTCTTTTCCAGAGAAGTGCATTTGAAGTTCTACAACCAACCTTTTATCGCATCAAGGCCTAGGTTGGCTAACCAAACAACCACTAACTTGATGAACTAATCTTGTTACATATAAGTGTTAGCCAAACATATCTCCTTTTTCAAACCTAGGGCTAACCTAACAACCTCTTCTAGTCTCTAGCTAAACTAGGCTACTGCATCTCAACCAGAGCATCCATTACCACCTCACATCCTTATGTATAAGATATTGTTGAAGACATACAACTCCCTGTATTCCACTTATCATCTCATCTCGGACTCTAAGTCTACCTTCATAAAGGGAACTCAGAGCTCATTCTCTTGGTTATCGAACTCTACCTTGTATAATTCATATGTTCCAATATCTCATGATAAAAACATCCTCATAAAATGACTACCTTGATTCTCTTGGTGTTTGTACAACATCCACACATCGTACATTCCACAAGGGTATGTTATTATCTCCATCGTCATGCATCATACAAACATTTCCACTCACTTTATCTTTATCCCTGGTGTATGGTATGCATACTTTCCTATCTCTCACTCCCATAACAAGAGGAAATAAGCATTTGGTGGCCGTCCAAACACAACGTTCTTCCTATTCCAAGAGTAGAGATGGTACATCCCACATTGCCAGTACACCTTCACATCTAAGTTGAAACGTGCAACATATAAACATCTCAATATCAAGGTTACTTCCATGGAAAGCTGGTCTCAAACCCACTTGGGTCATCACACCATCCTTGGTCATCTCGTCTCGCTCTGTAGGGTGTTGACACTTTTAGGGTCATCCCTCTTTCCTATTCATCAGAGAGTGCCCTCCTCATCTTCCCTTTGGGTCCCATGAGTTCATGAAGGTGATCAATCTCCTAACCCATGGTCCTCAGTGTGACACACCATTCAAACAAAATGTTATTAACTATGCGGAAGTGATTAATTAGCAACAGAATTACTAAAAATCACTAATTTTTTTTAAACTTTTGGTAAAGAGATCCTCAAAAGGTAAAACTCTTTTATAAAGAAACATGTTAAGTTATTTAAAACTTATTCATCAGTACATCTCTATATTATCTCATCTCGAGAGTCATAACACTAACTGCCTTTGTTGCATACAACTCATAAAAACATAATTAACTAATGCGGAAACGTTCACTAAGCATCGAATTACCAAAAATCACTAAAAATTTAAACCTTTTTATCAATGGATCCATCAAAGGAAAACTTTCTCACATAGAACCAAAGTAACAGAATTACATTCTTGTTCAAAGGTACATATTCTGTATCATCTCCTTTTGAGAACTACAAGCATTAGTTGTCATGTCAAACTAAACACATGCAGTATAAAATCTCGAGGCACTAAGCCAAAATCTCAAAAGCACTAACTACTACTCCGAGGACTTGAGAGTACAGAGACAACACATATGACTTTATGTACATCTATACAAGGCATAACAGCCAGTGTCTCCACCTGAGACTTCACTTCTATCCCTACTACTGTTGTTGATGTCTTTCTCCTACTGAAGGATTTCTGCCTCCTCGCCCGCATCCACCTAAAAATGTGATTCCCACGGGGGTGAGACAATTGTAAATTGCCCCAGCGAGAGATATAACTCTCCACCAGAAACATTATTATTGTAGCTTAAGAAGATAAATATGCACATAGGAATCATATTTGATTGACATCAACTAATTCAATGTCTAACAAATTAGAATATTATTCTTATCTAAAACATTGCAGCTATAACTTGAAAGAGCCTCATGTCACTTATTCACTAAGGAATATAAAGAACATATATAACATTTACTCACTTCAGAATCATTACCACAACATTAACTCTCTTCAAGTTTAGGTCATATATCTAAAGCCTGGCATTGTCATTGGGGAGTCATGGCCTGTAGCCATACTCTTTTCACAAAGTGTTGGGATCTTAGTCCCTCAACTCATAAAGTACATTTCCACTTCTTAATAAGTTCATTATCATGATTATAGAATTTGTGTATTTGAACCCATAACTCACCATAGAACACTTGTTACCACTTATTAGGTTACTTCATACCTTCATATCATCCGACCAAGGACATTATAAATCTTGCTACCCAAAGTTCAATGATTCTTACTACACAAAGCATATGAAGGCTTATAAAGCCTATAAAACATTCTCAATAAACAAACACCATAGCCCATACCTGGCTATGCATCTCATCTCATCATCCATGCATGATTAGTATTCATGATAACAATTATAATGCTTTGAAATCAGTATCATACAACATTAAGTAGTATCACTATTCCCTTTTTAGGGTTCATGATTTCTCTTTCACATCAGTACCATACAAACACTAAGTACTACCACTATTCCCTCTTTAGGGTTCATGGTATCTCTTTTATATCACCACTATACAAAACAAGGGTTATCTTATTACATTCATAACTCATCAATTTGTATTAGGATTACTCTGTGTTAAGACTTCACATAGCATCATCTTGTACTAGGGTTTCACATAGCATTACCCTATATTAGGGTTCACATAGCATTAACTTATGTTAGGGTTTCACATAGCATTACCCTATATTAGGGATTCACATAGCAAGGAATCAATATGAATAACATAAGTATTCAATCATACTTATTTATTCTCATCATTCATCATTGAATGTATATCAACACAAAGTATGAGTTTATCTCTCATCTTTATCATAATATGATTGTATCATGGTCTATTGATTTGGATTAACCTTTTCATAAGGCATGTTAGCCTACATTCAACAGGGTGCATTACATCTCAATGTTACCATTGACATGACACATCTCATGTGTCATTTATCCAATTGCATTTGGACTTATAACACATCAAGGTATAGAAATATTGGAGAGTTGGATGTGATATCTATCATATCTTGATGTATCACTTCCCTCAACACCTTTATCTTACTTGAGTTTATACACTTAGCTTGTATTAGGGTATTCCCCATCCTAATACTTTATGCACTAGTTCATCACATTTATCATGTAAGGTATTGGTCATTAGTCACTCACTTAGATTATACAATCGTTGCCAATACTATGGACTCATCCTTGAGTTAGGAACTATTAATATAAGGATATCCATCATAAACCTTTCTAGGGGTTACATTTGTCATAACATTAATCACTATTCCATTATTAGGAATATTATTCTCCATATTTATAACTTGAGGATTCACAAAGCATATTCCATCCATTAATGGATTTCACATATTATTACTCTTCAATAGAGTTTCATATAAGCATCCTTCTATATCAGGGTTTCACCTAGTATTATGTGAAATTAAGATTTCACAATACATCACCCAGTGCTAGGTCTTCACATAGGATTAGTGGCACTACCCTATATTAGGGTTTCATGCAGCTTACCCCATTTTAGGGATTAAGGTTTTCTATTCACATCCAAGTAAGGTTTCTCTTACCTCATACCCAAATTAGGGTTAGGATGTACAATTCCCATTAAATTAGGGTTTCCTTCATTGTTACACTCAGTTAGGGTTACATCATCACCCTGGATTTATGACAACACTCAGCTTTGCCGTAGATTAGTGTTTCACACGTAGCTTTGTTCTAATTAGGGTTTCACACATAGCATTTCTCTAATTAGGGTTTCACACATAGCTTTTCTCTAATTAGGGTTTCACACATAGCATTGCTCTAATTAGGGTTTCACACATAGCTTTTCTCTAATTAGGGTTTCACACATAGCTTTGCTCTAATTAGGGTGTCACACATAACATTGCTCTAATTAGGGTTTCATGATCTCATTATTATGGATCAACCCTTATCACATAGTTTACTCATAATGAGAGATTTAGGGCTCAATTATATAAGCATTCATCTTTCTCATTCTCTCTCATCCTCTTTAGGATGTTAACTACTCCAAGATTAATCTAGGTCAACTCTTCACTTTAGTACACATAGCTAGGGTTAACCTTCACAATCATCATAGGTCTAAATCTTTAATAATCATGTAGTTGATTGACCTTTGATCATATTAGATGTACAAATGGTCTAATCAATTAAACCATCAATTATATAAGGAATTCAAAAGAATTGACCAATTAAACTTTCAATTCCACAAAGTGATCAATTGGGTTAACCATTGAAATCTTCAATTGCATTAAGTATCTAAATAGGTTCAACATATTGGACCTTCAATTACAAGAGATATTCAAATGGATTAACCATGTTGATCTTCATAAAGTTAATTACTTATACCCTCAATGATCTTGGTTCTCATACATCAATCGGTTGAAAACCAATTGAACAAGTTATACTTGAAAACAAATGGACAAAGTAGTATTGGAACCATTTGCACTTTGGGTCTCCAAACGGTTTGAGATCGTTTGGTCCCAAATGGTCTTGAGACCATTTGGACCCAAATGGTCTTGAGACCGTTTGGACCCAAATGGTCTTGAGACCGCTTGGACCCAAACGGTCTTGAGACCGTTTGGTTCAAACCTTCTCAAAACTGCATGGACCAAAAAGGTACTTCAACACTTAATCGATTCAATGTTTCAATCCATGGACCAATTATAAATTGAATCACTAAAGCATTCATCAATTGGACCACTGAATCACCATTCAATTAGACCTTCAATTTAGGTTTTTGAACCCAATTGAAGTAGGTTTGATAATCAAGAAACCATCACTTAGGGTTTGAAATCGAGGATCCATCAATGGTTGACATTGTGGAACCAAATCAATTGAAATCAATGAAGTATCATCATCACATGATATGACCTGAACTAAAATGGTATTGAATGACCACCAAACGGTATTGAGACCATTTTGTTGATCTCCAAACGGTCTTGAGACCATTTTCCCATTCCATCATTAAAAACCATGGCATCCAATTAGGGTTTTGGACCATTGGATTGATTATCAAATCAGCACTTAGTTGCAATTCAATTTGGTACCTTTGGACCTTCAAACACTTAGCCATACTTTACCCTAGACCTCCAAACGGTCTTGGGTGACCCCCAAATGGTCTTGAGACCGTTTTGGTGATCCCAAAATGGTTTTGAAACCGTTTGGGTCAATCAACCCAAAACAACATCTCAATCAATTTCAAAATCAGCACTTAGCCGATTAGGGTTTGCAATTAAGGAATCAATCACATTTGAAACCATCAAGGTCAACCAATTGGAACCATTGGATCAATATCCAAGTACCACAAAATATATCTTCAAACGGTCAACCATATCAAATGATCAACCATTCCAAACAGTTTGGAACTCAAACCACCAAACGATTTGCAAACCGTTTGGTCACCAAACGATTTGGTGAAACTGTTTGGACGCAACATTGAAACCATTTGCCCTAGATATTTGCGGAGGTGTGTGCTTATGATGATGTCATCATCATCAAGATCCAAACTCACGAAATCTACTGTGATTACCATGGAGATTGCATCAATCAACCAAACTTAATTTTGGAAATGTAGAAATGATCACCAATTGATAAGGAATTGATTGCAATAATAAAATTAAGGGTTCAAGTTATAAAACCCACCTCCAATTGAGCTACAAAGCTCCAAGATCATGGAAAAAATGGTGTATGAAACTCCTTTCACAATTCCAAGGGTCGTCCTCAAGCTTTGAGTGAAAAGAATTGGTTAGAATAGAAGTGGGCATCAAGATATGAAGAATTCATGCATTGATTTTCGATTTTCACCATGGATTCAAGGTGAAAGGAGGTCAAGAACCTTACCAACAGGTTGGGGGTCGTCCTCCTGATCCCCCACAGCTCCTTGGTCGTTTTCCAAGCAAGGGGAAATAAAGGAATCCGGAAAAGCCTTTGTTTTGGCTTGGAAAATGTACTTTTATAAGAAAATTGATGAGAGAGAAAATACTTTATAAAAGTCTTTTTATTCCAAAATTGTTGCCACCACTTCCCCATTGGTTTGTTGCATGAAAGGGCATCTATATCCCCACAGAACTCTCTTCTATTATCCATAAATTAAGGGAAAAGAAATTAAGCACCTTAACCCTTATAATAAGAATATCCATATTTGAGTGGAAATTCTTTTTCTTATAATAATGTTGAGTGGAATTTCACCTCCTTAGGATATGCTTGTGCCTTTGCAAGGATTTAATCGCATCCACACACATCTGAATCCAACCATTTTAATTTTGGTTGAAGGCCCTTTAATTAATACATTCATTTTTGCCCTAAATTGAATTAGGGTTTCACTTAGGATTAAATCTTGATTATTTTAATATCAAGATTCTCTCTCCTCCAACTTAATTCAAATGAGGCGCCCCTCTCATTATCTTTACTCCACATGTTGCCAAGAAGAATTAGGGACCTTGTTGAAGTGGTAATTTGCATATTGAATCCTAGGTTTTGGGTAAATTGCACATTACACCAAAACTAGGTTTTAATGCACAAGGATTTCTTTACAAGCTTAATCTTGGTGCCCAAGCTTGTGAAAACCATACCACTACATCATATTCATTATTATGATGTCTCAACATCAGAGGAACATTTTATCATGTGCAATTTGCAAGTTAACCCCTCAACTTGAGTAATTTGCACTTTAGTCCAAAATAAGCAAACATTGCTTCAACATTGTTCAAACATGACTAAAATTGAAACATAAGTTTCTCATGAGCCCTAAATACTTTTCCGAAGATAAAATCAAGTATTTACTCAACCTTATTAGGCAAAACATCTAGGGTTAACACATAACTCAGGTCAGGGATTTTACAACCTTGTTAAACTGTACATGAGCAGTATACAAAAATCTCGAGGCGTTACGCCAAAAATCTCAGATCTATATTAAAACATCTAATGACTCCTAGGACCTGAGAGTACAGAGACGACACATAGGACTATCTATATACAAGACCTAAGAGACAGTGATTCCACCTGTGGATCACTGGTGTCCTTGATGTTGCAGCTGCTGCTGTTGTTGTAGCTGCTCACCCACTGATGGGTTTCTCCTTCCTCGGCGTCTACCTAAAAAGTTGAATCCCACGAGGGTGAGACAATTGGAAATTGTCCCAGTGAGAGTTATAACTCTTTGCCAGAAGTATTGTTATTGCAAATAATAGAATAGTACTGAACAATAGGATTATAAATATTCAACAGTAGGTAAATCATTGAATAACTAAATAAAGCAGTATTCTTTATACAATCATTTCAATTATAACTTGATTGAATAGCAAGTCATTCATTTAATAAGGAATATGAAGAACATGTACATTATTTGTCCAAATAGGACTTAATAAACAATGTATCATCAATCATTGTTTCTCGTAGTTCAACCTAAGCAAATATGCTACACGGTTGATTACATTTTACAAACATACTTATGCCCTGAGGAGATGAGGTATACCACTCATACTCCAACCGTCCACTATGAAGTCGAAATCGGTACCATACATAGGTCATCAGAAGAGCTGGATTTCTATGACCTCATCTTCCTCAGTCCATATGAGGAGAAACATGCATGACATCTTGTGTATCTGCTATAATAGCTTTCCAGGGTATTCTGGCAACTTCACTATTAGAGTTACAGTGGCATGCTGTACTCTCTTCGCAATCAAGGGATTTCTTATATCTCACATCGATTCGGCATTAACAACATCATCGGGAGATTAGTGATACATCATCCCGACATATACATATAATGAAGGATTGAGAGATTAAATGTTTATCTCACATCAATTCCTTCATTAGGACGTAAAGATATTCACGTCCATAACCCCCACATACTCAAAAGTATGCTCTCCAGGAGTTCCCTTAGGAAATCCTATTTCACCATCACCTAACTTCTGACGATGATGGATCTATGGTCAGGGCTCTACATGATATCATTATACTTGATTATGTAAGTATATTAAAACATTCTTTTAGCATCAGGCATGTTTTCAAACATAAACCATTAAGACCATTACTATAAAGAAAGAGTACTATTTGAATCATGTTCAATTCACAGCTTTATCAACATTGGGATCTCAATCCCCTATCAATTCATCATCATGATCCAAGAATATGGGTTTTCAACCCTTAGATCATCAAATCACTTGTCACCACTTTAACAGGTAACTCAATGCCATTAAGTCATTTAACAGTGTAAACATAATAGTAGCATTGCAGGTATTTCATATGACTCATACAACCTGCCAATCGCATTTGTTACCTTTCAATAGGCAACATTGCATATTATTGCTTACAAGGCTTATTAAATACTTTTTAATGAAAAAAGCATCATAGCTCTTACCTAGCTATATTCAATATTTCATAAGACCTACAAGATTAGCACAGATGATAATAGGTACATCAATTTCATATCAGGATATTACAAAATAAAGATAATTTCACTATTCAAGGGTTGCACCAATACCCCCTTACTAGGGTTACGGTTTCCCTATTCAATTCAATTAGGGTTAACCAACCCCTTATCTCAAATAGGAATAGTGATTCCTCATTTCATTATCCAATCATAGAGCTTCATGCTGTAAAGCATAACTCCAGATTAGGGTTTCATACATTTATTCACTTTAATTGGAATTAGGGTTTACTATTCACATACCCTGATTTACGGTTTACTATTCACAAACCTTGATTTAGGGTTTATCATGTCATTATTATGAATTAGGATCACATCATAACCATACATTAGAGATACTCCCATTATTATCCTCAATTTAGGGTTAAGATTCATTAATCATCATAATTAGGGTTTTCATGATCTCACTAACATGGATCATACCTTAAATAGATATTCATTCATATCAGAAGTCTTTTATTTGATTAGAATTCATAAAAAGAATCTTCTCTCTCTCATCCTCTATAGGATGATGTTTACTTCAGCCTTGATTAGGTTAAGTAACTTAATCATGAAAGAGATTAACTTCGTGGTCTATATCATTATCATTATAATCATTAGGGTTTAATTACTTCATGGATCTCAATCACACTATCCCATTAAGGTACAAATACCATGATAACCTTTGATTACATCATGAATTAATTAACTAATCACTTTGTTCTTTCATCTCCTGAAGTACCCATGAGATTTAGGTTAAACATCCACCAAACAATCTTGGGCCTTAAGGCATCAAACGATCTTAACCAACTTTGACCTCAAATGGTCTTGCACACTAAACCTCCAAACGGTATAAGACCATTTGGACCGTCATGCGGTCTTGGTCTGCCCTTGAGACCGTTTGGTAAAGTAGACCTCCAAGACCGTTTGCTAAAGTTAGCGGTGAAGACCGTTTGGTCAAGTTTGACTTTTGAAACCGCATGACTTCAACCAGTTTTGAAATCGCATGCACTCAACCGATTTTGAAACCGCATGAAACTAAACAGTTTGGGATTGTTTGAACCTCAATTGATCATCAATTAGGGCCTGATTCAATTGGATTAGGGTTTGGAATCGACAACCCTTCAACATAATTCAATGTGAGTCTAATTGATTTGAACCCATTGAACCATCATCCAATTTGGTCATGGTCTGACCCCAAACGGTCTTGGGATCGTTTGGATGTCCTCCAAATGGTCTTCAGACCATTTTCTGAAGTCAACATCAAAAACTAACTCAACCAATTAAGGTTTGGATCATTGGATTGATCACTAGGTCAACAATTGATTGCACGTCAACTTGTTACCTTTAGATCTTCAACCACTTAACCATAGTCAACCCTAGACCTCCAAACGGTCTTGGGTGACCCACAAATGGTCTAGGGATTGTTTGGATATCCTAAAAATGGTATTGAGACCATTTTCCCATCACTTCATAAAAAACCATGTCATTTATTTAGGGTTTGGATCCTAGGATTGGTCACCAAATCAGCAATTAATTACACATCACCTTGATACCTTTGGTGCTTCAATTGGTCAACCACGCTTAACCCTACACCTCCAAATGTTCTTGGGTCACCAAACGGTCTTGATACCGTTTGGGTGATCCCCAAACAGCTTTGGAACCGTTTGGGTCACTCAACCAAAAATTCAACATTATTCAATTATCAAAAACAACAATTAACCCGATTAAGGTTTAGAGGGTTGATGGACCTTTAATTGGTGAATCACTTGGAATTAATTGATTATTATTGGTAGGTGATTAGTCTACATTATTCTCAACAGACCTACAAATGTTCAATGACTGGTCAACACTTCCAAATGGTTTGAAACCATTTCCCTCCATGCGGTTTGATGAAACCGTTTGCTATCAAATGGTTTGAAACCGTTTGCTCCCAAACGGTTTGGGAAACCGTTTGAGCAAAGATTGGAGACCTTTTACTAAAGTAAATTCTTGGATAAACATAAAAATTAATGCCACCTTCGTTTACCTCTGTCCAAGCAAGAACAAGGGCTGTTCTTTATAGAATTGATAGCAAGAACACAAGAGTAGTAAAAGAAGAAGAATTAACCAACGATTTTAGGAGAGAAGGATGTATTAGCAAAGATTAAGGGTTAGAGTTATCAAACCCGCCTCTAGCACTGATCCAAAGCTCCAAGATCCGTAGCTTTAATGGTGGTTTGAGCTCCAGCAATTGTCCAAGGTTCATTCTTCACTTTTTGGATGAACAAGATGGCTAGAAGAGGAAAATCGTGTGAAGAAAACCAATAATCCAACCTTGTTTTATGGTTTCCACCATGAATTCGAGGTAGGAGATGATCCAAACTTACCAACAGGTTTGATCATCCTCCCTCTACTCAAGAGCTCCTCCTTGGTCAGTCAAATCAAGGTGAAGAAGACAAGAACTAAGGGAAATGATCCTTTGTGTTGTTGGAAAAGATACATATATATATATATATTTATGGGTTTTTCAAGGAAAATGGAAAAAGAGTATTATTTCCTTTTATCTCCCAAACATATCCACCAAGGCTTTCTCCATTCTTTGGATATGTGGCCACCTTCTATGACCATGCAAAAGTCTTCCATTATCCAAGGTTTAAAGGAAAAGGACCAATCATCTTAAAGAGTTATGTGTTAATATCCATCCTTATGGGATATTGCTTAATATATAATTAGTGTCAGTGAATTTCACTTCTACCATGATCTTTTTGGTTCCCAATCATGAATAAAGCTCGTCCAAACTATTGCAAACACATCCTCCAACTTTTCATTGAAGGGCTCCATAATTACTTTATTTCTTTTTACATTAAATTGTATAAAAGAGCCATTTGTGCTTATTTCAATATCAAAATTCTTTCTTCTCCAAGATAATTCACATGAGGCTCCCTTCTCATTTTCTTTGCTCTAATTGATTCCAAGAAACATGAGAGACCCTCTATAAGTGATATTTTTCATATTGAACCCTCAGTTTTGGGTAAATTTGACATTACACCAAAATTGGGTTTTAAAGCACAAGGATTGCTCTACAAGCTATATCTTGGTGCTCAAGCTTGTGGAATCCATAACACTTCATAATATTCATTATTATGATGTCTCATCATTTGAGGAACATCTTAGCATGTGCAAATTGCAAATAAACCCATTTTCTTGGGTAATTTGCACTTTAGTCCAAAGTTAACAAAACAATGTTTCAACATTATGCAAAAGGGACTGAAATTAAAATATAAGTTCCTCAAAAAGCCTTAATTACTTTTCAAGAAGTAAAAGGAAGCATCTAATCAACTTTATTAGGAAAAACACCTAGGGTTAGTACATAACCCAGGTCAGGGATGTTACACTCAGACAATGATAAATGTTACCACCCGACCATATGGTCATGTGCAACTATGGAATTAGGCAACTCCTACTCTCATCAGTCTTATCCCTACATGATCCTAGGATGGACTTAGGATTCTAACATTGTACATATCTAACTTGAAACCTTACCCAAGTCTCCATCATCTCTCATGGAGTTCATGGTCTGACTTATGTCCTTTCATAGGGGTCATGGTGACCTATCTACCTTGGTCAGGACCCATACCAGTTACCTCCATGGTAACACATCCACATGCACACAGAGATGATCATCTATGGGTCTACATGTTCACTCTTATACTATGTACTCTCCACTTAGCTTCTCAAAATTCTATGAGACCTCTTAGGGTTTCCTCAAACCCAACCAAAAGCTGGTATACACCCTACAAAAGGGTCCCTATCCTAGGATGAAACTACATCTTGATAACAAAGGTCACCACATCCTTATGTCCAGGGTTTACCTTCACATTAGCATGCTTAGCCCTAGCAAGCTACTAAGGCACATAGCTAACAAGAATACCACCTTCTAAACCATGCTAGGTCTCCATGGTAGGTCCTACTTGTTTCTATTCGTTCACATTGGAGCATCATCATACCTGCCCATGTCACCAACTTATAGGCGAGGGGTTCATCAAACATACACCTTAACCAAGGGGTTTCCTTTTCCTCCAAACATGAGGGGTGCCATTCTCAAATCTATGGAAACTCAAATCTCATCATGAGCATCAGGTACACCCAGCACTACTACTTCCCCTCTTAGGTCTAGGAACCCTAGGTTCACTTTTTTGATGTCCAACTGCATTATCAACCTTGTAACCACGTACCAAGCATGTACAAGGTATGACATGCACTTCCTATTATCATTCCCTTTCAACAACACCTCTGAGTGGAGTTCTCCTCAAGGACAACCGACTAGGCATAAGGTCTCACAACTTGTTACTAAACCTTTTTAGGGTCTAAGTAACTCTTCTTCCTAACCCTAGAAGGTAAACACCTATACCATGGGCACATAGGTACCAGCGACCTCATCCTCCCTCTAGGGTTTTGGTTCCTATAAAGGCAACCAAGATACCATCAACCTCCACGGATCATGCATGAGGCAACCTCAACCATCAATTTAGGTCGCATCATCCTCAACTCCCCACTGTTCCTCATATCTTAGAGTCTAAGCTTCCAACCTTCTTTCTTGGGCCCTTCTCTCTCTCTCTAGAGCTAACCCCACAACCAACCTTACTACTAGAGGTCCTCCCTCCATGAAGGTGGATCAAGTTCACAAGCATACCCCTACATGGGTGAAACCTATGTTCAAAGTTATGTTTGCTAAAGATGATCCATAACTCTTTATGCTTATCTCATAAGCTATCCATCATGCCTTTCTGGACAGGGTTTTAACCTACTACCAGCACTACTGACGTACTCAAGGTACATATTATACCATGCTCATATCAACCCATATGGTTTCTATAGGTTCTTCACTAACCTCATCAATGAAGGAGTCATCCTTCACCCTAACATGTACAACCCTACCAGGGTTGGGTCCCCAAAAGTTACTAGGTCAGTCACCCTCACATGGCTCAAAATATCATAGGGATTTAAAACTTCCATCTCATCATGCCATCTCTCTCTAACCACCACTTAGGGTTAGGGTTAGCATCATCCTCATAAGATGTGCCAGGTCTCTACCTATAATGGAGGTCTCTACCTCCAAGTCTAAGTCTCTCTACTCATCCTCCTGACAAGAAGGTCTAACCTCAGGTCTCTCCTGAGGGCATGACAACACATGTCATACAACCTAAGCATGCAACTAATCTTTAGTTTATGCTTAACTATTAATATTATGTCCATGACATCTTATTTAAATGCTTTTAATTAATTTGGTGGAGGATTCTTTAACCTTATTATACATACCCTGACCTCAAGAGGGTGAGGAAGAGAGAGAAAACCCCTAAACCTTAATATCTTAAAAAAATTAGGGTTGAGAAGGGACAAAAATAGATGAGAGAGTCCTAAAGGTATCGTATTTTGAGTCAAATCCTAAGACATTACGCAGACAGTCACACAGATCTAGGAGTCCTTGTATTCTGACTAGCATTGCGGAGGAAAATCTTGCCAGCTCCCAGGTGTGATCCTTTTCTAGACACCTCTGTCTTTCGAAAAATCCTATAATAACTCCGTCGAGCTCTACAGAATTTGTAAAATTTAATAATTATTAAGGACTAAATGAGGAACTAGTGCTCTGATACCAAATGTAACAACCCGCCTCGCAGTAACCCCCAATAAAGGGAGACCAAGAGGTCAGAGCTGTTATCCCAATTTTCCTAATCAAAGGTTTGACAAATAATCAATAATAATTATCAAATTCTACCAACTAAACTGAAATGCTGTAATAAAATTAAATTTTTCATACCTTTTTCAAAAACATGGATATCTACTTCAATCCACATCTGGAGTCTATTCTAACTAATCCTCCTTTGTACTTTAAATCTTATTTAATTCCACATATTCCACTTTACTATTTGTCCTTTTCACTTGTACTTAAAACACTGACAACCAAAACGTCGGTCAACATAATTTAATATGCCGGTATGTGGGGGAAACAATAATCGTGCAACTTTGATAACAATGTAATCAACCAAATATCATTTAACAGCCAAGATTACATCTTAAGCAATACTACTCAATCCTTACCTATCCCCTATTTTTGTGTTGTCCATGTAGTGGACTTGGATACTACCTCTCTCACATGGTAGATCCTTACCCCCATGGCTCTACCTCACAAGTAGCCAATACTTAGGGTTATGGAGTCGCATGGCCCTACCCAAAGGTAGCCCAATCCCTGACCTCAAGTGGGTGACTTGATGGACCTACCCCATTGGTAGCCATGTACTAAGTCATCCAATGACCTGATGGACCTACCCCATAGGTAGCCATGTACTAGGTCAATCTATAAAGCTACAGAGGGGACTAGGATCTGAGCTAGTAGGCACATATCTTAGGTGATAGTCATATCCACATTATAGTTTGCATGAATTAAATTCATCCAATAGTTTAATTCAAGCCACCGATGAAAAC
Organism: Alisma plantago-aquatica; assembly: GCA_963693085.1. Classification (NCBI taxonomy): domain Eukaryota; kingdom Viridiplantae; phylum Streptophyta; class Magnoliopsida; order Alismatales; family Alismataceae; genus Alisma; species Alisma plantago-aquatica. The sequence continues at coordinate 872,557,701 of OY856413.1, read as the reverse complement.
TCTGGTAATCCTCAGAAAACTAATTTGAGATATTCATAAGCGTAACCACATACCTATCAGGTTGATTTGAGACAAAATTAATCCAATCAATGCAAGATATCCAATAGGAAAGCAAGCGCACAAAGAGATCCTGAAATAACATACAATTCCTTTTTATCAAAATCTATCCAAACCATCTTACTTCTTAGGGTTTCTATTCCTTTTTAGGATTTCAACCTCTTTTTAGGGTTTCACTTGCAATTAGGTTTTTGCCTCCACTCTTATCATCATCAACCCTAATTCAAAAAAACTACACAAAAACCTTAAATTTCTCATCTTATCACTCCAAACAGGCTTAGGGTCATTATTTAGTAAAATATTTCCATAATTCGAATTATACATAGTTTTTATCCTTTTTACCCTAAATTAGTCAAATTTTCATGTAAAACATATTGAAACTCAACTTTAATATCCAACAGGCTAATACTTCTCAAATTAACCTATTAAACCTCAAAGATTCATCCTTTATACTCAATTGGGGTTTCTTAGGTTTCTTATTCACAAAATCCTAATCATCTCAATTATCTTCATTAAAGATTCTTTAATCCAAACTATGTTCAAGAATCATTATATTATAGTTGTATACTTGCAATTTCGGATTATGACCACTAAAACTCATATTTTCTCGAATTAGGGTTTTTAGTCCACTAAACCATGTACATGGTCATAAAAACCCTAAAACCAACATACTAATCATCCTTTTATGATTTTGCCCTTTCTCTTACTCTTAACAGGTTAAAATTGATAAAAAACAAATAAAAGATTCATCATGATTATTTTTATATCTCTCTAGGGTTTTTTCTGCCAATTAATGCATTCAAAGATGTAAAACCCTATACTTTTTTAGTTTCAAGCTGAAATAGGCTTCAAATATAATTTCTTTGTGTTCCTCTCATTCTAAGGATATATTTTCATATATAACACTTTGATATACGAGTTACCAATCTTTTCCTACGATTTTTGCAAGTTAATTACTTTTAAGCCAATAAGAAAGTGACACATCGACCAAATGAGACTTACTGCATTATCTGCACATATTGGTTGATTACTTTTCTGCCCTCTATCCCTTATCACGAATGTCGGGGGTTGGGAGTCTTTTCTCCCTTGCTCGTCTTCCTCCTCTACTTTCTCAACGTAGAGCCATGGAAGGCCAACCCAGGTGTTGACTTCCATTGGCATGCCTCCTTCCTTGCTCCAAGCCAGTCCTCCACCTCCGCCCATCCCAACCGAACTCATCGGTGGTCTCAATTGCTCCAACCGTGGCCAGAGTTGCTGAGATGACATGACAGGCCTCTAGAGGCAAGCCAGGGAGGTCCAGGGTGCGACAGAGGTCCGAGAGGGGGGAATTAGTGGCTGGCACTTGGTCTGTAGATCCTATAGCATCTCGTGGAGTAGTGCATAGTCTCACTGTGGGGTGACACCTTCTTTTATAGCCCATGGCTATGGCACACAGCCGGCGAGAACACCTATTTTTAGGGGATTCTTCTAGACACCCCCCAGACAGGAAAAACCTAGGGTAGGCATGGCCACAAAGATCTCACGAAACCAACTAGATGGTTTCCAAGTTTGCTTGTGTGCTCAAGTGCTAGAAATTCTCTTTGGAAAACTTTGCTCCATGATTCCGATTTTCCTTATCTATCCTGAGGTAGGTGATGATCTCTTGATCATCGGATCTCAATCCCACGGTCATAAGCTCACACGATCCATTTATTTTAGGGATTTTCAAAAATCCATATCTCTTATTTGAGTTTATTATCTAAAGAAATCATGTCCTTTTCTTTAGTTGCAGGTTATCACTCATATATATATATATATATATATCTCACATATTTTCTCTTTCCTTTGTAATTAAATAATTATCTTGAATTCCTTAGACCTTAAGGAATCTTAAGATTTCGTAATCCCCTTTTTGAAGGATGCTTATTATCCTTCTAGATGCATTCACGTCCATTATTTCTCATTATCTTACTTATTCTTTTATTAAAAGATTTCTTTTCAAGGATTTCTCTTTATCCTTTATTTCCTTTTTCCTCTTTTCCTATTTCTTCCATTAGAGAACATATGTAAACGAAATTTATTCAATTTTGGCCATTAATGCCACTTTGTAGATATTTGGAAATATTTTTCATAAATATTTTTCTTAATATCCATTATCTTGTATCTTTTTCTATTATTTGGACTTTTCTTCTTTTTTCTCTTTTGTATCCTTTATTGGATAAATATAATAATTGCAACCACGAAATTCCTATCAAAAGGGAGTTTTGCAAAGAAACCCCTTCATTGAAGCAAAGCATGCAATCTTTTCAATTTAGTCCAAATGCATAAAATCATTACATTTCAATTATGAAAATACATGCAAAAATGTGGTTGTAACAATTTACCCCTACATGTATCTTTCTAGTATCTACCCTCTCTAGAGGGACCTAAACAAAAGGTTACATATTTTCATATTTTACTTCTCTTATTAACATTTTCTTTTCAAAGCTTTTAAGCAAGGAGATGAGAAGTAGATGAAAATGTGAGATGAGGAACTTAATTTTTATCTTAAAATTTCTAAGGATAATTTGAATTTATAAACTATTAAGTATTAGGTAATGAATCTGTGCTCTGATACCAAATGTAACGACCCACACTTTTGAGTGTCTAAAAGACCTTAAAGTCACATATCGTCACCCATAAATTCCAGGATCAAATTCATGAAATAATACAAAATAGTAAACAATTTTCATTGGTGAACAAAAATAGTTACATGTTTGCATAAAAACCTCCTCTAAGGAGTTACATAACTTTTAGACAGAATTAACTTATACAAGTGTGAAGATAAACCATTAAGACTAAACCTTAATGATTATAATGTCTTCAACATGTCTATATGTACCCTCATGTCCACAAATCAAGTATATCTGATACCTAAAACACTGACAAAGAAATACGTGATTAGTATATTGCTATACTGGAATGTGGGTTCAAACAATAATCACAAGTAACATATAAGAAAACATCTTTATCTTGCATGTAAGAACATAAACTTGCTGTCATATTCTAACCCATATCTGGTCAACTACCTCAGGTGTAATCATTGTACCTGCATGGCTCGTGTGCATTACCCTTAAGATCAGTCTAACCTAGGGTTCAAAATACTATTATTTACTTTACATGATACTCTTAGGAACTTTATAATATGCCAGAAATAAGTAAACAAGCAAGAAATTTATCTTTCGTTCAATATCATCGAGAAACTTTGGCAATCTCAGAATTTGATACAGGTATTCATAAGCATAACCACGTACCTTATTCCATCATAGAAATCATAAAGAACATCATATACTTTAAGAGAGCATCCAAACATCCAAGCAATAAGGCATTCAATCTAAAATATACATACTACATATGTGTCACCATGTATTCACACTACATTACTCAGATCTAGATGCACTCCTAAACTAGGGTTTAGGGTTATTTCGTGTTTGGACTAAGGATTAAGTTACAAACCCTAATTCCATCATATTAAGGTTTCTAAGATTACAATTTTAGTTATGCATATTAGGTGAAACCCTAATTATCATCTTAAACATATTAAACCATTTGTGATACCTAGATCAGATTATCAACATTAGATCATAGCAAGATGTCGACATTGGATTTAAAATCCTAAATCATCATATATAAGATTACTAATTTGCAATCATCCATTATTCATCATTATCACAGATTTCCTTATTAGGCATGTCAAGATCAGGTATTAACTCAATATAACCAAACCTAATTAATTAAGCATCATATTAACCTAAATCTAGGATTTCCTTTATACGAATCACATGTATTGCACATACTTTTAGAACTGGAAGCATATTTAGACTCTTAACCTATTTTATTTGGATTCCTCTCATTCTCCTGATCAATTTTCATATATCATATGCCCCCATCAGAGTACCATTAATTTTCTATAATTGCTTCAAGGTTATTTGATTCTGACCAAACATTAGTCACCACATCAACATCTAATGCCCCTTCTAACTTAATTCGTGAACTGGTTAAGTTTATAATGAGAAGACCATATATCCCAGGCCACAGTCGCTCAGGCTATTACATGCCCTGGGGCATCTAGGGTATTCCAGCCCTGGTCCGTCCTTTCCCTCGTGATAGGGACTCGACGCTTGCCCAAACGAGGCAGCCACCCTACGAGAGGAGAGCATGGGCTATCTTAGTAGACTCTCAGGCTAGGAAGCCTCGACGTCAGCTGGGGAGGCTCCTTCGGTCCTCGCTGGACCTGGGGGAACTCCCAGTGTGGCTACATCAGGTTAGCTATGGGGATACGAGGGGTCCTATGCAGCATGTCTAGTAGCAAACTATCAAACTGCAATAGTGAGATCGAGTGTTCTTACCTATGATGTCATGGTTGTCAATCCATGTAGAATAGGCCTCTGAAAGAGATCAAACATGCATGCTGTGTTCAAGCATCCATGGAGTTCTTCTTCATGATTCTCTCATGGTCAGACTGAGACAACGGAGTAGATACAATTGGTCATGGCAGCGAAGGTCATTATCTTCATGAAGAGGTGCTATTCTATCACCTTCGGCAATCTGTAGGTTGTGTTTCATGTAGGAAGAGGGTGGTGATGGGGATGTAGATGATCCATGGGCTAAGGGAGGAATACTACATAGGTATATATATACCTATGCAAGAAAGCCTCCTGTTGATCCCGTCTCCTCCAGGATTTATTCTTTATTTTAGTCAGAATCAACTTGTCGATTCACCTCTTCCGTGTTACCATAAACTATTAAAAGTAACTTTATCGTTGAATCAAGGAAAGGGCCAAGAGATAGTTCCCATGATAAACAAACCCTCCATCCTTCTCTCTCTTCATCTTCCTTTAAAGTATTTCCTAAATGAAACATCCTCCTACATGGAACTCATTAAATCCTTTTCCACTTATATTCCAAAATCGGGGTTCATTGAGTTACCTTTAATATGCCAAATTCCTCCTTTCCTTTAAACCATGTCTCCTATTTCTTTTAGGAAACTTACATATTGTTCCTTTATATACATATAAGTAGGGTTACAGATTGTTATCCTTGTAGAAGGAAACCTCTACTATGGAAAGTACACATCCCTCTTACTTTTCCTTTGTACACTTCCTTTCTTTATTGCATTATTCGTATATACCTTTAATGTACCCCTTTTCTTGCCTTATATTGGCCTCCTCCACAATTATGGAGTGCCTTCATAGGAAAGTATCTTTTTGTTGTAAAGAGTGTATTTAATAGATTTCCCATATGGCGACGTTGGTAATCCAAAGGAAACATGCATAGTTTAGATATTTCCTTTTTATCTCTCTTTGATTTACCCTTGAAATCAACCATCCTCACTTAAAGAAAACTCATCAAAATGATTTCCAATGTTTATCTAGTAAGTTAGGATATAGATATGTCTTAACCATGCCAAATTTAGCTAGATAATTATCTTAATCCTTTAAAACACCACATCTCTTATTCTTCTTTGGAAACTTTTATATCCTCTTGTATTTCATTTGCCATATCAAAAGCCATTATTACCAGTTCATTATGAATTCTTTTCTTTTATATAACTTGTGCCAAAAGAACCCATGCCACAAAGGAAATTAACACTATTATTCCATCATTAATACCATCAAATCATTTATATAATTCAATTTTTATCAAAATTGAGGATATTACACACGAGATCATATGTGTACCTGGATTACTCATTTTTTCATGTCCCTAGTCAGATATATTGTGGATATTACATGAAATCAATAATACACATGGCCAACATATATGGTGAGTGATGACTATGTCTCTTTAGTCATGATGTTGAATATCAATTTGGATACATTGGTCCTATTTGGGAACAAGTTGTATTGGAAAAAGTACCTTGATAAAGACACATGAAAGTCACCTTATTACATGTTAGAGGAATATTCAATGTGAGAGTGATTACTTTGATCCTTAGACCAGAAGTCAGAATATTAATCTCATGTAGTTCTATGTAGTTTAAAACTATCCCAACATGATTATGAAAAATGGTTGCCAGAAAGGTGGTCATTGGGTGCACTATAAGTTTTGGATTACTGTGAGTGATTTAGATGGAACTTTCCCCTTCTTTAGGGTGATATACCAACCACTTGTTAGGAGAGCCTATGGAAATGCATGGCCATATTCATGTGAGTCAATAAACGATATTGTTCTCGCAATAACTTGAATGTCTATTCTAATTCGAGGAACATAGAATGAATGATAAGAGGATGAAAATTCCATTCCTCAATGACATATGGATTATACAATCATGGTATCATTGGTCTCTTTATACATTGAAGTTGTTCCCCAACTTCTCCCATTATTTGGGTTTTCCTAGACACCGATCACTGCTAGTGGAATCATATTGTAATTATAGATATCACTACCTATGTAATTTGGAGCCTATAGGGTCATACACATAGGAGGCATAGGGTAGAGGAGTACATTCATGGAAATATGATTAATAGGTTACTAAAACATTGAGGTAATCAAATGAATCATTAATAGACTGACTAGAAATTTATTTTGCTGACAGAAAAGTCCAATCACTTGATTGGATAGATAGATAAATCAATTGGATCATGTACTTGATTGATCGGTTCAAGATCTACCCAATCAGTCAACTGTCTAGTTTAGTTAGTCAATTGGATCAAAATAGAAATTTGACCGACTAGACTGGATCTTGTTTTCCAATTGGAATGAATTATAGATTTATCAAGAATGTTCTAAACTAGTTAACTCGACCGACTGGACTGGCTCGTTGATTGATTGACAATCATGTACAGACTGATGTAAAGCATCCCAACCAATACAACTAGGTGACTGGACCAGTCCAATTAGGCGACTGGACCAATCTAATCAGGTGAGTGGACCAATTCAATCAGGAAACTAGACTAACCCAATTGACTGACTAGATTTCTATGGGCATGCTATTGAAAATTTCTGGTGCCTTTTGTTTCCTATGGTTTATTAGAAGCCCTACATCCATATATTTCCTATATATAGGGTTGTGACGGTCAAGGTTTGATAAGAGACTTTTTGACACATATTTGAACCAACCGTGATCACCTCAAGGAGAGTGCCAAGAATGATTTTGTGATACTAGCATGTTGCCAAAAAAAGGATACTCCTTCTAATCCAAATCTTGAGAGCATTGTAGAGTTCACTATAATCCATGTGGATGATATAGAGATGTGAACACTTTGGATTTGCTATGTTGGGAGATTTTCTTTTTCTAACCTTCTTCCTCCCCCCCCCAGTCATACGAGATTTGTTTTCCAATCTACTCTATGTTGAAAAAACTTGGTGGTCAATTTGGATATGATCCGAAAGTTTGAGTTTTTTATCAACGAATACATGTATAGTTTTTGAACAATTAATGTGCGCCTATAAAAGCATTTTTTGTATGTGTGTATATGTATTATATAAACCAATGAGACACTTGCCAAATCATTTTTTGTTTGTGGGATATAGATATGTCAGTTAGGTTGTTGTGGTATGACATGAAACATGTAAAATCATTTTTTTTTATTTTGAATACAAGATGTGCAACATTTACATGCCCTCCATAGCATCCCTCTCTCTATACATTCTCCATGTAAATTTTATTTCTTCAATTAGACAATGATGGAGATGAGGATACAATCATATGCCCACACCAAAGAGGATGCTCCTTGGAGGATTCATGACGAAGATAAGACAACAAATCAATCAACAACACATGAACTTACAAAGATAGGGACTACCAATCATCCTACTAGCTTTCCCATTCGGGCGACTAGAATTTTAAAGCAGGGCACATTCTATTATATTGTCTTTCCAGTCAGACTTGACTAGGTCATCTTAATATGATTAAGCACATAGAGAGATAGAGATGGTTATGAACTATAGGTTGTTCAACCATTGATCCAAGAAATGTATTGGATGCAATTGGTAATTGTTACCTACCTAAATAGTTAAGTTATGAGCGGTCAACAAATGTTGACTCATGACATAATGTATTATGGTCTTGGCTCACTGAAAGATTGCTCACTGTAACATTCCTTGTCAATAGTGAGGGCTTATATTTTGAATAAAATAGTGGTAGTGTAATTAATTAAAAACCAAATGAATACAATGAAATCATATTTTTGAAATCAAAATTAATTTTCAAATAAATTGTTAACTCATGCAAATACCTTCTATGTATATCTAATGGGGAACACAATCAACAATCATTTTTTTTATATGATCAGTCCTTGAGAAAGAAAAACCAAATGAAAATAACTTCAATGACTGTTCAGAACACTGAGAATTGTTCTCACATGAGTGTAAGCTCTATATCTTGGACACACCATTACCAAATGAATCAACTCCAAATGCACACACATCAGAAAGGGAAGATCATAAGAAGCTTTCCAATGACTCCATGGACATCAACTCTCGTACACTTTTCTCTATGAATCATCAGATTTAGAAGAATCATGGGAACATTGATACTATTTAGATGATGATATACTCATTAATATGTTTCAAGAACAATCAAGGCAAGCTAGATATGACGTCTTCTAGGTTTTTTTTAAGTGTAAGATGATAGAAGGTGATCCATCTGAACCTCATGTACTGAAGTTATTTTGGAACGTGGAAATATAGCAAAACTAAGATTTCTTTAAGACAAGAGTAGGCCATATATGTGATCCTGCAATTGTTTTTGGTTCACATAAACTATTTTTAATGAATTACAACAACAACAATGTTGTTAAGTTATTGATAGAGATACTTGGCATGTTGACAACTATTGAGGGGAAAATGAAAAACAACTCCAAATAAATGATGATGATTAAAAAATGAAAAGGAACGTCAAAGAGAAATCGAAAAGGAAAAAAAGGTTTTAAGGATGGACAAAAGTCTTTTGCACTTAAAGAAAAAGGAGGAGTGTCTAAGTGAGACAATTTTTGCCATCTCCACTAGGTTTAAATTACAGAGAAAGTTTCCTCTATACCTAGAGAAACTATTCTATGCACCTACTATATATATCTTCCCAATGGGCTTGTAATAGAGTTCGAGAATTTCTATTGTGAACCTGCCATAAATAGAAACATTATCTCTATATCTTGTCTGGACAAGAATGGAATAAAGAATGTTTGGATTACTATTGGAAGAGATGAAATATTCCATGGTAGTGTACTGATGTCTTATGGTCTTTATAACTAAAACTTGAGAGATATGTACATAATATAAAAAACAAGCACTTAAAACTCAACAAATGAAACAAAAATTACCTATAGCACTATCATCTAGGGTACATAAAGGAGAATATTATTTATAGACTCCAAAAAATGGTTATCTAGGCTCATTTGATAATGAATCAAGTGAGACATGTGAATCTTGTTTATTGGGCATGGTAGCAAAAGAACCTTTGAATGGGAACAATGAGAGATATAACAACTTGACTCATACATACTAATGTTTGTGGACCTTTTAGCTTATATGTCAAAGGTTGGTATTAGTAATTCCTTACATTTACTGTTGATCTCAGTAGATTTGTTTATGTGTATCTAATTAAACACAAGTAAGAATCTATTGAAAAATTTCAAGGAATTCATGAATGAAGTACCAAATCAACTAGGCAAAAGGATTAAAGAACATTGATCAAATCAAAGTGTTGAATACTTAAGCTAAGAGTTTTAGGCCCTTTTGATAAGTGGTGGTATTGTATCACGATAGACTCCACCTAGAAAACCACACCATAATGGTGTATCAGAACGAATTAACTACACCCTTTAGGACATGCTACGATCAATGTTGAGTTTCATTGTCATTCCAATTTACTTCTTGGTATATGTTATACAAACAAGAACATGAACACTTGAGCGAGTACACTCTAAATTGGTTAAAAGACACTATATGATATATAAATTTGGAAAGATTCTAATATGTCTTTTATGAAGATTTGGGGTTGTGAAGCTTATGTCACGAAACAATTCTCTAAAAATCTTAAAACCATATGTGACAAATACCATTTTGTTGGAAATCCTAAAGAAACCAAGGGATATTGCTTCTATATTCAATCTGACAACAAAGTGTTTGTCACTCAAAATGTTATTCCTCCAAAAGGAAATTATTTTTTAAGGGACCATTGGTAGGAAATATAAAATATAGAAGTTCATGTCCATCACAATAAAATTGAACCTATGGAGGTCGATAAGGAAGAAGAGTAGCCACACACTATTGTGGAGTCTCAAGTTCCTATTGTAGCACAAAACCTTAAAGGTTTAGTAGGCCACATCTTGAGCTAGAGGGATATGGATTTCTTGTGACTCAACAAGATGATGTGTTGGTCACTGATGATGATGCACGTACAACTTACATTCAGGCTTGAGGGACTAAATTATGAAAAATGGTTAGAGGCGATGAGTTTGAGATTGACTCAATGTATACCAAAAAGGTATAAAGTTTATGTATACCAACCAAGTATGAACCTTGATTGAACCACCTGATGGGGTAGGACCCATAGGGTGCAAAAGGATCTGCAAGAAGAAGACTAACATGGATGGTAATGTACCAACCTACAAAGAATGATTAATAGAAAATGGTTTCAAACAAGTTCATGGTTTGCATATGGTGAAAATTTTCCACCAGTTGACATGGTTAAATATGTCAGGATCATTCTTTCCATTGGAGCTTATCATGACTACATAATCTGGTAAATGGATGTTAAAACTACATTATTTATCAAGCATTTCCTTTATGATGTTTACATGACACAACTCAAAGGTTTTACTACTCTAAATGAAGCCACAACGGTCTATAAGATAGAAGGTCAATATATGTATTGTAGCAATCATCTCAGAGAAAAAATGTTTTAATTAGACAAAAAATAGTTTTACTTTATCCAAAATAAATATAAACCTTGTGTATACATGAAGGTTAGAGGGAACATGATTGTATTCCTCATACTATATGTTAATTACATACAATTTTTGGGGAATGACAATTCAAACCTAGTTAGTTAAAACATGGTTGGAAAATACCTTATTCTTGAAGGACTTAAATAATCATCATGTATTAGGAAGTAAGATTTATAGATATAGATCAAGAAGGATTCTTGGTCTATGTCAGAGTACATACATTGACAAAGTGCTAAAAGGTTTCAACATGTAAGACTGTAAGAGAGGAAACTTGCACGTGTCTCATGGAATAAGTCTCTCTAGAACTAAATGTCACAACTCTTTTGAAGAGAGGGCACACATAGTAAAAGTTTCCATATGCATATGCAATTGGATCTTCCATGTATGTAATTTTCTGAACACATTTTGACGTTTAGTATTCTTTGAACAATGAGTAGGTAGCATTCAAATCCCACTGAAAGTCAATACACTATTGCAAACAACATCCTTAATTACTTGAGAAGAAATAAGTGTTGGATATTAATTTATGGCGTTGAGGAAGAGTTGGTTGTAAAAGGTTACACCAACACACGTCTCCAAAACCAAAAAGGACAATTACTAATCCTAATTAGGAATTGTGTTTTATCTAAATGATAGAGCTATGATGTTACAACCCCAATTTTTAGGTTCATTTAGATGGAAATACAATTTCCCCAACAAATGTATGATTATGTAATTTGTATGACTTATGTGCCTTGAACGGATTCCTTTGATAAATAGCCTTGTGTGTTTGTTTTCATGGACCTTGTTGGCTATTGGGCCCAATAACAAGAAAAAGGAAATAAAAGGAAAATAAATCAATTAATGAAGGTATAACTAAGATAATGAGAAAAGAAAGATGTGGAAGCATCTAGAAGGCTAAGAATTATCCTTCAATGAAGAATTTCATATATTTAGGATTTCTTGGGTTCCAAGGAGTCGAAGTTGCAAAGATAATAGAAGAATAAAGAGATAAAATCAAATAACGCATTATTAAGAAGGAAAGTTGAGATAATGATGAAAATATAAGAAATATGGATAATGGAATCATTATAAATGATAATTCGACTCCACATGGTTTCTAATGGTAAAAGGAATCAAAATAAGTAATATAAAAGAATAGGAGAGAGAAAATATGCATAAAATATGCTTTAATAAGTGATAACTTGCATATGAAGAAAACTATCTCATACTTTCGTTTTTGAGTCCCAAAACATGGTAGACAAGTAGATTAATCAATCATGGACTTTCCCCTAAATTTGGTATTAAACTGAAAAATGGTTTGGTAGATATGAATTTTGTAAGTTTCCTAAAGTGTAAAGGATAAAACTAAATGTCACGATTTATCTTTGACTCTTGTTCTTATACGAGGCTTGATAGTCATTGGATCCTTGATCCAATGGTGGCTGTTCTTTGAGTCAGATTGTGAAAAGGAAACAATAACCATGGGATCAAATCCATGTATCACCTTCCCTGATCCACTAGGACTCTTGGAGAGTGGATAATCATATTTAGGAGATCAAATGGGATTGGATAACCCCTTTTATGCCTCTGTTTGATGCGGATTTGAGATTTTCCCCAATGGAGCCGAACTCCATGGGAACTGGCCTACGACCGATCTATCAAAGGGGGAAGATTTCCCCTTATGTGAGGCTACATAAACCTTCATGAAGTTTGCGACATCTAGCCCAGTCGACCTTTCCATCAACTTGGCATCTAACCCAAGTTGTTTGTCGTTTTTCTCCTGCTCGCTGATACCCTGTTCCTGCGAAGAAATAGGGGTTGTGGTGTTGGCCTATGTTGGTGGCATGGAGCCACCTCATCACTGCTGGTGGCCACTCTTGGGTCTTTAGGGATGGCAGATGATGGATGGAGGAGGGAGGCATTTGGAACTGGTCGTGCTCGCTAGGTAGCAACACAAGACGAGCCCTGCGAGCAGGATCGTGAGAAACATAGCTCGTGCCTGTGGTGCTGGGCGAAGAAGAAGGAGATGTCGTGTATCCGGGTTGGCAGATCAGAGCGTGGGTCTATGAGCCAAGAAGATTACATCTCTTCCCTCAGGTGGCAAACAAGATAAAGGGCTAGAGTGGTCTTTTTTTACCTCAATAGAATGTAATTATTTCGTAATATCACAACTAATGCTAGGATGATTGGATTAAAGTAAAATTTATATGGAAATTGATCAGGAAATTATTTAGAAGCCATTAAAAATAAATTCAAGGCCTGAAACTTCTTGCAATTCATGAAAATATGCAAAGTCATCATCTTTAATGATTTCATCAATGCAAAACCCTAAAGCTTAATGATAAATGAATCAAATGATGATTTATAAATACTTAGAGTTGGAAATGAACTTCCTGTTAATAAAAGAGTAGTTAGGTCGAAAAGTGTGGACTATATATTTAATTGGCTTGATTCATGGTCCCATGTCTATGAAAGTACTTTAATGAATCAAAATATGAGAATCAATCTAGAAGGCATGAAAATAGTGTTATAGGACTAATTGGGGATAAATACCCTTAATTTGGTAATTAGGGTTTGCTAGTGTATGAAAGTGGAATTAATGATAAATTAGGGCTTGCTAACCTAGAAGATGTGAAATATAGTAATTAGGGTTCCTTTAAGAATCGAACTATAATTCTTTGTTGAGTTGTCAATTCAAATGAACCTGAACATGATAATTGGCCTTAATGATCTTGACATGACCTAAGCGGATAAACATGGATGTTTTATTGTAAAAGAGATATATTTGACCTAATTAGAATTCAATCATGTCTATGATGTTGAAATTAGGGTTTGTTGATCAAAATAACATTAAAAGTGATAAATGCATTATGAAAGGTAAAACCCTAATAAAATCTTAAAGTTTGCCTAGAAATCCTAAGGTGGAATCCAAGTCAATCTTGAAAATGTTTTGGATAAAAGAATGACACATGGGTGTTATGCATTAATTTTAGGATATTGTTGATTGCTTGATTGACTTTTCTTGACTATTATTTCTTGGACCTCAAGTTACTCTAGATCAGGTATGTGGTTATTTATTAATAATCGATCTAGTTCACAAATTTTTCTCAAACGTTTGATTGGTTGGATGCAACCAAAATTGTTGAGTGGTTATTTATGCAATCCTATAAAGTCACTATGCTTATCACAATTATTTATATATGAGCATTCTCAAACCTACATGCCACCCTGATGTATGATGCATGACCAAGCCCCAGAGGGAAGGTCTATTCAGTCAAGCCCCAGAGGGAAGACCATTGGGCATTGAGAGGTGACCCTAGGCACCAAGCTCAGGATATAGAAGGTGGCCTTCTGTCCCTTACAAGGACAAAACGCTAGAGAGGGTGATCTAGGGTTAGGGAAAAAGTGGTTGGGAATGTCACATTGAAAATGTAACTTTGGATTATTAATAACTTAATTGTGATATTTAGGTTGTTAGCAATTAATTATGAAATTTTGATTGTCCCCTACATATTGGTATAGAAATATACAGACCAAAGTTTTATTTGTCAGTGTTTCAGGTAGAATTATTGAAAAGGAAAAATAGTAAATTGACATATTGTGATGAATACAAATAAATAGTGCAAGGAGGATTGGATAGATAGACTTTATTAGGTGATAGAAGTCTAAACCTGAAATTTTAAAAAGGTATGCAAAGTTTTATTTTATTCTAGCTTTCCAGTATAGTTTTAGTAGAATTTAATAGTTATTTTTTATTAAATGTTAAACAATGGATCATGAATTATTGGGATAGAGGCTTTGACCTTTTGGTCTCCCTTGATTGGGGGTTTCCGAGAGGTGGGGTCATTACATTTGAAATCAGAGCGATGGTTTCTCATTTAATCTTTAGTAAATATTAAATTTTACAAACTCTATAGAAACTGAGGGAGTTATTAGAGGATTTTCCAATGACAGAGGTGTCTTGAAAAGGATCACGGTTTGGGGGCTAGCAATATTTTCATCTGCCCCGCTATTCGATCACGAGGACTCCCAGATGCGGTGTGACTGCCTGGCTAAAGTATTAGGTCTTGACTTGAAATAAGATACCTTTTTGGACTCTCTCGTCTATTGTGTCCCCTCTCAACACTAACTCAATTGAGGTTCTAAGGTTTAGGGTTTTTTTCTCTCTTCCTCACCCTCTTGAGGTCTTGGTAAGTACGATAAGGATTAAGGGATCCTCCATGAAATTAATGACAAGCATGTAAACAAGATGTCATGGATATAAGCTTAATAGTTTAAGCGTAAATTAAAGATTAGTTACATGCTTAAGGTTGCATGGCATGTGTTGTCTTTCTCTCAGGAGAGATCTAAGGTTAGACCTTCTTATAGGAGGACCGTGAGAGAGTTACCCTTGGAGGTAGAGTAATCCAGGAAGAGGTAGAGGCCTGACACATCCTCTGAGGACGATGCTAACCGTAACCCTAAGTTGTTGTTAGAGAGAGATGACAAGATGAGTTAGTTATCATAGTCAACCATGTATGTGGGTTGACATGCATATAGGTTTTGTGTACCCATGAGAAGCATGAGCTATGTGAGGTTGTTTAGCCTAGTTCTCTTTGGAAACATGACCTTGGAAGGGTCGTGTCTGCTAGGGTGAAGGATAGCTCCTTCATTGCAGGGGTTAGTGATGATCATATGGAAACCCTAACATGCATATAGGAGCATAGATGAAGCACACACCTACATAGAAGGGAACAACATCAAGACTGGAAGTAGGTTTAGGACCTAGGCCAGGAGAGTTATGCCTCATAGTTTATGAGATGAGCATGTAAAATTTTGGATAATCTCAATTGAACATAGGTTTGGATCATGCATTTCACCCATGTAGGTGTATGCATGTATCCTTAAGAGTTTGGTCCACTTTCTTAGAGAGAGAACCTCCAATGGTAAGGTTGGTTGTAGGGTTAGATCTGGGGAGAGAGCAAGACCCAAATAAGAAGGTTGGAAGCTTAGACTCCAAGACATGAGGGATCATAAGAAGTTGGGTTGGATATGGCCTAGAATGGACGACCTACGTGGATGTATGTGGTTGCCTCTTACATGATCCTTGGAGGTATGTGGTACCTTGGTGCCCTTAGAGGAACCAAACCCTAGAAAAGAAGAGGCTTCTAGAGTCGATGAATAGATGTTATAGGTGCCTACATTTTAGGTTGAGGAAGAGAGTTCCTTAGACCGAGGAGGTATGGTGACATGTTGTGAGCCCTAACACCCAGTTGGTTGTTCTTGTGTAGGGCTCTGAGGAGTTTTTCACGTGGAAGAATGGTGGGAAGTGTATGCCCTACCTTGTGCATGTCTGGTTCATGGTTGGACAACTGATGCATAAGGAGCAAACCTAGGGTTACTAGACCTAAGAGGGGAAGTAGCAGTACCTGGTGTGCCTGATGCTCACGAAGATGCTTGAGTTCTCACAATTGGAGCATGGCACCCTTCAAGATTAGAGGGAAAGGAAACCCCTTGGCTAGGGTATATGTGTGAAAAACCCCTCACACATAGGTTGGTGACATATGCATGCATGTTGTTGTTCTAAGGTTGAGGAATAGAATATGACATACTAAGGAACCCAAAGTGGCTTAGTGGGTTGTCTTCTTATTAGTTACGTGCATAAGTAGCATGATAGGGCTAAGCCTACACATGAAGATGTAAACCCTGGACAGAAGAACGTTTGTGAGCTTTGTTTCTATCAAGAGATAGTTTTCTCTCCATCCTGGGGAAGGACCCTTCTATCAGGTGTAACTTTTGTGTAGGTTCAAGGTAACCTCAAGAGGTCTCTCATAGGAGCTAGATGAGCTAAGTGGAGATCACATAGTAAGAGGATGAATCTATAGACCCTTGTGTAACCACCTCTAAGGGGCATGAAGATATGTTTCCATGGAGGTAACCTTATGGGGCCTAACCAAGTTAGGTAGGTCACCATGATCCCTATGAAAGGATGTAAGTTTGACCATGAGTGCCCAGGAAGATGATGGAGTTTTGGTTTAAGATTCAAGAATGAGATGTGCTATCATGGAATCCTAAGTCAATACTAAGGTCATGAAGGGATAAGACTGATGGAAGTAGGAGTTGTCTGTTCCCTCGATGCACGAGACCATAGGTTTGGGAGGTAACAACTACTTTTACCCAAGGACCACAGGTTAGGAGGTTGGCCACCTTCTTGAGATCATGGGGCCTAAGGGGTAAAAGTGACACTACTACATAAAAGCCTTTTAGCATCGGTTATTTAAGCTCTTTCGTGTTGGTTTCAAAGAGACACCCAAGTGGGCGCCGCTACAGGGGGACACCTTTGGCGTCAGATCCCAACCGATGCCAAAATGTTTTTTGCCACCGAAAATGCACCAGCAATGGGACTATAGGCGTCAATTTTCTAAGAGAAACCAATGCCACATCATCTGGACCGACATCAGTTTTATGATAATAATCGATGCCCTATCCCCTGTCTACCACCACGACCATGTTTCCCATCACGGTCGTGGTACCTGGTCACATAGACGTTGGATTTAGGTGGAAAACCACCGTCGTATAACATAGGTGTCGATTTAGTTCAAATAACCGACGCCTATGTTTTGATTTTTTTTTCTGTCAGTCTGCAAACCTACTGTGGCTGGTCGCAGGATGAGAAACCTACAGTTCAGTTATGAACTGTAGGTTTTACGACATCCATTGATATCAGCCAACAACATACCACAAACCTGCAAAATTAACATGATGGACAATATTATATATATGTCATTCACACTCATGTATAGGAACATTTAATTCATATTATTTTTTCATCACACACATGTAGAAACTAGTAGCAACCTGTAGTTCCATTTATTTCATCTCTTTTCACATTCAGACACATGTAGAAACATTCATGTATTGATGATTTTCACACACATACAACAATTCATAAAAATTCATTCACATTCACACAAAATTAATTATGAGAACAAAGTCATTCTTTATTCATCATTGTCATCATTGTTAGCAAAATCATATTGAAAAATTCCCACTCTTTACAGGGCTTTTGCCCAATCTTCTCTTACATCATCTAATTCATCTCTCGTATAGGGAGCATGTACATCGAAATACTTTGCACCTGTGTTGAAGTCCTCAGTTTTAAAGACCTACAAAGAGAATGACGTACATACATAATTATAATAATATATAATAAGATTCATATATTTCATATTATCTAACGAGACTATGTATAATACCTGTTGTATGTTATCAATTTCCAATACAGCATGTTTGATGATTAGGTCCATAAATCGCATCTCATAGTAGGCACATGCTCAACCATTGTCTTGTGTAGCACACTATAAATTGGAACATACAAAATCTTCAAAAATACAAATAAGCATAGTTCACATAAATAATATATACATTGGAGTCAGGAAATTACTTTCACATTCTGCCAAATGAGTGTCAGATTTTTTTCCTGGGGTCCTTTCCTCCAGCTTTTTTGTACTCTTCTAAAGCCCTATATATGTTAATGTAACACACTAAATTGCATAATTAAATAGTAATACAGTAACAAATGTTAACAAATATAAAAACATAAAATATTTCTCATGACAATAATGGCATTTTAATTGCATGTCCATATAATACATCTAACTCACTCCCCGCATGATCTAGATAATAGACGGTGAATGTCTTGGGGACAATAACTAATAACTCCCAATGCTTAGCACTATAGGTAAGAAAGTAGAAAATTAATAACTCAATATCCACAATAAAAATGTAATTTACTTAAGTCCAAATTACTAGCAAAGTAAACTTACTCGAAATTGAATGGAGTTATTATCACCGTCTTATTATTTTTACCAAAATATTCAAAAGCATCATAGCAGTATGAAGTAACTGAAGAAGGGTCTGTATCTATAAGATTAATCAAAGATGGAACCAAAAATCTCACATGGGGAAACCCAAAATCTCTACATGTCTTGTATAAGTGGCTGCAAAACATGTGTTACGTATGCATTAATGTGCATTAATATATAAGAAACCAGATTGCCGTATATAAAACAAGGTATATGGATGTATAAACCAGATTGATGTATGCATTAATCTCACCATATCCACAGCTCTATCATAGATGTGTTCAGCCATTCATAACTAAACAACTCCAAAATATCTTGTATAAATATGTTGTTTCTGAATGTTTGACCTGCATAAATATGTATCCAAAACTTTTATTACGTATGCATTAATACGTATGCTAAACTTGTATAAAGAGATTGTTATCGTATGATTTAATTGCAACATTCTCTGGAATAGTAACATTTATAGGGCATTTTGGATTATGTTCGCCGATCCATACTTCCACACTCCTACAATTAGGACTTATCGAGGCGTGTAGGTCCCCTGGAAGCCAACTTGGTAGTCGAGGAGGTAGAGGTCGAGATGTAGCGGGTCTTGTCTTTTTGACATGTATATATAATATCATATCAATTGACTTATATATATATACACACTAACAAATTAAAGTAATGAAAATTTATCATACAATATCAGTATCGAGGACATCCGCTTCGGGCCACAGTATCACTCCGCCTACTGCCTCACCAAGTGTTTCAGCATCTGGGTGTGCATGAGGCAGTGCAAGATTCATCCAACCAGTGAGTATATGTATGGGGCTCACACGTACCATGCCATCTGGTACTGGACTCCCATGAAACATGCACCCTTCAAGGGGTGGGTAAGACGATGCATCTACAATGATATATCCTTCACTTTGTAGTCAGCATGGCTTCAACCCCTACAAATTTACGTAAAGAATATTATATGCATATATACACAAACATATCATCTTAAACAGACTAGCTATTATATATGCTATAAAAATACTTATAGAGGACGTGCTAGGTTGTGGGTCTATAGGATTACTCCCAACCTCTGCAGTATGAGCAGTAGGAGAAGAGAGGTTCACCATAGGTACTGTCTGAGTGGCAGTCTAAGACCCCTGCCACTTGTTAAATGCTTCCTAGAGTCTTTTATCAACTACTTCCTCGACTCTCCTATCAATTAAGGAATGTACCTATACATGGATAAAAGAAATGCTAGTTTCTGATTATTGAATTCCCTTTCGCAATAACGTTCTAAAATAAGAATAAGTCACCTCAGCTTGTGAAAGTCCCGCTTTTGGGATAGGTTTGCGCTGGGATGGCCCAAAGAACGTTTTGATGCCCACACGAGTGCATGCACCCCTTACACATCCAGGATGCTCTGGGTTACCCAGAGAAACTGTTAGTTCATCCCTTGTGCCCTGAGGGATGAACTTGCCTTCCTTCCTTTGCTCGTGCAGCTCCCGCTAAGCACCATCAACAAAAATTCGTAAGTAAACATAACAATAATCAATATCGATAGATTGCTCTAAGAGTTTGATTTTTACCATTTTTGCAGTCGCCTAAGTGGTTGAGGGCTTCGGTATGTCTCCGTTCTTGTTTTGCCTCCCAGCTATCCACATATCATGACGAGGCATAGGTGCGGGAGCAGCAGTAGAGGACTCTGCAGTGTCCTGAGTAGGAGTAGGCAGAGTAGACTCAGCCTGCAGTCTTTGGCGAACGCCTACATATCCTCTTGGACCCATTGTGTGGTCATGCACATTCAGTGCATGCCTTTCTCGTTGAGCATCGCTGATAGCCTAGTTAGTTAGAACATTGATTTCGTTAGTAACATTAAAGGTTAATTTTGAATAGGTGAATACATCCAAAATTTATATTAATTAAATTGGGAGTGGCGCTTAATACCTTGAATTCATCTGTTTTTCTGTGGGTAACAAACTCCTCCCATTCTTTGGGGTCCAAGTAGTTCCATTATTGTGTGGCTTCCTTCTTCCTATATTTATTTTTCACAGAGAATACAAACAAAAATTATTAGTGTAGAGTTAGTGAAATACTGATCAATGTCTAGAATTGGAATCAATCAAGAACCTATTCTCAGCATCGCGGATGTAATCTCGGGTGAGATTGGTCCTATAGTTCCTTAGGACCCTCGCACAACGTTGCATCACACATTTACGATGCAACTTTTCATCCAGATCAAATATTCTCTGCAAATTAAATAGAATGGCTATTAACTAGTATCCTAAAATTTAGTAATCTACACAAATAGAATTACAAATAATAATAACTCATGCATAGTTCCTTCCATATGTGGTCTTTCTTCTCCTTAGGAGCTTTATGCCATGATTCTAGGATAGGACTGCAATGGCTGTGAGTAAGAACCCCAAGATATGAAACAAATGAGTTGCAGTTCACTCCAGATGGATTTTCCGCCTGATCGAAATGCACAACCAATTTGGGTCCATTGCCCCTTTGTTGTATTAACGTATTCATCATTGTGATGCCCCTCACTTTATAAATTTTCTTTTGCTGCTCATCAAGTGTTGTAATTTTTTTATGGGGTACATCCCCAACCTAAAATTTGATAAAAAACACACATAATATAATTATAAATGAACATATAGATAGAAACCTCAGGGATATATTCTTAAAACTTACATTGTCAGGCGGTGCAAGCACGTCCTCACCCTCACGGTGATCATCAACACGGTCATCATGGGAATGCTCATCCATCTGAAAGTTCACATTCAAATTATAAATTTATCTTTGTAAAGTAACACTAATTGTAAAGTTCACATTGTAAAGTACACATTCACATTGTAAAGTTCACATTCACATTGTAAAGTTCACAACAAGATTAGGGTCTAGGGTTAACAAATACATGTGTTGTCATTCTTATATATAATAAATGTGTACCACCTATCCCATTCTTGAACAACCAATCTCACTGGTAACTGTATAATGTGTATTGGGTTTTCAAGAAAATTTCGGCAGCATTTCCCCGATGTTCTCCAAGTACATATGTACTTAGAGAACAAACGGGGAAATGCTACCGAAATTTCCTTGAAAACCCAATACACACTATACACTTACATCCTAAGTGAGATTAGGTGTTCAAGAACAATCCCAAACTGGGGACTATCCAAGATTTACTCCTAATGAGTAAATCTTGGACGGGTTTCTAGGCCAACAAATACATGTGATGTCATTCTTATATATAATAAATGTGTATAAACTATAGGAAACATGGTTAATCCTAATCTATATAGAATTATTAAATAATAAATCAAGAATTCAATAGTTTCAAACATGCAATAATTCACAATGCTACTGATAAAAAAAAATCACAATGCAATGTTATATCAATGTTCCTCAATATATGTATTTGTTGAAAATAAGTTGTATTGGATAGACCCATAATGGAAGTGATCATTGAAAAAATACTAGACAATCATATTTTGTTTCATATACAATGTTCAATTTAAATAAACACTCCCTTAGAGGATCTAATATTAGGCACAAAGTCATGTCTTAAATACTCTAGAAAAATATATATTGATTCAAGATCACAACTCCCATGCAAGTAGACATCAAATCCACTCTTAACAATGTATTAAAGGACTAATCAAGTAAAAATGACATCAATACTAGAGTCAGGTCAGATAAGAACCCTACAGAAATCAACATTGGATACAATAAATGAAGATGGAGACCAGACTGTACTGTACTCCTAGTTGCAATAGCGCACACATAGAACCCAGTGGATGAACCACAGTAGAAATAGAGATGGAGACCATACTATAAGGTACTCCTACAGGTCACACACATAACACACACATAGAAAAGGAGATGGTTCCATTACCTTTGATTGGCCAGAGCAACGACGGAAGCTGTGGCGGCTAGGAGTGTTAAATTTCACGGGAAAACCTATAAGTGTCGGTCATTGTTGTAAAACTGACGATCAAAATGTACCCAATTTCTGTTTCTCGAATAACCTTTAGTCGTCGGTTTATTAGTTAATGACCGACACCATATGTTAAATTTTGGAGGTTATTTTTTTGTTGGAAATTTTGGATTTGGCGGTTAATTTTAGGCTTCGGTTTTTTATTAAGGAACCAACTCCGAATAAAAGTGATACCTATGTCTGGTCGCCCTTCAGAGATTGATGTTGGTTTATTTTATAAACCGACGCTGTATTGTTTAGGTGTCGGTGTATTTATGGAACCGATGCCTTTAAAAGTGACGTTATAAGCGATTTCTGTAGTAGTGTGAGAGGCACTCCTTAGAAGCATAAGGGTCCGATCACCCCAAAAGTGTCGGAACCCTAGAGACCTTGAGGTAACGACTAAGGATTGTACATAAAAGAGATATGTTAAGATCCAAAAGGTGTTGGGAAAAGTCTTCCCATGGGTGTAGACCTATAATCGAGTCATTTACGATGTGGAGACATGTGATGTACATTTCAACTTAGTTTGGAAAAGTGTACTGGCGATGTGTGATGCACCATCTCTAATCTTGGAATGGTATGAACTTTGTATTTGGACTGTAGCCAAATGCTCATTTCCTCTCGTTATGGGTGTGAGAGATAGGGTAAAACAGATGCCATACCTTAAGAATAAAGATGACGTAAGTTGAAACATTACTACGATGTATGAGGATAGAGATAGTAGCGTAACTTTGTAGAGAGTATGATGTATGTATAGTTTACAAACACAAAGAGAACTAAGTTGGTCATCATATGAGGACATTATTACCAAGAGCAGTATGGAATTTATGAGTTATATAAGTTTGAGTTTGATGACCAAGATGATGATCTTGAAGTTTTTGTGAATCAGTTAGACCTAAATCTGAGATGAGGATGAAGAATGAAGTATATGAGGGTTTAGGTCTTCCCCTTTACCTAGCACGTAAGTATTTAACATGGTAATACATACTCCTAGTCAAGGTACAACTCAGGTGTACAACAGTCTTAATTAGTCAGTAGAGAGGCTAGAAGAGGTTGTTAGGTGAACCCTATGTCCGTGAGACATATAGGGCTAACACTCTGATACAACTAGACCAGTTGGTCAGTTAGTGGTTGTTTGGTTATCCAGCCTAGAGCATGATGCGATAGATGGATGGTTGAAGAACCTCAGATACACCTCTCTGGAAAGGAAGGTGATGGAACCCATGACTTGAGTGTTTCAGGGTTTATGAGAAGTCAACCCTGAGGAATCATGACATGTAGGAGCTCATGTATCGTGGTACTACTAAGATAACAAAAGTGTGAAATAGTACTTTGAAATGCCTGAGATGAAGAAGTACGTAGAGTTGGATGTGGCTTGTCTCCATGCATGCCCGTGGGTGAAGGCTGAACACCAGTAACCCAATAAGTTGCAATAGAGAATGAAGAGTCCCTGAGAGGGAATGGGAGTGGATCACCATGGACGTTGTGGTGAGTCTCCTCTGGACCAAGGGAGGTCATGATGCAATATGTGTTATGGTAGATCACCTTACCAAGTTGACCTAATCCCTTGCCTAAGAAAGAGAGCAATGTCAGTATGACATATTTGGTCGAACTATATATGAGGAAGAGATAATTCATCTACACCGTAGTCAAGTTAAATATCTTGAGCATGACCTCAAGATCACTTCCATGCGGTGGAAGTAGGTACAAGAAGAACTTGATGCTAGATTGAAGTTTAGCACAACTTATCACCCCTGACTGGTAGACAATCAAGAAAGTATGATCTAGACTAGAGGGTCTAAGGAGAGCATGTGTGCTCGTTCTGAGTGATACATGGGAGTAGTCTCTACCCTCAGATAGTTTGCTTGTGATGATAGCCACCATAGCCAGTATCAGATGTAAGAAGCTCTGTAAGGGAGGCTGTGTCGATCACCGCTTCATTAGGATGATGTCAGTGAAAGGACATTGTGAAGGTCAGAGAGACCACAGTGTGTAGATGAATTCACTTTGATCATGTGATGGCTTAGAAAGCCCAGGGGCAACATGAGTCATGATCTGATGCAAAGCATACTGACATCCAGTGCACTGTGGGAGAATATGTGTTATGAAAAATTGACCCCTCTGAGTTATAGGTGTGAGTCCCCGATACCTGGGTCCATTTGAGATGAATTGGTGGAGTTAATTATGTTTGACATTACCCCTCAGGATAATAAGATGTGTTATGAGTTCCATGTGACCGATCTAGAGCACTATGTGAGGTACCTGAACCATGTGCTGAGCCATGAACCTATTGAGCTTCGAGAGAGGCTAAAATGTCCTGAGTCGTCTAAGAGGGTACAAGATACCAAGGTGAGAGAGAACTCAGATGTAAGAATATAAGATGATAAAGGTACTTTGGAAGCACCATCGAGAGGGTGAAGCCATATGGGAGCCATGGTGGACATGAGGAAGTCTTATCCTGATTATTTGTATGTTTGGTGGAATTTTTAGGGCCAAATTCCTATAAGAGGGGAAGGATGTTAGTACGCCAATTTTTAGGTTCTTTTGGGAGGAAATGCAATTTCCCCAAAAAATGTATGATTACATGATTTGCATGATTTATGTGCCTTGAACGGATTCCTTTGATAAATAGCCTGGTGTGTTTGTTTTCATGGGCCTTGTTGGCTATTGGGCCCAATAACAAGAAAAAGGAAATAAAAGGAAAAGAAATCAATTAATGAAGAATAACTAAGATAATGAGAAAAGAAAGACGTGGAAGCATATAGAACGTTAAGAATGATCCTTCAAGGAAGGATTTCATATATTTCGTATTTCTTGGGTTCCATGGAGTCTAAGTTGCAAAAATAATAGGAGAAGAAAGGGATAAATTTAGATAAAGCATTATTAAGAAGGAAAGTTCAGATAATGATGAAAATATAAGAAATATGTGGAAATATGGATAATGGAATCATTATAAATGATATTTTGACTCCACATGGTTTCTAATGGTAAAAGGAATCAAAATAAGTAATATAAAAGAATAGGAGAGAGAAAATATGCATAAAATATGATTTAATAAGTGACAACTTGCATATAAAGAAATGTATCTCATACTTTTGATTTTGAGTCCCAAACTTGGTAAACAAGTATATTAAGAGATCATGGACTTTCCCCTAAAATTTGGGATTAAAATGATAAATGGTTTGGGATATATGAATTTTGTAAGTTTCCTAAAGTGTAAAGGGTAAAATTAAATGTCACGATATATCTTTGACTCTTGTTCTTATATGAGGCCTGATAGCCGTTGGATCCTTAATCCAATGGTGGCTGCTCTTTGAGTCAGATTGTGAAAAGGAAACAGTAACCATGGGATCAAATCCATGTATCCCCTTCCCTGATCTACTAGGATTCTTGGAGAGTGGATAATCATATTTAGGAGATCAAATGGGATTGGATAACCCCTTTTATGCCTCTGTTTGGTGCGGATTTGAGAGTTTCCCCAATGGATCCAGACTCCATGGGAACTGGCCTACAACCGATATATAAAAGGGGGATGATTTCCCCTTATGCAAGGATGTAGACACCTTCATGAAGTCTACGACATCTAGCCCGGTCAACCTTGCCATCAACTCAACATCTAACCAAAGTTGTTTTCCATTTTTCTCCTACTCTCTGATACCCTATTCCTATGGAGAAATAGGGGTTGTGGTGATGGCCTAGGTTGGTGGCATGGAGCCACCTTTTCACTACTGGTGGACGGTCTTGGGTCATCTGGGATGGCAGACAGTGGCCGAAGGAGGGAGACATTCAGAACTGGTCGTGCTCACCAGGCAGCAATGCAAGCCGAGCCCTACGAGCGGGATCACGAGAAACAGAGCCCGTGCGTGTGGTGTCGGGTGAAGAAGAAGGAGATGTCGGGTATCTGGGTTTGCAGATCATAGCATGGGTCTGTGAGCCAAGAAGATTACATCTCTTCCCTCATGTGGCGAACAAGAGAAAAGGGGTAGAGTGGTCTTTTTTTCCCCAAATAGAAGGTAATTATTTCGTAATATCATAACTAATGCTAGGATGATCGGATTAAAGTGAACTTTATTTGGAAATTGATCAAGATATTATGTAGAAGACATTAAAAATAAATTGAAGGCATGAAACTTCTTCCAATTGGAAATGTATGCAAAGTCATCATCTTTAATGATTTCATCAATGCAAAACCCTAGATCTTAATGATAAATGAATCAAATGATGAATTCTGAATACTTAGAGTTGGAAATGAACTTCCTATTAATAAAAGACTAGTTAGGTCGATATGTGTGGTCTTTATGTTTAATTGGCTTGATTCATGGTCCCATGTGTATGAAAGTACTTTAATGAATCTAAATATGATAATCAATCTAGAAGGCATGAAAATAGTGTTATTGGACTAATTGTGGATAAATACCCTTAATTTGGTACTTAGGGTTTCCTAGTGTATAAAAGTGGAATTAATGATAAATTAGGGTTTGCTAACCTAAAAGATATGAATATAGTAATTAGGGTTCCTTTGAGAATTGAACTATAATTCTTTGTTGAGTTCTCAATTCAAAGGAACCTGAGCATGATTATTGGCCTTAATGGTCTTGACATGACCTAAAAGGATAAACATGGAGGTTTTAGTGTTAAAAGTTATATTTGACCTAATTGGAATTCAATCATGCCTATGATGTTGAAATTAAGGTTTGTGGATCAAAAGAGCATGAAAAGTGATAAATGCATTATGGAGGCTAAAACCCTAATAAAATCTTAAAGTTGGCCTAGAAATCCTAAGGTGGAATCCAAGTCAATCTTGTAAATGTTTTGGATAAAATAAGGACACATGGGTGTTATGCATTAATTTTAGGATATTGTTGATTGCTTGACTGATTATTCTTGACTATTATTGCTTGGACCTCAAGTTACTCTGGATCAGGTATGTGGTTATTTATGAATAATCGATCTAGTTTCACAAAGATTTCTTGAACGTTTGATCGATTGGATGCAACCTTAACTATTGAGTGTTTATCTATGCAATCCTATAAAGTCACCATGATTATCACAATTAAGTATATATGTGCATTCTCGAACCCACATGCCACCCTAATGTATGATGCATGACCAAGCCCTGGAGGGATGGTCAATTCGGTCAAGCCCCGGAGGGAAGACCATTGGGCACCAAGAGGTGACCCCAGGCACCAAGATCAGGATGGACAAGGTGGCCTTCTATCCCTTGCAAGGAGAAAACCCTTGCGAGGGTGATCCAGGGTTAGGGAAAAAGCGGTTGGGAATGTTACATTGAAAATGTAACTTTGGATTGTTAATAACTTAATTGTGATATTTAGGTTGTTAGCAATTAATAGTGAAATTTGATTGTCCTCCACATACTAATATAGAAATATACTAACCGACATTTTGTTTGTTGGCATTTTAGGTACAATTATTTAAAAGGACAAATAGTAAATTGACATATTGTGAAGAATAAGAATAAAAAGTGCAAGGAGGATTAGATAGATAGACTTTATCGGGTGATAAAAGTCTAAATCCGAAATTTTAAAAAGGAATGCAAAGCTTTATCACTTTGGTTTAAATTTATGAGTGATTGGCTCTAGTGGTAGTAGGAGGGTATTAGTTTTATGGCCTTGGATCCATCATGTGATAATTGTAATAGGGTTACTTTGTGTATGCTTTGATTATTAATAATAGGAAATTCCACTTTTTATGTTGTTTTAATATCAGGATAATGAATTAAACCAATGATTTCCTACGAATGTTTTAACTCAATAACATATAGTTGGACTTGATAACCTAAACATGAGGTCATATGTATATTTAGAGTACTCATTCTTCCTATGTACCTAGTCAGTTATTATTGTGGATATTGTAGGATAACAATAAACACAAGACTAATATGTATAGTGAGTGATGACTATGTATCTTTTGTATGATACTAGATATCAACTTAGATACATGGGTAATTGTTAGAGAACAAGTTGGATAAGATAGACCCACCTTTAGACTGACACATGTAAGTCATGTAGTGACATGTTAGTGTCATATCTCAATGTGAGTGGTGAATATGATTCTTAGACTTGAAATCACTATAGTAATCAGATATAGTTTTCTGTAATTTGACACTACCCCAACATGATTCTGAGCAAGGGTTTGTAGAAATTATAGACTGGAGTGCATTGTAATAGTTGTAGATCACTGTGAGTGATGTAAATGGAATTTGTCCCTCCTTTTGGAGTGATAACCCTAGCAAATGATAAGAGAGACTATGGAAATGCATGTCCATGCTTATGTGAATCAATATATGATATCAAGCTCACAACATGTCGAGTAGTGTGCTCTACTTAAAGTAACATGGATTGAATGATAAGAGGATGAATAATTACATGCCTCTATTTCAATATGGAAATCTATGAAAAGGGATTATATGATCATGGAAACATTGATCACTCTATATGTTGAAGATTTTGTCTGACTTTTCCCTATTTCTTTAATGTAGTGAACTCATTCTAGAAACCAATCATTGTTTATGAAATCATGTTGTCATTATAGATATTTCCACCAAAGTAATTTTGAGCCTATAAGGTCACACACATAGGTTTCAAAGGGAACAAGAAGTAAAATCATGGACATATGACTAATTGGTCACTAAAAGGTTTAGGTAATCAATTTATTTATTGATAATATGATTAGAAACCCAGTTGGATGACTAGAATGGCAATCGCTTGATTGGACAAGCATGCCACACAATTGTATTTTCTACTTTAGTGACCTGGTAAAGATCCACCCAATCATTCGACTAGCTAGTCTGGTCAGTCAAATGAATCATATTAGCAAATCCACTGACTGGACTACCCCTATTTCCTAACTAGAACAAACTAGGGCCTGGTCCAAAATGTTCTGAACCAATCTAGTTGGTCGATTAGAAATCCTGGGAAGGTTGTTTTAGAGTGACCCAACTAGTTCTGTTGAGTGAGTAGACTAGGCTAGTTGGTAAATTGGCTATCTATGGGCAAGTGATTAACAAATGATTGGTGCCTTCTCATTTTGTATAGTTTATTAGAAATCATTCTTTCATGCCTTTCCAATATACATGGGTGAGACAACTATGGTTTCATAAGAGACTTTTGGCACATCTTAAAGACTAGTCGTCACCACCCATAAGGAGTGTGCAAGGAAGAGTCTTCAAAATCTAGAATGTTGCCAACAAAGAGACTACATCTTCCACATTGGCCCTAGGAGCACAACATGGAGTTCCTGATCACTGGTATGGAAGATATACATACATGGATATTTTAACGGCTTTGTTGGGAGATCATGTTCAACATAATTTCTTCTTCCTCTAGTCTTGTGAGACTTGTTGTTAGATTTACTTCATGACAAAATATCTTGGTGGTCAATTCAGATCTGATATGAAAGTTTGAGTTCTTCATTGAAAATATGTTAAGTTGTTGGACAACTAGTGTGTGCAAATGTATACTCTTATCCCTTCTACGTCTTTCCTTTGTGGACATTTTATTGCTATGAAGGATCCAATGCCTAAGGTCAATCATGTAGGGAGTTTTTTTGTTGTAATATCCCTCCCTCTTGAAAAACCTTACAACACATACCTTATCCTTGATCCTATATCAACAAAATTCTATCAAGTTCCTTTATCATGGGCTTGCACACCTATACATGACATTTACATCAATTACGGTTTATACATGTATTAATAACAAAACCCTAGTAATAACTCCAAAGTAAACTCCCAGACCACTCTATATAAATAGAGTATATATTTATGATTTTCAAAACCTACTTATTTTTATTATTCTGACAATCCTATATTTAGTTTTTCAATTTACAAATTGGTTATATATATTGATTCAAAAAAAGTCAAAGATGAATTTACCCTTAGTATTGAAATGCAACACATTAGAGCATGACATGTCAATTGAGTCATAGTTACATGTGAGAAAACATGAGGATTAAAAAAATACAATAGAAGATTTAGTGGTGAAGGTAGTTATAGAGAATATAAGTTTGGGATGGTGGTGCAAAATCCCAAGACTTTAGATGAAAGGTGTACTAAAGGTTTGGGGATGGTTAGCTACATATAGGTTAGCTTTAAGCGGCTCTGAGGGTAGAGGATTTATAGAACTTGGGAAGAAAATTAGGCAACTCACAAATAAACAAACTATGGTTTAAAAATGGTTCATTGAGTGTGGAATGACATAAGGAAAGTGTATGTAAAGAATTGAGAAATTTGGTTTGATGAGAGAGAAAATTTCATAGAAAGTGTCAAATTTTGGGAGTGTAATGTGTGTAGTCAGGAGATTTCCTACCTAAGGTAGGATATGGGTTCCACACCGACTGATCAAGATCAAATGTCCTATGATTCCCCCACTGGCACAAATGACAAAACATAGGGGGAATGACACATTAAATATATTTGACTCTATAAATCCATTTACATGATTTAAAATCTTCTTTCTTTATAAATTTTATGGGAATATAATGTACATTTAGTTGAAAATTAGTAGATTATCTAATTGAGGGGTGAGTAATTTGAAGTTTATGTTAATTTCAACTATCAATACATTTATAGTTTACCCAACCATGACTTGAAGGTTAAATAATCTACGAATATATATACTATCAAATTTATTCCTTGATTGTTCAAAATTTATTATATACTCTTCCTTTCCCATACCTAACCATTTCTAGAGAATCAAATTTGATGTTATATTTACTAAATGTTAAAAATTATATTTTTAGCTAGTACTTAGTGTATTATTTCAAATTGTTGTAGTAAAGTGTCAATAAATTGTTTACTATCTAAAAGTTTATAATTCTTGATTCATAACATCCTAATATACTCTATGTCAAAAAGGTACAAAAATAAAAGATAAAAAAACAAGGGTATGTTTAAGACATATCACTAAGATTGAGTATGTTACAACATTCCACCCCTTAAAAAGGATTTTTTTGGAATCTCAAGAAGATAGAGAGGGGTGAATCTGCAACATCTCCTCCTTGATCTTCTATTTTTCCAAACCATGATACTTTGAGAGAATTTTTGCCTCAATTTCCTTGTTCTTCAATTGTCTCACTCGAGAGTCAAGTATCTTCACCTGAACCTTTCAAAGTCAAATCATCTTGTATCTCCAAGGGTTATATGGTAGGAAAATGAGTAGGATCCTTCACATACTTCTTATACATAGTTACACGATACATATTGTGTATCTTGACATTTGAAGGGGTAGATCCAAAAAATATGCACTATCTCCAACCTTATCTCTAAACTTCAAATAGTTCCACAAATATGAGGATTATGCTTGACGTTTACCTTGATATAGAAATGAATCATAAGGGATTTATCTTGAAGAATACAAAGCCTCTTACCAAGAAACTCACATCTGTACTTTTCTTATATGCATACATCTTATCTCTATATTGGGAAGATTTCATCCTTTTCTTTATGAATCTAACATTGTCCTGCATCATTTGCATATCATCAAACTTCAAAAACATGGATTCTCTTACATTGTCCAAATGTAATGGAGAATGAGAAGGTCGACCAAAGAGTGCTTCAAAAGGTGGAATACCAATACTGGCTTGGTATCTATTATTGTAAGTCGACTACGACAACATGATATACTTGTTTGAAGCATTTTCCCAATAGACCACACATGCATGCAAAAGATACTCTAAAATCTAAATTGTACTCTCAGAGTGCCCATCAACTGCAAGCAGGAAACTATATTGAAATGCAGATATGAATTGATATCTTCCTAAATCCACCTCTATAAACCAGATGTAGACATTGGCTCTCGATAAAAAACCATTGGCTTCAACACTCCATGCAAATAAACAATCAATTATATATACAACTATAAAATGTTACGAACCTTAAATGTGGTCTTAAAGAGTAAGATGTGAGATGATTTGGTCATATATCGAAAACAACCCAAACCAAATCATATTAACCCCTTTTGAATTTGAAATATTAGTCACAAAGTCCCTAATGATGTTTTTCTATTTCCATATCAGAATCTCAAGAGGATTGAGAAGAAGACTGTTATATCCTCAATTTTTGTAAAATTGAATATAAGCCATGAATTGATAGGTGAGTTCCTTAATTAAATCATTCATGGAATAATATTAAAAATAAAAATAAAATATATAGTGTCTTAGATAATTAAAAAATCAATGATCTTTACATCATTGACAACACAATATTTGAGACATCAAACAACAATACGCCACTTTAGCTTTTGGTACACTGGAAAATAATAATGGAAATTAGAGGGTTCTAGAAATTTAGAGGGAAAGGATGCTTCATGAAGCAATGGTAATTTCTCTAATGAGATGCTTAAAAGATCAAGTTTGTATATAAAAGACATCCCAATAAATCTCAATTATAGAATATAATTGAGATAATATTAATGAGTTCCTATATTTCATTTAGAGGATAGATCAAAGAGAGATAAAAAGGAACTACCTATATTTCAAGGTAAGAATAGATTAATGACCTTTAATCCAAAATACTCCATATACGTTTATGCTCTCTTTTATGGATTTTGGGTTTTGATAATCAAAGATGAGAATATTAAAAGAAGTAATTATCCTTTATTGACTTTTACATTAAGGATATGCATTTGTGACTTGTGGGAAAGAAAGAAAGGGGGAGATATGTTTCCTTTACTAGTCAATGGTTGAGTGGTTGGATAAAAAGGGGGAGATGCCTTTTTATGGATATATATTGTTGAGACACCTACCATACCTGATGACTGTAACCCACTACTCCCTCTCACATGTGATGATATGGGAAGGAATGTTGTATATTCCATAGGATCATCCCCTTGCCTTGAATGGATCAGACTAGGCTACCACCATCTCTATATCCCCTCTTTCTCTCTTCATCATAACCACTAGGGTTTCTTCTAGGGTAAATATATATGTGCATAGAGGGACCTCAAGAACTTCTTCTCTATGATCCCAAACACGATCTAAGATGTCCTGGTGGACGGTAGAACCAATAGCCACAGTCCAATCCCTGACTTTTGTAGGTTTTTTGGTGATCCATGCATAACACCTTGAGAGTTCACAATAACCTTGTTGCTGTCCTCCTTCCTTCTCCTATGAAATGGCAATGGACTATGATGAAGAGGTAGGGTCGATCCTAGGCGAGGTCTAGATAGGTGAAGGCTACCGAGAGCCATGGACCTATGGACATATTCATCTCCCCCGTTGAGTGGCAAGAAAAACTACCTACTTTGACTAGAGTGAGATAGGGTGCCTATCCTATTGCC
Source organism: Alisma plantago-aquatica (assembly GCA_963693085.1). Lineage (NCBI taxonomy): Eukaryota > Viridiplantae > Streptophyta > Magnoliopsida > Alismatales > Alismataceae > Alisma > Alisma plantago-aquatica. The sequence goes on along the minus strand of OY856413.1, from coordinate 872,523,641 downwards.
TGGAACTACTAGGATAGGCAACCTAGGACACCCCGACATGCTGGAGGTTGGAATCCAGAGGAGGCAATGAAGGCAATGCTAGGTGGCTGATGGTGGCGACATCAATGTTGTGAGTTGGTGTCTTTATAGAGCCGACAGTGTGCGATCATCATGTGTTGTGATGAGAAGAAGCTTGGTCTAGGTTGGAGGGAGCCCACTAGAGTGCTAGAAACTCACCTCGACTGCTCTAGAGCCATGGTTCATGGAGGACCCCAGCCACACACCACTCGTGGCGTCAGAGCGGACTTATGCAAGGAAGACGGAGATAGAGGTAAAAGACAAGTCTATCATCGAGTGCATGTACGAAGAACATAGTGTAGAAGGGTCATTTTACCCATTTTAAAGCTGGCCAAATCAAAAATAAGAAGAGAGGTACGTTGCTGACATGGCAATCACTGATTAGCCCATTTATACAATTTTTTGCAAAAATCAAAACTAAAAATTGGTAGATCGGGTCATGACAAGTTATATATGAATTTTAATCAAAAATGAGGGAAATCTAAATAAAATAGTTTTAGAGTCGGAATATGATTCCAATTACAAAAGTAGTGCAAAGATGGGTTTAAGTGGTGATTAGCACATGGAAACCCTAATTTTGGGTAATATAGTGAAGAAAACATTAAAAGCCTTTCTTGTATGCTATAATATGATCTTATTGAGCATAATGATAATAAACGTAATGATGGTAACAATGATAAGGTATTCATGGTCTCTAATGTGGATAATCATTAATGTGTGGATTTGGTGCTAAAGATCCTAAATTGTTATGTTGTTAATGAACATATTTGGTCTAAGTGATCTTAATGAAAGGATATGATGGATCTAGTAACAATGGTTCACCTAATGTGAACTATGAAATGGAAATTGGGTTAATACCCTCATTCCTTATTCAAAACCTAAACCCTGGACTAGGACCGAGTAGGGTATAATGTATTTAATGTTGTTTGTGACACTTTAGAATTTATGTAATGCAGATTATATAATGATTGCTTGATTTGCTTGCTTGATTGGACAATATGCTTGAAGTATAATTGAATAATCTACATGGAAAAGGTATATAGCTATGCCTAAGAATAATCTTTGTAGTTTCACATGGTTTCCCAACGATTTGTTCACATGGTTTTAAAATATATACTTACTTTTTTATTTCATTCCATGCAAACTTTAAAGTGAATATGGCTATCAAATTATATATGGACATGACTAGCCCATTTCTAGGCCACCTCTGGACCTATGGAAAGGCCATCTACCTAGGTAGGGGAAGGCACACATTGGTACCAGTATGAAGAGGGGGTACATGAGAAGTCACCTACCTGAATAGGGGGAGACATGATAATGGCATCTGCCTGAATAGGGGAAGACTCTGAATACTACAGTATGATGCCCTGAGGGGTTATGACAGTGGGTGGAGACACCTAGATTGGGTAGTCGTGATTGAAATCATTAAATTTGATTTGTTAATTACTAATATTTTTAGTTATGTTGTTATCGTAACTTGTGAAGTTTTGCTTCCCCCACATACTTGTATAACTTGTTATACTGACTGACGTTTTTGTTTATCAGCATTTTAGGTTATTGATGATATGCATGATAAGGGACATGAAAATAAAGATGAAATCATGTGAAGACTTTAGTATAAGTAAGGATGATTTAATAGACACTTCTTCTCTATGTACAATTTTAGTAATGAAATTCCATGTAAAAGCATTTTGTAAACAATATTTGTGAATTAATGAAATTGTTTGCTATTATTTACTATTTGCTAAATCTAGATCCTTGGAAAAAATTTTAGGTAACGCCTCTCATCTGTCTGGCCTTCCGTACTGGGCATTGCTGAAAAGTGAGGTCGTTACAAAGACCATGTCATTGATGCACAATCTTCACTTGTTGAAAAGTCATACAGTTAGTAAGCAAAGAGGCAATGTATTATTTCAAAGTTTTCCATTAGAAGCCCCACCACAAGTCCTTGTACATCTTTATAGTACCAAATTAATATAATTCGACCCACATAATTCACTCAACACTCTCTACCTCGATTCATTAACAATAGGATGTCATAATCTATGTAAAAAATAGATGCATGGCGCTCCAACAAAAACTCAAGTTGAGGCTTCTCAGTCAATGACTTCATTTCCTAATGATTAGAATGGGTGAATTGAGCACAAAAATCTCCACAAATAAAAGAAGGGATGATAGGTAAACTATCCATATGAATCCTCAACTTATTCATAAAAGCATCATCAATATTATCTAATAGCTCAGGTCCCCAACTAAAAATGTGCTTCAATTTCATGCACAACAAAACATCAATGCGATGCACAAATAATATCTTTCTTTTGAGTAAGAGTATTTGCAACAACATTTACCTTTTTCTGGTGGTATGGAAGTGTGTGGTCATAATCTTGATACAATCCATACACCTCCTTTTTCATAGATTCATATCTTTTCTTGACCTGAGAGAACAATGGATTTTCTGATTTCAAAAAACCTCAAACTATAATCTATAAAGGTATTACTTCCAGATTTTAAGTGCATGAATACAGACACAAACTTCATATTCACAAGTGTTATGATTCTTTCTATTAGTTATAACTGGCGTTAGGCATAACCAATTACTGATCCTTTTTGCATAAGCAAACATTCCAAACACTATTGTTAAGTTCCAATCAAAATTGCGCATGGTTTCCATTCAACAGGTAGGGACTAAAATGGGGGAGAAGAAGCCAAATATTTCTTTAGCTCAAAGAAACCTTTCTTGCACTCATGAGAGAAAACAAACTTAGCATTCTTGTGGGTCAACATTGTCATAGGAAGAGATAATTCAAACAAATCTTGGATAAAATTTATGTAGTAACGCACAAGACCCAAGAAACTTTATGTCTTATAAGGGTTGTTTGGAGAATGCCACTAGTCACAACCTCAAATTTATCTGGATCCACAACAACGTAATTGCAACCGAGCATGTATCCTAAGGTATAACATCCTTAGTCTAAAATGCATGCCTTAAAAACTTGACATAAAGTTTGTTCTCATGAGATATTGTTACGAAATCTGAACAATGTTGATCCATTAACTCATAGTAGATATGTATATCATCAATGGATACCACCACAAAGTTATTAAGATATGGGTGGAAAACCTGGTTCATATGATCCATGAAGGAGGCCATGGAATTATTCAATCTAAAGGGCATAACTAAGAATTCATTGTCCCATAATGAGTAAAAATGAACATCTTTCATATATCCTCATCCTTCACTCACATCTCATAATAATCATTCCACAAAATCATCTTTGACAAATAATGTCCTACTTCAACTGATCAAACATTTCATGCATGTGTGGCAAAGGGTAGAGGTTCTTTATCGTCACCAGATTTCCTCACTAAATTGTATATCTTATTTATGAACAAAATATGATTGCCCCAAGGAGAAACACTAGGGTGAACAAACCCCATTTCAAGAAGTATTTGCATTCTTAAATTGAGTTTAGCAAGCTCCATAGGTGCCATATGATATCAATGTTTCAAGATAGGAGAAATACCTAGAATGAGATAGATACAAGATTCAACCTCATAAGTAGGTGGAATACCATATAGCTCATTAGAAAAAACATCAAAAAATTCTTGAATGACATTAATGTTGTCCAACAAGGGTAGTGGAAGGTGAATGATGTGAGAGGAACTACATCCATGCATGATATGATCATCATCTTTCATGGGTGATATGATGAATTTATTATCATCACACCCCCCTATACAAAGTCACTCCAAATAGAGAATGTAGGAAGCTAACCTTTTTCTCACCACAATATAGAGCCACATCAAATATTTTTAGCTAATTTGTTCCTAGGATGATATATAAGGCCATCATATCTAGGATGATGAAATCTATTACATAAATCTAACAAGCTATTTGAAGGTCCAAAGGGTGGATTTTCAGTGAAGAAGAACATACTATACCATTTGGATTCTAAATATCAGGAATAAATTCCATGTAATTTGGTTATAATTCGAATATTTCACAAGTTTGGAGGTTCAAATGGTATATGAAGATCCAGAGTCATACAACTATTTTATTGGATAATGTACAATACCTTTCATTATGTATTTTTCATCTGCAACATCCACAACATCTAGGGAAAGGACTCTATATATGCATCTCAATTGGTGGGATCTATCTTTGAGGGTGGTTGTTGTTGTTCCATAGAGGTTGATTTGAATGGGTTGTTGTTGAAGTGCAAGATGTTGGGACAGAGCTGGCCGTTGCTAAACCCGGGAGTAGTGGGGCTTAACTTGCCTAGCCTAGCCATACTAGTGGAAGATCACCTAACTACCCTCTCTTTGTTGTGTTGGGTTCCTCATAAGTAATTTTCTTGAGGAATGATGGCGAGCATAATGCTTTCACTTATCAGGACGTTGATTATTTATGAAGTTCTACCACTTTCTGTTATCTGATGGATCTTGAAAACCAAGATATGACTTATTTGTAAAGCCTTTATCAATCATCTGATGGAAGGTGAGAGGATATTTTTGAAGCAGTACCACGTAAAAGCTCTCCCTTCCAAGAATAGTGTAGTCCTCAGATCCTAATCCAAACTAGTAGTATAATGCTCAATCATAAGGAAATTGCACACATAAGACGAAACACTTGAAGAAACCTATTTCAAGGAATTGAACTTCACTTCATTCTTCCTTAGAGTGGTAAACATACAATTTATAATGAAACATCGCCAAGATCTATTCCCAATAAGGGTGGAAGTGTCACATGAACTAGACATGCCATTCCACCAAACACCCTATTCCATCTAGCACATAGGAGGCAAAACCAAACTTCTGGTGAGGAGGGAAGACAACTTCTCAAAGGTCCATTGCAAGTCCCCAAATTCCATTCATGTATCTTATAAATTGTGATGATCTGTATTTTAGGGATTTATACTCAATATGAGCTACAATAGTCAGAAAGGGTCAAAATATGGTTGACCATAGAATTATATAGCTAACAGAGAATCATATACTTGATCCATCTTATACGTATGACATATTGCTTTGTATGGATGTATGATGAATTGCCCATGCAAGATGTATGATAAAGTAATTTTCCCATACTAGATGTATGATAAAGTGACGATCGAAATAGTAGTACAACTACATCTAAAGATATGTCCAAAAATATGTGTTTACCTGGTTAAAATATGTGTCCAACTACATAAAGTGATCGATCGAAGGAGTGATCCTAGGGTTTCTCTACCCTTGGAGAGGCCCAAAGTGAAGTTTGATGCTCCCGCAACCTACCCCTAGTGACCAAAGACCCATTAAAGAAAAGATGTTAAAGAAAATCCAAAGAACAGAGTCAAAGTGCTGATCCAGGACCCAACATGACCATGGTACCACAGAACGGCTGTGCTATGTCACTTGTAAATCAACAGGTTCGACACCAAGTCAGGTTGAAAGTGCCACGTCCGTGCAACAAAGAATGGTCATTTCAGAGGCATACACCACAGCCGCATTGTGCAACACGATTGTGCTACACAAAAGAAGAACGAGCCCATTATTGGATCCTAGATGGGTGATTAGATGCTCTAGAGGGGGGGTGAATAGAGCTGAAAGCAGTTAAACAAAACTCATTAAACCTTCAAAATATATGACAAGATAAGGTTGCTAAATAGGCAATTTGTGTGCAACTAAAACATACATAGCAAGGATGAGAGAGATTGAACATGCACCAATAGACAAGCTATTTAGAGTGGTTCCATACTTCAAACTAGAAGTGTGTCAGTCCACTTTCCTAGAGAGGTCAACCTCTAGGACTTACAAACTATTGCACTCTTATATTCATTCATAAGACATATAATGCATGACCAAACAAAAGACTTACCTATCCAAGACAAAGAGTCTTCAACCTTACCAAGGACTTACTCACTTTACAAGAGTCTTCGGCCTTCTCCAAGGACTTACCCACTCTTGCACAAGTGTTTGGCCTTGCAGAGTTTACCCACTCTTCTTGGATCTTCAGCTTTTGACTTCACCTTCACTCGGAGAAGCTTTCACCAAGGTCTAACCCACTTGAGCTTGAGTCTTCTGCCTTCTCCAAGGGATTACCCACTCTAGCTCCAAGTCTTTAGCCTTGATCTTCTCCAAGGGACACCTTCCCTTGTTCTTCTTCACCTCTCTTGGATAAGAGAGAGAACCTTCATCTTCATGATTGAAAAGATAGAAAGGGAGGTGGTGGAAGTGAGAGCCTCACAAGATATACATATAGGACTAGCTCTCTTACAGATTTCCTACTCACTCTAATGGATGTAGCAAGTGATTAAGCTTAAAGAGAGAGAGAGAGAGGAGGCTTTAGGATCACTCAACTACAGAATAGGAACCTTCATAGTGCATGCTCAACCTTGGAATGAAGCCCAAGGGGTCCTATTTATAGCTGGGGATGCCTCTTAGCGTTTGGGAACACTTATGAACAAAAACTAGCCATTTTGTGGCTTGCAACGGATCTATTTTCACTTGTTGCAACTCCACAACGGCTAGAAACACTTTTCTGCACTTTTTCGTACAGTGCAATCAGTCGAGTTCTGATGGGTGTAACTCGACCGATCAAGTAGGAGGCAAACCGATGTTCAAAGGATCACTCGAGTTTGTCCTGAGGAAACTCGACCGACCATTCAACTGGAAATGGCCTATTACCCAATCGGTCGAGTTCTGTGAGTGCACAACTCGACCGATGCAATCTTTAGAAAATCAACCAAGGTGGATCGGTCGAGTTTCTGGGTGGGAAACTAGACCGATCAAGTGCCTCTAATTGATTTTCAAAGTTGCATTAAAAGTGCTCTAAAATTCGATCGAAGTGTTCCTGATTTTTTTCTAAGCTTAATCACAAGTCATACAATCATTACAAGTGATTTACAACATGATTCTAATGGATATACATCATATTACAAAAGCGTGCACTTGTATTGAATTTGACTTGTCTTTTCTCCAATTTGAGATTCGCAAGTTAGGGCAATTGGAGTGTGTCTATACCAAATCTGAAATCACTCAAGTAGAAGCATTAGACACCAATATGTGGAATGGTTATTCATCATCAAAACACGGGTTTAGTCAATTTAGACGTGAGTCAACATTGACCTAATTGACCTTGAGTCAACACCCATCACCTAGACCACCACGGCCGTGCCATATAGCATGGCCATGCTACCCTCAGACCATCACGACCGTGCTAGTTTTAGCCCAAAACTAACCACCAACCTGACTTTTGACCATTTTAATTGACACGACCATTGTATCCTACCACGACCATGCTCACCCCTACCCACCACGGCCGTGGTGACCCACCACAATCGTGCTACTCACAAAACCTACACAATTTTCACTACTTTACCTATTTTGCAACTACTTGACCTAGTTCTTCCCCCCATACCTATATATAACTAGGTGGTGGCTGGGGCACGATGTCAGCTACCTTCCACCACCTCCTAGCTCCCCATTTTTGCCCCTTAGCCATTCCACTCCATTTCCACCTCCATTCCACTCCATTTCACCATATCCACCACCAAAACACTAGTTTATACTAGTTCCTACCCATAATCCCCTTCATTCCACACCCTTGCACCTTGGAAGAGAGAGGAGGTCATCTTGCAGTAGCTGGAGAGGAGGATTCCTTCATCTACACTGAGCTCCATGGATTCTTCTACCACTTTCTCCTTTCTTTTTGTATTTTCTATTTTCATGTGTAGCTAGGCCCCCTTGGGTGGGCTGTTTGGGGGAAATTATATTACTTTGATACCATATTGGGGGAAATTGACATGTAAACTTTGTAATTCCATTTGTTAATGATTATATTCTATATCTATCTCATCTATCTCATTCTCCATGGATTGCTTGTCAGTTTGTGTGTGAAATCACCTAGGAATTTAGGCAAATTGCATATATGTGTGAATTTCGGGATTTGCACCTAGGTCCAATTATTGGATCCCTAGGTTGCCTCCCATATTCCTACATCCTAATCAATCTCCTTAAACCTATGTGAGAGATCTAAGTAGCTAGATTAGATAATTCTAGTGCAATTAGCATGGAGCCTTCTCAAGGCTAGAATGTGTTGGAATTGGGGTCCAAAACCCTAATTTCACCTCCCCATTCCTACCCTTGGCCCCTAATTTCCCTAGGAATGCCTAATATAGAAGCTTAGAATTTATTAGACTCTAATTGAATTGAACCTAATCCCTAACCCAATTGAGCCTTGTAAGGGTAGTAGGGGGTTCTAGGGACTAGTTCTCCTATACACAACCTAGCATATCCATGGCCAGTTAGTAGCTTAAGTTAATTCATTAAACTCTAACTTGTTGTTTGGTTTGGATAATCTAAACGGTATCATAATGTTCATATGTCACCCCTGAACTTAAGTGATAAGTTCATACCCCTAAATAGCCCATACCTCTCTTTATTGCTTAAAACCCTAGTTTTGTGCTTGCTTAGTTTAGTTAGCTCGTTCCTTGCTTAGTTAGATTCTTGCTTTGTTCTTGCATTGTTCATGTTAGTTTAGCTCTTTAATTGCTCTTTTGCTTCTCTCTTGCTTGCCTTAGTGTAATTTGCCTTTTGATACCTAGCTTAATCCTTTCTTGCTTCTTTAGCTTTAATCTAGTCTAGGGTTAACTTAGTTTTCATTCCTACCTTTAATTGTTCATTTGTTCATAATAGTTTAACAATCAAAACAACCTTCAAACCCTTAACCCTAGTCTCTGTAGTAGGAAACTAGCCAAACTAAACCTAGATCTAGTGCCCCCTCTTCTCCTTGTGGATCAACCATATACTTGCCACATTCCTATTCTACCACACGACCTCGTGAGCTTGCGGGTGTAGTTGTATTGGTGTGAATAGGTGTTAAGTTAGGTTATATAAATTATCGAAAGTGAATCTACCGTGTTCTTTCATCTGCGGGGTTGCATCTATTCAAAACTACAATTGAGTAGTGTGTAACACCATTGGCGGGAGCGCACCAAGCTTTTTGGTGTCGTTGCTGGGGATTAGAGGCGCTTGGCCTAGCTAGTTAGTTTTTCTTTGACTTTTTCAACTGACCTCATCATTGCTATTCTTTATTCATTATTCTTTGAATTCTTTTTGTATACTAGTTTACTAACTTGTTTTCTTTTGTTTGGTTGTGCTTTGTGCATGTGACAAGCCATTTGGGAGGAAACAAGATGGAAGGCCAAAATGCACTTCACAAGCCACTTCAAGACTACTTCATACCTAGCAACTACAAATCACTAATTGCTAACAGGCTTGATCAGATGCCAGGGGAGCAATTCTCCATCCCTATAGGTCTTCTTGGGTTCCTGCCCATCTTCTATGGCTCAGAGAGTGAGAACCCCTACAAGCACCTAGACTCCTTTCTTGAAGTATGCTCCACCTTCAGGATGCCGACAACAAGTGATGATACAATCAGGCTGACTTTGTTCTCCTTCTCCCTCAAAGACAAAGCAAAAGAGTGGTATGATTCAAGAAAGGACACCATGAGTTGGGGAGAGATGAAAAATGCTTTCTTGAGGAAATTCTACTCTATAGAAAAGTTGACACAGATGCGGCGTACCATAGCATGTTTCAGTCAAATAGATAATGATCGATTCCACGAGGCTTGGGAGAGATTTCAAAAGATGTTGAGAGAATGTCCACATCAAGAGATCCATTTATGGCTGCTAGTTCAGTCCTTCTACTCCGGTGTATCTCATGCAAGTCAAGCTACAGTGGATTCTTCTTGTAGGGTAGTTTTTAAGGCTAAACTACCTAAAGAGACATGGCTATTGTTTGAGAGTTTGGTAGAAAGTTCAAGGATAAAAGCTTCTAGTATGGTCAGTGGTAGTGACCTTTCTTTTGGTGTGAAATCTCCAACTCACGTTGATTCAAGCCCACAATTGATGAAAACGTCTAGTGAAATGGTGAGCTTCTTGTGAGACGAAGCAGCCAAACTTCCCTGTCATTTATTCAATGCTATTGAGTTCTATGGGGAAGAAAAGAAGACACCTCACTCCTATAGCTACCAGGAACCACAATGTCCCACATATAGCTCAAGGTTTGAGGAAGATGATCTCTCTAGATTGAAAGTATTTGATGATGTTCAAAGAGATGTTGCAAGGTTAGAAGAGAGAATAGAGCAGCTATCTTCCATAATCACCCTCCACGTAGAAAAATTGTCTTCAAAACCCATCATGAGCCACCATGAAGCAAGTGGACCTATGCCTTCTTCCCACATTTTCTATAGTCCACCCCCATGAAAGTACATCCCATTCACTCCTTCCAAAGCTATTCCAAGTCTTACACTCCTCCACCACCTCCCTCACCTCAAATATCCCAAAACTTCACTTTCCAACCCCAATTCTCTCCTCCCCTCAATTCTCTTCTCCACCTCAATTTCAACCCCAAGTGTCACCTCTACCTCCTCTACAGCCACAACATGCTCCCCCTCTCCACCATGAGCAAGGTAGTTCTGTGACAATTCTAAGGAATGGAAAGTCTCTTGAGCAGCCCACAACTCAAAGAAAGGTTGATATAACAAAGCAAAGGAAACCAAGTGGTGAAACTGTGATTGATATTGCTGAAGATGATGTTGTGATACCGCATGTTGAGTTTGGGAATCCATGTGATCCACCACATATCCCTTTTACAGGTACCACTGTCCCTACTGTTCCACCTCATGTTCATGCAAGTAAGGCAAAAACTAGTGATCCTCCAATCATAGAAGCACTAGATGAGCCACCGGAATTGAAAAGGAGGAAAAAGCACAATGTTGATATTCTTGAGGTGTTTTACCAAGTGAAGGTGAACATTCCACTTTTGGATGCTATCAAGATAATCCCATCATATGCCAAGTTCCTCAAGAACCTATGCACTATGAAAAGAAGGTCAATGCATAGGATTCCAAAGAAGGTGAGATTAACTAAACAAATGAGCTCCATCATACAACACTCACTTCCCGTGAAGAGAAAGGACCCAGGAGCCCCAGTCATAACTAGTTACATAGGGGGACATCACATCGACATGTCCTTATTTGATTTGGGTACTAGTGTGAATTTGATTCCATACAATGTCTATGTTGAGTTGGACTTAGGCAAGTTGAAGCCGACACATTACACTCTCCAGTTGGCGGATAGATCCATAAAAGTGCCTAGGGGTAGAGTGGATGATGTCTTGGTGATGATAGACAAAGAGAAAGGTGCAGTGTTCCTGGCAGATTTCATTGTACTTGATATGGAGCCAGAGGATAGGAATATTCCCATTATCTTAGGAAGGTCATTCTTGTCTACAGCTGATGCCGACATTCATGTGCACAATAGCACTATGACAGTCTCATTCATGGACATAAGAGGACACCAAGGTGAAGAAATTGGTGATGATTATTGTGATGAAAGGGATGAGGAAAACAAATTGACTGCAAATGAGGGATGCATGTTTTGCAAGAATGGACACATGAGAATTCCAAATGGAGGAATGAATGAAGAATCCCCAAGAAGCCTAGATAAAGGCAAGAAACTCAGTTCTTGCGGGAGGCAACCCACCTAGGTTTGGGCATTTTTTACCCAACCCCACATTTTTTATACTTTTGCTTTGTTTTTACATTTTTCCAAGAAAACACACACACACTTGTATTTGATAGTTTTTTTGTAGTTTTGAGATGTGTAGGTCAGAATAGAGTGAAATGAAGAAGAATGGACGAAGTGTTGACAAAGAATCAATGGAAGATCAACTTGAGATCAAAGTATTGATGTTTGAACAAGATTTGAGTGTCATACTACAGTCATAGTGCCCACCATGGTCGTGGTGACATGGAACGGCCATGGTGGTGCTCTCACATTCAACAGAGAAATCATTAGAAATTGAGAAAATAAACTAAGTATAGAACCAGGGTAGCATGACTGTGCAAGGCAGCACGACTGTGGTACCTGAAGATACCATGGTCGTGTCGCAGCCTGATTCCAACAAGTTTAAGTCATATTTTGTGAAATTCCAAATCACTTGTTCATTTCTCCAAAGAACAGAACGGCTGTGCTCCACACCCTAGTGGCCGTGTAGCCTTCCACCCACCCTCTCCAGCCCTTAAATCTTCACCAAATCACCCCCAAATCATTCTGAATCATTCCCGCACCATTTATACTACCTTAAATATATTCCACCAATTTCCATCCAAAAAATCACCATTTTCTCTCCATTCTGCCCCAACATCCCCATTCTTCAGAGAAATCTCGAATTTGTTAATTTCACCTCCATTTTCAAGCAAGAATGAAGAAATTTGCAAGGAAAGTAGTAGAGAAGACTAGGGGTGTCATCTCCTATCAAAGGAACAACCACCCCCGGTTGACGGAGGTCGAATTGGATGAAATGGTGGATCCTATTATAGAAAAGGGCTTCGCACAGTCACGACGGGAGCCACTATCATCGTCAAGAGCATCACAGCCACCTTCGTATACTTCCTGACCCTCTGTCTCATCTTAGAGACCTTCATCTTCAGCTGCACAACCATCAGTCTCAGCTGCACGACCGTCCGTTTCTTTGGAAGCATAGCCACATCCCGAGCCGCAACCATGACCATGTTGATGAATCGTGCTAGATGATGAAGAGGATGTAGATATGCCCGATACTGAGTAGCAAGCGATACCAGAACAATGCCCCCAACCACAGCCCGAGGTCACTACTAGTAGGGCAAAGGAACCTAAACACCCAAAGTGCTTGACACACAAAGTGATAGCAACTCACTATGCGTTCCAAGCAACGATGGAGGCTACAAGCTTCTACGCCTATTTTTAGGGACTGATGGAGAAGATGGGATCGTTTGAGATCTTGACATTGCAGCAAGAGTCATATATTGAGCTGACTCGACAATTATTTGCCACACTAGAGAAAACAACTGATGAGGGCGACAATGCCATTAAGGTGATGATCGAGGACAAGAGGTGGAAGATAACCTCAAAGCTTCTAAATCAGATTTTTGCCCCAAGTGAAGAGATGGCAGCCCTCCTGGACGAAGGAAAGATAGAAAATGACTCTAGTTCCACATATCCGACTATGTGAAAATACTTTGCTGGCCAGAGTACCTTTGTAGTGGGGAAATTGAAGACGAGTGCTATCCACAATCCATTCCTCCGCTATGTTTAAAACGTGTTAGCAAACACCATCTTTGGCAGGTTCGAGAACCAAGGTAGTTATGCAAAGAAAGATCTTTTTGTACTTGGTTGGATGACTAAGGAGAAGCATGTAAACCTGGGGGCTTTACTTATTGAGCATCTAAGAAAAATCCCTTCCAAGAGCACAAATCCATTTGTAATGGGAGGGATTGTGATGTCCATATCCACTCCCTTAGGACATGACATGACATGCTACACAAAGGTAGATGGAGAAAAATTGGTTGACTTGCATTACTTGGCCCACACTTGCATGATCACAATTGTGGAGCAGAAGATCATCTACCAAGTCAACTCACCATACCTAGGAGTCCATTTAGAGCTGCCCTACCATACTCCACCCATCATGGCACAATATGGACCAACACATGATTTTTTGGAAAAATTGAGGAAGTATGAGGAAGACAACCCCAAAGGAGATAACATCCTTGAGGTGGTTTTTATAGGGGGTCTAGGAGAACCTTCATAGGCCGTTGAGATGAGATATGTGGTAGAGGAAAGAGTGGTACAATGAGTGAGGCAAAGAGAGGAGAGGATAGGGTCATCAAAGACACATCAACCCTCAGTGAATGCATATGATATGGCCACCATTCATGCACAGTTGGAGGGTATTCAGGCGACGCAATATAGAATACTATGGGCACAAGAGGGCTTTTAGTGGACATAGGATGCCATGTGGCTGGACCATTAGCAGATGCATTACCAGGTCAACCATCTTTACAAGTTCTAGAATGCCCAGGCCCAGAGAAACCCACAATGGGGTGAAGACTGGTGGATTTCTTTAGCAACTTTTCAAGACAGCTATCTGCCTCCACAGTCATACTATTGGGGTGCCTACTACAGACAGGGAGGAGCACCCTCACCACCACCACAGTGATCATCTACCCTATCATACTAGACTTTAGTGTCATGTTGAGGACAACATGAATCAAAAGTTTGGGGTGGTAGGGCGGTATGCCCTTGTTTCAATTTTCACTCTTATTGCATCTCACCTATTGTTTACTTTTTGTTTGTTGTTTTTCTCCTATTTTCTTGTCTTACTTTCTAGTTTAGATTTTACTGCTTTGCATACCTGCATGTACCTGCATGCCATGTAGTTTTCTTTCTTGCCATTTTTGTGTAATTTTTTAAAAAAATTGCTCTTTTTCCATGCATTGCATATCATGTACATTTTTGGTAATTTTTGCATGTTTTAGCTAGGATTTGCTTGTTTGCTGCTTTAAGTTTAATAATATAGGATTAGACGTGATTGGAGGAAACTTGGCACCGTTTTGGCCAATTTTTCCCAAATTCGAGATTTCTTGTCTAAAAGTGTGTTTTGACCCAATCTCTACTGTTTTGAGTAAAAATGATAACCTTTGACAAATGCAAGTGAATTATCATTGTTTGTTGCTAAGTGGTATCAATGTTTGACTTTTTACATGTGCATCACCTCTCTTAGGATTGTGATTGATTTGGTTGAATTGTGAGTTGAGCAAGCTTTGAACACTTAGTGTTTGTGGAATCACTTGATTGATATATCAATTTCATCTTGTTCATTCATGTGGTGTGATATCTAGGATGAAGTATTGGATTAATTTTCATGCAGGATGTCTTATGTGGAGAATCATACCTATGACCCCTCTTTGACCCGATTTTTCACTCACCATCTTCTTACCCCTCCGCCTCATGAAAGGATGCCAAAGTGCACATATCAGCCGTGGCCACCTCCAAAAGTTTGGGGTGGCCACATCTCCATCTCCCCATTTCACTCTATCAACCATATGCCCTACATACTCCAAGGGAAAAGAAAAAAGAAAAGAAAAAAAAATGCAAAAAGAAAATAAAAGGATGCTCCTATTTAAGAGCATTCAAATAAAGAAAAGATGAGTTCTCTATGTAATAGCACTCCAAAAAATCTCACCATAACCCTTTCTTCCACTTTCATACCTATTGAGCTAGGAAACATCAAACCTAGCTCAATTTGCCCTTTTTCGCAACCACGCGGGTCATTTGGTGTGATTTGAAACATAAGATTGAATGCATGAATGTGAAACAATACTCTTAGTCATCCATGATTAACACCATCATGAAATGGTTTACCAGGAACTTTATGGAAGAAATATGGATAACTTGTGTATTTTGTGCGCTATATTTGAAGTACATATTCTTTGTGGTCTTTTCATGATTGGATTGTGAAAGTAGGAGAGGAGAGAGGTGAAATGCATGCCCTCAGTCATCTTTGATCCTATTTAGCAATAATCATTTTTTACATTGCATTTTTGATTTCTTGATTGTGGAAAATTTGTAGAGAGATTAAGTTTATAGCATACTTGAGGACATGTAAGTTTCAAGTTTGGGGTGGTGATTCAACCCTATTTTAGGGCCTCGTCTTGTGTTATATTGCTCTTCAATCACATCTATACCTATTAGATTACATGCTTTTCCTCCCAATATGCTTATTTGTGTAAAATGCACATATGGACATTATTTGCATGTTGTTCATGCATTTGGACCACACTTGATGGAAGAGAGAGAGAGAAGGAGTGATCCTAGGGTTTCTCTACCCTCCAAGAGGCCCAAAGTGAAGTCTGATGCTCTCTCAACCTACGCCTAGTGGCCAAAGACCCATTAAAGCAAAGATGTCCAAGAAAATCTAAAGAATAGAGTCAAAGTGATGATCTAAGACCCAACACGGCTGTGGTACCATAGAACGGCCGTGCTATGTCACTTGTAAATCAACAGGTTCGACCCCAAGTCAAGCTGAAAGCACCACGACCGAGCAATCAAGAATGGTCGTGCCATAGGGAGACACCACGGCTGTGATGTGCAGTACAATCATGCTACAGAGAAGCAAAATGGGTGTGGTGCAACACCATGACCACCATCACCTAGACCACCATGACAGTGCCACACAGCATGACCGTGCTACCGTCAGACCACCACGGCCATGGTGACCACCACGGTTGTGCCAGTTTCAGCCCAAAATTGACCACCAAGCTGACTTTTGACCATTTTAATTGACACGACTATTGTATCCTACCACGACCATGCTCACCCCTACCCACCACGGTCATGGTGACCCACCACAACCGTGCTACTAAAAAAACCTACCCATTTTTCACTTCTTTACTTATTTTGCCCCTACTTGACCTAGTGCTTCCCCCCACACCTATATATACCTAGGTGGTGGCTGGGGCATGAGGTCATCTACCTTCCACCACCTCCTAGCTCCCCATTTTGCCCCTTAACCATTCCACTCCATTTCCACCTCCATTCCACTCTATTTCACCATTTCCACCACCAAAACACTAGTTTATACCAGTTGCTACCCATAATCCCCTTCATTCAACACCCTTGTACCTTGGAGGAAAGAGGAGGTCGTCTTGCAATTGCTGGAGAGGAGGATTCCTTCATCTAGATCGAGCTCCATGGCTTCTTCTACATCTTTTTCCTTTCTTTTTGTATTTTCCATTTCCATGAGTAGCTAGGCCCCCTTGGGTGGGCTGTTTGAGGGAAATTATGTTACTTTAATACCATATTGGGGGAAATTTGCATGTAAACTTTGTAATTCCATTTTTTAATGATTATATTCTATTTCTATCTCATTATCCATGGATTGCTTGTTGGTTTGTGTGTGAAATCACCTAGGAATTTAGGCAAATTGCATATATGTGTGAATTTTGGGATTTGCCCCTAGGTTCAATTATTGGATACCTAGGTTGCCTCCCATCTTCCTACATCCTAATCAATCTCCCTAAACCTAAGTGAGAGATCTAAGTACCTAGATTAGATAATTCTAGTGCAATTAGCATGGAGCCTTTTCAAGGCTAGAATGTGGGGGAATTGGGGTCCAAAACCCTAATTTTGCCTTCCTGTTACTACCCTCAGCCCCTAATTGCCCTATTAATGCCTAATCTAGAAGCCTAGAATTGATTAGACTCTAATTTAATTGAACCTAATCCCTAATCCAATTGAGCCTCGTAAGGGTAGTAGGGGGTGTTAGGGACTAGTTCCCCTATAAAAAAACCTAGCATATCCATGCCCAATTAGTAGCTTAGGTTAATTCATTAGACTCTTGTTGTTTATTTTGGATAATGTAAATGGAATCATAATGTTCATATGTCACCCCCCAACTTAAGTGATAAGTTCATACCCCTAAACATCCCATACCTCTTTTTATTGCTTAAAACCATAGTTTTGTGCTTTCTTAGCTTAGTTAGCTCATTCCTTAGTTAGTTAACTTCTTGATTTGTTCTTGCCTTGTTCATGTTAGTTTAGCTCTTTAATTTCTCTTTTGATCCTCTCTTGCTTTCTTTAGTTTAATTTGCCTTTTCATACCTAGCTTAATCCTTTCTTACTTCTTTAGCTTTAATCTAGTCTAGGGTTAACTTAGTTTTCATTCCTGCCTTTAATTGTTCATTTGTTCATAATAGTTTAACAATCAAAACAACCTTCAAACCCTTAACCCTAGTCTCTACAGTAGGACCCTAGCCAAACTAAACCTAGCTCTAGTGCCCCCTCTTCTCCATGTGGATCGACCCTATACATGCCACCTTCCTATACTATGACATGACCCCGTGATCTTGCGGGTGTAGTTGTCTTAGTGTGAGTAGGTGTTAAGTTAGGTTTTATAAATTATCAAAAGTGAATCCACCGTGTGCTTCTGTTTGTGGGGTTGCATCTATTCAAAACTGCAACTGAGTAGTGTGTAACACGATTGGCGGGAGTGCACCATAGCCACACTGGTCTACACCTTGTTCTCACCATTTCACTAGGTTACATGGCATTGGACTATCTACTGTGTGTGGGAAACTCTTTTTTCTGATTTGGTTTTGTTTTCTAATCGGCCCAAGCCTTGACAATTTTCTCTAGCGTCTACCTTCTCGGAGTAGTAGGTGTCCATGTAATATGAAAATATGAAAATGTGTCCCTCATATAAGAGAGTAGTAGGTGTCCATGTAAGATAAATGTAAGGGAGTGACATGAGTCTAGAAGAGAGAGTAGATCTAGATTAGATGTCTAGAGCCTTATCAAGTATTTGATAGATAGAGGAGATGATAGATTGATGTATGGTATAAGCACGGATGATCTAATATAAATTTGATCATAGAGGTATACATTCTTTATAAAGATCTAAGTTGTAAATGAGGTTTGAATCTAATTTTAGATAATGTAAGATAAGTCTAGATGATGAAATTACATTCCTTTTTCTTACTTAAGATGAGAAAAGCTAACATAAAGTTGAATATGCATGAGCCTAAAGCTCTTTTACAAAGGAGAACCTCTAGTGTTAGGACAAGATACATGGTGAACTCTAGAGAGGGTGCGACCCACAAGGAGAGGGTCATAGGACCTATCCTACAATATATGAAGAATATGATATATATATATATATATATATATATATATATATATGAAATGATATGTCCTAAACTAGGTTACTCCTAAGTAGATGAGCTGAGTCATTTTGCATAATTCAATCATATATGTGAGAGTTTGGTAAAAAAAATGATGGGTAGGTGACTCATAACGAGAAAGTCAATACTTTTGATTGAGTTAGGCCCTATCTTGAGTGGCATATGTTTTTGAATATCATCATTAGTTGCTAGTGAGGTGATATATGAACATTTATTCTAAGAGTAAAATGCCTTGTGCATAAGATACTCACACATGTTGTACCTTCTTCTTCTATTTCTTTATGTATGATGTTAGAAACCTCACTTGAGCTATATAGATGATGTATATATGGGGAGTCACTTGAGTCACTTGTATAAGCTTGACCAATTCTATATTCCCTTCCTATATCATACATGTAATATCTAAGTTTGAAATCATGATAAGATTGGCCTAGTATATTCTCTTTCCCTCTATATCCTGAATGAAAGATATAAGTCTGAAATCATGAGCTAGAAATAAATATATTTTTAGATCATGAGTTACATGATCACAGTGTATAGTTCTTAAGTTCAAATCTTTTGACTCTAAGCTTCTAGTTTGGTAATAACTCTTACATAATAAGGTGAAACCCTGATATACAAAGTTGAATATTTGTTTCGTCTAGTGATGCAATCCTAGTATGATGTTGAGCATAAACAACAATAATGATTTTAAGTATGTAATTTTAGTTGTCAATGATTTGAAACTCGGATATCACCTTGCATGGTCTAATGGGGTGAAAGATGAATACCTTCTCAACTCTATATGAGCAAGTAAATCCCTAATTATTAGGGTAATAATGGATGTAAATTCCTAGAATAAAATAATGACAATTTATGACCAAGCCATTATATGATGCTTTAACTCTTAAAAAATGTTATGCTTCAACCTATATAAGGTGGGGCGGGTACACACTAGATGACAGAGAACCTAATATGTTAATTTGGGATACATATAGAAATATGAGAACTTTGGTATCTAGAAGTGGTGACCTTCATGAAATTAGACACTTTTATATCCCCTAAGCATGCCACTATTTGAATTTTGAGGACGAAATTCCATATAAGATGGGGTGAATGTGATGACCAAGATTTTAGGGATCTATACTCAATAAGAGCTATAACAATCATAAAGGGTCAATATATGGTTGGCCATAGATTTAACTAGCTAGTAGAGAATTGTATACTCGTTCCACCTTATACTTATGACATTATTCCTAGTATGGATGTATGATGAATTGCCCATGCTAGATGTATGATAAAGTAATTTTCCCATATTGGATGTATGATAAAGTGTTGATCGAAGTAGTAGTACAACTGCATCTAAAGATATGTCCAAAAACACATGTTTACCTGGTCATCACATTAAATAATGTTTTCTTTTACCTTTTCTTATTTTTCAAAATTTTCAAGTATGCAAGCACAATATATATGTATCATTCACCCACGTACACAACACATTGTGTTGATTTGCTGTTTCATGTATGTTTTAGGTTTCGAGTGAGCATGGGATAAAAGAACAAGATGTAAGCAAGTTGTAAAAGTTGTACCTATTCTGTAGATCCTAGTTAGCATACATGTTTAGACTTGTGAAATTTCTCTTTTCAATACGTAAATATAACTTGTAACAATTCATGTTGTAAATATACATGTTGAATGTTGAGTATGTTATTGTTCTTTGTTCTTGTATGTGTATGCTTCCGCATCGCACTTTGATACAATTGCCTAATGTTTTCAGATTTGTCCTCTCGGGCCTTCTAAGTCTCGAGGTGACAAAATCCAAGGACGTTACAGTCTACTATGTTATAGGAACCCTAGATCAGTCTTTTGGAGAATGATTAATGACAATTTCTAATTATGATGAGAGTTCTCCTTTTAAGGACATATTAAATAAATTGATGATATCTGACCTAGATAAATTTAATATAAAATTTTGGTAGAACTAAAAGATTATTGTAACCCAATATTGGAATCTGATATAATTAAAATTTTGAAATATTATCTCTTTTCCCATTAATGCATAATTCGATACTTTAAACCTCATATTAATTCTAGAAAATAGACCAATCATCATAAAATTATGAAATGTGAACCAGACCTATATAATGACCTCTAGATTAGTACAAAAATATCATAGACCAGTTTAGGTTTTTTTGAACCTAAGTTTGGCTAAACCCTAATATGGACATAAATAAGCAAGACTAATGATGGTAATTTGTTATTAATCAGGTGATGACCAGAAATGTAGATGATCAAGAATATAAATTGAAATCTCTAAACTTAGGTACGTGGGTTTTATTAAGCATAAGACTCATTTTCATGGATGCATAATGATATGAAGTACTTTGGATTCTTTTATTTGCATATAAATTCTTGAATGCATATTAGTATTATATGATTCACCAAAACATAAAGGAACCTAAAAGAACTTCAGATGAGTTGTAACTACTAAGGTAAGCACAAATGGGAAATGTTCCAATACGGATGTATGACATATTACCTAGTATGGATGTATGATGACTTGCCCATGCTAGATGTATGATAAAGTAATTTTCCCATATTGGATGTATGATAAAGTAATTTTCCCATGCTGGATGTATGATAAAGTGTTGATCGAAATAGTAGTACAACTACATCTAAAGATATGACTAAAAATATGTTTTTACCTAATTATCACATTAAATAAGGTTTTCTTTTACCTTTTCTTCTTTCTCAAAATGTTTACGTACATTTCACCCACGTACACAACACATTGTGTTGATTCGATGTTTCATGTATGTTTTATGTTAAGAGCTAGCATGGGATAAAAGAACAGGATGTGAGCAAGTTGTACCAGTTGTACCTATTGTGTAGATCCTAGTTAGCATACATGTTTAGACTTGTAAAATTTCTCTTTTCAATATGTAAATGTAAGTTGTAACAATTCATGTTGTAAATATACATGTTGAATGTTGAGTATGTTATGGTCGTTTGTTCATGTACACATATTATGGTTCTAAATCTTACTTTGATACAATTGCCTAACATTTTCAGATTTGTCCTCCTGGTCCTTCTAAGTCTCGATACGGAAAAATTCAAGCACATTACATAAACCATCTCCAACTCACTTTCACCCTTGAAACAGGGTGGTTGCATCTTCACAAAGTGGATCAGGGTGCTCCTTGGGGTTTTCCATAATAGGAGTGATATTTGTATTTCCTAACATCATTGTGGTGAGAAATTATTATATCAAATCTCACTCCTACTTAGGGGAATTCCAATTAGAGTAACATAGGAAAGGTTGATAACATTCAACGACACTTGTAAACTGAGAGCTTGAGTTGTTCAATAGGGCATTCAATGTTGGGACATCATATAGGGGTTTTCTTTGTGTAGAGTACCTCTCCATGATATCAAACTCAAGAGTAGCACTAGTGTCTTCAGATTGGTTGTTCCCCCTAAAACATAGGTATAACTTTTAAGGGAAACATGCAAGGAAAAATACTATGATAGTCAATTTACTGATTTCAAACATGCTTTGATTCCATATTGTAAGGAGAATATCCTAGAGTGGATCCAATCCTTAATTATTATGAAAAATAAACATTCCAACCTCATATAGAAAAACCACAATATCTTATTACAAGTAAAAGGGGCTTCATGCTAATTCCTCCTCAAGTATGGCAAAGAGAAAGCAATGTATCACTGAAAAGGTAAACTAGGCTATTACAAAATTTGTCATTATTTAATAGTGGGTCCTCAAAGGGAGAACTAGCACAAGATGAAATCTACACTAGACAAATCAATGGCAATGGGTAACCTCATCATCTCAAAATCCTCTCAACAGCTAAAGCTGGGAAGGTTCTCCAAGCTTCTGATCCTTAGGCTACTCAACTTCTGGGCGGTGGAAGATAACACCAAGAAGAAGGGAAAACAAAGAAAAGGTACATCTGCATAAATGGAGTACGTGTAGAATAAATACATTCAAGCATATTTATGTACACAATGAACAACCAAGGAGATTTCAGATAAGGAGGGTTGCAATTTATCAAACTAGTCCAAAAGAATGTATATTCAAAAGATATAATAGGTCAAGATGATGACATATTTGATATAATACAAGAAGATTATAAATAAGAGACTCTTGCGGTAATATTTTTGGACCAATAATGTCTCAAACATAAGTAGTGCATAGTCAAAACAATTATACTAATTTTATATGAGAAGGTTTGAGATCCATAAAATCTCATGCCGAAAGTGTTAGATGGAAATGTGCGCCCTGGTAGAAAAGATGTGCACCTACATATAAATGAGTGGAAGGAAACACTTTGGGTGGTAAGGCACACCCAATAATATTATGGTGTAGAGGTACCTCTACTCTGAATAATTTTAGTAGTACTATACATGCACAAATAGTGTCACAAGATGTTTGTTTAACCAATTCAAATTTAAATCAGATAAATAAGAATGAGAACATATCGTTATAACATATTCGATTGAATGAAGTTAAATGATGAGATCATATTATTAAAATTATATGTTCATGACTTACTCTCAATATAAAAGGATTCTCAAAAGATTGTTGTAGTTAACAAGGACTAAACATATTTTAAGAGATTCTCATAAGGAAATTAGGGTTTCATTTATAATAGTTATCAAGTACATCCCTTAAGTTCACATACCTTATCTCCAATCCCACATCAACTAAATATATAATAAGGTCCTTCAACATGAGTTTCCATACCTAAACATAACATCTCACTGATTATGGTTTATACACGCACCAATTCCACAACCATAAAAATCATATCCAAATTGTCCTCATAAACAACTCTAGACATATAAAGCATATTTTTTTAATTTTATAAACCTACTTATTTGTATATTTTGATGTTCCTATTTTTAGTTATGCATTTTGCAAATATATTACATTTTATGATTTCAATGGAAGATTGTTACTGAAAAGAACAATTGACTCTCACATTCTTGATTGACTAAGTGTGGGCACCCAAATGGTAGTTCCCTATCTATTCGTTGAAGTGTGATGGTAATAATTTGGGCCTACCAAGTGGGGTGCATTATTATCATGTCTGCTTTTGGGTAGGGCTTAATTGAGTGACCTTAATGAGATTAAGAAGTAGAATCATACATATGATTATGGCAAGGAGTAGTGAATATCATCTATCTAAGAATTGCATAAGATGGAATTGGAAAACATTGCCTACCTTAATGATTGATATAGACAGTGGTGATCACCATGTAATCATTGAATTATTTTGGATCTTGTCTCATTAGAAGATTGTTTGCTACAATATTCAGAATTGATAATTGATGGTTGTCAATTTGATCAAAATAATGAGAGTGATATATTACTAAAGACCTAATTAATATCCTCAATTTTTGTAAAATTAAATCAAATCCAAATACATTTTTGATAAAATTATAAATTCTTTTATAGAATCAAATGGAAACACATAGCAACAACGTTTTTCTAAGATCGGTCCTTGAGAAGGACAATTTAAATGGGAATAACTTCCATGACTGGTTGAGGATGCTGAGAATCATTCTCACATAATAGTGCAAGCTCTATGTCATGGAAACGTCTGACTTAGATGAGCCCCTTCCCAATGCACCTAAGGCTGAATGGGAAGCTTACAAGGAGAATATTGAATATGTCTTTGATGTCAAGTGGCTGATTCTATACCCCACGAACTACAAAGTGCAAAGCAAGAATGAGAATATGGAAGTTATTGAGATGGTCACACGTCTTAAGAACATGTTCCAAGATCAGAAAAGATAGTAGAGATCTGATGTCTGTAAGTCATTATTCAAATATAACATGGCAGAACAAGATCTAGTAGGTCCTCATGTACTCAAACTCATTAGTAAGGTGGAGAACCTGGATAGATTGGGATTCCCCTAGGGTTAAAAGTTGGTCACTAATGTGATTCAGTAGTCTCTGCTTGAGTCATACAATCAATTTGTCTTGAACTATAACATGAACGACTTTGGCAAGCCGTTGACACAGTTATTAGGCATGTTGAGAAAAGTTGAGGTCCAAATGAAGAAAGACAATCCCAAGTCTGTGATGATGATTAGCAAGACAAATGAGAATTTAAAATGTATAGGCAAATCTAATAAGTGTTATAAAGCTAGCCAGATCAAAAATCTTTAGATCTCAAGGCAAAGAGAGGAGTAAAGGAGGGAGACAATTCTCTCTACTGTCACCGTCATGGACATTGGAAAAGGAATTGTCATCTGGTAAAGAGGTGAGATCACCTCCTTACTAAAATTTAAAGGAAACACAAAACATCCACTTTATCCAAGAAAAATAGACATTGTAGGATGCATGTATAATAATCCAAGTAAATAAGGAATTTTCAGATACATGTAAAATGTCAATAGAATTAGAAAGAAACTAAGTTATTACTATGTTTTTAAAACTCAGTTCACTACATGAGTTTCTTTGAAAAGGAAAAACTAAAAAGAAACTATAGGATCTACCAATAGGAAACCTAGTCATCTTTGATTGCAAAACTTGAATCTACTACTCTTGAACTGGGTCACCTTGGCCTTGTTCAACAACTTGATCTAACCCTGGGTGGTTGAGAAAGCACCCAAAAAGGGTAAGAAAACAAGGTATGTGACAGAGAAATTGAACAAGGATAAAAGATAAGAAAACTACATGGAAAGAAAGGATAAGATTTCATGATAAGATGAAGATAGTTAAAAGTATGAGGCATAAATAAATAGATGCTTTCCATAACAAAAATAGTAAAAGGTTGCATGCATGATTAATATTGACTACCTAAACTATGTAGGGTTGAGGCACCTACCTAACCTCAATCAATAGGTGAGGGAGAGTAACACATTCCAATCACCTACAAATATTCTATATTGAGGAGAGTAACACATTCCCCTAGCTGAATTTACACATGCCCCATCTATGGGCGGTTGTACAAAAGTACCACTACACTAGTTAAATAGTCTAATAAAATCAACATGCTAAGAACTATGGAAAGTATAAGCATCAAGTAAATAAAGGCATGGCAGTGGGGTACAAGACCGAAGAAATAAATAATAAAATTGATTTTGAGGCAAATAAAGCAAAGGAATTATCAAAAGAGAAATTAGGGTTTCATAGAAGCCTCATTAGGGAAACTAGGTTAGGGTTTACAAATTTTTCCCAATTTAGGTGTAAGGAAAGCACATACCTTACTTAATGAGATCCAATTACTTCTCTTTCACTACTTTAATCGATTCCAAATCCAACTTTTCAAATTTTCAATATATAATAATGTATTAAGGTTTTATATATGTATAAAGGTAAAGAAACCCTAAATTTTGAATTTTTTGAACCAAACCTTGATTTAGACTCTGAAATGTTCACCTTTGATCTTATTAGGTTCTCCAAATTAAGAAAACATATAATTTTGTCCATTTTAAAGTTATGAGGTTAAAAGTGCATTTTTTGTTATTTTTATGAATTAAATCCATTTATATAAAACACCTTCCAATAAAACTCAAAACCAAGCCTCGAAACATTTTTATAATAAAGCTTACATTTTTTTATTCCAAAACATATTTTCTTTTTATTTTTGACAAAGGAATAAAAAGATATGATTTTTCCTCTTCTGACCAATGAGAGAGAGCCACATCATCAAAGCCATCATGAAGATGTGAAGAGAGAGAGAAGAATGGGCCCGTGACGCTGACTTGGGCCAATCAGATCTGGCCAAGTCAGGGGTCAAAGACATAGATTTGATAGTTCAAAGCAAAGCAAGCGATGGGAAAAAGATAGTACTGCCCTCAAGTGGAAAGTAAAGAAAATAGGAAACAAAGAGGGTAGGAGAGGAAAAACACACAGGGGATTCATCCCCTTCATTATCCTCACCATGGCTTGCGAGTAGCAGCTTGAGCTTTGGGTGAATCTATGAGAGTTGATCAAACTTGAAACTAGAAAAGGAAAAGAAAGAGGGAAGTGGCGTGAACTCACCTATGCCCTTAATTTTCATAGAGATGAGGTGAGGAGGAAGAACTAGTCGTCACAATCCTTGAACAAAAAACCAAACACCGACAAGCAAGGATGTGATAACATGAGCAATTGGATCTAGACAAAAGTCGAGCAAGAAGCTACGAAGACCGAGGGGGCACTATTTATAGATGGGGGACTGTGAATCCAGAGATGGCTAGGTCAATCAAGATCCCTAGAGAAAAAAAATTTGACATTTCCCATTTTCTTGACAAAATGCTGCAAATTGGGGATCGGTCAGTTCGATTTTGTATTTAGAATCATTCGAAAAGACTTCGTGAAATTTGATTCAGAAACAAATGAGAAATCAAAAAAATAATCCTTGCTAAATCAGTCCTTGTTTCCCGATCAGCGGGATCTAGGAGATGATCCATGAGCCATTGGATCACAGATCAATAGGTCAAGGTCATGTGGGTCAAAGTCAACACATGACAATGTAAATCAAATTCCCAATCTTATTGGAATATAGTGTATATATGCATTAATTTCCCTTTTTCTCTCTCCTTATTTGAGGGGGCAAACATGCTCCAAATTAAATGGAAATTGACACCTAACCTTTTTTTATGAGGAATTTAAAAATGCAATTAGTTTTGCCTTTTTAGATCTTTTAATGTGTTAAAAATATCAAATCTTATTTTCTCTTTCCTCCTTCATTAATGGCTATAAGATTCTCCCAATTTGATGAAACTTCACACAAAAGTCACATTAAGTGTCTTGGATATGAATTTGCCATAAATTTTACATGTTGGCATTATTTATTCATTTACTTAATAATTTGAAGGATCTACACACTTTTTCTCTCCTGATTTCACCTTTTAGTCAAATATTCTCCAAGTTTAATGAAAATTCACCCAAAGGGATATTTTAATTTGTAGATCACTAATTTGGTATCAATTGTTACTTTTAGAGTAATGAATAATTTTATTTTGTATATTTGAGTTATCTCCTATTTTCCCATTCAATTAATACAAATATACTTACTAATTTTCCAAAAGTTGTGAAACTTACTACCAAAGCAAACTTGTACTCAAATAAAATGAATTTGGACGTATAATTATCTTTTGAGTTTCACTTTTATGATTTTTAGGCAATTTAATCTTATTTCACTTGATAGGAAAACTAATTCATTTAATTTCACATTATCTTTGTTTTAGGATTTTCTTTTCTTTTACCGCACAAAAAGCCATAGAAACTTCTAGATAGATTATATTTTATCCTTATCCATCTTAAGTGGACATTCTACAAATTAAACACATTAGTAATCATTTAATGAGGTATTTGTTCTTAAATCCTTATAATGTTAAATATTGAGAACAAGTGTACACCAAACCTTTATAATTTCCACTAATTCAACATCAAGGATAGAAATGAAAGGAAGAACTTAGGAAAAGCTAAAGTTAAGATTACACATGGATTTTAGTTTTTTACAACACTCCACTAGATAAAACGGATTTTGTCCCCAAAATCTCATACAAAAAGATAAGGGTGAGTATGTAACATCTCATCTCTAAACTCACAAGTGGTTTCTTCCTAACCATGATACTGCCACAAGACTTTCACCAACTCAATTTCCTTGTTCTTGAACTACTTAACTTGGGAGTCAAGAATCTTCATAGGTAACTCTTCTTAAGTCAGATTCTCTTGAATCTCCAAAGACTCAATTGAGAGCACATGAGAAGGATCTGTCACATAATTTCTCAGTATAGAGATATGGAACACATTATGGATCTTGTCATAGGCAGGAGGAAGAGCTAAATGATATGCATAGTCTCCAACCTTATCCAAGATCTCAAATGGTACAACATAGTAGGGACTAATCTTGCCTTTATCTTTAGATCTTGTAATAAAACATATAGGCTTGATCTTCAAGAAGGCATAGTCACCTACTAGGAAACTCACATCAGGCCGTTTTCTTATCAGCATACATCTTTTGCTGATCTTGTCCAGATTTCATATGCTTCTTGATAAATTGAACCTTCTCTATCATCATTTTCATATCATCACTCTTCATAAGAGCATGTTCTCCCACATCATCCCAATGTAATGGAGAATGACAAGGTCTTCCATACAAATTTTCATAAGGTGGCATCCCAATCTATCTTGGTAACTACTATTGTAAGAAAATTACGCTAATGGAAGATACTTATCTAATGCACCTCCCCAATCCATAACACAGGCTCGAAGAAAATCTTCCACAATTTGCACTGTTCATTCAAATTGACCATCAGTTTGTGGATGATAAGTAGTACTCAAACACAATTTAGTACCCATCTCTTCTTGAATCTCACTCCACAATGAGAGGTGAATTTCGGGTCATGATCTGATACTATCACTTTAGGAACTGCATGCAGACGAATGATCCAACCCACATAGAATTGAGCCATCTCATCAAACTTGTAAGTGGACTTGAGAGGCCAAAATTGGGCAAACTTTGTAAGTCGATCAATCACCATCCATACAACATCAAAACCCTTCCTGGTCTTAGTAAAACCAGTGATGTAGTCCATAATAATATTCTCCCATTTCCATTCTGGAATCTCAAGCAGGTGTAGAAGACCAACAGGTTGTTGATCCTCAATCTTGACTTGTTGACAAGTCAAACACTTCGCAACAAATTGAGAAATATCTTTCTTCATGTTCTTCCATCAAAAACATCATTGTAGGTCATTGTACATCTTTGGTAGTACTAGGGTGTATGGGGTACTTAGACCCATGGGCTTCACTCAAAACCTTCTATTGCATGTCACCAACTTCAGGTATCCACAACCATTGTCGAAAATGAACATCACCATCCAATCCAACTGAAAAGTCAGATGTGGCTTCTTAGTTGAGGCCTTCATCTCCTCAAGCTCAAAACTTTCAAGCTGTGTAGCAACAACTTCAGAAATCCAAGAAGGTGTATTGGAAAAACTATCCATGTGAGCACACAACTTCTCAACATCATCTTTATCATTAGGCTATTGTCTCCAATAGGAAGCATACTCCAGGTTCATAGCAGCACACAATACATTTTGCTTCTGACTCAAAGCATCAACAACTACATTCACTTTACTGGGATGATAGGTGATGGTAAACTCATAGTCTTTGAGATACTCCATCCATCTTCACCCTCATAGGTTTAGATCCTTCTGTGTTAAAAGATATCTCATGCTTTTGTGATATGAAAAACTTCAAACTTCACTCCATACATATAGTGGTGCCAGATCTTTAAAGCATGCACGATAGCAGCTAGCTCTAAATCATGTGTAGGCCAACTCTCTTCATTAAGTTTCAACAAGCATGAAGCATAGGTCATCACTCGATCCTCTTACATCAAGACACACCCTAATCTTTGCTTAGAAGCATCTATTAACATGATGTAGGGTTTGCCTTCAACATGTAGACAAGAATAGGAGCAGACGTCAAACAACTCTTCAACTTCTGAAAATTGTACTCACATTCTGGTGTTCACACAAACTTGACTTTTTTCTTGTCAACTTTGTTAGAGGAAGAGTGAATTCGGGAAAAAATATTGATAAATCTATGATTGTAAACTGCTAAACCAAAGAAACTACAATTTTTAAATGGAGTTTTTGGGGCTTTTCACTTGGTCACAACTTCTACCTTTGTAGGATCAACAACAATATGTCCGACATAAATCACATGACCCAAGAACATCACTTCCTTAATCCAGAACTCACACTTTGAGAATTTATCATATAGTTGATTTTCTATCAGTGTGGTCACAATGATTTGTAGTTGTTTAAGATGTTATTATCAGACTCTGGTAGACCAAAACATCATCGACGACCACCACCACAAACTAATTGAGTTAAGAATGAAACACTCAATTCATCAAGACCATGAAAGCAATAGGGGCATTAGTCAAGATGAAAGGCATGACCAGAAACTAGTAATGCCTATAACATTCTCTGAAAGATGTCTTCGGGACATCTTCATCTTTCACTCACATTTGGTAGTGGACACTTTGCAGATCCATCATCGATAACATAGTGGTATACTTTAGATGGTCGAATAGGTCATCAATGTGAGGTAAATGATAGTTGTTCTTTATCATCACTTGATTAAGCATATGGTAATCCATGTACATACGCAATAAGCCATCCTTCTTCACAAATAAGATGGGGGATCCCCATGGTGAAACACTAGGGTGCACAAAGCCCATGTCGACATGCTCCTGAAGCTGCTTCTTAAGCTCAGTGATTTTTGTAGGGGCCAAACGATAAGGAGGCTTCAAGATAGGAGACGTTCTTGGTGCGAGCTCGATGGAAAAATCCACCTCATGAGTTGGCGGAAATCTAGGGAACTCCTCAAGAAATACATCAAGGAAGTCTTTCATAACTTCTATGTGATCGAGAGCAGGATGTGTGACATTAAGGATGATAGACGTTAGAAATGCTCTACACCCTTGTGAGAAACAAATTTCGGCTTTGATGGAGGAGATGATAAATTGTTGATCCTCTCTCTTCCTACCATTGATAGACATCCTTCTCTCAATGGGATGTAATAAAAAAACCTTCAATACCTTACAAAACAAAACAACCTTGTTCCTCTTCAACCAATCCATCTCCTATATGACATCAAAGGCGGTCATGTCAGGCAAGATGAAATCTAGGGAAACATACTTATATTGATACAGAGGTCCATGGTTGGGAGTTTGAGATAAGAAGATCATATCCTACCACTAGGGGTTTTAACATGTAATACATTATCCATATATTCTGATTCTATCTCTAACATGGAAGCAAACTCAGTTGATATGAATGTATTTGATGAACCAGAATCAAAGAGTGTGTTAACTGGATGCATATTAAGATGTAAGGTACCTTCAATGACTTCATTATCCCCTTCATCATCCTTAGCATTAAGGGCAAACACCCTTCCATTCTGTCTCTCCATAGGTGGTTGTTGGCCTTGTCTGTTATGATTGTTGTTGTTTCATGGAGGCGGATTATGTCCCTATTGTGGCTGCTAGGCAGGCTGTTGAGCTAGAGCTGGTCCCTGACCAAGCTTGGTGCAGTTAGGTCGAATGTGTCTAGCTTGACCACACTCATGGCAAATGGGTGCAGGTTAATCATCTCTACGAGCTTGAACATTGCCAACAAGGCATCTTCCTAGTGGGTGAGAATGCATGAAACGGTTGCACTTGTTGCACTCTTGGTTACCACTAGCGTTCTTTCTCTTCTTCTTCTTGTTGTTATTGTTCCCGGAATATAGGAACCCGAGGTATGACTCGATCGCCAAAGCCTTGTCCACCATTTGTTGAAACGTCAACGACCACTAGGGAACAAGGTTGTGTCCTACGTTGTAGCTTAAACCCTTGATTAACAAGGATGGTCATCTTTCAGCTCTGAGGTCTACATCATAGTGCTCCATAAGAAGAAAATGTTCCACATATTGACGTGGTATATTATCGCACTAACAAATTCACTCGGGGTTGAGATTTTTGAGCTTTTACCATAACCAATGTGCAATAATACCACCCGTAAGCGGACATGTCTTATTGCAGTATAGTTGAGGATCAAATCCCAAAGGATAATATTTTTAAGATTGTTTGTCAGTCTAATCTAGTTCGAGTTAATACTAATATTTAAAACGATGAGTTGATTTGAGTTTGATTAAACTAATTGCAAGGAAGCAAAAGATGAATTAAAGTTAGATTTAGATCAATGATATGGAATCACTGGGATGGTACCAGGTTTCACCACCACTACACATGCAATACCATTCAATCATAAATATCCAGGCAAGTTATAACTATCCAAATGGAGCTTCTGCGAACCCTCCGCAAGGATAGGTTCACGTGAACATCACTTTAGGTGTCAGATTTCTCATCGTTGTTTGAGTCACACACTCACGGCTCCAAAGATACGAAATCCAACTAAGGTTGTGAGTCCTCTGCGACGATAGGCACACAAAAGCATCATCCCCTAACAGATCACACACTTACGACCCCAAGAAATCCTATCAGAAGTTATCATCAAGGAGTCAACCGCACGAATCATTAAGCAAGAAGACGATTAATCTACAAGCAATCATTGATGATTAACTAAGAATATACAACATCCAACTAAGGTTACGAACCCTTCACGAGCATAGGTGCACAGAAGCATCACCAGAGGCAAGATGGCTCGTGCCCTAATAGATCATACACTTATGACCTCAAGGAATCCTATTAAAAGTTCTCGTCAAGGACTCTACCTCATTAATCGACATTCTACACTAAGAAGATAAGAATGAGATGAAGGCAAGTAGGTAATCAAACTACAAGCTTGAATGACTAACAACGAAATGAAAAGTTATATACATTGCCATGGAATGTTAACAAAAGAACATGATTGCATGGGAAGTGGGGTTAGTCCCCGCACCCCAGCGAAAAGGAACTACTCGCTCATGATGCGAGAAATAAGAAGGATAAGAAAGAGAGAGGAATCCACCATGAGCATGATGTAGAAGGTGGTCGCAGCTTGGTGAATATGATGCGGTCTTCTACGTCGTGTCAAAGTAGATCTAGAAGAACGAGGGATGCCAAGATAGACAAGGTAGTCTTTCTCACTCCTCCCTTCTTCTCTTCTAAGTCCCCTTGAGTTGCTACAGGAATGGCAAGTGAAGCGGCGTGGATGGAACTGGATCTGAATCAGACCTGTGTACAGGCAGCTTGTCGGCGTCCCAGAACTGATGCCAATTGAGGGCCCTTGCGGTCCTATTTATAGGCTCAAATGGGGTCTTCACATTTTCTTCATGAACCTACTCCAAACGGTCTTGGGGCAAATGATCTTGGAAATCTTCCTTCAAACGGTCTTGCAGATCGGACGAATGACCAAATGGTCTTGGGACCAAATGGCTCCAAACAGTCTTGGGACCATATGGCTCCAAACGGTCTTGGGACCGAATGGCTCCAAATGGTCTTGGGACTAAATGGCTCCAAATGGTCTTGGGACAAAATGGCTCCAAACGGTCTTGGGACCGAATGGCTCCAAACAGTCTTGGGACCGAGTGGCTCCAAACGGTCTTGGGACCGAATGGCTCCAAACGGTCTGTGCTTGCATGTCCCAAACTGTATTCATCCAAATGGTC
Organism: Alisma plantago-aquatica; assembly: GCA_963693085.1. Classification (NCBI taxonomy): domain Eukaryota; kingdom Viridiplantae; phylum Streptophyta; class Magnoliopsida; order Alismatales; family Alismataceae; genus Alisma; species Alisma plantago-aquatica. Next base: position 872,489,931 of record OY856413.1, on the reverse strand, counting down.
TTGGATCTTCATTGTCCGAACGGTCTCGAGGACCGATGGACATCAAATAGTTTTTGTTGTTAAAATGGTTTGGAAATGCAAACGTTCTCAAAGACCGATGGATTTTAAACGGTCTCTGCGTCGAAGTTCAATCGGTCTTCACGTCGATTTCCAAACGGTCTTGACTGGGTGTCATCCAACTAGTCTGTGTGATCTCCTCCAATCGGTATGTGATTGATCAACACCTCACAGTCTTAAGACCGTGAGGGCTTCTCTACGGTGAGTGCAGAGTGGGAGCGGTGGCGTTGCAGGTAGCATTTAGGGTTGTTGGAGGTAGAAGGTGGTGTAGGTGTAGGTGTCGACGCTGTTGATGGCAGAGGAAGGGAAGGAAAGAAAATGGAAAGCATGCCAAATGCTGCTGAGTTGCCAAAATGGTTTGAAGGTGGAGTAGCTCATTCAGTATTGATACTGAATGGTGAAACCAAATGGATGAAGAAGGGTGGGTCCTACTTAAAATGGTTCAATTATTCACCTCGTCAAGACCTGCATCAAATTAACATACATTCAGTTAAAATCATGATAATTGGATCGGTTAAGTAATTTTGCACATTTTGATATTTAGTGATTGAAATTGGATGTATTGAGACAAAAAGAGCCCAAGAAGGCGACTGGAAATCATGATGAATATGCATTCATCAAAACATCCCGAACTTAGACGTTGCTCATCCTCAAGTAACACAAAATCTGAAATAGTCACCAAATGAATACTTTCTGGTCATGTGATTGGCTCATCTTCAAATCATGATTGTTTTCCTTCTGCTCAGTATGACTCAGTATCTCAACCTCCTGAGACCACTAAACACATCTCACCATATCTTCGTTCCTGAGTTTGCTTTCCAATATCACTTCCTCCTCACTTTTTCCAACAACAAGCATGTCAAAGGGTTTTGTAAGAGTCTAGAGTTGCCCACAGAAAAACAAGTGCGCATCTGATCTGACACAGGTGTATTTTAGGGTAGTGGATGCTTTTATTGTGCCTTTAGGTAGAAAAGGGAGTGAAGGGTAGTATGGGAGGAAGAAGTAAATCTCTCCTCTATTCAACTCGAGATTTTATTATTTTTGCAATTTCATTTATTGAATTTTTTGAGTGAATCTCTCCTCTATTTGACTCGAGATCACATTTCTTTTTGTGTGTGCTTAGGCATCTTTTTGTTCAAATCTCTCCTCTATTCGACTCGAGATTGCATTTTTGGTGGTACGCCCCTATTAATTTGCGAGGGGTATGGAAGAAGCAGATATAGATGGAAGTGGTGTGTCACCCCGAACTTAGGGTTTGTCACTTTATTTGGCTAATTTTGTTTCTTTTTGATGGATGGAGGGGTACGAAGATGATAGAAGAAGTGTAGAAGTGAGTTCATATCAGAATGCAACTTGATTTACAATTCCATGCTTCATGTCATTCTCTTTATCGTACTATGCTCATATAATGACTTGATGAGGATCCAGTGGGGATTCCATGTTATTGTTTCACTAGTCAGTTAGTAAGCACGATGTGTTTAATCCCTATTAGTTCGACAGAACTAGTCATTTTTGCATAAGTATCATGATGTTAGGAGTCATAAGCTTTACAAGATGATTTCAATCAAAAGGCTGGTTTTCAGAAGAAGGTCCTTTTGAGGATTAGCTTTTAATAAGGAAGGTATAATGAAAAATGCATAAAGGTTAAAACAAAAAGTGTTAAAACTTTATCCAGTATCTGATCAAATTTCTTTTGAAAACTTTAAAATTTTGAAATTTTTTTTGAAAATTTTGAAAATTTAGGTCAAAAATGTGATGATGAAATCTTAAGTTTGATTTAGATGGGTGAAGGTGGAAAGTAAGATACGTACCACCCACCTCCACCCCAAACATAGAAATCTGCTCGTCCTGAGCAAACTCAAAATCCGAGATGGAGGGGAAATTTCATGCCATTTGGACCACTGGATGTGGTTGCATTCCAATCAGTGAGTTTCTTCCATCTAAAAATCTCAAACATAAAGACCATTCAGAACTCAAAATAGCATCATGCGATGCAATTTTTATTAAATGAAAATTTATCTTAAAGGTAAAAACAAAATTAAGGAAGCATTCTAACTTGAAATTAAAGGTAAAAACTAGTTTATTTATCGGGTTTCCTCCCGACAAGCGCCTTTGTTTTATGTTGATGGCTCAACATGATATCTTCAACTTCATGGTGGTTCCTTTGGATTCGAGAGATCTATTATTGCTTTGGTGCTTATGTCAGCTGTGGTGAAATACCTTTTCAAACGTTGACCATTCGCCATGAATTCACCCAACTTTTCGCTCCAGAAAGAGAAAGCACCATGTGGGTATATGCTTTTGACAATGTACGGTCCAGACTAGTGAGAGTGGACTTTCCCTGGTAATAACTTCAACCTTGAGTTGAACAGTAGAACTTGGTCTCCCACTTGAATATCCTTCCTTTTCAGGTGTCCATCATGCCAAAATTTCATGCGTTCTTTGTAGATTCGTGCATTTTCATAGGTTGTCATCCGGAGTTCATCCAACTCCTGGAGTTGTAGAATCCTGGCTTCATCTGCCTTCTTCGTATCAAAATTTAGTTGTTTTATTGCCCACCATGCTTTGTATTCCAGTTCTACCGGGAGGTGGCATGACTTTCCATAGATCAACTGAAGTGGTGTGGTTCCAAGAGGAGTTTTATAAGCAGTTAGATAGGCCCATAATGCGTCGTTGATTTTCACTGACCAATCTTTCCGATTGCAACCTACTGTCTTTTCCAAGATACCCTTTAATTGACGATTAGAAACCACCACATGTCCACTTGTCTGTGGATGGTAAGGTGAGGCTACCATGTGAGTAACACCATACTTTGTTAGCAATGCTTCATAGCTTCTTTCAAGAAAATGGGAACCTCTGTCGGATATCACCCTGTGTGGGACACCAAAATGGGGAAAAATAATATCCTTGAATAATTTGATGACTGGTTTGGAATCACTAGTGACGGTTGGTATGGCTTCAACCCATTTTGAGATGTAGTCCGCCTCCACTAGGATGTATGAAAATCCATGAGAAGATGGGAATGGACCCATGTAGTCCACCCCCAAAACATCAAATCTCTCTACTTCTGGCCATAGATTTAGCAGTATCTCATCTCTTTTTGTTATATTGCTAGATCTTTGACATTTGTCACATAATAGGGAAAAGTCGTAAGAATCTTTGGATATGGTTGGCCAGAAGAATCCACATTACAAAACCTTCAAGGCAGTCTTTTTAGAGCTCATATGTCCTCCCACTGGTCCTAAGTGACATTATTCCAAAATAATTAAGCTTCTTCTTCGATGATACATGGTCTATATAGACCATCAGCACATAGTTTGAAAAGGTACGACTCATCCCAGTAGTAATTTTTCACATCATGCATAAATTTCTTCAGTGCATTTCCGGTGTATTGAGGATGGATAATCCCAACAGCAAGGTAGTTCACAAAATTCAAGTACCACAGTATAGCTTTTGAGACCTTCATTAGTTGATCATCCAGAAGGGAATCATTAATCAAAATCTTCTCAGTATCCAGAGTGTGGATGCGACTGATGTGATCTACTACCACATTTTTTGTACCCTTTTTATCTCTTATCTCCAAATCAAATTCTTGCAGTAGGAGAATCCATCTAATTAGCCTAGGTTATGCATCTTTCTTTTCCAGATTGTAACGAATGGTAGCGTGATTTGTGTAGACAATGACCTTTGAACCAATTAGGTAGGATCTGAACTTGTCAAAGGCATACATGACTACTAGAAGTTCTTTCTCAGTAGTAGCGTAATTCCTCTGAGCTTCATTGAGGGTCTTTGATGCATAATAGATCACGTAATGTTTCTTTTCTATATATTGGCCCAAGACAACACCTACAACATAATCGCTTTCATCACACATGATTTCAAAAGGGTGGTCCCAATCAGGAGCTCTAATGATGGGTGTGGTTGTAAGGGCATGCTTCAATTTGTTGAAGCTTTTAACACATTCTTCGTCAAAATTGAATTCAGCATCCACTAGTAACAAACATGTCATTGGGTTAGTTATTTTTTAGAAGTTCTTTATAAACCGTCTATAGAATCATGCATGACCTAGGAATTATCGAACTTCCTTTACATTGATAGGGACAGAGAGCTTGGAAATCACTTCAATCTTGGCCTTATCTACTTCAATACCTCGATTACTAACCCTATGGCCCAGGACGATGCCTTCCTTTACCATGAAATGACAGTTCTCCCAATTCAGCATAAGATGTGCTTCTTCGCATTGTTTGAGGACCAGGGAGATGTGTTTTATACATGAATCGAATGAATCTCCGTATACAAAAAAATCATCCATGAAAACTTCCATAATGGTTTCGGTGAGACCGGCAAATATGGCAGCCATGCAACGCTGGAAAGTTGTGGGTGCATTGCAGAGGCCAAATGACATTCTTCTGAATGCATATATTCTGAATGGGTAGGTAAAAATGATTTTCTCCTGGTCATCTGGATGTATAGGTATTTGGTATAATCCAGAGTAACCATCGAGATAAAAAAAGTATTCTTGATGAGCCAGCCACTCTAATACTTGAACAATAAAAGGCATTGGAAAGTGATCCTTTCGAATTGCCTTGTTCAACTTCCTATAATCAATGCACATCCTCCACACTATGACTGTTCAGATGGGGATGAGTTCATCATTTTCATTTCATATTACAATTGTTCCACCTTTCTTTGGGACCACATGCAATGGGCTCACCCATGGTGAGTCTGATATTGGATAGATAATTCCAGTGATGAGCTGTTTCATGACCTCTTTACAGACTACCTCCTTCATATTTGGATTCAGTTTCCATTGATGTTCAATGGTTGGCTTGTGATCTTCCATCATAGGGATCTTGTGCATATACAATGCTTGACTAACCCCAGTGAGGTCATTCATTTTGTAACCAATCACTTTCTTCCTCTCCTTCAATTCTTTTAGGAGTTTATCATCTTGTTTGGTCGTAATATCATAATTTATTATTATTGGACAAACATTGAACTCATCCAAAAACACATACTTCAGTCCCTTGGGTAGGGGCTTCATCTCTGGAGTTTCTGGTTTTTTGCATGTTTCTCTAGTAGCTTCCTTAACTTTGAGTTCTTCACACTTAGCTTAAACATCTTCTTTTGTAGAGTCGAGGGTTTCGATGCAATCTTTTACTTGTTCGTCAATAGGTTCAACAAGTGTTGGATCTGTTAGAGCGACTTCTAATGGATCGTCTGATTCATGATTATCTTGAGTCAGAAGTGACATCTTCTCTATGAAATCAATCAGATAGACTTCTTCTTGCATACTTGGTCTTCTCATGCTTTCAAAAACTTTAAATTCTAGAGATTCCTTGTCGAATCTAAGCAGCAAGGTTCCTGCTTCAACGTCAATTAGAACTCTTGCAATGGCGAGGAATGGACGTACAAAGATGAGAGGATATTTGGCGTCCTCATTTATGTCCATGATGAAAAAGTCACATGGAACATAGGAATCTTTTCCTACCTTGAGAGGTACATCCTCAATAATTCCTAATGGCCATTTTATTTAATTGTTTGCGAGTTGTATGGTCATGCCAGTTGGAAGAAGTTTAGAAAACCCTATCCTTTTGCAAAGGCTGAGTGGCATGATTGAGATGCTAGCACTAAGATCTTCTAGTCATTTCTTTCATGAAGAATCACCGATATGGTAGGAAATCCCAAATGATCTTGGATCTTTCTGCTTCTTTGGCATCTTATTCTGAATGATATCCGAAGTGGTCTTAGCTAACTTGACTGTCTCATATTCTTCAATTATATATTTCCTGGTCAGAAGTGACTTTAAGTACTTTGTCCAAGCTGGTATCTCAGCTAGCACATCCAAAAAGGGTATGTCAACATTAAGTTTCTTCATAGCTTCTTTAAAATTATTGAACTGAGTATCAAGCTTGGTTTGCCTTAAACGAGCATGGAAAGGAATATGAGGCTTGTATATAGGGATATCAGTTTCTGGTGTTTCAGTTTCTTCATCAATTGGTTTCTCAGGACTTCCCTTCTCTATCTTATCAGCAGTTACTCATTTGGATGATCACATGCTCATCCTCATTTGTAATAACCATAGGTGGCTTGACAGGAAGATCAAAATAATCCTTGCCTAACATGGTTGTGACATACTTCAATTGTTCTGAGTGCTTAGGGTTATTCTCGGGATGGCCCATGAATGCTCCAAGAGGTGGCTTTATGCTAGTGGCAAGTTGAGCTAGTTGAGATTCAATATCTTTCTACTGTGCTTGTTGGTTAGCTATCAAGGTTTGTTGGTTAGCTATCATATTCTGCTATGACTGTAACATCTTCTCAATGGTTGTCAATTTGTCATTAGGTGAGAGGGGATCAGTTTGTTGTCCTTGAGGCTGATTATGATTGTGGTACTGAGAACTATTTTTATAGTTATTGAAGTTCCTATTCTGATAGTTTCCCTTGAAATTTCCTTGATTTCCAAAATTCTATCGTTGAATATGCTGGAATCCTGATGGGCCTCGTGGTTGGTTATTCGAACCAAATTGATGCGAGTTCACTGTTCCAGAGGGGTTTCCACATTGGAACCCTGGATGATTCTTATTTTGATTAGGATTGTAATAACCTTGACCAGGGATGGTGTTAACAACATTCATGTTCTCGATTTGACTATTATCTCCTTGGCCACATACATTGCTTAGAACAACATCTTAGAGAACATTGCATGCCAAAGTGGAATGATCAGTACTTTTACATGCATCACAGAACAATGAGGAAGACCTGACTTGTTCTTGTTTTCGAGTGGGCGAACGTCCTCTTCCAATTGCAGCAAGAGTTGATTCAATATGGTCTTGCTTGGCAACTAAGAGTTTTAGGGTTTCAACGATAGACTTGTACTCGGGAGTAGCTTCAGCCATAGCTATTTTCAAGACTCCCTTACCTATAGATGTACCCCAATTAGCTTTATTTGTAGCTCCAAGGGTTACAACCCTCCATGCGCAGTCATAACTTTGACGCATGAAGTTTCCTCCAGATGAGGAATCTAAGAATCTCTTGATATCGTCACCCACTCCCCTATAGAAAATTTTGATGAGTTGATTCTTAGGAATTCCATGGTGTAGACACTTGCGTAGAAGCTCTTTGTATCTGTCTCAGGCTTAAGTAAGGGTTTCTCCAGGGACTTGAGTTAAGTTTGTTATTCAGCCACTTATTTCATAGGTGAGAGAGGGAGGGTAGAATTTTTCCAGAAATACATTTAGAAGTTGTTCCCAAGTGGTGATGGGTTCACTTTTCAATGAGTTATACCAACTTATGGCTCTATCAGCGAGAGAGTACTTGAAGAGACGGAGTCGGATTGAATCATCAGATACTCCATTTTTCTTTGTCATGGCACATAGATCAATAAACCTCAAAAGATGTTCCTGACTATCCTCTCCTTGTTTGCCATAGAATGGGCTATTTTGAAGCAATGTGATCCAACGTGCCCTAATCTCAAAATTGGCAGCATTGATGGGAGGAGGTTGTACTGGGTGATGAATATTAGTAGCTTTGGGGATTGAGAACTCTCTAAGATCCTTTTATAGTTCTACTGCTTGTGCCGATGCTTGTGTTGCTTGAATTTCTTCTTGAACCGCAGCTCTGGCTTCTTGCATGAATCTTTCTCTTTGTGCATTAAGGGCTTTTGCTACCCTTCGAGCTATCTCCTCCTCTTGTGCCATTCTTGCTTGGTTCTCTCTATTCTGTCGGTGAAAGGTTTTGTCAATTTCCAGATCAAAGCTGGCAGTGAGTCTGGGATTGTTCAAACGGTGCATGCACTAATCCTAGGGGGTACCTGAAATGAAGAGATCTAAAGTGAGATTGATGGAGAGGAATGAAATTCAAGTCAATGATCGATTGTGTCAAAAGAAAAATAAAATCCTAGATTAGCCTTAAAAGAACTAGATATGACTAACTGATTCCATTATCCGCAGCAACGGTGCTAGAATTTGACGTGGTATATTATCGCACTAACAAATTCACTCGGGGTTGAGATCGCTGAGCTTTTACCAAAACCAATGTGCAATAATACCACCTGCAAGTGGACAAGTCTTATTGTAGTATAGTTGAGGATCGAATCCCAACGGACTATGTTTTTAACAATCTTTGTCAGTCTAATCTAGTTAAAGTGTAGACTAATATTTAAAATGATGGGTTGATTTGAGTTTGATTAAACTAATTGCAAGGAAGTAAAAGCTGAATTATAGTTGGATTTAGATCAATGATATGGAATCGCTGGGATGGTATCGGGTTTCACTACCACTACACATGCAAACACATTCAATCACACATATCCATGCAAGATATAACTATCCCAATGGAGTTGCTGTGAACCCTCTGCGAGGATAGACTCATGTGAACATCACTTTAGGCATCAAATTTTCTCGTCGCCATCTGGGTCACACACTCACGGCTCCAAAGATACAAAATCCAACTAAGGTTGTGAGCCCTCTGTGAGGATAGGCGCACAGAAGCGTCACCGTAGGCTAGATGGCTCATCCCCTAATGGATCACACACTTATGACCTCAAGAAATCCTATCAGAAGTTCTCGTCAAGGAGTCAACCACGCGAATCATTAAGCAAGTAGGCGATTAATCTACAAGCAATCATCGACAATTAACTAAGAAGATACAACATCCAACTATGGTTGTGAACCCTCCGCGAGGATAGGAACATAGAAGCGTCACTGTAGGCTAGATGGCTCGTCCCCTAACGGATCCTACACTTACAACATCAAGGAATCCTATCAGGAGTTCTCGGCAAGGAATCTACCTCATTAATCGACATTCTACACTAAGAAGATAAGAACGAGATGAACGCAAGCAGGTAATCAAACTACAAGCTTGAACAACTAACAACGAAATGAAAAGTTATATACATTGCCAAGGAATTCTTAATAAAAGAACATGATTGCATGGGTAGTGGGGTTAGTCCCTGCACCCCAGTGAAAAAAGGAACTACTCGCTCATGATGCGAGAAACAAGAAGGATAAGAAAGAGAGAGGAATCTGCCATGAACAAGATGCAGAAGGTAGTCGTATCTCGATGAAGACGATGTAGTCTTCTACGTCATGTCAGAGAAGATATGGAAGAACGAGGGATGCCAAGACAGACCGGGCAGTCTTTCTCACTCCTCCCTTCTTCTCTTCTAAGTCCCCTTGAGTTGCAACAGGAATGACAAGTGAAGCGGCGTGGATGGAACTGGATATGGATTGGACCTGTGTATAAGCAGCCTGTTAGCATCCCAGAACCTATGCCAAATGAGGGCCCTTGCGGTCCTATTTATAGGCTCGAATGGGGTCTTCACGTTTTCTGCATGAACCTGCTCCAAACAGTCTTGGGGCAAACGATCTTGGAAATCTGCCTACAAACGGTCTTGTAGATTGGACGATTGACCAAACAGTCTTGTGATCAAATGGCTCCAAATGGTCTTGAGACCAAATGAATCCAAACGATCTTGGGACCGTATGGCTCCAAATGGTCTTGGGACCGAATGTCTCCAAACGGTCTTGGGACCGAATGGCTCCAAACAGTCTTGGGACCGAATGGCTCCAAATGGTCTTGGGACCGAATGGCTCCAAACGTTCTTTGGACCAAATGGCTCCAAATGGTCTAGGGAACGAATTGCTCCAAATGGTCTTGGAACTGAATGGATCCAAACGGTCTTGGGACCGAATGGCTTCAAACGGTCTGTGCTTGCGTGTCCCAAATGGTCTTCATCCAAATGGTCTTGGATCTTCATTGTCTGAACGGTCTTGAGGACTGATGGCCATCAAATAGTTTTCATTGTTTAAACAGTTTGGCGATGAAAACGGCCTCAAAGACTGATCGATTTCAAATGGTCTCTATGTCGAAGTTCAACCGGTGTTTGTGTCGATTTACAAACAGTTTTGATTGGGCGTCGTCCAACCGGTATGTTTGATCTCCTCCAATCGGTATACGATTGATCAACGCCTCACAGTCTCAAGACCATGAGGGCTTCTCTGCAGTGAGCGCGGAGTGGGAGCGGCGACGTTGCTGCTAGCATTAAGGGTTGTTGGAGGTAGAAGGAGGCGGAGGTGTAGGTTCTAACACTGTTGATTGTAGAGGAAGGGAAGGAAAGAAGATGGGAAGCATGCCCAATGTTGTTGATTTGCCCAAACGGTTTTGATGTGGAGCAGCTAATTCGGTCTTGAGACCGAATGCTGAGACCGAATGGTGAAACCGAATGGATGAAGAAGGGTGGGTCCTACTCAGAATGGTTTGATTATTCACCTCGATAAGACCTACATCAAATCAACATACATTTAGTTAAAATTATGATAATTGGATCGGTTAAGTAATTTTGCACATTTTGATATTTAGTGATTGAAATTGGATGTATTGAGACAAAAAGAGCCCAAGAAGGCGACTGGAAATCATGATGAATATGCATTCATCACATACTTAGAGATGCTCATGCTTCCTTATCACAGACTGTAGAACTCTACTTCCTTCCATTTTTGATAAGTGGGGCTTATATACTTCTCAAAGAAAAGTCTAAGGAACTCTTCCCATGTCATGCTTGAAGTATCTCGGGTACGAGACATACCCGTCCAGCAGACCCATGCTGGCCCATCCAACAAATATGTCACAAAGAGAACCTTCTGGTGAGGAGGACACACCATGCCCTCAAAGGTATGCTCCAAAGACAAAACCCAGTCGTTAGGTTTAGCCATCATGTTTGGCTCACTCTCGCCCTTGAAGTACAGTGGTTGCATCTTGATGAAATATATAAGGGTGAACTCCTTCGGCTTAGCTACAACAACTACAACATTGGAAAGTTGTCCCACAAAGGTAGTCGAGAGCAGCCGACGCAACAATGTCAACTCTTGCTCAGAGGTCAGAAGAGGGGTTCCAACAGGGGTAGTAGCGACCAATGTTTTAAAAATAGAACTAGACCGACAAGTCCAACCAATCAGACCAGTAAACTAGTGACTGACTGGTCTGGAAGTCTAAAAAACTGATTATGTGTTCTTTTCTAGTCCAACAGGTCAGAAACACGGTCTGACTGGTTTGACCAGTTGACTTGACCAAATAGGATCGAACAAGTGGTTCAAATCAAAGAAAAAAATAAAATGTATGTATCAAAGAAAATCATTGGAAAGTTGTGACCCACATAAACGTTGCCATATTTTGAATACATAAAAGAGAGAAAATAATTTAGTTTCTTAGTTGATGGAGGAAGTATGTGATATATATATATATACATCTATATATATGTATATATGTATATGTATATGTAGATATACATATATATATATATATATATGTGTGTGTGTATATATAAATATATGGATATATATGTATATATATAATTGTATATGTGTATATATATGTGTGTGTATATCTACATACATACACATATAAATATATACATATATCTATATGATATATATACACAAATAAATATATGCTTATATCTAAATATACATATATGTGTGTAAATATATTCATATATATATGATAGAATATAAATATTTGTATACAAGTATATGTATATATTAATATATCTCTGTAGATATGTATACTAATATATATACATATATGTATTGCGTGTTCCCAATTCAACTAATTCAACCAGTCCGACCGCTAATTACCTTATACTTTGGTAACATATTTTGTTTTTCTAGTTCAATTTTATTTACGTTGTGTTGATGTCATATCTGGCCCAACCGGTACAATAACTCCGATTGAACCAGGCTCAACCAGGTCTGAGTCAACGAGAGTCTGACCACCACTCCGATTCTTAATACATTGGTAGGGACTGTCCCAGTGTTGGAGGGAGTCACCAGAGTATCCCGGTTGTCAGTGTTGTTGGAGATAGCTCCTGAAAAGGATTTGTTCATGTTTCCAAACAAATCTCCCCTCCTTAAATACAAATGTATAACATAAGATAATAGGAGTAGACAACAAAAATATCTAAGGCTATGATTACCTCCGGGCATACTTTTTTAGGCATTCGGTATCAATGCAGGCTAGGCAGGTATCATACGGATCTGGGATTTTTGTAAACCAAGCTAGTGGCATAAAGGAAAATATTTCCATCCCCCAGACCCTGATCCATTGTAGACACCCTTACTTTCATCTTTTGCCCTAGTAGTTTCCCAGCAGGCTCTAATACAATGTTGTAAAGAGGCGAGATCACCTCCTTACTAAAATTTTAACGAAATACAAAACATCCACTTTTTCTAAGAAAAATAGACAATGTGGAATGCATGTATAATAATCCAAGTAAATAAGTATGTTCCAGATACATGTAAAATGTCAATAGCAGTGGAAAGAAACTAAGTTATTACATTGCTTTTTGAACTCTATTCACTAAATGAGTTTCTTTGAAAAGGAAAAAGTGAAAAGAAACTATAGGATCTAGTAATAAGCAACCTAGTCATCCTTGATTTCAAAACATGAATCTACTACTCCTGAACTGGGTCACCTTGGCCTTTTCCAACACCTTGATCTAAACCCTGGGTGGTTGGGAAAGCAACCAGCAAAAGGGAAAGAAAATAAGGTATGTGTCAGAGAAAATGAACTAGGATAAAATATAAGAAAACTACATGGAAAGAAAGGCTATTATTTCATGATAAGATGAACTGTCAAAAGTATCAGCCATAAATAAATAGAATCTTGGCATAAAAAAAAGTAAAAGGTTGCATGCATGATTAATATTGACTACCTAAACTATCTGGGGTTGAGGCACCTACCTAACCTCAAACCATAGGTGAGGGAGAGTAACACAGTCGAATCACCTACAAATATTTTATATTGGGGAGAGTAACACATTCCCCAGGGTGAATTTACACATGCCCTATCTATGGGTGGTTGTATGAAAGTACCACTACACTCGTTAAATAGTCTAATAAATTCAACATGCTAAGAACTATTGCAAGTAGAAGCATCAAGTAAATAAAGTCATGGAAATGGGGTACAAGACCCAAGAAAGAAATAATAAAACTGATTTAGAGGAAAATAAAGCAATAGATTTATCAAAAGATAAATTAAGGTTTCACAGAATCATCATTATGGAAACTAGGTTAGGGTTTACAAATATTTCCTAACTTAGGTGTAAGGGAAGAACATACCTTTCTTAATGAGATCGAATTACTTCTCTTTCACTACTTTAATTGATTCCAAAGCCTAGTCTTCCTATTTTTAATATATAATCATGTAGTAGGGTTTTAAATGTGCATAAAGGTAAGGAAACCCAAACTTTTGGACTAACCTTAATTTAGACTCTAAAATTATCACCATTGATCTTATTATGTTCTCTTGATTAACAAAACATATAATTTAGTCTAGTTTGGAGTTATGAGGTTAAAAGTGAATTTTTGGTGATTTTTATATATTAAATCTATTTTTAGAAAACACCTTTCTATAAAACTCAAAACAAGGTCTTGAAAAGATATTTATTAGACAACTTATATTTTTCTAATTCCAAAATATATTTTCTTTTAGTTTTTGGACAAAGCAATAAAAAGATATGATTTTTCCTATTCTGACCAATCAAAGAGTGCCACGTCATCAAGGCCATTCTAGGGAGGCAAAAAGAGAGTGAAGAACAAGCCCTCCTCCCTAACTTGGCCCAATCAGAGCTAGCCAAGTCAGGGGTCAAAGGCATAACTTTGACTCATTCAAAGAAAAGCAAGCAATGGCAAAATGACAATACTGTCCTCAAGAAGAAAGCAAAGAAAAATAGGAAACAAAGAGGGTAGGAGAGGAAAAACACACAGGGGATTAATCCCCTTCATCGTCCTCACCATGGCTTGCGAGCACCAGCTTGAGCTTTGGGCTAATCTGCAATAGTTGATCAAAATTGAAACTAGAATAGGAAAAGAAAGAGGGAAGTAGTGTGAACTCACCTATGCCCTTAATTCGTGTGGAGACAAAGTGAGGATGATGAACCTACCACTACAATCCATGGACCAAATAAAACAAACACCAACAAGAAAGGATGTGAGAACACAAGCAATTGGAGATAGAGAAAAGTCGAGCAAGAAGCTACGAAGACGGAGGGGGCATTATTTATAGGTGGGGAACCGTGAAGAAAGAGATGGCTAGCTCAACCAAGATCCTTGGAGAACAACAATTGGACATTTTCCAATTTCTCAAAAAAAATTTGCAAATAGGGGATTGGTCAGTGTGATTTTGTATTTAGAATAGTTTAGAAAAGATTTCGTGAAATTTTATTGAAAAATGAATGAGAAATCAACAAAATTTGTCCTTGAAATCAACGAGATCTAGGAGATGATCCACGAGCCATTGGATCATAGAACCAACGATAGAGCTCACACAGGTTAAAATCAGGGCATGACTATATAAATCAAATTCCCAATCTTACTAGAATATAATGTATATATGCATTAATTTCCCTTTTCTCTCACCTCATTTGAGGGGGCAAACACTCTCCAAATTAAATGAAAATTAACATCTAACCTATTTTTGATGTGAGGAATATGAATATGCAATTAGTTTTTCTTTTGATAACTTTTAACGTGTTAAATATATCAAATCTTATTTTCTCTTTCCTCCTTCTTAATGGTTATAAGATTCTCCATATTTGACGAAACTTCACCCACAAGTCACATTAAGTGTCTTGGATATGAATTAGCAATAAATTATACATTTTGGAGTTACTTGTTCATTTATTTAATAATTTGAAGGTTCTACACACTCACTCTCCTGGCCTCACCTTTTCATCAAATATTCTCCATATTGAGTGAAGATTCACCCAAAGGCATATTTTAATGTGTAGATCACAAATTTGGCATCAATTGTTACTTTTGGAGTCATTAATTATTTTATTTTGTATTTTTGAGTTATCTCCTATTTTCCCATTCAATTATTACAATTATACTTACTAATTTTTAAAAGTTGTGAAACTACTACCCAAGCAAATGTGTACTCAAAGAAAACAAATTTGGACTTAGAATTATCTTTTGAGTTCCAATTTTATGATTTTTAGGCAATTTACTTTTATTTTCACTTAATGGGAAAATTAATTCATTTAATGTCAGATTATATTAGTTTTAGGTTCTTTTCTTTTTCAACATAAAAAGTCATCGAAACTTCTAGATCACTTTAGTTTTATCATTTTCCCTCTTAAGTATACATTCTACAAGATAAACCCATAAATAATCTTTCAATGATGTATTTGTGCATAAATCTTTATAAAGTTAAATATTGGGAACAAATGTATACCAAACCTTTATAATTTCCACTAATTCAACATCAAGGACAGAAATGAAAGGAAAAGGTTAGGAAAAGCTAAACTTAAGATTACACATGGATTTCAGATCGTACGTACACATCTCTTCCTAGAGGAACTAAAAGTTATAAGATAAATTGAATTACTTCTTCATCTTGGTATGTGATACCTAATGTAGATCTGACTTATGTTGATGTGCAAGATTTGACAAGAAGTAAAGCCTTTATGAAAGGACATGGATTGAGTGTGCAAAGCTAGAGTTGTTGTAGCTTTAGTATACATATAGAAGTTATCTTAGCCCATTGGTAATGTACTAGAGTTAGGTGAACTGCTATTTCATTATGACAATAATAGAAACATTTTGCTTTATCCATCTTTTATGATCATCATCATCATCATCTAAGCCTCAATCCCAACTATGTTGGGGTCGGCTACATGGATCCTTCATTTCCATTCAGCTCTATCATGGGCCATATTCTGATTGAGATGTAGAGATTCAAAATCTCTCTTTATAAGCTCATCCCATGTTTATTTAGGCCTTCCTCTTCTTCTATTTATAGTGTTTGGCTCAATAGCATTGCTTCGTATAGGCACACTAGTAGGCCTGCGTTGCACATGTCCATAGCATCTAAGTCGGCCCTCACACTTGTCCTCAATGCTCGCCACCCCCACTTTATTCCTGATATAGTCATTTCTCAAACGATCTTTTCTTGTCTTCCCACACATCCATCTCAGCATACACATTTCAGACACGTTCATCTTGTTGAGACCTTGTTTCTTCACCGCCCAACATTCACACCCATAGAGCATGGTTGGTCGTATAGATGTTCTATAAAACTTACTTTTTAACCTGAGAGGGATCTTCTGATCACATAAAACTCCAGTTGCACTCCTCCATTTCAACCATCCTACTATGATCCGGTGACAAACATCATTTTGGACATCCCCGTCTATTTGAATAATAAAACCTAAGTAATAAAATTTGTCACATTTTGGTATATCTACTCCGTCCAACTTGGCTCCATCATTCACGTTGCGAGATTGGCTAAAATTGCAATGCATATACTCAATTTTGCTCCTGGTAATCATCAATACATTTGATTCCAATGTCTTTCTCCAACATTCAACTTTATCATTCAATCTATCTTTTGTTTCGTCAATCAAAACAATATCATCAGCAAATAACATACACCAAGGAATATCATCCTGAACATTCTTTGTTAACTCATCCATAACCATAACGAATAGATATGGGCTGAGTGTGGATCCTTGGTGTACCCCAACTGTAATAGGAAAAGTTGGTGTCTCTCCTCTAGGAGTCTTGACACTTGTAGTAGAGCTATCATACATGTCTTTGATCAAGTAAATGTATTGGATAGGCACACCCTTTTTCATCAAAACCATCCATAACACTTCTCTGGGTACTCGATCATAAGCCTTCTCTAGATCGATAAACACCATATGAAGATCTCTTTTTCTTTGTCTATACTTCTCCATAAGCCTCCTTATCAGAAAAATAACATCTGTTGTTGATCTTCCAGGCATGAAACCAAATTGGTTGTTTGATACCTGCGTTATAGATCTTAACCTCTGCTCAATAATCCTCTCCCAAAGCTTCATCGTGTTACTCATCAGCTTGATACCTCTATAGTTTGTACAACTCTGAATGTCACCTTTGTTCTTGTAGATTGGGACTATAATACTATTTCTCCACTCATCCGACATCTTCTTGGTCTTCATGATCTTGTTAAAGAATTTTGTTAACCATGTAACTCCCTCATCCCCCATACTCTTCCATACATCAATGGGAATATTGTATGGTCTGCATGCCTTTCTCATTTTCATCTTTTTCAAAGCATTCTTGACCTCAGATGGTGAAACTCGTCGTGTGTAAATGATATCTCTTGTATTCATGTCACACGAGTCGCTAACATTATATGTAGTATCTCCATTGAAAAGCTTATGGAAGTAATTTCTCCACTGGTTTTTGATATCATCGTCCTTCACCAATACTCTACCATCTTCATTCTTTATGCATTTTACTTGACTCAAGTCTCTTCCTTTCCTTTCTCTTATATGAGCCATTTTATATATATCTTTTTCCCCTTGTCTAGTGTCCAACTTCTTATACATATCATTAAAGTATCTAGACCTTGCCTCCTGAACCACCTTTTTAGCTTCTTTCTTTTCTTGCTTGTATCTTTGGAACGTTGCATCATCTCCAGATTTGGGCAAGCTCCTTTAGATCTCCCTTTTCAGTTTAATAGCCTTTTGTACTTCATCATTCCACCACCAAGTCTCCTTTTGTGGAGGTCCACAACCTTTAGACTCCCCCAAAACCTCTTTGGAAATTTTTGTTATGCAGGAGCTCATGTTATGCCACATAGTGTTAACATCAGACTCCAAGTTCGAAGTTACCTCCTTGATGAGTTTATCATGCAAAGTCAATTTCTTTTCTCCTTTAAGATTCCACCACTTATCCTGCTATCTTGGTTTCTGTTATGTTTGCCTTTATTGATCTTCATGTTAATATCCAAAGCTACCAACCTATGTTGGGTCATGAGTTCTTTGCCAAGAATCACTTTACAATCCTTGCATATGTTACGATTCACCCGCCTTGTAAGGAGGCAATCAATTTGGCTACATTTGTGCCCACTGTTGAAAGTAAACTTATGAGATTCTCTTTTCTTGAAATGGGTGTTTGCCAAAATCATATCATATGCAACTGCAAAATCTAATATCCTCTCTCCTTCTCTGTTCCTGTTGCCATATCAAAAACCACCATGAACTCTCTCAAATCCAGCATTACCACTCCCCACATGGCCATTTAAATCACTCCCAATAATAATCTTCTCCTTGATCGATATTCCTTGCATCAATTCATCCATGTCATCCCAAAAATCCTTCTTCGCATCCTCGCTAAGGCCAAATTGGGGGGCATAAGCACTAATAATGTTAAAAATATTTCCCCCAAGAACAACCTTGATAGCTATGATTCTATCACCCATCCTTGTAATCTTGACGACGTCATCCTTCAACACCTTATCAACGATAATACCTACGCCATTTTTATGTTTATCAATACCTGTATACCAGATTTTGTATCCTGTGTCTCCAATTTGTCTATAGCGTTCCCCTGTCCATTTCGTTTCCTACAAGCATGCTATATTGACTTTTCTTCTCATCATGGTATCCACTATGTCCAAAGATTTCCCTGTCAAAGAGCCAATATTCCAAGATCCAACTCTAGTCCTTTTTTATTGAACTTGCTTCTTTACTTGCCTTCGACGAAAATGTTGCCCCTGCACATTCATCACTGCATCTGGGCAATGATGCGGTGGTACTAGCTTCTTTACCCACACCCGTCCAAGATGTGGAAACCCTTGCACATTTTTCACTACATCCGGGCGATGATGCAGTGGGACTAGATTCTTTACCCACACCCGTCGAAGATGTGGAAACCCTTGTTTATCCTTCAACACAACCGGGCATCGCTATGTCAAAACCCCTTGCATATTTATCACTGCACCCGGATGCCGATGCAGCGCGTCTCTAGGTAGGGACACTCCAACAACATTCTTATAAGGATCCATGTCATAGAAGAGTGACAAAGTTTTTATAGGCTGGCTGTCAACCTACCACCAACCCTCCTCCTTTACCCGGGCTTGGGACCGGCTACATTTACACAAAAAATGAAAACATAGGCGGAGTTTTTATCCATCTTTTATGATAAGGATCATAAATCAATAAAGAGTTGTTAATGATTGTATTTCAAAGATGTGATCATGTATTAAAATGCTCAAACATCTAGAGATCTTTATATGAATGAATCTAAATATGAATGTTTAAATACCTAAAGGATTTAAATTTATAACTCAAACAATATTTATCATTGTCATCTAATGCACATATATAAGAAAATGCATTTCTTGAATTCATTTTGATGTTTATCAAGACTCCTTTGGTTGTTGAACCAATAAGAGACATGTAAGTCTTATTTATGGGAAACATGACAAGCAACCTCTCACTAGGAGTAGTGGAGAGGGAAAACATTTTATTAGGCATATACATGTTGATGTATGAAGATCTTATAGAATAAATGCTAAAGGTAGTTGTTTATACTTCATTATATTCACTGACAATATTAGTTGATATAGTGTTTGTATTTGGTGAAATACAAACATGAATCTATGAAAGTGTTCAAAAATATTATAAATGAATCACAACTTTGATAAAAGTATTAAGAAACTTTGATATGATCAAATGTTAAAATACTTTGCATGAAAAGTTTGAGAAAGTCAAAATCCACCTGAAACATAATGACATATCAGAAAGGATGGGTTGTGATGTGATTATTATTTAATCTAATCTTCTAATCTCCTCATGGATACATACTTTATACTAAACAATGAATTATCTAAATTTTTTTAAAAGACATCATATGTGATATGGTATGGGAATGTCCCTATTTGTCTTAAGAATTGAAACTTACATGCAGAAAGTAGTTTCTTGAAAATTTATCCAAAAACCATGATTGTTGAATACTACCTTTAAGCTTAATACGACAAAAAAATGTTTGTTGGAAGGATAACTGAGTTTTAAAAGAATCACTGGGAGTAAAAGTAGAACTCAAAAGGTTCGAGGTCAGAAAGGATTTAGAATAGGAACAATTGGAATAAAAAGTTGTTGTTGAATTTGAAGTTCCTTATGTAACACAGAACCTCCTAGTTCTAGTAGAACACAACTAAGATTGGATGTGTAAGGAGGCTAGATCACCCCCTACTAAAATTGAATGGAAAATACACAACATCCATATCTTATATGGTATTTAGATAAAAAAATGAATGCATAATTATTCCATTTAAATAAGCATGATCTAGATACAAAAATGTCAATAGTAGCAGCTAAAAGAAAAGACTAAGTTATTGCATGGATTTGACCAAGTTCACTACATGAGTTTGATGTAACATAACTAGAAAAGAAAACTATAGTATCTAGTGGTAGGAACCTAGACATCTCATCAAAGTCTCCTTGAATCTACTCTTTGGAAGTTCCTCCTTGTTCTTGTCCACTCCTTGTTCTAGGCTTGGGTGGATGGGATCACCCAACAAGAGAAGAAAATAAGGTATGTGTCAAATAAGGAATAAGATCAAGATAATAACAATAAAGGAAAAGTTTGTGTAAGAATATGGAGAGTCAAAACTATGAAGCACATCTTGCCATAACAAATAGTAAGAAAATTCAAATGAATGATTAAATTAGACTAAATTAACTAAGTAGGGCTAAGCCACCTACCAAACCTAAAAAAATAAGTGAGGGAAGAGTAAACACATTCCTAGTCACCTAAAACATATATACATAATGGGGAGAGTAAACACATTCCCCAGGGTGAAATAACACATTCCTAAACTATGGGTTGCTGTAAAAAAGTATCACAACATTTGCTAATAAGTCAAACAAATCATCATGCTACAAGAAGTAATATGGATAGTTTAGGAAACAAATAATAGTAACATGGCATGTGGGGTTTATGACCAAAGCAATGATAGTTTTAACAATAATTGAGGCAGTTATATCGAAAGAAGTGAGAATAGGAAGTTTAGGGTTTTAATCCATGCCTCATTGGGATATTAGGGTTGGATAACAAATATGTCCGACTTAAGGGTAATATTCACATACCATGACTTGATCATTCAAATCAAAGATCAAATTCTACCTTTCCAAGTCTAAAGTCACCTCAAACCTACATATAATGTTTGTTCATTACTTAAGGTTCAATTTTTGTTATATAGGTGGAAATCATTAAAATCCAAATCTTTGGAAAAGCCCTAAACTAACTCCTAATATTATTCTAAAATTGGGTTTAGGATTAATTATTAATATCTTGACTCAAAGTCCCAACTTTATAAATTATTATGTTGCCTACAATTATTATTAAGATAATAATTGAAATTGAAACACTAAAATCTAGACTTTAAAACTTGGAAATTTGGGGACAAAATCTATGTTAAAAGATACATAATGTTCTAACAATTACAAAACATTATTTTTTCATAATTTTTTGAGATTTTAGTAAAAAGTCATGAATTTCACAGTTCTATATATCATTACTAATTTTAGTATGTAAATGATGTTTTAAAAACCAAACTAGTGTCATATTATCGTTTTAAACTATATACCATGATATGATATTTCATGATATTATCATACCATCATTGAAATGACAAAACAAATGATGGAGAATGCAAGAAGATGAAAATACTCGTGTGGCAAAAACACCAAAAATAAGATCATGAGGGGAAAATCAGAGAACATGCATAGGAGCCTTCTATCATCTCTATAAATCCCATGAAAGATGATGTAGATAAGTTCTGTGCAGATGAAAAATTGGGGGAAAATCATTTTAGTTAACCAATCAACATCAACAACTTAGAAATGAAGAAGAGGGTATAAAAAGTCTTACCCAATGATCTATTGAACTGTAGTGGAGAGAAACTTCCGTTAGCGTTAGAGTTTATGGTGGATATAAAATCAACTTGGCAGCGACATAGGACGACGACTTAGGTTCAATTGGCATAAGAGAAAGAGTGCATAAGGTATAGGGGAGGTCTAGGTATAGGTATATAGTTGAGGCTTGGTTTTAGTGCTTCTGGAGGTAGAAAGTTCTAGAGCCTTGGATAACAAATTTGAGTGTTTCTTGAATACATGATTTTAGGCTTCGAATAGTGTATGGATGGATGCAGAAATCAATATTCAATCTAACACAACTTGTTTCATGAAATTTTGATTAGAAAAAATGTAGTTATGCCCAAAATACTAGACCTCTTTGGTCCATGGTTATTGTTAACCCGACAGATTTGCAATGAAAGTCATTTAATACAACCTTCCAACTTTGTACTATTGATATATTAAATGTACAAATTTCTATAATTATTTCAGAGTGCTAATGAAGTCCAAATAAAAAGTTACTACTAGAGTCATGAAACCCGTCCATCTCTCTAGAGGTTCTCCCGTCCATCTCTAGAATCCTTAGCCACCTACCAGTAGCGCCGCCCCCCTCACCATGATGAGTGGGCAGGGCATCCTCTAGAGTTTTGATTCTCCTACCACAGTTACTACCCCTTTAACCTTGACACAGCATACCCCCAAACCCTGTCCACCCACCATCCCTATGCATGCGGGGTCTTTGCCCTGGTCGGACCCGAGACCAGATGTCACAAAGGCACACTCTTGGGATGATACAGTTGAGGGAGAAACACTTTTCTGCAGGAGCGGCACACCTTCTACTGTGGAGGAAGATCCGAGATCTCCTTTCTTTAAGGAGGGTGACGATATGACCTGGACCAGATTCTCAGAACCAGTGGTAACAAAGATGGATGAATATAACAATTACACCATCATCGTTCAGATACTGGGTCAAAGATGCATCTATGAGCAGCTCTTCAGATGGATGCTCAGGAACTGGAAGCCGAAAGGGGAGATTCAGCTATTCACCTTGAATGATGGTCTCTTCCAAGTCAGATTTGCCAATGCAGCGGACATGAAGGTCGCGTTGGAGAAGGGCCCCTAGTTCTTTGACACCAAACTTATCCTCCCCATGAAGTGGTGCCCTTCGTCAGACCTGAGAAGGGCCTCGCTCACATCAACACCAGTCTGGATCAATCTGCCCGAGGTGGGGAAAAAGTGGACCAGGCGCACTTTGACCATTATTTCTTATGCAATAGGTGTTCCCAAGGCATTCAACCTCAATATCGTTGGATGACACATTTGGGCGGCGAGGATATGTGTGGAAATTTAGGTCGACAAGATACCACCTAAGCTAGTGATGGTGGAAATGTCGGATGGATCTGATTTGGAGGTGAAGGTCATTTATGAGGCTTTACTGGGTGGATGTAATAGTTGCCAGGTCTTCGGGCACAATCAGGGATGCTGCCCTGAGGACTGGAATGCGGACACAATGAGCAACACCAGAGGTCATCTGCTAGCAGAAGACCAGGAAGAAAGAAGAAGAGGGCAGGAGATAAGTCAGTTGCACATGAGGTGACTGTTGAAATACCTCAGGTAACAAAAGCCCTTGGAGGCAAGATTCCTCTCCATGACCAGACCCAACCATTAAATACGGTGGAGGTGCTTCCTGCTAAGGAGTCGATAATGGAGGAGGGGAAAACACAGGCAGGAGATACTGGGGAGGAGGATATAATCATCTCAGAGAACACTATCTTGGGCCTTGAAGATTGGGAGAATGAGGAGCTAAGATTTAGTAGCAGACGGGAAATGACATGGGGTTTTATCACACTAACAAACTCACTCAGGGTTGAAATCCTTGAGCTTTTACCAAAACCAAAGTGCAATAATACCACCCGCAAGTGGGCAATTCTTATCGCAGTATAGTTAAGGATCGAACCCAAATGACAACATTTTTAAGAATCTTTGTCAGTCTAGTCAAGTTCAAGTTAAGACTAATATTTAAAACAATTGGTTGATTTGAGGTTAATTAAACTAATTGCAAGAAAGTAAAAGCTAAATTAAGGTTGAAGTTAGATCAATGATATGGAATCATTGGGATGGTATCGGGTTGCACCACCGCTACACACACAAACACATTCCAATGCAAACTATATAGGCAAGATATAACAAACCAAATAGAGATGCTGCAGAATCCCAATACGGGCGTTAGGTTGCGTAAGCATCACCTTAGGCATCAGATGTCTCGTCAGGAACCAGATTACTTATGACTCTGAAGATACAGAAATCCAATGAAGGTTGTGAGCCCCCTATACAGGCGTTAGGCACACAGAAGCATCACCGAAGGCTAGATGGCTCGTCCCCTCGCGGATCATACACTTATGACCTCAAATAAATCCCATTCTATTTCTAGTTTGGGAGTCAACCGCATTAATTGATAAGTAAGTAGGTGATAGATCTACAAACTAACATCGACGATAAACAAGACGATACAAAATCCAACTAAGGTTGTGGTCCTCACTAAGGGATGTTTAGACCACAGAAGCGTCATCGTAGGCTAGATGTCTCGTCCCCTCACAAATCATACACTTACGACCTCAAGGAATCCTATCAGAAGTTCTCGTCAATGAGTCGAACTTATAAACCACCATTCCATCCCATATATAGAAGATTTCGCAATAAAGGACAAAATAAGATGAAAGCAAGTAGATAATCATCTGCAAACGTACCAATAACAACGAAATGGAAAGTTATAACATTGCCATGGAAATTTTAACAAAAGAACATGATTGCATGGCAGCGGGGCTAGTCCCCACACCCCAGTGAAAATGTACTACTCACTCATGATGTGAGAAACAAGAAGAATAAGTGAAAGGGAAGGTTCTGCCATGACCATGATGGAGGAGGTAGTCGTAGCTCGGTGAAGATGATGTAGTCTCCTACGTTGTTTCGGGGTAGATCTTGAATGGGGAGGAAGAACCACCAAGACAGACTGGGCAGACCTTCTTCTCCACCTTCTCTCCCTTCATCTCTCCTTGCTTGACACCAAGAGGAGCAGGAGGACGTGGAAAATGGCATGGAAGTTGACGCTGCATCAGACCTTTGGCAGTCTGTCGGTGTGCTCATGTATATCCCCAAGTGAGGACCCTTGTTGTCCTATTTATATGCTTAGATGAGGTGGGCACACTTTTTCTGTGAAAAGTGCTCTCAAATGGTTTGGAGATCGTTTGTCCTTCAAATGGTTTTGAGACCGTTTGGTATTTAAACGGTTTGGAAACCATTTGAAAGTCCCAAATGGTCTGGAGACCGTTTGGATGACCAAACGGTCTTGTGTTTTTTGCAAACCAAATGGATCCAAATGGTCTCGAAACCATTAGGATCCAATCAGTCTTGGATTCAATCTTCATTCGGTCTTCGCACAAGTGCCCAAATGGTCTTGATATGATCGGTCTCTCAGCTTCCTTCGATCTTGCGAGCAAACAGTGTCGGGACCGAATGGCACCAAATGGTCTTGGGACCGAATGGTTCCAAACGGTCTTGGGACTGAATGGCTTCAAACGGTCTTGGGACCGAATGGCTCCAAACGGTGTTGGGACCGAATGGCTCCAAATGGTCTTGGGACCGAATGGCTCCAAACGGTCTTGGGATCGAATGGCTCCAAACGGTCTTGAGACCGTTTGGGTGACTAAATGGTTTGGAGACTGTTTGGATGGCCAAACGGTCTTGTGTTTTTGAACAGTTTTGGGGCCTACCTGGTTTTGTTTTGATCGATCTTGATTGTCTGCACGGTCTCGAGTCCAAACAGTCTTGAGCAATCTGTCTTCGCATGATGCTCATTCGGTCTTGTTGACTTCTGTGTCTAAACGATCTTAGGTGGAGTGTCGTTGAGTCGAGGCGGATGGCGAGGGTGGTGTGGTTGTGGCCTGGACTCTGCTTCATGGTCTTTAATTCATGCAAATGTCTGAACGGTTTCTCATACCAGTTGTTGCAAATGGTCTTGAATGCGCTGCTCGATCCTTCGTGGCTAAACTGTCTTGAAATGGATATGTCCATTCGGTCTTGAAAGCGAATGGATGAAATCATTTGGTCAAGACCGTTTGGTGAGACTGTTTGATGAGACTGAATGGTTGAAACCCAGGATGAGACAAGGTGAGTCCCACTCAAAAAGGGTTGATTGTTCAAACTCATCAGGACCTACATTAAATCAACATAAATTCCGTTAAAACCTTGATAATCGAATCAATTAAGTAATTTTGCATATTATGATGCATTTTGATATTTAATGAGTGAAATAGTATATATAGAGTTGAATTTGTCCCAAAGTGATAATTGAATTCCATGATGAATATGCATTCATCAAAATACCCCCGAACTTTCACGTTGCTCATCCTTGAGTAACACAAAATCTGAAACCGTCACCAAATGAATACTTTCGACTCATGTGATTCCTTCATCTTTATATCATGATTATTTTCTTTCTGCTCAGAATGACTCAACATCTCAACTTCCTGAGAACACTGAACACATCTTACCAAATCTTCATTCCTGAGTTCATTTTCCAATATCACGTTCTCCTCACTTTTTCCAACAACAAGCATGTCAAAGAGTTTTATAAGAGTCTAGGGATACCCGCAGAACAAAAAGTGTGCATCTGATAAGAGACTGGTGTTTTTTAGGATAGTGAGGGCATGCCTTGCACCATTAGGTAGAAAATGGAGTGAATGGTGGTATGAAAGGAGGAAGTAAATCTCTCCTCTATTCGACTCGAAATTTTCTTTTTATTTGCTTTGCAATTTCATTTATTGCATTTTTTTTTGCGAATCTCTCCTCTATTCGACTTGAGATTGCATTTCTTTTTGTGTGCTCTTTGGCATCTTTTTGTTTGTAAATCTCTCCACTATTCGACTCGAGATTGCATTTTTGGTGGTATGCCCCTATTTATTTGCGAGGGGTATGGAAGAAGCAGATATAGAGGGAAGTGGTGTGCCACCCCGAACTTAGGGTTTGGCAATTTTTTGGCTATTTTGTTTCTTTTTTATGGATGGAGGGGTACGAAGATGGTGGAATAAGTGTAGAAGAGAGTTTAGATCAAAATGCAACTTGATTTACAATTCAGTGCACCGGGTTGATTTACAACTCAAATAATGACTTGATGAGGGTCCAGTGGAGATTTCATGCTATTGTTCCACTAGTCAGTTAGGAGGCAGGACATGTTTGATCCCTATCAGTTGGACATACGCTTGTCATTTTTGCATAACTATCATGATGATAGGAATCATAGGCTTCACAAGAAGATTTCTATTAAAAGGCTTGTTTCAAAAAGTGGTCCTTTTGAGGATTTACTTCGAATAAGAAGGATGTAATGATTTAAAATGCATAGCAGGTTAGAGAGTTACTTTTAATGGAATAGGAAGTGTCAAAAATTCATCAAGTGTCTGTTCAATTTCTTTGAAAAACATTAAAGAAATTTAAAAATTTTCAATTTTTTATCAAGAATGTGACAGAGAAAACATAAGTATGAAAAGGATGGGTGTAGGTGGAAAGTGAGGTACATACCACCCACCCTCCACCCCAAACTTAGAGATTTGTTCATCCCGAGCAAACCCTAAATCCAAGATGGAGGGGGGAAATTCATGCCAGATTGACCACCAGATGTGGTTGCGTTCTAGTCAGTGTGCATCCTCTTCTGTGAAAATTTGAAGGGTAAGGAGAAATTAGATATTAAACTAGCAGCTCGTGATGTGACTTTTAGTTAATGAAAAATTAACTAGAAGGTAAAAGCAAAATCAAAGAAACATTCTAATTTGAAAAGAAAAGTAAAACAAATTTATTGATCGGGTTGCCTCCCGACAAGGTCCTTTGTTTTATGTTGATGGCTCGACTGAATCCTTCAGCTTCACGGTGGATCCTTTGGATTGGTGAGTTTCAATGTTGCTTCAGTGCCTATGTCAGTTGAGGTGAAATATCTCTTTAAGTGGTGACCATTTGTTACAAATTCACCTGACGTTTCACTCGATAATGAGAAGGCACGATGTGGGGAGATGTTCTTGACGATGTATGGTCCAGACCATCATGAGCGGAGTTTTTTTGGGAATAACTTCAACCTTGAGTTGAATAGAAAAACTTGATCTCCCACTTGTATGCCTTTTCTTCTCAGATGTCCATCATGCCAAAGTTTTGTGCGTTCTTTGTAAATTCGTGCATTCTCATAAGCTGTCATCCTGAGTTCATCCAACTCTTGGAGTTATAGAATCCTGGCTTGGCCTACTTCTTTCATATCAAAGTTTAGTTGTTTAATCGTCTACCATGCCTTGTGTTCCAGTTCGACTGGTTGGTGGCAAGCCTTTCCATATATTAATCGAAAAGGTGTAGTCCCGAGGGGGGGGTTTATAAGCAGTTCGATAGGCCCATAATGCGTTGTTGATTTTCACCGACCAATCTTTCCGATTGCGGCCTACTGTCTTTTCTAAGATATTCTTGAGTTGACGATTAGAAACCTCCACCTGTCCACTTGTCTATGGGTGGTAAGGTGAGGCTACCTTGTGAGTAACACCATACTTTCTTAGAAACACTTCAAAGCTTCTATAAAGAAAATGGGAACCTCCGTCGGATATCACTGTGCATGGGACACCAAAACGGGGAAAATAATATCCTTGAATAATTTGATGACTGGTTTGGAATCACTATTGATAGTTGGTATGGCTTCAACCCATTTTGAGACGTAGTCCACCGCCACTAGGATGTATGAAAATCCATGAGAAGATGGGAAGGGACCCATGTAGTCCACCCCCCAAACATCGAATATCTCTACTTCTTGCCATAGATTTAGCGGCATCTCATCTCTCTTTGTTATATTGCCTGATCTTTGAAATTTGTCACATGATAGGACAAAGTCATAGGAATCTTTGGATATGGTTGGCCAGAAGAATCCACATCGCAAAACCTTCAAGGCAGTCTTTTTAGAGCTCATATGTCCTCCCACTAGTCCTGAGTGACATTGTTCCAAAATGAGTTGAGCTTCTTCTTCGACGATACATCGTCTATACAGACCATCAGCACATAGATTAAAAAGATATGGCTCATCCCTGTGATATTGCTTCACATCATGCATGAATTTCTTCAGTTCATTTCTAGTGCATTGAGGATGAATAACCCCAACAACGAGGTAGTTCACAAAATCTGAGTACCACAGTACATATTCTGAGACCTTCATTAATTGATCATCTGATAGGGATTCATTGATTGGAATCTTCTCAATATCCAGAGTGTGGATGTGACTGAGGTGATATGCTACAACATTCTCTGTACCCTTTTTGTCTCTTATCTCTAAATCAAATTCCTATAATAGGAGGATCCATCGAATTGACCTGGGTTTTGCATCTTTCTTCGCCAGAAGGTAACGAATGGCAGCGTGGTCTGTGTAGACAATGACCTTTGAACCAATTAGGTAGGATCTAAACTTGTCAAAGGCATACACGACTACTAGAAGTTCTTTATCGGTAGTTGTATAATTCCTCTGGGCTTCATCGAGAGTTTTCGATGCATAATAGATCACATAGTGTTTCTTCTCTATATATTTCCCTAAAACAGCGCCCACATCATAGTCACTGGCGTCACACATAATCTCAAAAGGGTGGTCCCAGTCAGGAGCTCTAATGACGGGTGTTGTTGTGAGAGCATGCTTTAGTGTGTTGAAGCTTTTGACCCATACTTTGTCAAATTTGAATTCAGCATCTCTTAGTAACAAATTTGTCATTTGCTTAGTTATCTTTGAAAAGTCCTTTATGAATCTTCTATAAAATCCTACATGACCTAGGAAAGCACGAACTTCTTTTACATTTTTTGGAATAGCCAGTTTATAAATCACTTCAATCTTGGCTTTATCTACTTCAATTCCTCTATTGCTGACCCTATGGCCGAGGACAATGCCTTCATTTACCATAAAATGGCACTTTTCCCAATTCCACACAAGATATGCTTCTTCACAACGTTTGAGGACTAGGGAGAGGTACTTTAGACATGAATCGAATGAATCTCCTTATACAGATAAATCATCCATGAAAACCTCCATAATTGTTTCAGTAAGACCAGTGAACATGGCAGCCATGCAATGTTGGAAAGTTGTGGGTGCATTATAGAGACCAAAAAACATTCTTTTAAATGTGTATGTTCAGAATGGGCAGGTAAATGTTGTTTTCTCTTGGTCATCTAGATGTATGGGTATCTGATAGAATCCAGAGTAACCGTCAAGATAACAGAAATATTCTTGGTGAGCCAACCTTTCTAGGACTTGATCAAGGAAAGGCATTGGAAAATGATCTTTTCGAGTTGCCTTGTTTAATTTTCTATAATCTATGCACATCCTCCACCCTGTGACTATTTGAGTGGGGATAAGTTCATTGTTTTCATTTCGTATAACAGTTGTTCCACCTTTCTTCAGGACTACATGCACTGGGCTCACCCATGGGGAATCTGATATTGGATAGATTATTCCAGATCTGAGCAGTTTAATGACCTCGTGACATACCACTTCCTTCATATTTGGATTCAATTTCCATTGATGCTCAATAGTAGGCTTATGATCTTCCATCATAGGGATCTTGTGCATACACAACACTTGATTGACCCCACCATTTTATAACCGATGGCTTTCTTTCTTTTCCTTAATTCCTTCAGGAGTTTATTTTCTTATTCAGCTGTTAGATCAGTATTTATAATAACTGGGAAAACTTTGAGATCGTCTAAAAACATGTACTTTAGTCCCTCAAGCAGGGGCTTCATTTCGGGAGACTCTGGGTTTTCACATGTTTCTTCTTTAGCTTCCATAGCTTTGAGTTCTTCACTAGTAGCTTGAACATCTTTTTTAGCAGAGTCTAGGGATTCGATGCAATCCTTTACTTGTTCGTCAATTGGTTCATCAACTGATGGGTTTGTTAGAGAAACTTCTAAAGGATCGTCTGATTCATGATGCTCTTGAGTCAAAAGTGACATTTTCTCAATGTAGTCAATCAGATAGACTTCTTCTTGCATACTTGGTCTTCTCATACTTTAAAAAACTTTAAATTCGAGAGTTTATTTGCCTAATATGAGCAGTAAGGTACCAACTTCAACATCAATTAGGGCTCTTGCAGTGGTGAGGAACGGATAACCAAAGATGAGAGGATATCTCGCATCTTCTTTACTGTCCATAATGACAAAGTCGCATGGAACATATGTGTTGTTGCCTACCTTGATCGGGGCATCTTCGAGGATTCCTTGCAGACATTTTATTGAATTGTCCGCAAGCTATATAGTCATGCCAGTAGGAAGCAATTCTACAAACCCTATTCTTTTGCACAGGCTATGTGGCATATTAGAGATGCTTGCACCGAGATCTACCAATCCTTTCTTGCATGATGAGTTGCCAATGTGACATGAAATTCCAAAAGATCTTGGGTCTTTTTGTTTCTTGGGCATCTTGCTCAAAATGATATCAGATGTAGTTGTTTCCAGTTTTACTGTCTCATACTCTTTAGTTATATACTTCCTGGTGAGGAGTGACTTTAAGTACTTTGTCCATGCTGGTATCTCAACCAGAGCATCCAAAAAGGGTATATCAACATGAAGTTTCTTCATTGCTTATTTGAACTTATTGAATCTGGTATCAAGCTTCATTTGCCTTCGACGAGCTGGAAAAGGTATAAGAGGTTTGTACACAGGGATATCAAGTTCTGGAGTTTCAGTTTCTTCGTCTTCTTGAGCAGGCTTCTCAAAATTTCCTTGTTCTAACTTATCTTCTTTTAATAGAGTCTCTTGTTTTGTTGAGTCTAGGGAACTCATAGGTTCATCCTCGTCTGTAATAACCACATGTGTCTTTTCAGGGGAATCCGAATAGTCTTTCCTGAACTAGTGGTTACTGCCTTCAACTGTTCAGGATGCTTAGGATTGTTCTCGGGATGGCCAGCAAAGACTCCAGGAGGTGGCTTTACGCTAGCTGCGAGTTGAGCTAATTGAGATTTGATAGCCTTCTACTGAGCTTGTTGGTTAGCTATCATGGTTTGATGAGTTTGCAACATCTTTTCAATGGCTGATAGCGTGTTGTTAGGAGAAACTAGACTTGCTTGTTGTCCTTGCTGTTGATTAAGGTTCTGGTACTGAGAGTTATTTTGGTAATTGTTGTAGTTCCTATTCTGAAAGTTCCCTTTGAAATTTCCTTGATTCCCAAAATTCTATTGTTGATTATATTGGAATCTTGGTGGGCCTCTTGGTTGATTGTTTGAACCAAATTAATGTTAGTTTACTTCTCTAGAGGGGTTTCTATATTGAAAATCAAGATGATTCCTATTCTGATTCATATTGTAATAATTTTGACCTGGAATGGTATTGATAGCATTAAGATTTTCCATCTGACCATTATCTCCTTGGCCACATACATTGCTCAGAACTACATCATAGAGAACATTGCATGATAAAGTGGAATGATTGGTTCACTTACATGCTTCACACAACAGGGAAGTAGACTTGGCATGTTCCGGTTGTCGAGTGGGTGGAGTTCCTCTTCCAATAGAAGCAAGGGATGATTCAATGTGGTCTTACTTGGCAACTAATAGTTTCAAGGTTTCAAGGATAGACTTGTACTCAGGAGTAGCTTCATCCATAGCTACTTTCAAAACTCCTTTACCTACAAATATACCTCAATTGGCTTGATTTTCTACTCCCAGGGTGACAACCCTCCATGCTCTATCATAGCTTTGATGCATGAAATTTCCTCCAGATGAGGAATCTAGAAACCTCTTAATATCATCATCCACACCCCTATAGAAGATCTCGATGAGTTGATTCTTAGGAATGCGATGATGTGGACAATTTCGTAGAAGCTCCTTATATCGGTCCCATGCCTCAGCAAGGGTTTCTCTAGGGGTTTGAGTGAACATTGTTATTTCCCCCCTGATTTCATAAGTGAGAGATGGAGGATAGAACTTTTCCAGAAAAACGTTCTACAGTTGTTCCCATGTGGTGATAGGTTCACATTGTAGAGAGTTGTACCAACTTATGGCTCTATCGGCAAGAGAATACTTAAATAGACGGAGTCAGATGGCATCATCAGACACTTCATTTTGCTTTGTCATAGCATAAAGATCAACAAACCATAGAAGACGTTCTTGACTATCTTCACCTTGCTTTCCGTAGAATGGGATGTTCTGAAGTAGGTTGATCCAATGCACTCTTATCTCAAAATTAGGAGCGTTGTTGGGAGGATATTGCACTGGATGATGAAAATTCATCGCTTTTGAGATTGAGAACTCTCTAAGATCCTTTTGTAGTTCAGCTGCTTGCGCTTGTGCTTGCGCCGCTAGGATTTCCTGTTAAACCGTAACCCTGACTTCTTGCATTAGCCTCTCTCTTTGTGCATTGATGGCTTGAGCCACCCTTCAGGCTACCTCTTCTTCTTGAGCCATCCTTGCTTGATTTTCTCTAATCTGACAATGAAAGGTTCAGTCTATTTTGGGATCAAAGCTTGTTGTTAGTCTGGGGCTGTCCGAAGGACGCATGCACTATGCCTTGGGATGTACCTGCATTAGAAAGATTTTGAAAGTGAGAACCACAGAGTGAAGTCAAATTCAAGTAGATGATCCATTGTTTCAAAATTAAAAGTAAAATCCTAGATTAGCCTTAGAAGAACTAGATTTGACTAACTAATTCCGCTGTCCTCGGAAACGGCACCAGAATTTGACGTGGGATTTTATCGCACTAACAAACTCACTCGAGGTTGAAATCCTCGAGCTTTTACCAAAACCAAAGTACAATAATACCACCTACAAGCGGACGAGTCTTATTGCAGTATAGTTAAGGATCGAACCCAAATCACAACATTTTTAAAAATCTTTGTCAGTCTTGTCAACTTCACGTAGAGACTAATATTCAAAATGATTGGTTGATTTGAGGTTAATTAAACTAATTGCAAGAAAGTAAAAGCTGAATTAAGGTTGAAATTAGATCAATGATATGGAATCGCTGGGATGGTATCGGGTTTCACCACCTCTACACACGCAAACACATTCCAACGCAAACTATCCAGGCAAGATATAGCAATCCAAATAGATCTGTTGCAGAACCCCCCATACAGGCGTTAGGTTCACGTAAGCATCACCTTAGGCATCAGATGTCTCATCACCAACCGGATCACTTACTTACGGCTCTGAAGATATAGAAATCCAACGAAGGTTGTGAGCCCCCTATATAGGACCTTCCCTTTCTCTTATTCTTCTTGTTTCTCACATCATGAGCATGATGGAGGAGGTGGTCGCAGCTCAGTGAAGATGATGCGGTCTCCTACGTCGTGTCAGGGCAGATCTTGAATGGGGAGGAAGAACCACCAAGGCAGACTGGGAAAACCTTCTTCTCCACCTTCTCTCCCTTCTTCTCTCCTTGCTTGATACCAAGAGGAGCAGGAGGATGTGGAAAATGGCATGGAAGTTGAAGTTGGATCAGACCTTTGGCAGCCTGTCGGCGTGCTCCCGTCGATCCCCAAGTGAGGACCCTTGTGGTCCTATTTATAGGCTTGGATGAGGTGGGCATGCTTTTGCTGTGAAAAGTACTCTCAAATGGTTTGGAGATCATTTGTCCTTCAAACGATTTTGAGACCCTTTGGTATTCAAACGGTTTGGAAACCATTTGGAAGTCCCAAACGGTCTAGAGACTGTTTGGATGACCAAACGGTCTTGTGTTTTTTGCAAACCAAATGGATCCAAACGGTCTCGAAAGCATTAGGATCCAATCGGTATTGGATTCGATCTTCATTCAGTTTTCATGCAAGTGCCCAAATTGTGTTGATATGATCAATCTCTTAGCTTCCTTCGGGCTTGCGAGCAAACGGTCTCGGGACCAAATGGCACCAAACGGTGTTGGGACCGAATGGTTCCAAACGGTCTTGGGACTGAATGGCTTCAAATGGTCTTGGGACCGAATGGCTCCAAACGGTCTTGGGACCAAATGGATCCAAACGGTCTTGGGACCGTTTGGGTGACTAAATGGTTTGGAGACCGTTTGGATGGCCAAATGGTCTTGTGTTTCGAACAATTTTGGGGCCCACCCAATTTTGTTTTGATTGATCTTGATTGTTTGAATGGTCTCGAGCAATCGATCTTCGCATGATGCTCATTCGGTCTTGGTGTCTTCTGCATCTAAACGGTCTATGGTGGAGTGTCGTCGGGTCGAGGTGGATGGTGAGGGCAGTGTGGTTGTGGCCTGGACTCTGCATCATTGTCTTGAATTCATGCAAATGTCTGAACTGTTTCTCAGACCAGTTGTTGCGAATGGTCTTGAATGCGGTGCTCGATCCCTCGTAGCTAAATGGTCTTCAAATGGATCTATGCATTCGGTCTTGAGACCGAATGGATGAAATCATATGGTCAACACCATTTGGTGAGACCGTTTGATGAGACCGAATGGTTGAAACCCAGGATGAGAAAGGTGAGTCCCACTCAAAAAGGGTTGATTGTTCAACCTCATCAGGACCTGTATTAAATCAACATAAATTCAGTTAAAACCTTAATAATTGAATCAATTAAGTAATTTTGCATATTATGATGCATCTTGATATTTAATGAGTGAAATAGTATATATAGAGTTGAATTTGTCCTAAAGTGATAATTGAATTCCATGATGAATATGCATTCATCAGGAAACCTAAAGCGTTGTGGCCTCAGGTTCTGCTATGAGAGGAGGGAGAGGTAGAAGGGGAACCACCCATGCCAGGGGTGGTGGAAGGAACTATTTCCGATCACCATCCTCGCATGGAACGTTCGAGGAGCATCTCATCCTGAAAGACAACATAAGCTGAGGAAGGTGATCAGGGAACAAAAGGCCAATATTGTGATCTGCTATGAAACAAGAATCAAAAGGGAGGTTTTAGAAAGGATGAAGGGTATGTTTCCGCCATAATGGGAACATACTTCCAATATCGACCACATTCAAGGTGGGAGATTGGTGGTGGGTTGGAACCCGACTATATTGGATATTCAACCCATTCATTCCATGGATCAAATGATCAATCTTAGTTGTATCAATCACGGTGGTTTCCACTACATCATTTCTACTGTGTATGGGTTGTCCTCAGAGGTGGGTAGAAGGAGGCTTTGGGTGGTCTTGGTACAGACCTCACAGAATGATATACCCCAAATGGTGATACGAGACTTCAATCATGCCAGATGGGCAGTGGAGAAGATTGGTGGCCTCCCTATACCTGCCTCTGTCTTAAGAAGATTTAACGATTTCATTGATGCTACAAATCTCATGGAGGTCACATTAGGGGTGGTCTTACAACCTGGTCTAATAACAGGGCGCCTAGAAGATGCATAGCTAGTTACCTTGATAGAGGTTTGGTGAATACTACTTGGTTGGATGTCTTTCCCGAGGCTTCCATTGAATTAGGAGGTCATCCAAATAGTGATCATTCCTGGCTCAAGATGCAGTTTTCTACCAAGACCAGAGAGACTAAACCTTTTTGGTTCCTAAACTACTGGTTAACGTGTCTGAGCTTTGAGGGCCTCATTAAGGAAGCCTGAAATGTAAACACTATGGGCAACCCTTTGTTCATCATTATGAAGAAGCTGAAAGGGGTCAAAGAGAAGATGAAAATATGGTCTAGAGACTTGATCGACTTGCCTCACCTTATTGCTGAGGCACAGAGCAAGTATGAGGAAGCTGCTATTGCTTTGAGAATGGACACTCTAGATGGGGGGAAAATTGAGGAGGAGAGAGCCTGAGAAACTAGACTGAAACAGTTAGAAAAGGCTGAAGAAGTGTCTATGTGGCTGAAGAGTAGTATGAGATGGATCAAAGACGGAGACAGAAACACCAAGGTGTACCATGAAACATTGAAGAGAAATAACATGAGGGATGAAATCCATACCCTTATTGATGAGAAAGGAGAGGTCAAGGTAGGGGCTGAGAAGGTGGCTGAGACAGTTATCCATTTCTTCACAGAGATGTATAATCAACCTGAATACACATGTAATAGGGATTTCAACCTGCCCAAGAGGCGTGTCACGAATGAAATGAATATGTTTTTCGTGGCTACCGCGAACAAGGAGGAGATCAAAAGATCCCTTTTCTCTATAAATGCTTCTAAAGCGGTTGGACATGACGGTTTCAATGCAAAATTTATCCATTGAGCCTGGCCTATTATGAAGGAGGACATATGCAATTCTATGAGGTGGATGGTTGTGGGAGGGAGAATGGTTCGCCAAGTAAACCATGCCTTTATCAGGCTCATACCTAAGAAGAATCTAGTTGCTGATATGAATGACTTCAGGATGATAGTTGTTGCTCGGTACTCTACAAAGTTTATGCTAAACTGCTGGCAGGGAGATTGAAGACAAGCCTCCCTAATACCATTTCTGAGAACCAACTTTCTTTCATTAAGGGGTCCAATATATCATATGGTACCCAGCTGGCTACTGAATTCCTTGCTAAGTTTGGGGACAAAAATAAATCCAACAAAGCTTGTATCAAACTTGACATCAAGAAGGACTATGATTTAGTGAGATGGGAGGCCTTATGGAAGATTATGTCTTCTATGGGGTTTAGTTGTAGATGGATCAACATCCTGAAACAGTGTGTTGAGACCACCTCTTTCTCAGTGTTGGTGAATGGGTGCCCCAAAGGTCTTTTTTGGGCTGGAAATGGCCTTCGCCAAGGGGACCCAATCTCACCCCTACTTTTTATGATTGTGGTGGAGGGTTTGACTACCATGATCAAGAATGCAGAGGAGCTTAATCTTTTGAAGGCTTACAAAGTGAAAGGGACCCTGTGCGATCACACTTAATTTTCAAAGATGATGTGATGTTCTTTCTTTCAGGTCATGCTAAGCATCTCATGAGGATGATGCTGATCTTGGAAGAGTTTGGGGACCTCACAGGACTCTTCATCAATACCATCAAATCAAATGTTTTTCTCTCAAAATCTTGTGATGGAAGAAGGGGTAGATTAAAGGTAGAAGTTGGCATTGAAGTTGGTTGGCTACCGACTAAATATTTGGGAATTCTGTTATCGAGAGGAAAAGGCAGAAGTGGGACTATGGTGGCTGTCTTGATGACCTGAGAACAAAGATTGATAGATGGACTAGGGTTAATATCTCTTTGGCGGGCCATGTGGTGCTGATCGGATCAATGCTATAGAGCTTAATTCACTAATGGTGTCGCCAAGTCACCTTCCCTAGTTTCATTCTTGCACAACTACGCTCGTCGATTGCAGACTTCCTTTGGAACCATGATGTAGCTTGGGATTCTGTGGCTAGGTCATACCATTGTGGTGGTCTGGATCTAAAAGACCTGATGGACATGGCAACTACTATGACAACAAGGAGGGTCGACTGCTTCCTTAGAAATATTGATTCTCCTTGGACAAAATGGATGTGTGAGAGGTATGGGGATGAGTTGGATGTACCCAGTGCTCTGGACCTGGCAAGGAAGGACACTCTAAGGAATTGGTAGGGTATGAAAGAGTGGTGGAAGACCTCAAGGGCTGAGTATTATAATGTTGGGGACCTCTGGCTTCTTACCAATAATGCAAAGCCGTGGGTGATCAATTATTACCAACTGCAAGTCTACTGGGACAAGATCCTATGGGGGAAGTATCACACTCCCAAGTGGAGTTTTTGTGTGTATAGATGCATCTTGAAGAAGCTTCCAACAATGGACAGACTGAGGAAATGGGGGCTGGATACAAACCCCTTATGTAGCTTATTATTTAATATGTTTGGTCTTTAAATTATATTCTCTCCTAAATAAACTAAGATATTTAAGATTGTCCAAATTATATGCAAATTCACAAGTAAGATAATATTGGCACCTAGATTTCAAATTTGAGATTTGTTTCCACTTTTTAAGTCATTTAATAATGTATTTAATAGATTTGGCTCTTATTCTAATTTTCTTTCCCAATAAAAATAAAGACAGTTATTATTATGCAAATAATGTGAAACTTGGCACCCAAGATAATTGGGACCCAAGGAACTTGAATATGAAGTTAGATATATCCATTGAGTTTTCTTTTTATGAGTTTAGTGCATTACTCTTCATTATCAATATTTCTCACATTAAATTATTTAATGCTTCCTTATCATATTTCAAGCCTTATTATTTATTCCTTTTTCTCTTCCTTTCTCTACGTGGCTAAAGGAAGTTCTAGAATGAAATTATTTTATCAAGATCTCACTTAAGTGGTAACTTTGCATATTATACCCTAATAGAAACATTAACTGTGGTATTTGTGCATAAACCCATACATTGGAATGATAGAGATCAAATATACTCCAAAACACTAATAATTCTACAAATTCAACATCAAGGACAAAAGGATAGGAAAACTTGGGGAAAAGGAGTAGATTAATAATGTATATTCTCTTAAAAAAGATTTTCCCTCGAGATATCAAACAAAGAGTGAAGGTTGAGTAGGTAACATCTTGTCTCTAAGTTCCCAGCATATTTCTTCCAAACCACGATACCTCCAGTAGACTTTCACAAGCTCAATTTCCTTGTTCTTCAACTACTTAACTCGAGAGTCTAGAAACTTCATAGGAAACTCCTCATAGGTCAAGTTCTCATGGATCTCCAAGGGTTTGCATTTATAGATTTCCTTTTATGATATATAGCACAATTAACATTTTTAGCATTACATTTATTATGATATTGCATCATCATTATTATTCTTTTAATTGTGTCAAATTATATTCACATTGTTGCCAAAAGAGTTATATTTCAACATTGTGTACAAAAACCTATATATTTTTCATATATCTTGTTAATAACACAACTAGAGTTTACTTAATTATTTCAATATATGTTGATTTATTAGGTCACTGACCTTAATAATTTGAATTTAGACTCCATTATCCTCATATAATCTCCATATTGAATTATATCAGATTATTTGCATGAAATAGGATATTTTATCCAATTTGTTATTACAGATAACCCAAATAATGTCACATTAATTACTTCTACCTACATTAAACATCTATAAATTGTCACATTACCTTCCTTGCTCACATTAATATCCTCATAAATAATTTATTCATGTTTATACACTTCCTATTATTGATTATGCACATAAACCTCACATCAGGCATTCATGTAAATCAAGATACTCATTAACCATATATGAGTCATTAGGTGGGTATAAGAAAACAAGGTGAAACATATTACATACTTATTAATTGCTATATATATATATATATATATATATATATATATATATATAACTCAAGATATTTTCTTATTATGACACCTAATGTCACTAATGTATAATGAATGTCTATAAGGATGCATATTTTCAGGACCCGTTATACTAAACGAGATTACTCAAAACATAAAACACAATCAATCACTAATTAATTGCATACACAAAAATATGGGTAAATTAAAACCGATTTCAGCATCAGCACCCACTCATAAACATTTGCATAAAATCCCAAAATTTTTCTTATATCCATACTATGCCAAGAATTTGATACAAACTGATCTATCACCTTAGCCTTAACATATATACACAGGAGAACATTATTCATATATGTCACACAAATAATTATTAACATGCTAACAAGATCCTAATTCATTTGAAACACCATATATAAACTTTTCTTGCCTAGACCTGAGAGTACAAGAACGACTCTAGGACAAACTAGACATATAATCAACTTTATCAAATATTCATTCCTATAGCTCCTATTTGCTGCCACATGTTTGTTTTCGTTACTTCCGATTACCTAAAAAAATGTGGTGAACCACAATGGTGAGACCCATGTCCCAGCAAGAGATATAACCTCCAACAACATTTATTGATTACAACATTTTTAAGTAATTAAACAGTTAAGTAGTTTAATCAGATATAACAAATAAGATCAACAATATTGATGATTAACAAAATACATAAAGGAGAAGATAATAACTATCATCATTAGTAAGACTATCATCCTTTATCTTGTTGACAATATAAGCAATTCAGTAGCATAGCATAGCAGTTCAGTAGCAATTCAATAGTAATGCAGTTCTAGCATCATGAACAAGTCTAGTAACATAGCATAGCTAACAACATGAACATGTCTAATTGGTTGAACGTATCAACATCATAAGACGAGCTAACAACATAAGCACAACTATCTGGATAAGCATGATTAGTTGTATATGCATCTCTAATTAGAAAGGCATAACAAGAACGCTAAATATAACTAACAATATGAGATATCTAGCATCATGATTATAATCAGTCGTAGCAGTATAGTTATAAAAAAAAGCAGACATCTACAATCTTAAGCATATCCACAAGTATATCTACTATCTCTTAACTGCACTAAGCATCATCTTTATGTAAAGATAACAGACAAGGGTTATCATGCAATGTGAAACGTCATGTATAACCCTAAATAAATATGCTACACGACTATATTACAACTTTTATTATGTCCTGGGGAATTTGAGTCATACCATTCAAAGTCCAATTGAACCCTGTGAAGGGATATTCAGTTTCGTACAAGATCTAGGAGTGTCGGTATCCTAATAACTCTTCCCCTCGGTCAATATGAGTAAAAAGGCAGTGACATATCGGTCCAAGATGCCACCACAACGACATATATTCAAGCTAAAAACCACTAGTCTGACCTTGGTACAGGTCACGACACTAGAAACCAGGGTATTCAAATCCAATAACTGAGGTATAACTATAGTTGTCCTCTAATCACATCATGTTATAATCACCGAGACATGACCGTAGTCATTCTCAATCACATCAGATGTATGAGGCATGACCATAGTCGACCTCCACATGCAATATTGTGGATGACAAGGATATATCCTCAACCTGCCACCCCCACATACTCAACAATATGTGCTCTGAGTTTCCCTTAGGAATACTCATTTCACCATCCAGCAAGTTCTGACACTGAAGATGGTTCTACGATACAGGGTACTACATGATTAGAGTTGCACTTGATTAGTTATGTGAATTGGGTGAAATAAGGCTGCATCAAACAAGTGGACATACAAACCCTAATCCACTTCTAGCAAGCATATAAATATCAAAACTTGAAAAGATATAAAATGTATGAAACATAATTTCTCATGTCATTATCACATGGTACTATTCACTTGCCATCCATGAGACTACACTAGTCATCATATTATCACAAGATATAAATCCTTTTCACAATAGCATAGGGTATCAACCCCTATCAACATAAGAGGAATACACCTCATTCAGGGCTTAACCATTCCCAAAGGTCTTTAAGACCATCATACTATTCCCTACAAGATCATCATTATCTTTGCATGCCTTATAACAAGGCTCAACAACATCAATTACATATAATACACCGGATCAACACAATATTGCATTTATGAGTTAGGAGATATTCATAAAATATCATAGTAGGGTTATATTAACATTAAGAACATTCCTTTATTACATCAACATGCAAGGAATCTAAATATGATTAACTCTCATCATATTCATAATGAACATGTTTAGCATAAGAAAGTATCAACCATGTGGCTATGATAACCACCAATTAACATACCAAGGTTATGATCATGTTAAGTAGATATTCCACCATAATTCCATCATATAATAATATTAAACATGAATATTCATCTTTAACTACTTTCATTAGAGTTAGGTTCAACATGATAAATTATATCAATGTTACTAATCAGCACTCATACCCAAACCCTAACTCATGTCATCCTTGTTGGATCATGGATGCATAAGGTGAAGCATCACCATCACATTCCATACTATTCTCAAGTATGACCCCACACATAAATCAAGGTGTAACCATTAGGTTATAGCATACAAGGGTTTCAACAAAAATAGAGTACGCCATGATTGTATTAATCATTCAAGGACTATTCATACCCAATTACCATCATTTAGTTATATTAAAGCTAAGTATAACAAGATATACCTAATTAGGGTTACATATCAACATGATATGGTTATCATCCTTTCTATTCATATGAATGAATCGGTAAGACTAACTTATTAAGGTAACCCTCCATTTTTTTCCATCATCATTTGATCCATATCGCCATACCACAATGTCACCCATAACCATTAGATGTTTAAAAGGTAAGAGTATTGGTTGTTTACATATGTAAACACCTTGGATAAACCACCTATCAAGTCCTTGATTTGTGCTGTAGAGAGAGTCACCATCTAACCCTAGACACCCCTTGATAATCGATACAAAAAAGTCCATTGAGAGTAGGGTAAAACCCATAATCAACTGTTCAGTTAAAACAAGCCATCCATTGTCAACAAGTAAGCTCCTTAAGTTGATCATATAAAGGAAACCATCTAAATCACATTATTAGGACCAACATATTACATTAGCCATCATTCCACTTTATTGGAGGAATAAACATTATATCTTGACCATTGGGTCAAGCTCATATATTAAACCATCACTTACATTATAGGTCTGACCATTGCATCAAGTGACCCAATAAACCATTGGTATAAGGCTTAATTGATTCTAAAACTATATGATTAACTCACTATAGATTGTAGAGACCTGATCTACCATCATTAGTGATCATTAAATCACAATAGGTTGTTAGATAAACAATATATTCATTAATCAACATCAAATATTAAATTGATGTCATCATTGATTGATATCATCACTAGTGTACTTAACAGTTGATCATTATACTCTAATTGATCCAAAACCTGACCTAAGGGGGTGAACATAGGTTGTCACCATCATCTGAAACCTTTGATCATTACCATGACTTGTTATGAAGACAGAACCATAGGGTTGTTGCAATGGTACCATCATCGGGTCATGGTTTATAGAAGAAATCATCTTTAAACCCTGAAATTGGCCACTGTTTGATAGGTGCTTAGCACCATAGGTTGTCTAACCAAACTGATCCAAGTCAAATTATACCTTATTAATAATGTACACATGATCACAGGTTCATCTAGAACTGAAATCAGAATAGGGAACATTATAAAAATTGAAATTCAAGTCAAGCATAGCTTTTTAGTGCATGAATCATCATTTTCAAGCAAGAACATGATCTATAAAGCTTATGGTAAGCAATAAATGTGGAGCAAGTTATAAAACTTGCCTATAATATGAATATGAAACACCACACAAAATAAATCTCAAGCAAGTAGGGTAGAAAATCCAAGAATAAGCTATGAATTCATCCATCTAGCACCTTTCTTCATCAAATGAGCAAACCCTAAGCATAACGAGCAAGAAAGGTAGGGTTTTAGAACTTTAGAGAAATTTCTACCATGGAACAACCTGGGTTTATACCCAAACCATAATGTTATTGGTCGTGAGCTACTAATTTCAACATTCAAACTGAGCAATTTAGGTTTCGATTAACCATGCAATTCCACTGGTCCAAATCACACTGATCGGATGATAAACTAGATCATTTC
Organism: Alisma plantago-aquatica; assembly: GCA_963693085.1. Taxonomy (NCBI): domain Eukaryota; kingdom Viridiplantae; phylum Streptophyta; class Magnoliopsida; order Alismatales; family Alismataceae; genus Alisma; species Alisma plantago-aquatica. The sequence goes on along the minus strand of OY856413.1, from coordinate 872,445,737 downwards.
AAAGCGTAAAGAAGTGAATCGTGAAATAAAAAGTCAGGTGACACAAATACTGCATGGCACCTAATAACTACTATTATCTATGAAAGACACAAATTTAACTGAAAATTTCTGAATACCAGAGTTAAATCATGCTAGGTGAGTGAAATTCTACTTACAGCGGTTCGAGATGTCCAAATTCGGCTGGAAATGCATCCAAAGCCTTTTCTGGGCCATTTCTGAGTTGTTTTCAACCTTTGTATTAGCTCTATTATGGTCTAGTTGGTTTAAACTTATCTATAGGTTGACAAGGAGAGCTCTGTTGGTTGCCAAATCCACAGCTAGGGCCGAGGAAACTCACTTGGAACTCCGGGCCAAGCTCAAGGATGACTTCCCTATTGTTGGGCGCACCCAAGGGCCTACGTGTTGCTGCTATATGCAACAGCTACAACTGTTGTAGGATGGCCGCTTGGAAAAATAGTAGGGTGGCTAGTCTAGGCTAGGCAAATGGAGAAGAGGAAGAGAAAGGGAGGAGGAAGAAGAAGAGAAGAAGGGAGGAAGCGAGGCGAGCTGCTGGGAAACGGAACTAGGCCAAGAACGCCTTTTCCTCTCTAATGCGATCAGCACAGATACATAACCACCTAAGTGATGCTCGCTCGAGAAATATAAGGGTCAAGGAAAGAAAAGAAAAGGTTACAAAGCCAAAAACTTGGAAAAATTGCAAATTCCACCCTAGAAATTGAAAAAGTCATAACTTTCGCCTCGTAGGTCCAAATCAACTGATTTCTTTTGCAACATTTGAAATGCGAGATCCACTACAACCCCAAGGCATGAAAACATTCTATTTAGTTTGTCTAAGCTAATAAAAAAACGAATCACATTTTAAGCACTTAACTTAGCTTAATCAACATATTAAAGTTAGAATAGGGTTATAAGCATTCAATTATGATAATTAAGCTTGTTCAACTCAATAAGAAAATTTAGGCACATTACAACTATAAACCCCTAATAGGGATTTCGCCCCCGAAATCCAAGACAAACAAAGATGGGTACTTCCTCTGCACCTCATCCTTTTACCTTCACCTAGTTACTTGCATATCATGGTGATGTACATCATTCATACATATCTCGTCTTGGGTCAGTAGAAAAACCCCCACATAAGAAGACATTTGCAAATATGGAACATAGAAACTTGTTGTGCCACCTATACAAATCTAATAGTAATGTTCAACTTTAAATTCTAGTTATCATCCTAAAATTATATCTATTGTATCAACACATTACTCAAAAGTCATACTTGCTAGTTTTTAACCAATCATGCTATATGTCCCATACCATTACTTAAAGCATATAAAAAAAGCAATGTATCCATCCTTTTTTTTATACACTGACACTAGAACTCTTGTCAGTTCTTTTTCAGTATCAAAAGAAATGTTGACGCTGGAAGCTATCCCTCCATACAAGGAAACATCATTCCTAGTCAACCTTGTCAGGGGTGAAACAATAACACTATTTTCACATTTCTAGGATTTATACAACCTACTTAGAAGACATATCATGATCCCACAAAGACACTTAATCAACCCCATCTCACTCTTGTTCAACTTGTCTCATAGCTATTGCAGCTTTGGCAACCCTAAGGTTTTTGAAGAAATATTGATCATATTTTGGACCATATTTGAAATACTTTGACATTTCATCATTCAAAGCTTGATATAACTTGTATGAAATGATTGGAACACTATGTTCCTCCTATTCATAAATTCTATTTGTACATTGGTTAGTCTAAAGTACATAACTCTAAACTCATCATGGTCATGTGGATTATGTCATCCAATCTAACTCTCATGCATTGATATTTTGTCATAAGTTTATCTTAAAATAACATGTTATCACATATTTATTAACCAACAAACCATCTATCCTAGATAGTGGTCTTTCCCAGCTATCACTGGACCATACACAACATCATAAAATCACTTTTGTTTTTCCTTCCAAACAATGTTTATAGGATCATTATCAACTCTCTCTCTCTCTCTACATGAGAGGAATACTTGGAATGTTCATTTAATAAACATCTCCAACCTTCACATATTTCTCATACTAGTAAGTGCACGTGCTTTGCACGTCTCGGTCAATGAATTGAAGATGGATGTTAGTAATATAACCAGAAGAATATTTTTAGTGAATATATATAAAAAATAATAGGAACATGGATATGATGACGTTTAGGTAGGATATAAATTGGGTCTACTATTAGACATTGAAGAAAAATATCAGATGTGATAGTGTATTAGTGTTTGAAGATCTAACGAAACCTAGAGGCATTTACAAGCATGGGATACATACTTTTATACTTTTAAACTGATTATTTTGCAAGATTGTAACGTTAATCATCAGCCATCCTTCTTCTACAATATATTTTCACCATTTGTAGCCATGTTTACTCTATCTATTCTTACTCAAAGTCATTTCTGGTTAGTTTATTATTTACACATAATGCATATGCACCTAGATAGAATCATTTAACCTATGTTAGTATATATCCATTAAATTTAACAAAATCTTGCAGCATCATATATCCTATTTCAAGGATATTATAGCCATTTAAATAAAAATAATAAAAAATGATGATTCACATGTACATACCAACCAACCATGGAGGGAGTTGGGAGGAATGACCTCAATACCACTTGAGAAATTAAGGAGGTTTGTTTTTAGTAAAAAATCCATGGTACATGCTGATGTGGATTAGTCGAATTGGTTGACATTTATTTGGTAATGGGAAGACATCAAGTTCAACTCATATTGGCTGAAACGGTTAGTTGTCTATTTCAATGTAATGGAATGAGTACAAAGTCATGGAATGTTATGGTGAGATACACCCTCACATACTATTTTATTTATTTTAAAAAGTTATTAATAGAAAATGATTGCACATCTTGAAAACACCACATATCCCTACAACCTTCAGAGATATCCTATAACACACAACGATCAAAATATAAAAATAGTGGCAAACAATGTAGGAGAACCCATCACTTCTATAATCATTAATAATCTTGACTATTAGTTAATATAGTAGTCATTGAGACTCATTTTTCGCTTCTACATGACGCTATGCATAATGTCATCTCTCCTTGTAAAGGTATCTATTTATATTATTATATGGATTATATCTTACAATCATAGATAAATTAATGACAATGTGAAGAAAAATATTTTATAAAGAATGGTCAATGAAAAGATAGTCAATGCATCCAAATTCTAAGCATACAACTAAATATAACTACATGAGGTGTTAATATTGTCATATATTTTTGGAATATTCCAAGAAAACAAAGAGTGTGACATTTTTTGAAATATCAATGAAATTATCGCAATAATTTTCAATTTAAAAAGTTGATAAACAATAAGATTTTCATATTCAATTCTTTAACAATGATGTCATAGTTCAATTGATGGTGATATAGTTCCTCTCAGTAATGAATATGATATTAATGAACTACCAATGTGTTTCAACAACCATAGATCTATATTTATAATAATATGAATGAACAAAGTTTTGATAACTTGTAGATGTAAACAACACACCACCAGACTATCACAATGCATAGTTGTCAACTCCACACTTCTAAAGTGCAATCTTTATTATCACGTAGTTAAGGAAATTTTATTTAAACCAAAATGTGATATCAAAACAAATAAAGGTTTTGGATAAAAGATAACACCTTCCAATATAGTATAAGGCCACAAGTTGGGCCTTAAACCAAGTAACAATGTGTTAGAAGGGTAAATCTGGAAACAATTATTGTAAATAGTGGAGATAATTAAGGATTTGTTTCTTGACTTTGACTACAATTGTTATAAGTAGTGGATATAAATCAAGGATTTCTTTCTTGCATATAATGGTGATATAATATCCAGATAGATGAAAATGATACATATATTTGTCTGCAAAATCCGTATACATTGTGTTGTTCCCATGTCAAACATTTTGACTCTTACACTTGTTTAGCATTATGATAGATATGTTTACCTAGAATGCATACTAAGGCATTGAATTATTAACATATCATTGATTATTCACACCAAAAAACATACCATTGCTTACGACTGTGTAGAAGGAAGCTAATACCACTCTTGAGTCATTCAAGGTCAAAAATCTAATACTAATGGGTAGCTAACCCGTGTTGGGGCCAATCAAACTTCAAACAAGGTGATCTAGCCAAATCTACAAAATGGGTGGACATACATTTCCCCTTTATGACCCCAAATCTTACTACCGATGTTGGAGTACATAAAACCTCTAAAGTATGCTACAAAACATTTTGAAGAGACACATTGGCAACTCAGATAATTTTTTTTTGTATGTGAATTTATATTGGTTTCATTGTATCACAATTCTTTTCTATATATAGACTATTTTTTCAGTATATTATTTTTCTTGAAACTGATGAAAATCCATAAGAAGTATTAATACATTCGATATGTGTTCCATATTATAAAGGCAATATGGGTATAAGCATGTTATATATATATATATATATATATATATATATATATATATATATATATATTTCAACAACATACTCAACAAAAATATACTAAAAATATAGTAGAGAAGTCATGGTCTTATTATCTTCTTGGTGAAGGGCAAAATATAAAATTATGACGTGATCTGCGAATGTCAGTTCATTAGATAATAAAGAAAATATACCAGAACATAACTTTCTAGAACTTGAGGTATAGAATCCGAGTTCAAATATGTTGTCCTGAACTTGCTATCTCAGAGGTGTCCCTTTTCAATCTTTGTCAATTGTATAACCCATGCATCATTTTTTCCAAAAAAGAGTAATTCAGGCCAACCCGGGTATGGCACATCTTCTTGTATATGTTGGAATTTACTGATATCCATTTATGGTGGAAGTTGAGAACAATTCCCAACCTAAAATGCAGGAGCAAGGCACATACAAAGCATACAGATTTATTGTTCCTATATGGATTCGTGTTGAGGATATGAGGTAACTTCAAAGAGTACCTTTAAGTGCAAATAGGCTCTAAAAATACCTCTGTGTTGGTGAATAAACTGCAAAATATATGCATTTGGGACTTTGAATGAAATGAATATAGTAGGCATGGAATGCATAAGTTTTCTCACCATGTCTTTAGACGGAGGTACTTCAAACGACAACACACACTAATATGATATATGAAACTTGTTGGAGTTGTAAGCCGTGATAGGGCAGAAGCGATGTAGTTTGTGTCCGACATCTAGTCCTTGCCTGAACCAGCAGCGTCCGGTGGGAAAACAATTGGAAAGAGAAAACCAAGAAAGTCATTTGCTTTGATCATGATTTCCTTGAACGTGAAGTGCCAACTTTGGGAACCCTCCGATGCTGGTGTACATCCCGCTGCATGTAGTTGCAGTGGGAAACTACCCATGACGAGGAGTTCCTAGATATCATGCTTCTTCAATCGTCATATTGCATATATGTATCCGGATGTCCAATATGGCACCCCCGAATGCTACCCTCCCTCAAGGTGGCAAGTGCTTGGCCACGAGTTAAGGTCTAGTCTTGCTTATGGCGTCGAACTTCCACGGTCCAAGTATGGTCAACCCGTCAAAGATAGCATTTTCTGGTAACCACCGCCAGTTCTAGCGCTAGGAAAGCATGAACTCCCATACGACTCACAGATTGGCAACCGCATGAGGATGAGCACGCAAACATTTTTTGATGTCGATACAAAGGTGGACGGCGGCGTGTCCAATTTTCTTGCGCCTTCGGCCTCAAACAATTTTCAACTCTATTAGAAAGCTAGGTCTTTTGGCCTGGTCATCGTCCCTAATTGCCTATTATTTATTAGTGGTCTACGGCTATAACATTTTGGCCACTGAGAGTTTGATGATTTAAGGAAATCTGTTGGCAACAAGAGTCCTGCGCATCGTTTATGTAACGTGCAAGATGGAACCAGTTGTTTCAGCTAGAGTCCAACGTTTGTACGTAAAAGAGAAGGACGGAGACGAGTTGTGATGTTTAGATTGATAGAATAGCAAATTATTGATACATCTTGGATACTAGGATTCATTACCTTGGTATCCACCTCATGCTCTAGAAGGAACTCACATCCTTATTTCATCTACTTTTACCAACATAATAAATTTCAAAACATATAAGAGGAGTCTTCCTAATTATTGGAAGGCTCAAAAGAAAAATCATCACAAACTTTTTGATCATGGAACCATAGACCAAACAACCTTATTTTATAATAAGATATCCATCCTCATGTTTAGAATGAATCAACACATACCAAGCGGCAATAATCCACTTGAAAGATGTGCCATACAAAGGAAAGACACAAAGGGAAACACACTTCCCACATCATAGCAACATTGTTCAGGGGTCACAAGCAAAAAGGTAACCAAAATTCTATTTTCATTATGCATATTACAACTTCTTATGTATCATTTTAGGGTAACCAAGGAGGGTCTTATATAGGTGTGAGGGTATAGGGTTAGTGTGTAATAAGGAGCCGAAGCTCCATGGTGACGTCTTTGAAAGAGGCCCGAAGCTTTGCAAAACGGGGCTGGTTTGGAGGGAAAAACATATGAAATAGGAGTGGAATTTGAAGAAAAAGAGATTGAAACCAATTTTGTGCAAAACGGGCAAGATATGGGTGGAAAACCTAGCCGCCGAGGTAGGGGAAAACCTCACGAGTGGGATGGCCCAAAAAGGCTGAAAAACACGTAAAAATGTGATTTTAAGTATAAACTTTAAGAATTTTTATAGGGATCTAGGAAGCTCCATTTGGATTGAAATTTAGATAAGAGACTTGTAATATGGTCTACAATATTCAAAAATATTTTGGGATCAAAATATTAGCAAGACTAAGTTTAGTAGAAATTCATGTGTTCCAAGTATACATTGCTATCAAAATTCCTCAATTAAGTGTAATCAAAGTCCTCAAATCTCACTATTATCCAAAATTTATTCCAAATAAGTGTTTGATACATATTTGATGATAAAGTGGGGTTATTGAATACAAGAAATATACAACTAGATTTTAGAGTCAAAAATTGAAAAATCTACTTTATCACATATGTTCTTTACAGATGTCTAGTGACATTCACCTAGATTTGACTGATATCGGCTCGTCATGGTCAAACCATATGACACATCAGGATGAGTACATAACATCGCATACATGATAGATCCAATTAATGATGCATGTGGAATCTTACTCATGCACGCCTGTTCATCACATGAACTGGGACATTGGGCTTTAGAGATCGTAACCCTATGGGACATGGGCAAGTTACCTCTCTTAGAACCTTCCATGCTAAACCTCTTTAGCACCTAGTCAATATATGTCTTTGGCTTAGGCTTAGAATCTTTCTAGATCTATCTCTATAGATCTTGATTCCTAGTATATAGGATGCTTTGCCTAAATCCTTCATAAAGAAGGTCTTCCCCATCCAAGCTTTTAATGTATGAAGAGTAGGGATGTCATTTCCCATCAATAGTATGCCATCCACATACAATATGGGAAATGTGATTGTTCTCCGACTAACCCTTTTGTAAACACAAGTTTCACCTTCATTTTGACTAAAGCCAAACTTTTTGACTACTTTGTCAAAACATAGATTCTATCTCTGAGATGCTTTCTCCAATCCATAGATTGACCTTTGTAGCTTACAAACTTTATTTGCTTCCTTTGGATTGATAAAACCATCAGGTTGTGCCATATATACATCCTTGAGTAAATTCCTATTAAGGAATGTTGTTTTAACATCCATCTTCCAAATCTCATAGCCATGATAAGATGTAATGGAAAGCATGATCTTGATGGATTTAATCATGGCAATTGGTGAGAATGTCTCTTCATAATCAACACCTTGAATTTAATGGAATCCTTTTGCCACCAATCAACCTTTATAAGTTTGAACATTTCCATCCATGTCGGTCTTCTTCTTGAAGACCCACTTGCACCCTATGTGTTTTACTCCTTTGGGTGGATCCACCAAGGTCCATACCATGTTACTGTACATGGATTCCATCTCAGATCTCATGGCATCGAGCCATTTCTCAGATTTCAGTCCCTTCATAGCTTCTAGATAAGAAGTTGGCTCATCTTCTATGCCCAATTCGTCACTATCTTGATTCATAGGAAATACAAACCTCTCAGGCTCAAGTCGTGTCCTACTAGACCTACGAGGTTCCTGTGTTACATTTGGAACTTGAAATTCCACAACAGTTTGTGAGTCTTCATGTTCCTTATGTACCTCCTCAGGTTCTTTTCTTTCTTGTTGATCTCAAACTTTTTTGAGCTCTACATTCCTCCCAATGATTCTTTTGAAAATAAATTCCTTTTCAAGAAATACAGCAGTCCTAGCAACAAACACTTTGTTGTCAGTGGGTGTGTAGAAGTAGTATCCATGAGTTTCCTTGGGGTATCCAAAAAAATATCATTTTTCAGATTTAGGTCCAAGCTTTTCAGGAAATTGTTTCCTAACATAAGCTTCACATCCCCAAATCTTTCACATAGGCAAATTGGGACCATTCCCATTTCATATCTCATATGGTGTCTTTTGAACAAATTTGGAAGGTACGTGGTTAAGTGTTAATGCTGCAGTTTCAAGAACATATCCGCAAAATGATATTGAAAGTTCGACTGAACTCATCATTAATTGTACCATGTCTAATAATGTATGGTTCCTTCTTTCGGACACAACATTATGTTACGACGTACCATGTGGAGTCCATCAGGTAATACGGGCCCTCTGACTTCCAACTATGTGTTGTGTGGCTCCCGCAAAATAAATGAAGGGAAGATCTTCGAGCTTTCTCCACCAGTGGTTTATGTAGTGATCAACCACCCCGTTGCTGATACAATACTATGGTCTCTCAGAAGGTCCTCAAACTCTTGGCTTAAGTATTAGCCACCTCGATATGAACAGAGTGCTTTAATACTCTTACCAAGTTGCTTCTTTACTTCATTCATGAAAGTCTTGAACATTTTAAGAGTTTCTGACTTGTGTTTCATAAGATATACATATCCATACGTACTGAGGTCATTAGTGAAGGTAATGAAGTATTGATAGCCTACTCTAGCATTTGATCTAAAAGGTCCACATACATCAGTATGTATGAGCCCTAGCATATCACTCGCTCTCTCACTGTGTCTAGTGAAAGGTGTTACAACCCCAATTTTTTGGTTCTTTTGGTGAAAAATGTAATTTCTCCTATTAAAGATATTTGAAGAAATAATGATATAATTAGTTTTGAATAAATGGATTTCGTTTACAATAGCCTGGTTGGTTGTTTTGTGGGACTTATTGGCTATTGGGCCCAATAATAAGAAAAAGACCAAGAAAACTTCGTTACTAAAGAAGTAAATAAGAAATAGAGAAAAGAAAGATGTAGAACCTCTAGAAGGCAAGAGAATATTATCCAAAGGTGGATTTCATGTCTCTTGGGTTCCTTGGGATCCAAGGAGTCCAAAGTTCCAAAGATAATGCAACAAGAAAAGAAAAGATCAATTAAATATTTCTTTATTCGGAAGGAAATTGGAGATAATGATAAAATATGGAAAATAAGTGGAAAGAAGTATGATTGAGTCATCTTTGGTGGATTTTCGTATCCATAAGGTTTCTAATATTAGAAAGGAATTCCAAAAAGGAAAATAAAAAGAGTGGTAAAGAGAAATCCTTAAAAAGAGATATTTTAATAAGAAATAAATAAGATAATGAGAAATAATGGATATAGATGCATCTAGAAGGATAATGAGTATCCACTAAAAAGGATTTCAAAATATTAGAGTTTCTTGGGGTCAAAGGAGCCCCAATGGAGAAAAAGAAAGAGAACTTACAAATAATACAAAATAAGAGGATAATGTGATGCATAATTAATGAATTTTTTGGTATTGTTAAAAAGAGGTATTTTCTAATATAAGAAAGTATAATTTTGAGACATTAAGGTTCCTTGGAGTCCAAGGAAATCCAAGATGATAAGATAATGGCAAAAGAAAGAGGAAATATCAATTAATTTGGTTGTATTAAGGAATAACTTGCAAATGAAGAAAAGGAGTTATTCCTTATGTATTTTGGCTCCAAATTTGGAATATAAGCAAATTAAGTCATTATGGACTTTCCTCTAAAATTTGAGATTTAAAGGATAAACGGTTTGGGAGATATGAATTTTGTAAGTTTCCTAAAGTGTGAAGTATAATAACATTAAATGTCACCATTTATGTTCTAATACGAGGCTTGATTGCCGTTGGATCCTTGATCCAACGGTGGCTACTCTTTGATTCAGATTGGGAAAAGTAAATAGTAAACCATGGAATCAAATTCATGAATCCCCTTCGTTGATCCACTAGGACTTTTAGAGAGTGGATAATCATATTTGGGAGATCAAATCAGATTGGATAACCCCTTTGGTGCCCCTTTTTCGTGCGGATTTGGGGGGTTTCCCCAATGGAATCAGACTCCATGGGAACTGGCCTTCATCCATGATGTGTATTTTACTATGCGCTAAAGTGCAAGTATACGCGTCGAGTAGTACAGGCCTTTGTGAGGCCCGAGTCGAACACAGGGATACTCAGAATTGTTGGAGACTCCTACTAACTATTTGCGATCAGCTAAGCCGAATAACAAATTGGGTTTTGTTGTCAAAATTAAAAGAAAGTAAAAAAAAAACAAAGCAACCAATCGATTAAATGTTAATTTAATCAATTCAAAAGAGTATCTTTAGGATTGCGGTTTCACCGCGGGTTATCATTGTATTAGGTTTCATATAATTCCTCAATCTTCTCTCTCCATCCGGGTAGTGGCCTGAAAACAGAATTACCAACTGTCATGGTGTAATTCACTAATTAGGTTTAGGTTCATTCCACCGTCGTAGTAATCTATTCCCTAAACAAAGTGCATTACGAACGATCTCTCAGTTTCCACCATTAATTTTACACCTCCTTTGTCAAGGGATTTATCGATTAATGTAGGTTTCGTCTCTTTTCAACCGTTAATCCTTCTGTCGAAGTGATTAAGGGCATTAGGTTATTATTATGGTGATCAAGCATAACAATATATGGAGAAAACAAAACTATACCACGGATTTAAGAGAGAAAATATGAATTATTAATATAAAACTGTCATACAATGCATTCCTGGGCTACTCCCGGTCCTAAAGATGGAGGGGATTAGCCCCGCACGTTCACCTCGCACAAATACATGGTAGAAATAGGGGAAATCATATGAAAAACGTGAATTGAATGGGAAAACCCCTGAACGGAGGAGAACCGGTTGATCCTTTGCGTAGAACACGAGCTTTCCCGCCTTTCGGTGGTGAAATCCGTCTTTGGCAGCGTCCGGATCGACAGGTATGAACTTCTGGCCTCCGTTCTCCTTTCTCTCGCTCCTCGGCACTTGTGCAATGGCAAATTAGATGATCCTCTCGTCTGGGCGGCTGTCATTAGGTATAAGTCCCTAATTAGGCCGTCAATTAACTCCAGCCGTCCGATTGAAATCAGTCTGAATCCAACGCATATCTACCGGTGTCGATACCATCGACGCGGGTCGATGGTATCGACCCAGTGTAGTAGTGACAACCTTCTTGTCTTTTCATCCAAGTGCCTGTAGCCATCTCGATACCATCGACTTGGGTCGATGGTATCGACCTCTCTGTAGCGTCAGTTTTGTCATTTAGCGAAGTTGTAGCCTCACTGCGTCGATGGTATCGACTTGGGGTCGATACTATCGACAGCTTCCTCGCCAGCAACCTGAAGGGATCTCGATGCCATCGACTTGGATCGATGATATCGACTCTGTGATGCTCCTTTCGGCTGGCATCCTGTGTCCTCGTCGATGGTATCGACTTCCGTCGATGGTATCGACGGAAGCAGATACTTGTTTTTCCTGAAATTCCAAGACAAGATCAAATAAATCCACACGAATTATAATAAAGTGATGATTAATGCTCAAAATGATAAAACTAAGGGGATTTGACATAAAATGATGACAAAGACCAAAATGGATGAATTATGCAATATTAACCAAAAAAATGACTAATAAAAGCACAAAATACATATCAAAATGGTCTATAAATGCGACTCAAAATCATCGCATCAAACTCCCCTAAGCTTGAACATTGCTCGCCCTCGAGCAACTAATCCTTAGAATAGAATTGCAAATGTCAACTGAAAAACAACACACCAACCCAACATCCCATGTGACTCCCCCTGAACGTTCTCAAACCGGCCTTCTCTAACCACAAAACAGTAATTACCCTAAAGGCGACAGTAATCATCAATAAAAGAAATTAACCTCCAAACCGATGAACACTATCACATAAGGCAGTTAACATAATAAAATTCACCGATTCAGCATTGGTGCATCTTGTAATCGCCTATACTACGTTGCTCGCCCTAACTACCATCTACATGGAAGCAGTTCTCCTGATAATCATTAGTGAGGAGAAATTCACGGTGGCTTACCAATCCGAGCAACGGGTGGATGAAAATGGGTGGCTCATGGAAGAAATGGGAAGTAAAGTACAATTTCAACATGCATAATACAAAAATGTACTAAATGATGCCAATGCACATTAGAAATGCCCTAATGCCTAAAATCGGGTGAAAATGATGCGTACACTAACCTTCCACCTCAAAATGAGATGGATATCTAGTCAAACTACATCATGTACTCAATTTCCTGTGATGCGAGTGATATCATGTTCCTTTCTCCCTCTTATTTCACTTTCTCCTAAATTCTCTTTTTTTTCTTTTCTTTTTCTTTTATGTATTGTAGATTTTCAGAATTTTTTTTTCTTTAGCCCACATATCCATAATTGCTTAAAGATAAGTTTATTGGGATATTTTCTTGCTCAGAAATTTTTTTCAATATTTAGAAGGTATGGAACAGTTTAATTCACCATTGAGGAAAAATTGAGATACATGGTGTACTTTATGCATGAAAATCATGAGTACAACTACATGGCATGCACCTAAAGGTAATGTGCATGAATCCCTATATTTTTTTCTTTTTATGCAAAAGTATGGAAAATATCAATGCAAGTCCTATCTAAATGCTATGCACACAAAAAGGAATTAAAACTGCACTTTACTTCCAATTCTTAGGTGGATTATGGAAAAATGAAGTGGAATGATCACAAGATTAGATGACTGAACCTTAGAAAGATATTATGTGTCCCTCCTCACTGACCTGTGTAGTAGTTTAGAGGATTCTCTCTCTTACATCCAATTAAGGTCTCATTACCATTTGGTTAGGTTAGGCTCAAACAACCATTACTGTCCACTTTTCATGAATCATTAGGAGTACAGATGTGAAATGTTGTTTTAAAGTTGACATAATCAATCATTTTCGTAGGATGTGTTCCCCAAGGTCAACCAAAGAAAGCTATCCAAGACACAAAAAAAATATTTTAAATTTCCCTTAAATTTCCCATGGACTAACAGCAAGATGACAAACTTTTACGACATCCACAGTTACACTAGATAGCACGTGGATCCTACAAAAACTAAAGATGCAAGAAACAAATAACAATGCTAAAAACTAAAAAACAATAAAAGATAGAGTTGCTCCAACTACCCCCCTAAGCTTGAATCTGACTATGGCCTCATAGTCAAAAACAAACTTAAGATTGGAATAGAGATACCCGATCACTCTTGTGGAGGTGGAGGTGGCTGCGGAGAAGTGGGGTCCCAAGACGGGAACTGCCCTTGGAAGTTCGGCTCATACGGGGGCATTGGTGGAGGCTGTGGATACCCACCAAAATAGCCCTGACTCCAGTAGTGGTCATAGAATGGCTGCTGCTGCTGCTCCATCCTATGCAGCCGATCATGGTTGCTTTCTTGATTGGCGAAAAGAAGGTGCTCATTCTCGAATATCGCCTGTTGGTTCACGAAAAGCCGGTTGGTGGTGTCTTGGATACCGACATATGCAACGGTGTCGCTGTGCTGTGTCTGCTGAATGTCTTGGAGCATGTTGTACATGCCCTGCATAGAATAAACATCCTCGCTCTGCTGCGAGGGCTGCGACGGTGGAGATTGAGGCTGTGATGATGATGATGCACCTGGATGCATCCGAGGACGCTTCCGCGGTGCTACTCATGCACGAAGAGGTGTAAAGGCCTCTTCTTCCTCCTCGGCCTCGCCGTCCTGTCCGTCGTCGCCGCCGTCATCGCCGCCTTCTTCCTCATCGGAGTCGATGGCTATGATTGGCCATCTGAAATGCTGTGTGCCCTCGATGTTGAAGACGGGATCCGGCAGTGCGCACTCCTGATACGCTTGATTCACGTGGCAATGTGCAAATGCCACGCCATCCCGGAGAAGAATTAAGTTGGCCCGGTGAAGATGTTGCAAGTTGACCTTGCTTCTGGTAGAAAGAGCAGTGAGGGATTGTAAATTCAGTCCCAAGTATGACGCCAGTTTGGTGATGAGCCCACCGAAATGAATCAGCGTTTTCCTCGTACTCCTCTTCACGTCCATCACACGCTGTAAAAAGAATGCACCCCAATTGCATTCTTGTCTCTTCAGAAGCTTGTATAGAAAGAAGAGATCGGAGCCTTGAAATTTGCTAAGGGCCAGATCACCCCGCGCAAAAATAGTAGAACTCAGCATCCGATGCAAGACCCGGACGAAGGGGTGCTCGAAGTCGGCTACCGCAGCGTTGTGGTAGCTAACCGACCTCCCTTGTGGCATCGTCACCAACTCGGAGAAGATCATGTCGTAATCGGTGCGGTGGTCTGGCCTCCGGTGATCATACTGGGAATGGTTCTAGTTGAAAATTTTGTTGAACTGCCGTAGCGTGAGGACGTAGTCGTGGTTGTACAGCCGGAAACATACCCGACCCTGGATCCACTCTCGGTCAGTAGCATTGATGTCGTTGGGATAGATGCAGACGTCCAACGACGCCATGAACTCGGCTACCAACTCTTTGTATGTCAGCCAGTGACTAAAGAACGGCTGGCCATCTTGATGAAACTCCAGTTCGCCAGGCCTTATGCGAGTGTGACAGGCCTGTCCGTTAAGAACATAGGCCAAGTTGGCCTCGAATCCCAGATCGCGCACCATCTCCCGGTCCACATAACGGGTGGGCTCGATCTTCCTCCTCATTATCTCCTCGTAGATCTTTCAAATCTCCGGGGAAGGATGGATGAGTCGGGGACGAGCAACTGATGTCGTTGGTGGTGGAATGAATTCCGTCCGAGTTGCGTGTGAGGGCGATGCTCTGGCTGTATGCACCATGGTGGTGATGAGAAAGGGATTGAAGAAGAAGAGCCCGGGGAAGATGGAGAATCGACTCTCCGCTCGGTGAAGATCTTTGCTCGGTGTTGCTGCTCTTCGATCTTGGATGGCTAGGGGAGTGCTCGGCGCGAATGAGGAAGATCACTCTGAAGGTGTGATGTCAAATGACGTAATGACTCTCCTTATATAGACTTGGCCGGCGCCACTGTTGACCCGTCGATACCATCGACGCGAGTCGATGGTATCGACATGTCTCGATGCTATCCTCCCCCCTCGCGAGTATCGACGGCTGACGATTGCTGGATCGTGAAACCCGGATTGCTGACCTGTAGATACCATCGACCCAAGTCGATAGTATCGACGCAGCACCCGGATTGATGATGTGGACGCCGCGATCGCCGTCAATTTCTTTGCGCGGATCGGTGACATGGATGGTCGATACCATCGACAGGAGTCGATGGTATCGACTTAGATTCATTGTGACACCGCCACTTTTTCACTTCAACCTGTGACCATGTCGATACCATCGACGAGGCCGTCGATGGTATCGAGTTGACTGAGACAAATTGCTCTGAACTTCTCCAGAGATCTCGATGGTATCGACGGATGGGTCAATACTATCGACTATTATTGGGCGACCTGCCTGTAGGTGGGTCAATACCATCGACGTGACCGTCGATAGTATCGACTCAGAACGAGCCTTGCAGTTGTCAACCTGAACCTATGTCGATACCATCGACCAGTGTGTCGATGGTATCGACTCTGCCTCAGCCTGCACAATGAACAAACGGATCAAGGTATCTTCTTTACACTAAAATTTTAACGAAATTAAAGCAACCTATGATTATAATTAAACTATCCTAATGTACCGATGGTTGGGTTGCCTCCCAACAAGCGCCCTTATTTAACGTCTTAGGCTAGACAGATTCCGAGCGTCTCATTCATCCGCAAGTGTAATGAGTTTGACGTCATTCACTTTTCTCTTGTAATTCTCACCAAAATACAGCTTTAGCCTCTGTCCATTTACCAAGAACGTGGCATCTCCATCACGCACCAGAATCGCGCCGTGCGGTTTTACCTCTTCCACCACGAACGGTCCACTCCACCGGGATTTCAGCTTCTCGGGATGCAACTTGAGTCGGGAGTTAAAAACAGAACACTATCTCCCTTCTTAAACGTGCACAGCTCGATATGACGATCGTGGTTCAGTTTTGTGCGCTCCTTGTATATTCAGGCATTCTCATATGTCGTCATGCGCAACTCGTCCAGCTCATTCAACTCAAACATCCTCTTTCTCCCAGCTTCATCATAACTCAAATTTAGCCTTCTAAGCACCCAATGGGCCTTGTCACTACAACAAATACTTGATTTCACGGCACTTTTCAGCGGCATATTTAGTTGGTAGTGCCGCACATCTCTCTCCTCCCGGTTTTTGAACGGACTCTATAACAATTAATCCCCAAAAAAACTGCTCAAGATAATCTTCTGGCTCGATAACACCCACGTGCCCCCTCTTCCCCCGTTTCTTCGCGCCCCCTCTCCCCCAGTTCCTCGTTCCCCATTTCCTCATGCCCCATCTCCCCCACTTCCTCGCTTCCCCATTTTCTCTTGGCGTGAGTGACTCCGATCCCCGACCCCGACTGGAGGCGCCCCTGGCCCGCCCCCTCTTCCCCTGTTTCCTCGCGCCCCCTCTACCCCAGTTCCTCACTTCCCCGTTTCCTCACGACGCGACTCTGATCCCCGACCCCGGCCGGCGGTGCCCCTGGCCTCTTCCCGACACCTTACCTGATCGCTTCACCGCAAGAAAGCTCCGGCGAACCCGGTGTCATTCCTGATTGCTTCACCATGAGAGAGCTCCATCTCAAATGAATCACAGAATTGCTCTTTTCCGACATCTACCCCCGGCAGTTCTAAAACTGACTGCCAGAAATTAGCGATGCGGTCGCCGCGCGCGCCACGAGGCTTGCACTCCCATAGTAATCAGTTTTGCATCCCATAGGCGCCTCTCCACCCACGACCCGCCCACTTATTTTTCTTTGGTTAAATAAAAAATAAACCACTACCATCTACACCTCCCTCAGTCCCTCTCTCCTCTTCGTCTCCTACTTTCCCCCCAATCTTCTCCTTCGCGAGGTTTCGCCTTCAAACTCTTGACAATATCATCACCAGAGGCGGCAAGACGGCGAAGCTTGCAACCCTCTTTCTCACACACCTCACACTCAGCGCGTCTATTCTCAATTCTGTGAACCACTTCTGCTATTGGTGGCTGGTAGGCAACGACGGCACCTGCCCTCTTTCCGAACAATCGCGAGTATCCAGACATGCATGCCTCCATTCCACAGATCATGATGGCTGCTTTAATCTTGAAAAAGAATGGATAAAGAATCCTAAATACACCCACAGTGGCCTCCTCATACAAGAGTTCCATTTACGAGGTACAAGTTCTATGCTATTTTTTACGAGGTACCAGTTCTATGCTATTGTTCCTATGTCGAATTCTATTTCTTATAATCTTTTGCCTAGAAGTATGTAATCGTTATTGGAACATGTCCCTGATATTTTTATGCTACTTTGTTTTGTTCCTTAACATCTGAACATAGATTATTTATTACGTCCCTTTCCTCAATTCATTAACAATCTGCACAGCAAGTGAGGCCACACTAGGTAAAGTTGAGTAGAAGAAGTTTTATAATCATGATGCGGATCTGGTGCTTTGTGATACAAAACTTTTCGACTAAGGACGTCTAACATAGACCATGATGATAGAACCTTGTAGATATCCAGTTAATGTGATAATTAAAAGTTAATCAATGTTGGTTACTATTTGGGTTGTTTCCTTTTATGCAACACATGTATTACATATATTGTGATTAAGAATCTAGGTTAACTGTTCTATAGGGTCATGGACATTATCAATCTTAAATTCTTAATATTGTGACCTATTATTATATTCAAAGTTGTCTGGACATTATCAAGCCCGGGTGAAAGCTGCTAACAGCTTGCACGCAACAAATTGACTCCAGAGTGCATGCAGGCGTGACTTCCATTGATGCTCTAGACGAGAAATGGGACAGAATTTTACAGGGCATCTCCTCTGCCTATCTGGCATACTCCAGTTCTAGATGGAGATGCGTCGTGGTTGTACAAAGAGGATAATTGCTTTATTCATACTAACACTTTTACAACCCCCACCGCGCACACACACACATACCTATGCAGTGTGCATACATACATACATACACATAGAAAAGAAATCTAATACTAACACATTGCTACCATTGTGAAAATACACTACAACAAATTATATATTAGACGGCATTTTGTAGCAGCATATTCATTATCAGGTGCCAAAAATTCAATGTGCGTTCAACCGGCGCGCCCGAGATGCTCGCTCCATTTCGGAGCGCGCGAGCCCCAAATATGAAATGACCGTGTTGTGATATTTTATTAATCTCATTTTCCAACGTTACTAATTGTAAGTATTTTTTGTTCGTAGCATAGAGACTACACGGTCACATAGTTGAGTCTAAGAACACGACTCGGTTAGGGGGGGGAGCTGTTAGAAATATCTAAAGAAAAGTTGCATTTTGAAAAATTTAATTATTGTAACTATACTAGTCTGCAACATATTTGGTTGATATAACACACAACAACAGATACCGGATACCACATCATTTTTTTCCGGCATATCAAAGTCGGATTACCGTATACTGTCTCTCAGTCCCAGATGCGGGTTCCAAAATTGGGTCATTATCCTAAAAACTAACCGCTAACGCTCAGTGATTCCTCTTCTCGCGCGATAACAACCCTCTCCACGCGTGCTCCGGCCAGTCAGTTCTCTGGCCACCCCCGCTCCCCAATTTTTCTCGTGCTGGATCCCTCATCTCCTACCATCCATTCCCAATTTTGCAAAAATCTCCTCACCATTACTGCCCTCTCCGCTCTAATGGCTCGCGTTTTCATTTTCTGGCGCAAGATTCCTCTTCCCGATCCCACGTTTTCCCGTCTCCTCTGCGCTCCCACGTCTTCTCTTCTCTCCGTCGAAATTCATCCCCCTCTCCCATTTATCCTTCTCCTCCCCTCTCCCGTCCGCATAAATTCGTCTCCCCTTTCCATCACGTTCCTCTCCCTTTTCCCTCTATACCTCTCACCAATTTTTGCCACTCTCCTTCGACCATCACTTCTGTCCGTTTCTACCCTCGTCAAATCCCCTCGGCCACGGTTTTCAATTGGGCGATGTAGCAGGCCTAAAATATGAAGGTGTTGTCAGGATTTTTCTCAAAGATTCAGCACGGGAAGAAGTCATCAGATTGCAGGTATGTGACTAGTAATCACACACAATTCACATCTCTTCCCCTCTTCCATCTCATTCTTCTCCTATCTTCTCGCTTCCCCCAATTCGTTATACTCTTTATCCTAACATTTTGAATTAGGTAATCTGTTATTCGATAATCTCTTTAATTTTAGCCAAAGGTCGTATCTATTGATTGGGGGCAATTGCCCAAGTTTAGTATTTTTGCTGTTGATCATTCATATTTTGTAAATGAATACTTTGGTGTTGATCGTTCATAGTTTATGTACAATCTATCTTGTTCGTGTTGTGCACTGTACTAAATCACTTGGAAAGTGACAACAAGAAGACAATTCATTGCACATCAAGTGTAAGCTACTATTATCAAACCCACACATTTGAGGATAATTCTTTACCTTATTTGTGAATCCCTTATCAAACAATATCTAGTACTGGTGTTCACTAAGATAAATGTTTTAGCATAAAATTTTATCATATAGGCTACTATGCTACCTTATTTATATTGCCCTCGTCTTATAAGTTCTTTCAATGGATAGGAGACATCAAAAATTATAGTAGAATTTGTAATGATAGTTCCTCTCCTCAAATAATATTACTAATGTCTTCAGGGGTTACACACAGACATGCGGAATCTTTAGTATGATGTCTGGCCAGGCTGTCGAATTCACATATCTTCTCTTTCCAATGTGCAAGGAATGGATAGTAGGTTCTATGCTTTTTGTGTGATAATACTTGGAACATCTTCACTCAAACTAACATCAGTCTCTTTATATGCTAATATTTGGAATATGTTCATTTAAACTAATCGTCCTCCTCACCATTCCTAAAAATAAAATTTAATATTGTGGGCTCTGTTTATGTAGCATGTTTGAGATCCTGGTCTTAAAATAGAAATTGATATCATCATTACACACTGACAGAAATTTGATTTTTTTTCCACATGTTGGATGCCAAAAATACTTAACTTGGGTGATTTCCCCCAATCCATAAAGTGTTTATTCTTTCTAATTTGGTATTGATTGTTCATATTTTGTAAATGATAGTTCATGGTATTCTAACTGTTCTACCTAGAATGACGGTGACAACTTCTGTCAAGTGGGCATGTAGCATCAACGGATCACAAGTCGACTGACAAAGGCAAGTAGGTAAAAATCTGCATCAACCTAATTTACAACCTAATTTATTGTATATCTGTTGTTAAATTTTTTCATGTATAAATTTCATGATATTAATATTAATAGGATATCGGTGGTTGAGAAATGCTGCTAATTGTATATTGTTATGGATAGATCTAAATTATTTGTGTAACAAATGTGATACACCAATGCTAAAATTCAGTTTTTTCCCTTTGTACATGTACTACACATGGATGTACTGAGGCTCAGATTGTTTTTTGAAATATTTCTTTGGACTTCTATTTGAAGGTACAAAAATTCGATAGCACATTGAGTATATACACCGCATTTAATGATTTTATAATTATGATCTTGAAAATTGATTTTATCTTTAATCTTTTGTAATAAATTTGTGTATTGAGTTATATTATTTTCTTTTTTTGGTCGATCAAAAACTCGTGTTGCTTTTTTTGATTTTTTTCATAGTATCTGTACAAAACTAACCATCTTCAACTAAAGATGGTAAAGGAAGGAAAAAAGGATATAAACTTTACAACATATGTCCCCGAAAAGAGAAGAGAAAGTATAGGCCCAAACAGCAGATGCTACCAAAAGAAGATAAAACACTCATACCCATAAGCAAGCATCAGGCAGAAAACATCAAAAAGGAAACGGCAGTAAGATACGGCCAGTAAGATCACAAAACAGACTATCCTTTAGAGCATCAACAACAGTCACTTGAAACCAGCAGCACTTAACAGCTAGAACCGACACACGAACCATATGAGCTCAGCCATCACAACTATGTAATAAACCAAGATAGGGGGCAAGAAACTCCGCACCATAGCAGGCATAAGAAATAAAAAATCCAGCAGAGCACTCCATAATAGGATAGGCACTGGAACCAAAGGCACTCAACCATTATAGCATTAATAAACTATGAGAGGGGAGCAAGACACCCAAGCACACTTCCGAGCAACAGGCACTTGAAGAACCAGCATCACTCAACAGAGGGGATCAGACATTCGATCCAAAAGGACACAACTATCACAGCTAAGCACACCTGCCATGATAGGGGAGCAGACCCAGCACCACAGCAGCCGCCCATTATAGCATAGAACCACCAGCTAAAAACTCATCATCAGACTATCATATCGAGCAGGAGCAGTAGGCGCTTGAAATAGCAGCACTCAGTGGGTAGACCAGACAAACGATCCATATGAACTCGACCATCACAACTATGCAATCCGCCATGAGAGGGGAGTAAGAAAACCAACACCACATCAGCCAACTCATCAAAGGAAGAGATATAGGAAACTATAGAACAAGACTTGAACACTAGCATCATCCTAGGAACCAAACAGTAGGAAAACAGAGATGAGGTTAGCTAGGAACCAGACCCAAGCATAAACCAAGAAGCCAAGAAGCAAAACAGAGATCATCACCCATCAGCTCGATCTCTAACCAATAAGATGTAAGACATCCCTGATAGTTTTAGATAAAACAACTAGAGAGTTGTTCAGTGTGCTAAAGTCAAGTAGGAATATAGACCGTATGGATGTTGACGACCTTGATAATGAGGTACGACACAAATATAATGGTGATTTCAAATCATAGATCATATTAATAACATTGTGTATTTATAGGTTTTGGAGTAACATTGGAGTTTATGTAGCTCATGGATTGATGGAAGTCATGGTTTAAATGCAAAATGCAAGCATTAATCCTCACGAATATTTGTTTTTATATTATTTTACTTATATCAATGTAGATCTTTTCATTAATTTTGATAAAGCATGATCTTTATATTTTTATCGAGTAATTGTGCTTATCTATAACTGGTTCCATGTCTACGGCTTTAAGGCACCTAAGTAGTATTCAATCTAATTAGAACAGATAAGTGGGATACTCACGACCACATTTCTCCTTTTCCATGCCAAAAAAATGGCATGTTACTCACACAACAACTTCTTCATCAAAGATATGTGGTATGACATGACTACGAGAATTAAGATTTGGGTATGCACTTGCATTCCAAGCCTACCAACTCAAAAAAAGTTCTTTTGATCATATCATGTATTCTGAGATTACTGTGGTTAACATTTAGGTATGAACTTCTTTTATTTCGGATATGATTTGAGTTAGCAATCAAATTTGTGTGGAAGTAGTGGAACTCTCTTATTTCTATGATTGCTAGCTCTAGTCCGCCCCAACATGAATGAAATCTAATTTCTTTGGACTTTCTCTTGCTTGAGTATATAAGTTAATGAGCTAAAGTCTTTTCATTCCACTATGTGTACTTGGTGGCAGAAAAATTGGAGCAACCAATCATGTAATGTAGTATACCAGTTGTATTTATGTTATCTCTAGGGTGTCTTTGATTCCATGAAAAGATACAATTGAGTTTAGAGTCCACAAAAGGTTGAATTCAGATGCACAGCAGATTCCTTCCATGTTAGTTTTCATTTTGGATCGGGTCAAGAACATATTCATGGCGAAATTGGCCCAGGAAACGGAGAGGTATGAGGAGATGGCAATCTTCATGGAGAATGTCATAGCTGCCCTGGCTCCAGGGGATGAGCTCACTGCCGAGGGACGCAACTTGCTGTTCGTCGCATACAAGAGCGTTGTCGACCCCCGCCGCGTTTCATTGCGGAACATCAATGCCTTCACGGAGGAAGAATACGGAGGACCAGCGCTGGTTCAAGACTACCGCGCCAAGATCGAGGTCAAGCTCACCGACATCTGCAACAGAGTACTCCGCCTCCTCGATGGCCAACTGGTTCCCGCTACAACCGGCTACGAGTCCAAGGTCTTCTTCCTCAAGATGAAGGGAGATTACCACCGGTACCTTGCAGAGTTCAAGTGCGGGGACGAGAGGATCGAAGCCGCTAGGAAAATGCTCAGTGCGTACATGGCCGCTCAGGTGATAAATCAAACTCAGGATCCTATCCGCCACCTGATCAGACATCATATCTTTCTTCCCTATTTTTGTGCTTTGGGTCTTTTTTGCGCAGACGCCTTAAACAATTTTAACGTGCCACAGGGCATTGCTGTGAAGAAATTGCTTCCGACTAAATCTGTTAGGCTACAACTGGCACTCAACATCTCTGTCTTCTACTACGTAGTCTTGAATTCTCCCGACAGAGCTTCCGCTCTAGCTCAAAAGGTGCCTTCATTTGCTTCCTTCAGTTCTTTAACTTTTTCTTCAACTGTTTTCTGATAAAAAATACAAACTAGCATAATTTGTTGAAGAAACATACGATCTCGAATTGATTAAAGACTCAATGTGAGAAGGCTACCATATAGCCATATAGGAGATCGAAGGGCACATCTTTATTTTCTTTTATCACGTGACTGGTTAGGTCCAAAGATTACTGTCATGTATTGATGAAAGACACTTTTAGAGAAGTAGTAATAGGAGGAACAGTCTTGTTAAGACCATGCTGGAGAGGATCGCTCATTTAAATAAGGGCCGCATTTTCCTGTAGTCTTTGGACCAATTGTCTTTAAAGATGCTTCAGAGAGTCCATTTGTAAGGGAAAGATGTTATCTTGCTATATGTTACATTTTAATTCTTGTCTTAAGACCTGATTTCTGTTAAAGAGTAAATGAACACCCCTAAAAATGCTACTTGCTGGAGTTCTTTACTTGATGTAAGCTCGGCAGTATCGTTTGCCAATGTTTGGATTCAGTGGACGAGTTTGTTGCTTGCTGGTACCATGAGTTGAGGTTAGAACTAAAATAAATACATAACCACGTAATAATTTCTTTTCATTGAGACACATGATCCAATTAGCAGGAAAAAAAGGAGTTAAGTGAATAAGGTGGACAACGAGGTGACGCAAGAGAGGAGGGGGAGGGGGGGTGGAGTTGTGTGTTTTAGCCATGCCCATCTTATCTGTAGGTTGTAACATGTATTGGCAAACTTTTATGGTGAAAGAAATGGCTAATCCAGTCAATGATATTCGAGTGACCTAAATGTTTGACAATATGGGATACAGTCATAGTGCTGGCCTGCTGGAAGCAGTTCGGGTAAAATGTATAATTAGACACATTGGTATTGAAATAGGTTTTGCATCAGACACATTGGTAAGGTTGATAAGGCAATGTGTATTTTTTCTGAGAGAGAATAAGGCACCGTGAATGTGGATGAGAGTTCAATCCCCAGAATAGTGGAGTGGACCTATTTCCTTAAGTGGTATGTACGAAGGTAGAAAGAGGGAGGTGGTGGAGATTGGTGCAGAGAAAATATCACTGTTCCAATGGTATATTAACAGAGAAGTGTTGACTTCTAAGGATTGTCATCCATGTGTATGAATTGCGTGCTAAGTTCGGAGAACTACTTTAGATCATGGGCTGTCGGGTATAATGGGTGACTGAACTCCACAGTAGACACGGTAACCGGTCCAACTGGTGGTTCAACTGATGGACCCTAGCAACGAAATTCAAAATATTCATTAGTTGCTAGATATATGGATATCATAATGAAAATTAGATTAAAAAATAGGCTTATTCTCTATAGAGAACACTATATAACAAACTGCTTCAAAATGTG
The DNA here is from genome assembly GCA_963693085.1 of Alisma plantago-aquatica. NCBI lineage: Eukaryota > Viridiplantae > Streptophyta > Magnoliopsida > Alismatales > Alismataceae > Alisma > Alisma plantago-aquatica. The sequence goes on along the minus strand of OY856413.1, from coordinate 872,420,512 downwards.
GAACTTTTGTGTTGGCACTTGTAAAGTTCGAAACCACTTCGACAGAGTACAAAAGAAGGTTATCAATAAAAGGTCTGAGGGTAGAATGATAGTTCAATAGAAGTTACACTCAGAGATGTGAGTAGGATCGAGGTCACTGAAGAGGGATTTACTCAAATTTGCATTTAAACAACCCATGAACCAGCTCAGGATACCACAGCTATGAAATTATTCGAACTAATTAGACTAATACAATTGTGGTTGTTTAGATATTATTTCACATACAAGACTGGTCTAATATGAATGCATAATTACAGATATCCATGCTAATAGGTTTAGCTGTACATAATGACGTTATTAAGAATGTTTGTACGGGTGAATCTTAATTTTTTATAATTATGTATCGTGAAATTTTTGAAATCCGTTGGTAAGCAGTGTTCGAAAAATGCAATGCATGCCTTTGACCGATTTGGTTCCTTCTGTTAAACACATCACTATATGGATTTAGAATTCACCAAGCACACAATATTCCAAGCAGCCGTAGATGTGGTGGTAAATACGGTTTTGTCAATAAATGAAACTAAAGTCTGAATCCTGCTCGCAGCTATCTAATAGCAAAACGATGTTCATTACACCGAACTGGAGCCATTCTAGTTAAAGAATTCACTGAATGTTTGCAAAAAGTAGTTGTCAGTTTAAAAGGAACAAGTTCTTATGGACGAAACCCAAGTTTTCGATCAGTGATATAACTAGATAGCCAAACAGCTGCTGCATTTGTATCCTCAAACGTACTTAAATTGATTTCTCCAACCCCTATTTTCTTAAGGTGTTCTGAAATAACATGTGAACACTACTGAATAGGTAGTCAAGCGTGTAATTGAGCTCTCCAACCCCTGTTCTTTTAAGCTGTACAATGACTTGGTTTTATCAGATATCATTTTTGTTTTCTTTTCTCTAAAAATTACCGTAAAATATTGTACCGTTGCTTGATATATCTTATGGTGATTTAATTCATCAACAAAATATTATAAGGAGACAACTGATGGGGCACTTCTGCTTCATTGCCTCTCTTCCATGATGGTCCTTGCAAGAATATATATTGTATGGAGGTTAGATTGATCTACAACATGGAAGTAGAATGAGGACCAGGAAAATTAAGCATGGAATCATCCCTCGTAGAGAAAACAGACCCACAACCATGTAGAATCAAAAGGTATGTTATAACCCATAAATTCAATGTCCTTTGTTGCTAATATGTACTTTAATTTTGCCTCCATGAATAATCTAGAATTGTTTTTTTTGCCAATATACAGGGTCCCCTGCCAGTACAAGCCCTACATGGCCGTTCCTGTCGAGTAGCATACCAACCAACCCAACTATCTGGCCATCAAATTCCTCTACCAGGGAGGTCAGACTGACATCCAAGTTATTGAGGTCGACCCAGTATGGTTCTCACTTATATATCTTGTTGTCTTTCTTCATTTATTCTATCAACTCAAATGCACGTGAATTACCCATTTTTCAACTATTTGATTTCACATACATTTTAATGTTATTGACTTAGCATAATCAACCATACATACAATTCCGAAATAGAAGTCAAGGGCTTGAGCTCTAGATAAAAACAAAAAATAGAAGTCAGACTTAAAGGCTACTAAACTAAATGACATTCAACATATTGCCTGGATACATTGTTTCTATCCAACTAGACAAATGTCGACCAGAATACACTGACCTCCTTGTCAATAGCAAGTGGGCTAACAAAATACAATGACCTCACTGCTATTGATACACTAATGAAATACACTGAATGCAACTGAATCAAATGTAGCTAAATTTCTTTTCAAACTAATTAGATGCATAATCTTTCAATACAAATTTCTTTTCTAAAATCTTGGGGTTGGGGGAAGGGGTGGAGTCTGTAGGTAGGGAGGGTACATTCCCCTTTGTCTAATGTTTTAAATCTGCAATTAATTACTCACCTTTCCAAAACTAACAGCATTTCCAAATTCATCAGTTGCTAAACGAATTCAGGAGCTAATATATTTTAGTATCCCACAGTACTTAAATGCCAACTCAAACAAGTTCATCAGTAACACAAGATCAACACCTCCATCACTATGTTGAACGTCAGGACCACCCATCCAAGTACTTTTCCGGCTACTATGCCAATAACTTCATGATCTCATATTCTTAGTTCATTTCACGCAATGTTGATCACATGCATGCTGACATACTATGCCTTTGCCATAAATTAAAGTTATTGATTGTATACTTGATGAAAGTACATTCATTCGACTTTGATGTATTTTAATTATGCAGGATATCTCTTCTTTAGCTTCGAACTCATTTGGCCAGTGGTTGGATGTGTCAACGTTTATGGAGAGGTATTTCTACTACTATCTTTGTCTTTGTGTTTTAATTTTTAAGTAGCAGCTTGCACCCTGTTTCCATTTGTAGATTGACGCAAACTCATGTGCGTTATATGTACCTACAGATTCAGGGCATTAATGGTCATGGAGACGATACATACATGCATGAATGGTCAGAGTGAAAGTATTCTACTTAGAGATGAAAAGAAACAAAGAGAAAGTTCAAGTGTCTAGAAGTTTAAAGAATTTATATCGCCGGACAAAGACTGAAGAGAAATGGGGTCAATGCATAGCTATGGAGGATAAAAGCAGGGTGGCATTGCAAGTGGGACAAGCTTGAAGATGATGTGGTCTTTCAGCCACTGAATCACCTATGTATGTACTTGGTACTTTTGTTGCTGCTTGCAAAACATGATTCGGTAGTCCTGTGATGGCCCAATCATAAGAGTTATTTGGATGGTTGAGATGTTTCTTCAGCCAGAAGTCCTCCTAGAATTAGATGTCAGATTACAGTTTTATAGACACTGACCATGTACAAACTTATGTCTTTATTAAGAATACAAAAAAAACAAGATTAAGCTTTGTACAGAAGAAAATATGAAGTGGATGACATGATTCTGGATTTTTATTCGATCAATGTGGTGCACATGTAAAAATGAGTTCTCAGCCTAATTTCTCCAAACGCACAGTCCAAACTTTCTAAAGTCTTTACCCAACTAATATTGAATCTAAAATAATGATACGTTAATTTCCCGGCATCATGGAAATGCCAGGTATGTTTCTTACAACTTTGTAATGTCGTTCATGCTATTTATTGACGTGTATGTAATGCCAGGTGTAGCATTATTTCCAGGAAATTTGAAAATGCTGAGAATCTGGTAGCGGCACGTCTATAAACGACATCTTTCCGGCATATTAGAATGTCGGGTTTGGCATTATTTTCCGGCGATAACCATTTATCCCCGGCATGGACATAATGCCGATTTTGATACTATTTACGGCAATTCTTAATATGCCGTGAAACTTTTGGCGGCACGCTTTTCAACGACATTTTTCCGGCATATTGAAAAATGCCGAATAAATACAATACCGGCATAGTTATGCAATTTTTACAACATGTCATTATGCCGGGAAATCTAATATTTGTTGTAGTGTGTGCTCCAATTCCACCGGAAGGTGACAAGCCCGGCCATACGCCAACCTAAAAGGTGTAGTGCCTATAGGTGTTTTGTAAGACGTTCTATATGCCCAAAGTGCGTCCGGTAGTAGGGCACTCCAATTCTTCCTTGTCGATGCCGGTATTCGCTCTAGAATCTTTTTGATTTCACGGTTTGAGACCTCCACTTGGCCTTGAGTCTGTGGATGATATGGGGTGCCAACGTTGTGCTTGACCCCATATTTCTTCAATAGTGTCGAGAATTTCTGATTCTGGAAGTGTGTACCCCCATCGCTTATTATCATTCGGGATATCCCAAACCTGCAGAAAATATTTTCCTTCACAAACGTGCACACTACAGTAGAATCATTAGTCCTTGTGGAGATTGCTTCCACCCACTTCGACACATAATAAATAGCTAGCAAGATATACAAATTTGAGTTCGAGGACACAAAGGGTCCCATGAAGTCTATGCCCCACAAGTCAAATACTTCAACTTCCTGAAATACATTCAGGGGCATCTCTTGTCGCTTTGAAATGTTACCTGCTCGCTGACACGGATCACATTGCCTTACAAAATCGTAGGCATCCCGAAACAAAGTTGGCCAATAAAGGCCGCTTTCCAACACCTTAGCTGTTGTTCGCGAACTGGCATGGTGTCCTCCCGTAGGCGATGCATGGCAATGGTGGAGAACACTCTCGTACTCCACCTCAGGCACACACCTGCGTAAGATACCGTCCCTGCATTGCTTCAAAAGAATTGGATCATCCCAAAAATAGTATCTTAAAGAATGAAAGAATCTCTTTTTCTCTTGATATGACCAGTCTTTCGGGATGATCCCGCAAGCCAAATAATTAACAATTTCAGCAAACCATGGTTCTTTAGAATTAATTTTCAAAAGTTGATCATCGGGAAACGTCTCGATTATCGGTATGTGCAAATCTTTTTCATTCACCCTTTCTAACCTAGACAAATGATCAGCCACTACATTCTCAATTCTAGACTTATCGTTGATTTCAATGTCAAATTCTTGTAAGAGCAAAATCCACCTAATGAGTCTAGGCTTTGCGTCCTTTTTCTCCATCAAGTATTTTATCGCAGCATGGTCGGTCCATACAACTACTTTAGATCCAACTAAATACTGCCGAATTTTTTCAAAAGCAAACACGACGGCAAGTAATTCTTTTTCAGTAGTTGTATAGTTCAATTGAGCATCATTCAGAGTTTTGGAAGCATAGAAAATCACAGCGGGCTTATTATCTACCCTTTGCCCCAAAACGGCTCCTACTGCAAAATCTGAAGCATCACACATCAATTCAAAAGGTTTTGTCCAATCTGGCGTTTGAACAACCGGGGCCGAAATCAAATTTTCTTTCAAAACTTCGAATGTGTGAAGACACTTATCGTTGAAATCGAAAATCGCATCTTTCTCCAACAGTTCGGATAAAGGTTTTGCAATTTTAGAAAAATCCTTAATGAATCGCCGATAGAACCCGGTGTGTCCCAAAAAGCTTCTCACCCCTTTTACAGAATTTGGTGGGGGAAACTTGGAAATCACCTCAATTTTCACAGGGTCTACCTCAAGACCTTTGCTAGACACCTTGTGTCCTAGCACTATTCCCTCTGTCACCATCATGTGACATTTCTCCCAGTTAAGGACCAAGTGTGTGTCCTCACAACGCTGCAGCACCTTGTCTAGGTTATAGAGACATTCATCAAATTATGCACCATAAACCGAGAAGTCATCCATAAAAACCTCAAGACAACGCTCTACCATGTCAGAAAATATGGCGAGCATGCAGCGTTGAAACGTCGCCGGTGCATTACATAAACCAAACGGCATTCGTCGATAAGCAAAAGTCCCATAGGGACGTGAATGTAGACTTCTCTTGATCCAAAGGATCAATCGAGATCTGGTTATACCCCGAATACCCATCCAGAAAACAAAAATGCGACCGACCGGCAAGACGTTCTAAAATTTGATCAATAAACGGTAAGGGAAAATGATCCTTAAGTGTGGCGGCATTCAGACGACGGTAGTCAATACAAACTCGCCACCCGGTTACCAATCGGGTGGTGACAGGTTCATTCAACAAATTTTTAGTGACAGTAATCCCCCCTTCTTAGGGACTACCTGTGTGGGACTCACCCACGTCGAGTCTGATATGGCATAGATTATCCCTGCAGCAACAAGTTTGATGACCTCCTTCTTCACAACCTCCATCATGCTCAGATTTAAACGTCTTTGAGGCTGAATAACAGGCTTGGCTCCCTCTTCGAGCCGAATCTTGTGCTGGCAAAGAGTAGGGGAGATCCCCTTGATGTCTACAACAGACCACCCAAAAGCTCCACGGTGGTTCTTGAGCACTATCAACAGTTGGTCCTCCTCATCCGCACTCAAATAAGCAGATACGATCACCGATAACTTGTCCTTCTCAGCTAGAAAGACGTACTTGAGATGCGGGGGCAGCGACTTCGATTCTAAATCTGGCGGGCTGATAAGAGATGAATGCAACAGTGGGGGAAGTGCACCTAAATCTTCATAGTGCCTCGCATAGAAGCATGGAAGCATATGAAGCATTCTAGCACACTCCTTGAGTGATTTACTCCGCATTCAATCATAGGTAACATTCAACATACAAGCCTCTAACGGCAATTCCGGATATGCATCAACAATCGAAATAGCAATTGCATCATCCTCCCATGAAGGCGGAATGTCCTCATTCTCATCATTCGGAAATCCAACAGCTTTGCATAAAGAAACAACCTTAGTTTGCTTCATGATATCCACAACTAAGTTTCCATTATCCATCTTGCTCATCACATGAGCCATATCTAAAAATGGTTTCCCAAGGCAGAGTGAGATGTTGTGATCCATGTGTTTCACCATATTACATTGTTCTTTTGCTTTAGAAGACGCAGTGCTAGAGGGCATGACCATATCAAAGCGGTCATCTGCTATGCCTAAGGTCAAGCGACCTCTCCCCATCTCTAAGATCATGTCGGTTGTAGCTTGGAATGGACGTCCAAGTAACAGCTCATTACCATGATCGTCCTGCATCTCCATAACCACAAAATCAGCTGGAAAAACAAATCGATCCACCTTCACTAAGACATCTTTGCAGATTCCATAAGGCTTCACCACAAAGTTGTCGGCCAATTGGATAGTCATATTGCTCGGCCGTGACTCCTTTAATCCCAGCTTTTTAAATGTCGAAAGGGGCATCAAATTGATGCTTTCCCCTGAATCACATAATGCCTCTCCAAATTTAAACTTCCCGATATAACAAGAAATGTTGAAACACCCGGGATCCTGTCTCTTTGGCGGTAGAGTGCCCATAATGAAGGCACTCACTTGCTCCTCTAGTACAACAACCTCAGTATCTAGTATCTTCCTCTTCTTGGTGATGACATCTTTTAGAAACTTCCCGTATGAAGGGATTTGCTCAATAGCTTCCAATAACGGAATATTGACCAAAAGCTTCCTAAAGTTGTCCAAGAATTTCTTGAATTGTGCATCTACCTTCCTTGCCTTTGCACTATTCAGATAGGGGACCGGAACGGCTTGTGCCCTTTGATGAGGTGGCACATAAGGCGTCATTTTCTGTGGTTCCTCCTCAGCAACCTGTTCATCATTACCATCCACGACTATGTCTTCAACCTGCCCTGTGACTGGTGTGGGCTGCTCCGTAGTGGTTTCACCTTCAACTTTATCTTGCGGTATGCTTGTTTCATCCATTCTTGGATTCAACACCTTCTTGCCGCTTCTCAGTAAAATGGCCTTGGCTTGCTGGTTTCCCCCGGGAACATTGGTGTTCCCCGGAAAACCTGGATGTGCTGGCTTCTTCAAACTAGCAATTTCAGCTGCCATCTGTGCCATGGAGGTCTCTATGGTCCTCATTTGAGCGCCATGGCTCTGCAATGTCTGCCCAAATTGATTCATAAATTCACCTTGTTGCTTGATTTGCTGCCCGAATGTGTTCATTAACTCTTGATTTTGCTTGATGACCTGATTGAGCAATTATGTGCTCTTGTCCTCTGTAGCAGGTGTAGGCTTGGTTTCCGGATCCTGCAGAAAATTATTCAGATCCTTTCATGAGAACTTTTTGTCCTTTCTTTATGAGTAGTCATTGTTCCTGTACCCTTGTTGTTGTCTCATGTACTTGACTTGAGCCTCATCCTCAGACTCATTTTCTTCTTTTTGCAGTAATTTCTTTGCGATAAGATCCATCTTCTCATTCAGCTCTCTCATTGCCTTTGATTCATTGGCGACTCGTGCTTGCTCAACTGGGCCTCTCTCTCTTTCTCCCAGGACTGCTTTCTCTCCATGTTCTTAAGTATTTCCCAGCATCTAGTGTCAGTGTTATTCAGAAAAAACCCCGACCCGGCTGAATCCAGATTACTCCTATCATGCTCGGAGAGAGCAAAATAGAAGATTTTCACCTGTGTCTCTTTGTCCATCCCGTGATGCGGACATCTCCTCAACATAACCTGAAATCGCTTCCAGGTCTCAGAATATGTTTCACCCGCCTTTTGGGTGAAATTGTGAATCTTCCGGATCATGTCGTTAGTCTTCTCAGGAGGGAAGAACCTCTCAAAGAAGACTTCCACCATATGGTCCCAAGACTCATCGAACTCATCGTCTAGATTATGTAGCCACTCTCTTGCTGCTCCTGCCAAGGAACTTGGGAACAGCTTGAGGTACAAAGCATCTTGTGGAAACAGGTCTATCTTTACCATGTCACAGTTTTCAACAAACTGGCTGATGTGTGCAACAGGATCCTCATTCTTCAACCCATGAAGCGCATTTGATTTTACCAAATTAATCAACGCTGGATCGATCTTATATGTCGGTATGTTGATCGCCTGCTTTCTTATAGGCCCCTTTGAAGCTGATGAGGAAGAAGCTTTGATCTTCTCCCATATGGTCTGTGGCTCGACCATGTCTTCTGGTTCAGATTCAGAATCTATCTCTTCTTGGTACTCGTTCTCAGAATGCTCCTCGTCCTCAGGTCCCAGAAATGGAACCTCGGGTGTGCGATTGTCGTAGTTTGTACTACGTGTATGCACCATACACAGTACCTGAAATAAGAAAATTTGAGTTCAGTACTATGCTTAGACGAGTATAACAATTAAAGCGCAATGTAAAAATATTTGAATTTGAATGAAAATTAAAAAGAAATTTGTGGCCTAGAGTGGCCGCTCGTAGCACTCGAAGTGCCAACAATTCCGCCGTATTCCCCGGCAACGGCGCCAAAAACATGACGTGTATTTTACTACGCGCTAAAACGCAAGTATACGCGTCGAGTAGTACAGGCCTTTGTGAGGCCCGAGTCGAACACATGGATACTCAGAATTGTTGGAGACTCCTACTAACTATTTGCGATCAGCTAAGCCGAATAACAAATTGGGTTTTGTTGTCAAAATTAAAAGAAAGTAAAAATAAAACAAAACAACCAATCGATTAAATGTTAATTTAATCAATTCAAAAGAGTATCTTTAGGATTGCGGTTTCACCGCGGGTTATCATTGTATTAGGTTTCATATAATTCCTCAATCTTCTCTCTCCATCCGGGTAGTGGCCTGAAAACAGAATTACCCACTGTTGTGGTGTAATTCACTACTTAGGTTTAGGTTGATTCCACCATCGTAGTAATCTATTCCCTAAACTAAGTGCATTACGAACGATCTCTCAGTTTCCACCATTAATTTTACACCTCCTTTGTCAAGGGATTTATCGATTAATGTAGGTTTCGTCTCTTTTCAACCGTTAATCCTTCTGTCGAAGTGATTAAGGGCATTAGGTTATTATTATGGTGATCAAGCATAACAATATATGGAGAAAACGAAACTATACCACAGATTTAAGAGAGAAAATATGAATTATTACATAAAACTGTCATACAATGCATTCCCTGGCTACTCCCGGTCCTAAAGATGGAGGGGATTAGCCCCGCATGTTCACCTCGCAAAAATACATGGTAGAAATAGGGGAAATCGTTTGAAAAATGTGAATTGAATGGGAAAACCCCTGAACGGAGGAGAACTGGTTGATCCTTTGCGTAGAACACGAGCTTTCCCGCCTTTCGGTGGTGAAATCCGTCTTCGGCAGTGTCCGGATCGAAAGGTATGAACTTCTGGCCTCCGTTCTCCTTTCTCTCGCTCCTCGACACTTGTGCAATGGCAAATAAGATGATCCTCTCGTCTGGGCGGCCTTCATTAGGTATAAGTCCCTAATTAGGTCGTCAATTAACTCCAGCCGTCCGATTGAAATCAGTCTGAATCCAACGCATATCTGCCGGTGTCGATACCATCGACGCGGGTCGATGGTATCGACCCAGTGTAGTAGCGACAACCTTCTTGTCTTTTCGTCCGAGTGCCTGTAGCCATCTTGATACCATCGACTTGGGTCGATGGTATCGACCTCTCTGTAGTGTCGGTTTTGTCATTTAGCGACATTGTAGCCTCACTGCGTCGATGGTATCGACTTGGGGTCGATACTATCGACAGCTTCCTCGCCAGCAACCTGAAGGGATCTCGATGCCATCGACTTGGGTCGATGGTATCGAATCTGTGATGCTCCTTTCGGTTGGCATCATGTGTCCTCGTCGATGGTATCGACTTCCGTCGATGGTATCGACGGAAGCAGATACTTGTTTTTCCTGAAATTCCAAGACAAGATCAAATAAATACACACAAATTATAATAAAGTGATGATTAATGCTCAAAATGATAAAAGTAAGGGGATTTGACATAAAATGATGGCAAAGACCAAAATGGATGAATTATGCAATATTAACCATAAAAATGACTAATAAAAGCACAAAATACATATCAAAATGGTCTATAAATGCGACTCAAAATCATCTTAGGGGAGATCACTCATCTATATCAATTTTGAGTAACAATATTCAAGCAATATTCGATCAAAATTTCATTATCATGGTTTCCAAGGTTGATGAATGATCTAGACCTAGGTCTATCTAGGAAATTAACCACAAGCTAGTGTCATATATCAAGGTCATTATTAAATCACTATTCAAGATCGAGTATCAACCATGGTTCAACCTATTACCAGTCTAAATCGGGTGAAAGGGTATACCTTTCCAGACTCTAAATAATCAACAAGGTGAAAATTTAGAGGTAGTCAAAATAGGGATGTGACCTAGGTTAGGGGAGTCATGAGTCAACTACTACCCTAATCTAGCACATTACTTACATTGGTCACGATCCATTGCTCTTATTCAAATAGGGAGAGTATCAAAAATTAAATTATATATATCAAAGTCATAAGATCCAAATTCAAGATAATAGGGAAATAATGTCAAAATTTGCAATTATTTACTTTCATGATCAAGGTAGCCATATAATTTGGAAATTGAGGATTTGAATTTGACATTCGAGGAATTAGAGCATAATAGTGCAAAATCTAGTACCATAATCATCATATCAAAATCGAGATTGCAAAAGGCATCAATAGTCAATATGAAAAATGCTTTTTGCATCATAGTCTTATATCATGGTTTAGTGAGTCCTAATCATTTGATAGCATGGTCAAGGTGTGTATAAAATAGGATACGAGTTTTCTTAACTATGTTTGAGGTTTAGTCAAAAATAGAGCAACATGGATATTAATCAAATAGAGACCTAATCAACAATGAGGTATAAGGAACAAGTCATCCTTATTTCACAATATCATAATTCATATCATTCACCTCAAACATAGAAAGCATATAGTCAAATTTTAGTTGAATTGGGTGTTCATGATATTAGGGGTCATATATGACTATTTTATTTCAATATTCATGGATCAAAATCGAGTTTTCAAACTAAGGTCAGATCATGGTATCAACTTTCAAAATTTAACAATGTTCATTATTCACATTCATAAGCTACCCATAATCGAGACATCATGTAGTAAAAAAAAGTTATAAGAAAGGACCACATGATGAGATGAGAAGACTACATAATATTCATCTACATGGGTGGCTTAGGATAGTCCTTAAAGAAGATATGAGATGCTAGAAGACTCTCTAAGGTTTCATAAGAGAACCTTTAGGTCCAGTTCTGGATCAATTTAGGCTAGGTAGAGCAGGGGATCTCAGCCACCGTGAAGACGGATAGGAGAAATTATGCCAGGACCCCGAGCCTAGACACCTCAATTTTCACCATTATGGACATTAGGGTTTCTTGGGTGTAAGAGACTTGAGAAATTATTTACTTAAAGTATATGGGAGTGTGAAAGCTCTGATACCAACTGTCACGGAACTGTTCTTACACCAATCCCAATCCTATCAACAACGATTATGAAGACAAGAAAAATGGTTTGAGATCATGAGTGAACATAAATTGGGCAAAATTGTAATTTCATCATACTTATGCAATATTCCACTTTGTCACAAATATGGTAGATGTCATTCATCTGATGGTCAATCTTGTGGTGGTCTGCCATATGGTGGCGGATGCTGGTAGTAGCTGCCTCGATAACCCCCTATGGAGGCATATATATATCTTATTAACCCAAAAATACACCCCATAAGTCCCTCCAATGGGGGTCTCTCTAAACTTGCACCTTTTGGAAGCGATACATATGGTTGATTTGGTGATGCATTTGTTGCTACTCCAACCACATGGCCTTCTAAATATGTTGAATCCCCTCAAATTGTGCATGGATAGCTGACATGTCATGTGCATTGGTTGGAGGTGGCTATGCATCAAAATCATGTTGCCTCTGTCTAATACAGTGTGGATGCTCAAGAACATGTTTCTACTCTATAATATGTGTCTCCACTCCCCCCGGTGTATAGGTAAACTATTGGATTACTGTAACTTAATGGGGATGTTGGCTTTCCCAACTGGTAAGAACTTCTATGAAATCATCTATTGGCTTTATGCTATCAAGAAGAAGAATGAACGATAGAGAATCTCTAATGTTTTCCAATGGTATTGGGTGTTAATGTTGTAAATGATATTTTCACTACATAGGAGAGCATTTGGGACCATGCAAGGTAATTAAGATCAAGGTACTTGGTCCCTTCAGCTTTTGTGAGCCCTTCTATTTTACAATCTAGGGCTAGAGAAATGGTTGTTATTATCCCCAGATTATGAATGAATTCTATGTTTTTTAGGGTATTGTCTTCAAATTATCGAACATCATTGTACCAAGTTGACATATTGATCCATCCTTATCATTTCCATTACAAATAAATCATTTTGAGAGTAGCCACCTTGATTTCCATATCAGACAAAAAAATTATTCACTAGTACCTTTTGGTGATACCTCATGGTAGGGTTATGTAGTCTTCTCATCTTGGAATTTCCCATGGCAAATGTTTCCTTGCTGGTGAAGTCCTTCCACATTAGTGAATAAGTGCATCACCCACCCTTGTCAAATCATGTATCATTAAAATTGTTTGTCATTTCAAATGTTGGTGCAAATATTTTGTTGATATGGGAGGACATCAACACATGTAGACCATCATTGAGTGTATACCGAATGTCATCTTCACTTTAATATTGCACATTATCCAATGACCCAAACAATTCTTGTGTGATTTCAAAATAGTTATCTTGGACCTTGACTATTAGCTCAAATAACCTATATATACTCACATGGTTCTAGAAGATATAGTTGATCCCTAAAGCTTGCATCATGGAGATATGCTCCTATCTTGTAGGAATCACCCATCTTGCAGTGCACTCGGGTTGGAAAGGCTTCACAAACACTATCATTGGCGCTATCCTTCCAAAAGTTGATCCTTCAAGTTTTCTGCCTCTAATCTTGAAATCATATCAACTGGCTCATCGTATACATATTCATTTTTAGTTCCCTCACCTTCCTTTTCTTGATAATCATGATACCTCAAACTCATGCCCAAGTTGAGGGGAACCATGTCAACCAGCTAATCGTCTTCCTCTCTTCTTTAATTAGCAATCTCCTTCTCGTGAGTTCTTGTGTAGCATGCAGCTATGTTGAAGATGTGGAGTTTCTCACTAGAGTATACTGTAGTGGCTGACGTGAAGATGAGGTGGCATCATCCCTCTTGATCCTTCTCTCTCAAGTGGGACCATCAATGTTAATAGAATCCAAAAGATTGTCCATATCATGATCCAATGAAGCTTCTTTTTCTTATTGGATGTAGGTTGTACATGTAGTGTAAAGGTTAGAAGATGACTAGAGTGAGAGCCACTTGTTAATGCCAAATGTGGAAGAGACCTCGAAATGGAGTTTCACAATGATAGGTTTGAGTTGTGGGATGGTAGGGTGACATTTGAAGATTTCTTTGTCTGGGTCGTGGTGTCGGTGATGGCTTGGAATCCATCCTAGATTCCCTTCTTCAACTCCTTTCACACCTTCATCATCTTACACTAATTTTAGAGTAGAATAAATGTGGAATTAGGTTTTTTCTCTTCCCGAGTGGTGGGACAAATTTCCTTCTAAGGTGGAGAAGGATTAGAATGGAGAGCTAGAGGTAGGGGAAGGACTTTGGGAGATTAATGAAGCTTCAATGGAGTTTAGGAGTGAATGTTGGAAGGATTAGGAGGTTCTTGGAGTCACCCTAGGTCTCCCACTACATGGAACATGCCTTCTGGCCATGATGAATAAACTCTAGGCATGGTGAATTGAAAAAAAAATAGGTTAAGTTTTGGGTCCAATCTAACATGGCCGGGCTAGAGTTGTGCCTGAACAATAATTCTGGCCAGCACGACTATGTTGGATGACCACGAATCTCAAGTTTTCCCTATAACTTTATGCGCCTTGCACTGCCATTCCTTGGAAAAATGGTCGTACTAGTGACTTTTGGTAAAAAAACTTCAGTTTTCTCAATTCATTCAAACACTCATTTTCCAGAAAATTTCTTGGGTCCATTTGAGAACATTTTTAATTTATTTTCATTGATTTGAGAGCTTTTCTCAATCTCTCACCAGTTTCCTTATCAAAATTGAAATTTAAAAACAAAATACTAAACACAAGTGTGTGTATTTATTGGAAGGTGTGAAAAATAACCAAAATGTATCAAAAGTGAAGGTTGTGTGTGGAAGTTCCCAAATCTTGGTGGTTTCATTCCACTAGCGCTAATTTTTATGCATTTAGTCACACTTATTGATTCTTGAATCATTTAACCTCTTGAAAACCTCAACCCATCATGACAATAGTAAAATGACTTCTCATGTGCATTCAAGCTCATTTGTTCATCAATAGGAATTTCTTCAATCAACATAACAATGCCAAAATTTGATTCACTTTTCGGGACTAACTTCAACAACAAAATCCAATCTTTTTCTATTTACTATGAACTCTTTGTCACCTTCTTTGTCGTTGATCAATAGTCCAGGATTGATATACATGCTTGAATTTATATGGCCCGTCCCATCTTGACCTGTGATTTTTAGGAAAGAATTTCATCCTAGAGTTGTAAAACCATACCCATTGTTTGGGCTCAAAAGTCTTATTTTTTATTAACTTGTCATGCAAGAATTTGACTCTTTCCTTGTAGCTTTTAAACATATCATAGGATTCATGTCTCATTTCTTCTAGTTCATGTTGTTATAGTTTCTTCTTACTCTTATAGTTTCCAATTCCATATCCATATATTTAAAATCCAACAAAGCCTTGTGTTTCAATTCTACGAGTAGATGGCAGTTGTTCATATAAATGAGCTTCAATGGCGTGATGTCAATCTGGTCTTGAGTGTAGTCCTATAATCCCATAAAGCTTCATTGAGATGTAGAGATCAATCATTGCAATCAAGTCTGACCATCTTCTCAAGAATAAGCTTTATCCCATGATTGGCCAACTAAAATTTACCACTAATTTGAGGGTGGTAAGGAGTAGCCACACTATGATTTACAGCATGCCTCTTCAACAAACTTTCACAATTTCTATGGATGAAATGGATTCCACAAGGACTAATCATTTCCCTTGGCACACCAAACTAGTTGAAAATCTTTGACTTGAGAAAATCACACACCACCTTGTGGTCGTGTTCCTTATTGCAATGGCTTGAACCCATTTTGAGAAGTCATCTACAACCACCAAGTTTTATACAAACTTAAAAGGAGGGAACATTCCCATGTAGTATATATGCCAAAAATCAAATACCTCTACTACTAGAATTTAAAAAAGAGGCATCATGTACTTTTTTGAGATTGTAACAACTTGTTGGCACTTGAAGAAAGCTTTGCAATAATAATGAGAATATTTCAACAAAGTTGGCCAAAAGAAACCACATTGAAGAACATTGGTAGTTGTCCTCTTTCCACCAAAATATCTTCCACATATGTCAAAGTGGCACATGGAGAGAAGTTCTTTCTATTCACTTTCCAGAGTACACCTTCTTATGAGTTAGTTAGAGCAATACTTGAAGAGATGTGGGCCATCCCACACATATTTTTCACTTAAGCAAACAATCTTCTACTTTATTCCCTAGTCCATGTGCTTAGTACTCTCCCACTAGCCAAGAAACTGGCCATGTACTAGTTCCATGGCCTATGAGTAGAATCAAGCAATAGAATTTGCTCATGGGTCATTGTCTCTTGATATTTGTAACTTCATCATAAGGTGATTCAATGCAGGAGGGGTGGTAGGCTGCAAAATTTTCAATCCTTTCTTGTCAACAATTTTGAAGTCAAAATTCTTGAAGAAATAGAATCCAATGACTCAATCTAGGCTTTGAATCTTTTTTTGACATGAGATGCATGAGGTTTGAATGCTTAGTGTAAGCAATCACTTTTTTTTGTAGAACATAAGAATGAAACTTATCAAAAGAAAACTTCACGTAAAAAAATTCTTTCTCCATATTAGTGTACTTCCTTGGAGTTTCATTTAGCATTTTATTAGGATAATAGATGACATGAGGTATTCTGACAATCCATTAGCCTAGCACAACCTCCACAGTCATGGGATGCATCCCTCATGATCTCAATGGGAAAAAATAAGTGAGGGGGATGCATAATAGGAGTACAATCAATTTGTGCTTCAAATGATTGAAAACCTCGATGCATTTATCATCAATGTTGAAATCAACATCCTTCTCAAGAAGGTGGCATGAAGATTTAGAAATTTTATTAATCCTTTATGAAATGAATATGTAAACCTACATGTCCCAAGAAATAATGAACATGTCTTATAGTAGAAGGAATGGTTAAGGTAGAAATGTTCCCACTTTGGCCTTGTCAACTTCAATCTCAGGTTTAGATACTCGATGACTGAGACAATGCCTTTGAAAACCATGAAGTGACTCTTCTCCCATGATAGAACTAGACAATTTTTTACGCATCTCTCAAGAATGATAGTGAGGTGAGACAAGCATTCATCAAAAGACTTTCCAAAAACGAAAAAATCATCCATGAAGATTTCAGAAGAGGAATTACACATGTTAGTAAAGATGTATGTAACACATCTCTGGAATGTGTAAGGGGCATTGCAAAGCCCAAATGACATTCTTATATAGGAAAAGGTACCACTTTGAGAGGTGAAGGTGGTCTTTTCTTGATCTGTGGGGTATATTGTAACTTATAAGTATCATAATAGACATCAAGAAAGCAAAAGAATCTTTGTCCTACAAGTCTCTTCGAAATTTGATTAATGGATGTGATAGGAAAGTTGACCTTGTTTTCTTCACATTTAGCTTTCTATAATCTATACTCATTCACCATTTGGATTGTTCTCTTACTGGCATCATTTCACCCTCCTCACTAGGTGCAACGATAACCCCAACCTTCTTGGGTACAACTTGGATGGGACTATCTCATGGGCTGTCAAAAATGGGATAGATGATCCCAACATCAAGTAACTTTACTAGGTTTTGTATTACACCCTATTTTAGCTTGGGATTTAACATTATCAAAATTTGGTAGCTTGGTGTTACAACATCCTCAACATAGATTCTATGGACACAAATGGAGGGGTAAACACCCATCAAACCAATGTTCTTGAAAATATGAATGAGAGCATCTTCTTGGTCCAAGGAGATAATGGAAGAAATGGTTATTGAGAGGGTGCCATTGGTACAAGAAAATGCATACCTCAAAACTTTAGGAAGTGATTTCAATTATAGAATAGTACGTTTCTGAATAAAATTCTTCAGATGACTATTAGATATAGATGGTAGATCTTCATCAGCTTATTCTTTGCAATTTTGTAACTAGGCATCTCATTAATAGGCTCCAGACCTCTACCCTTTGTGGTGATCTCAATCCATGAAGGTAGGCTTTCTCAACAATCTCTTCCAGACAATCAATAAGATAACACTCCTTTTTAGCACCTATCACCTTATCTTTGAAGGATGTCTTGAAAATATTCAATCAGATCTTCATGTGCATGAAGGTCACATACATGGTTTTGGTTCTCACATGAGTCACTGCATCGAATCTCAGTAGAAAGGGTCTCCCCGAGAATATGGGCACTTTTATTATGCCTTTATCCATATCCAACACAATTAAATTTGTAGGATAAAAGGAAGACATGTATTCTTTAAGTCGTACCAAAATATCATTAATTCACTCTTTTGGTATTTTTATAGAACATTCAACCAATTGCAAGGTATAGCCAGCCATCTACAATTTTCTCAAGTTCAATGCAGTGTATGGAGAATAAGGCATTGGATTCACACCAAAACCCAAGTCAGGAAGAGATTTTTGTATGTGGTGTGTGAGCTTGGTCTATGCGGTGGTGTTTTGTAGAATGGAACTCACTTGTTTAGTGACCTTGACTTACTTATGCATCCTCCATATTACTTCTTCTTATAGGTGGACAAATTTTTCAAAAAGTTTTCATAGGAGGGAATCTTTTGATGGAATCTAACAGTTAAAGTGGATTCTCATTTGCTTTAATGTATCCATGATGTTCTCATTATGATTTTTCTTTCTTTTGGCAATGAAGGGTTGTTCAGTGCATCTGGGAAAGGAGGAAGTAGTGTCCTTGACTTGTTCACACCAACAGAATCACGTAACGGTATTGCTAGAATCTCAATATTTTCTCTCAGTATCACAACATCTCCTTGACTACTAACAGAAATATCACTACGTTGTATCACGGTATCACTTACATTAATCACATTTTCATCTCTTCACTCACAAAACCATGAACTTTCTGGCTCTTTGGGTACTCCAAAGTCTTCCCACTTCACAACACAGTCACAAACTTCACTTGCTCATGAATGGAGGAGGGAGCTTGCGGTGGATGTAGTGATCCTTGAGGTGGTGGACTTTGGTGTAGTGGGTTGGGTATGCAGAGGATGTATTAAAATTGTGGTGTTTTTTTGGAGGTTGTTGTGGATGTGATAGGTATGGATGTGGTGATTGGTATTAAGAAGGTTGTTGTGAGGTGTATTGGAGGTTGAATGGAGGTTGTGGTGTATGTGGAACATAAGGTTTGGGAGGACCTTGGTATTGTTTCAAGGTGGGTACTTGTTGTGGGACATAGGTTCCTTGAGGAGCACCCATGGATCCACCAACCCTATTGGGTTTCGTGAAGGTTTGAGATTACAACCTCCCCCTGTTCACGATGAGAAAGAGATAGAGAAATTTTGTCAATTCATTGCTCCAACCGGCTAATGTCCTTGAGTGGATACATCTTTCTTCACATCATCAAGGATTCTCAATCTCTTAAGGAATACATCTTCAAACTTGGAGCTATATTTTGACCATTGATGTTGCCTGGGTTTCCCTTGTCCTACCTCTCCTTGTATCCAAGAAAAATTAGGATTATTATTCCATTCTGGAGTATAAAAATTTGACATTGGGCCTTGGTTGTTCTGACTGCCAAAGGATTGTAGAGCTTGCACTTCCTCACAAAGATCCTCTACATAGTTGGTGGAGTGGTTAGAAGAACCCACACACATGAGTCTTCATGAGATTCATCATGTCTGCCAATGTCTTCATAATGTGTTGGTTGGTGTCTTCTATGGTACTAGGAGGTGGCGTAGAGTAGTAGATATCACATTGCACATCAACACTAGAAGCTCGGTGTCAGGGATTTTCAACCAAGTGGTCAAAAAGGAGCCAAGATTCTTCAAGATGTTTGTTCATGAATTCTCCACCACAATATGAGTGTACACCATTGTGGCCCATTCCAAATATACCTATGTAGAAAGACTGGAGAAGTTTCCAAATAGGCACCTCACGATGAGGAAAATCTCATAGCAACTTTGAAAACTTTTCCCACATCTCATGGAACTATCTATTTTCTTTTTGATTGAAGGAGGTTTTGCATATTCACTTTTGAGTGAGCTTGGAAATAGGATAACACTTCTTTAGAAACTTGTTCTTCGTCACCTCCCAAGTGACGATGTTGGTATTTGAACAATATGTATCATTTGCCTTGTACTCGAAGGAGAAGGGGAACAAGGTGAGATGAATAGAATTGTCAGTGGATGTAAGAAACCTGAACAAGTATTCATAGTGGTATTAATGTTATTGTATGGATTTTCATTCTCAAATCGATTTAGGGAGAATTTTAAGAAGAGGTGGTCAAATTGAGAGTTGTAGGCCTAATATTTGATCCAATCTAGTAAGAATTTGAGAAATTTGTTCATGAGCATGAAATAATCATGTAATGTATTGTTTGGTAGATAATTGGAGGGTTACACAAATCCTCATCATGTTCAGCATCCATGTCCCCCTTCTCAACTTCTTAATGAAAATTGTATCAGGTTCTATATCTTGTTCTTGACATCTTGAGATCAGCTAGGAAAGAATCAATAGAAAGTGAGTGGAGTATGAACATGCACAAATTGTTATCAGCACACATCATAACCTACCAAAAGAAGACAAATTAGTAAGCAAGTTTGCATAAGAAACACAAAGAGTAATAAATACCAATGGTGAGATCAGTAGGAAAATTTAAATCTAATTAGCTAACTCGTTCAAGTGTCTCTCTCCATGAAAACAACACTAGAAAGCTTGGTGCATGCGCGAGAGACACACTTGGGCTAAAAATATATAACCCTAGTCAACACTCTCAAATACACAAAGAATACTACCCAACAATCACATAGGATTGTATCACAGTGTAGAAGCATGCATGTTTGGGGTCAAATCTAAGGTAGAGAGGGGGCATTAGAGCTTAGTTAGTTTTGACTTGGTTCTATATGTGGAATCTAGGATTGAAGGGTTTAACTTGGATTTGGTTTGATTACACTCATGGTGGTCAAATAAGAATATAAAAGGAGAGAATCAAAACCTACTTTAACCCTAGAGATGTAATCCTAATGAATAAAGATAAGGTAATTAAGTAAGAAAAGAGAAGTTTAGACTAGGAAAGCTAAGTGTGATCTAACACTAACATTAGTATAGAAAGCAATCCGAATTAGAAACCTAGAGAGAGAAATTAGCTAAACTAGGTAAGAGAGAGCACTAAACTAGATAATTAGAAACTATACAAAACAAAGACCTAAACTATAAAGATACTAGCAAGAATAAACACAACTAAATGCAATAGGGCATTAACTATACTAGTCAAGTCAAACTAGCATGAACAAGACAATGAACTAATAAGAAAGGCAAGGCTACTAAGCAATATGGCGATTAGGGTGTTAACAAATTGATGGGAAGTGTGAGTTGTTTGGGGTATATGACTAGAACCTAGGTTGGAGGTTCATAAAATGCAAACCAAATCATTCTTTTATATTTTTTAAAAAGACAACAAGATATATGCCAGACTATTACCCTAAACTAGTAGTAGGACATGGATGGAATATGATATGTGAAGGGGAATTACACCCTAGCCCACCCCATCCAACCTTGTGAGGCTCATTTAGATTAGGGTTTTGGTGAACTTCTACTACGATCCAATCAATTAATGGTTTGTATGGTAGAAGCTCTTAGGGAAATTAGGGGCAAAGGGTAGTAATGGAGAATGAAATGAGTTCATTTCACCTCACATCATCCACCATCTAGCCTATAGGTAGCTCTAAGACAATTGCACTAAGTTCATCTAGACTAGCTACTTAGATCTCATACATAGGAGTATAGAATGGATATATGCATGGGATGATGGGGTGCTAGCTAGGGATCCACTACTTGGACCTAGGAGCAAATCCCAAAATAGCCTCACATATGTCATTTTTACATAGATGTAGTGGTTACAAGAACAAATCATAAGATAATCCAAGGGAAATGGGAAAAAATGAAAGGAAATCAATTTAATAATTAATTGTATAGTGTATGAGTTATTTTCCTCCAACATGGAATCAAAGTCACATTTTACCCCCAAGTAGCCCACCTAGAGTGGCTTAGGTACTTATGAAACAAATAAGCGAAGAAGAAGGAGAACAGAGAATAGAAATGGGAGCTCATGGAAGTCCTTCTCTTCTTCACCTCTAGCACCAAGATCTTGTCCTCCTCCCACCATGATGGTTGCATGCCATGGAATGCTTGATGGAAGTAGACAAAACCATAGAAAATAAGGGTTTTGTGGCAGGGTAAAGTTGAAATAGAGTGGGAGTAGGTTGGAGCTCAATGAATGCTCAAGTAGGTGAAAATAAGTGCTAGGTTGGCTCACCTATAGCTCCCAGCCACCATCCATGTATAAACAAGGGCTAGGGAAGCTTCGGGTTTTGTCAGAGCAATTTTTGAAAGACAATGCAAAAAATGAGCTATGGTTTGAGGAAGCACGTCCATTTTGGACATAATGGTCATGGTGGGTGAAGGGTATCACGGTCGTACTGATGGATAATGGGTGTGTCGGTGGAGGTTATTTGTAATGATCCTACTTCCCGGTAACCCCCAATTAAGGAATGCCAAGAAGTCAGAGGCGTTATCCCAAAAATAGATCAATGGTTTTGTAAATAATAAAAAATATTTAATAAATTCTACAAAAGTCTAAACTAAAAACTGGAACAAAAAATTCTTTTCACATACCTCTCAAATATAGGAAACTGGAAATTCTATCCTCAGTAGAATTCTAAATATCTAAATCCTCCTTTATAAATTAACTTTAATCTTCACAAGACCACTTTACTGTCTGTCCAATTTCAGGTATTTCCTAAAACACTGACAAATAAAGTGCCGGTCAGTGTAAATGAATATACAGTTATGTGGGGGCAAACGAAACATTGCACATAAGCTTTAAAAACCTAATCTTATCAATTAGTTGTTAACAATTCAAAATTACATTTTCAATGTGACTTCCCAACCACTTTTACTCATCCTCTGGAATACCCTCTCTTAGGGTTTAGTCCTTTGCAAGGGACTTAAGGTTACCTTCTCCATCTTGAGCTTGGTACCTGGGGTCACCTATATGGGTGCTCAATGGTCTTTCCTCTGGGGCTTGACCACTTTATCCCTTCCCTCCAGGGCTTGGTCTTGCATCATACATCCAGAGATGGTATGTAGGTTCGAGACACTCACATATATACTTAAGTTGTGATAATCATATTCACTTTAAAGATTACAGAAATGAAAGAAACCAAACAGTTTATTTCCATGCAATCGATAAAACATAGAGAAAACTCTGAGAAACTAAAGTGTGTACTCATCATTAACCACATACCTAATTTGGAGTATCATATACAAGGAAGACATCCAATCTAATTAAGATGTCCAATCAAGCAAGACAAGCAGCCAATCAAGCATTCCTGATCCTGAAAATATGTGTAACACCTAATCGTTACCATCACATCCCAAACAACTTCTTATTGACTTGTGACACCTTTCTAAGGTTGCCAAGTCTCATTAGGATTCATTAGGGCTTCTTAGATCAATTTCTCAAACTTTATCCTTTTTAGGTCAACAAACCCTAAAATAGCTTACCCTAATTACTCAAATTATCAACATTAAGGACCTTTTATATTCAATTTGGCTTTGTTAAAACATATATTTGTCTTGTTCATGGATTTCAACAATTAAAACCATTAGAACTCAAAATTATCAAAATTAGGGTTTCTAGGCTCATTAATGCATATTCATGTACATGGAACCCTAAATTAAGCCAATTATGCATAAAGATCATCTTTTTAGATCTAAATCTTCCTTTTATTAATCACATGTTAATATCATCTTAGATTATCCAAAGTACATCATTAAATCCACTCATCATAAAAACATAGGGTTTTTCATTAATAACACCATCAATGGTGACAACATTATATACTTTTCTAATTTCAAGAGGAATTAGGCTTCAATTTTATTTTTATTGGCTTCCTTGAATTTTTTTGATCAATATCCATATATTATAAGTCTTAATATGACCTTCAAATCATTTACTAGAATTTTTGCAACTTTCTTCATTTTCTGGCCAATCAGGTGCAGCCACGCGGGCAAAAGGCACCCGGCCCCAGCCTGCCTACGCGGCAAGGCTGATCCAATGGGCTCACGCTAGGCAGCTGGCCCACTCAACTCCCAATAAGCCGATCACACTAAAAAACAACAAAAGGTCAAAAAGACCCTTACCTTTATACAACACACACGGGGAAAAAGGGACTTTGTGCCTGAGGTTGTCTTCAACCTTGCAACGCCCTGCGAGAAACCTGCAATAGTCAATCTCATCGTTGACTCTATGATTCCAACCCTTGGCGCACTAGGAAATAGGTCATTTAGCTCTGTCTCTCTGAGACAAACTCTCTACCCTCGCAATTCCGTCGGGGTCGTCATAGTTAGCAGGTCGGTGAGGGTGGAGCACCATTGAAGTGGTGGGCAAACTCGACGATGAACGCTAGGTCTAGGGGTGAAATTGTGTGTGGGGAACAATTCGAGGGGTTGCACATCTCCTTGTGAGTGTGATGGAGATCTCAAATGGGGTCTCTAGCCCTCCTTTTATAGGTGGGATCAAACAGGGTCTCTAAAACTCCTTTTATAGGTGGGATGTTGTAAAAATGACCTACCTTTGTGGAAGTTCGGGCGAACCATCTAGGAGCAATGAAATCTTAAGATATTTAGGGTTAAACAACTCAGAATGATCTGCTGAAGTTGTTGGAGCTATTTCTAAAATGTGAGATGGATCAGAGAGACAGAGAGAGATGGATGTTGTAGAAGAAATCAGGCATTGTTACCCTGACTTGCCTATTCAGGAACAAGGAGCATGATGACTGTGATCCCTTGGATTTAAAATCCATGTCTCTGATTAAACCTATCATTTCCCAAAGTATTTTATTAGGATTGTTGTATCATGACATTAAATGTCAATTTCTAGCTTATCCTCTGACATTAAAAAAACTTGTAAAATACATAACTCTCTCACCTTAATTCCTTTTCTTCTCAAATTTTAAGGGAAAGTCCATGATGATTTAAACAACTTGGGTGATAAGTTTGGTACTCAAACTCAAAAGTATGAGAGACTTTTATTCATATGCAAGTTATTACTTATTAAGGCATATTGTATACATATTTCCTCTCTCCTATTCTTTTATATTGTTTATTTGGATTCCTTTTACCATTAGAAACCATGCAAACTCAAAATTGCATCCAAAATGATTCCATTATCCATATTTCCACATATTTCTCATATTTTCATCATTATCTCAAATTTCCTTCTTAATAATGCATTATTTGATTTCTTCTTTTTCTTTTAATCATATTGTACCATTAACATATTATGATCCACAAAATCACATGCACAAAGGAAATATTGCAAACGAAATCCATCCAATACACATAAATCATACAATTCCCATAATCATACATTATTGGGGAAATTGTACTTCCAATCCTATGAACCCAAAAATTGGGGTTGTAACATCCTTCCCCTCTTATAGGAATTTTGCCCTCAAAATTCCACCAAACATACAAACAATTTAGAATAAGACTTTCCATGTCCATCATTGGCTCCCATGTGGCTTCATCCTCTCCATGGTGCTTCCAAAGAACCTTTATCATCTTATATTCTTACATCTGAGTTCTCTCTCACCTTGGTATCTCATACCCTCGTAGGTGACTCAAGATATGTTGGCCTCCCTTGAAGCTCAATAGGTTCAATGATCAGCACATGGCTCGGGTACATCACATAGTGCTCTAGATTAGACTCATGGAACACATCATACATCATGTTATCCTGAGGGGTAAGACTAAACATAAGCAACCCCACCAATCCATCTCAAATGGACCTATGTATCGGGGACTTATCTTTCTCAGTTATAGCTTAGAGGGGTCGATCTTTCATAACACATGTTCTCTCATAGTGAATTACATGTCAGTCTACTTCATATCAGTTCACAACTCCTGTCACCCCTGGGCTTTAACAGCCATTGCATGATCAAAGTGACTTCATCTACACATTGTGGTCTCTCTGACCTTCACAAGTCCTCTCACTGACATCATCCTAATGAAGTAGTGACTGAACGACCTCCCATACAGAGCTTCTTACATCTCAATACTGGCTATGGTAGTTATCATCACAAGCAAACTCTACTAGGGGCAAGAACGGCTTCAATGAATCACCCCAAACAAGCACATATGCTCTCATCAGACCTTCTAAAGTCTAGATCATATGTTCTTGACTGCCCTTCAGTCAGGGGTGATATGATGTACTAAACTTCAATCTAGTATCGATTTCTTCTTACACCTACTTCCACAACATGAAAGTGAACTTAAGGCCATACTCAAGACCATTTGAACTCAAATCACTGAGCAGTCAAACCATCTCTCTCTCAAAGATATGGTTCATCTAGATCTTGTCATACTGGAATGTGTCGACTTGGTAAGGTGATCTACCATAACCGGTATGGCATCATGACCTCTCTTGGTCCAGGGGAGACCCACCACAATGTCCATGGTGCTCTGCTCCCATTCCCTCTTGGGGACTCCTCATTATCTAAAACAACTCACTCCGTTATTGGTGTTCGGCCTTCACCCTGGGCACATGCAACACTATATATGTTATAACCCCAAATTTTGGGTTCATTTGGTAAGAAATGAAATTTCTCATAGTAAAGATATTAGAACCAATGATGATATAATGTGTTTCAAATAAATAGATTTCGTTCACAATAGCCTTGATGCTTGTGTTGTGGGCTATATTGGCTATTGGGCCCAAATAACAATGAAATATAATTAGTAAATGGATGCTTGATTTTTTAAGAAAAGAAATATGGGGAAACCTCTAGAAGGCAAATCCAAAGAGGATTCCGTGTCTCTTGCGTTCTTTGGGTACCAAGGAGTCCGAGGTTGTAAAAAGAAAGTACTAAGAAGAGAAAAGATTAACTAAGTATTTCTTTATGAAGAAAGAAATTTGAAAATAATGATAAACTGTGGAAAATGAGTGGAAAGAAGTATAAATGTGTTTTCTTGGGGAAATTTCGTATCCATGAGGTTGCTAATATTAAAAGGAATGCCAATAAGTAATATAAAAGAGAAATAAAAAGAAATCCTCAAAAAGAACTATTTTTAATAAGAGATAAACAAGATAATAAGGAATTATGTGAAATAATGCATTTAGATGCATCTAGAAGGATAATGAGTGTCCCATAAAAAGAATTTCGAAATGATAGAGTTCCTTGGGATCCAAGGAGTCCCAATAAAAAGGAAAGAAAGAGAAAATACTAAAAAGGAAAAATAAGAGGATAATATAATGCATTATTAAGGTTATGTGGTGTTGCAATAAAGGGGGTATTTTTCTATTAAAAGAAAATAGAAACTCTATCTAATGGATTAAAGAGCAAGAATAAAGGGGATAAGAAAGAGGAATTTCGAATTTCCTATATACTCAAATATTAGAAAATATCAAAAGGTTTAAAGAGAGAGAAAAGGATTTCTTCTCCTTGAAGAAATAGGAGTCCTTATGGGAGTGGGACTTGTCCCCACTTAGAGGGCCACATTAGGGTGTGTATGAACTCCCCTATAAAAGGGATAGACTCCTGGTTCAAGCTTAAGGAGAAATCCACGTCTCTTTCTCCTCTTCTTCTTTCTTTGCGTTTGAAACCCTAACCGAAAGCTTTAACGCTACCCCTGGGGCAATGAAGGATCTTGGAGCCATCACGATGGAGGTAGGGTGTTGCACGTCGTCCAAGGGAACCACAACCACCATCCTCATGCTCCAGTCTTCGCGTAAGGGCTGCAGCACAACCTGCAATTCCAGTCACGGATCACGAGCTGCCCAGCCCGAGAAGACAGCCCTAGTCACACACGAAGGACTCTATAGGTGCGCGATGGTATGGCGGAGGTAGTGAGAGCTTCATCGGAGATCAGCAGGGTGCAGAGAAGGAAGGAGAGGCGGGACAATCGGCTGCTAGGGTGGCGGCCAGCCGCTGGCACGAGGTTGAAGGAGGCCAGGATTGTTTGGACAATTCTACCCCCAGCTTAGCAAGGGACACTGGGGTTAAGTGGAGGGTAACCAAGTAATTTGGTTATAATTCTCAATCGGGCACGTTGCATGGCTCTGCTGACGTGCCAGCATGCTATTGGCCAAGTAAGTGTTTTATTGCAAAAATCATAGTTAAATATTCGTAGCTCGGATGACAAAAATTTATATATGAATTTTGATCAGAAAAACACAAGGAATCCAATAAAAATAGTTTAATAGCCCAAATCTGATCATATTTCGAAATGTAGTGTAAATTATCATCTTTAATGAATTAAAGATTAAGAAACCCAATTTTGATATGATTAATGTGGTTTAATGGATCATTAGAGTTGATGTTAACCTGTTAAATGTAAAAAGGCACATTATGTTCAAAAAGGAAGAACTTTGCAAATGATTAGTCTAATTTAGAGTTTATGTGCTTATATATGCTTGAAATTGGAAAAGTACATAAAGTTATCATCTTTAATGAATTAATTAAGGAAAAACCATTAGATTTGATGATAGATGGACTTAATAACGTTATTCAAGATGATGTTAACCTGTTGTTAATAAAAGTGAAAATAGAATCTAAAAAGATGATCTTTTTATATAATTGGCTTAATTTAGGGTTTCATGCATGAATGTGCATTAATGTACTCGAAAACCCTAATTTAGGTGAATATGCCTTTTAATTGGTTTAATTGTGCAAATCCATGAATAGGATAGAGTTATGATGTTATAAATCCGATTTGAATATAAAAGTTCCTAATTATGGATAAAAAACCCAAAATGTAGTAATTAGGGTTTTCTCATGAATAAAAGGTAGAGTTATGGCAAATGAGTTCATATGTTAATTAGACCCTAATGAACTTGGAAATTGATGATTGATGCGGATAATGATCTCGTTATGGATTAAAAGGATAAAATAGTAACTTTGATGAAAAAGAAGCTTAATTGGTGATTAATGTGCATGTAATATGAAAATAGGATTATATTTTGTTAAGATAACCTTAATATTGAATAATAGATGAGATAATTAGGGTTTGTGAGTAATGGCATAAAATTAGGGTTTAATATGGTAAAGGATGAAGGAAAACCCTAAATGCAAAATGAAACCCTAAAATGGATACATAAACCTTAGGAAGCAATTTCAAGTTGAATAGAAAGAATCTTGATAAAGTGTGTAGTAAATGGAATACATGTGTTTTTCAGGATTCTTGATTATGTGGTTGAATCACTTCCTTGGATTGCTTTCTTGGTTGGAATTGATAGTAGCTTGAGAAATCTACTGAACAGGTATGTGGTTAATTATGAATAACCACTTTAGTTTTCCGATGGATTCCCGGATGTTTAATCGCATTGAATGCAACTAAACTGTTTGGATGTTCATATTGCAAACTATAATGTGGCTATGACTATCACAAAGAATATATGCCTACAAACTCAGATCCTGGTTCTCTCTGTGGCATTATAGCTAACCTAGTATATGGCTGCCTATGGGTAGGTCCATCAGATTAGAGAAAGGCCTAGTACATGGCTACCTATTGGGTAGGTCCATCAGGTCTATGGATGACCTAGTACATGGCTACCTATTGGGTAGGTCCATCAGGTCTATGGATGACTTAGTACATGGCTACCATTGAGGTAGGACCATCAAGTCACATTGAATTAGATATTGGGCTACCTTCGGGTAGTTCCATGTGACTCTATTACCTAAAAGAGAGGTGAAATCTATGTCCACTACAGGGACAACACAGAGTTCGAGAATATGTATGGATTGAGTTGTATGGCTTAAAATGTAATCTTGATTGTTAAATGATTAATTGAATGACTATATTGTTAACATAGTTGAACATTACATGTTTCCTCCACATACCAGCTTCGTTTGACCGTCGTTTTGTTTGTTGGAGATTTAGGTACAAATCTCAAAAGTACGAACAGTAAAGTGACACATTGTGAATTCAAGAATTAACGAACAAGGAGGAATTAGTTAGAATAGTTCAACTGTGGTTAGAAGTTTAGTTTACTCCAAACTTTTCAAAGGTATGCAAAATTTATTTTCTTACATGCTTTCAGGATAGTAGGTTAAAATTTGATAATTATTCTTGGTTAATTGCCGAACCTTTGATCCGGAATTCATGGGTGCGGCTTCGACCTCTCAATCTCCCTTAATTGGGGGTTATCAAGAGGTGGGGTCATAACATTTGGTATCAGAGCGTAGGTTCCTCATTTAACCATTAATAATTATTAAATTTACAAACTCCATAGAACCCAAGGGAGTTATTAGAGGACTATCCGAAAGACAAAGGTGTCTAGAAAAGGATCACGACCGGGGGCTGGCAATATTTTCCTCCGCACCGCTAGTCGGAATATGAGGACTCCCGGATCCGTGTGACTGCCTGGCCAAAGTCTTAGGGTATGAATCGAAATAAGATACCTTTAGGACTGTCTCATCTTGTTCATCCCTTCTCACCACAAAATTCCGATAAGGACCTAAAGGATTAGGGTTTTCTTTCTTCTCCTCACCCTCTTAAGGTATGGGCAAGATTAATAAGGTTTAAGGAATCCTCCACCAAATTAATGAAAAGCATGTAAATAAGATGTCATGGACATAAGCTTAATAGATTAAGCGCAAACTAAAGAGTAGATACATGCTTAGGTCGTATGACATAAGTTGTCATGTCCTCTGAAGAGACATGAGGCTAGACCTTCTTGTCAGGAGAATACCTTAGTCTTGGAGATAGAGATCTCCATTGCAAGTAGAGACCTAGCACATCCTTTGAGGATGATTTTAACCCTAACCCTAAGTGAAGGTTAGAGAGAGAGATGACATGGTAAGTTAGATGACCGAGTGTTTGGTTGGAATGCCTTTGGAATGCCATAAGAGGGTAGAAGACCTAGTACCTTAGGCAACTCAACCCAGGAGAGGGTCGTGCATGCTAGAGCAAAGGATAGCTCCTTCATGGATGAGGTTAGAGGAGAACCTATAGTTACCCTAAGGGCTTAGGCAAGTAGGGTATAACTTGATGAAATCCTGGTTAAGGAATCATGATGTAGCACAAAGGGTTATGGATGATCTTGAACAAACATAAGTTCGAACCTAGGCTTCACCCATGTAGGGCATGCTTTTGAGGTTGATCCTTCTTGAAGAGAGGACCTCTAATGGTGAGGTTGAATGTAGGGTTAGAGAGAGCAGGAAACCCAGCAAGGAGGTTGGAAGCCTAAAACCCTGAGATATGAGGAACAATGGATGATAATGGTTGCCTCATGATCGATCCCTGGATGTGGATGATACCTTGGTTGCCTTTAAGGGGACCAAACCCTAGAGAGAGAAGATGAAGCTTCTGGTACATATGTGCCTATGGTATAGGAGTAGTAGGTTATGAGGCCTTGTACCTTGTTGGTTGTCCTAAAGGAGGACCCAACTCTAAGTTTTGTTCGAGTTGAAGGATGACAAGAAGTGTGTTTCATGCCTCTTGCATGCTTGATTCGTGGTTAAGAGTTTAAGCATGCAGTTGGACACCTAAAGGTGAACCTAGGGTTCCTAGGCCTAAGAGGGGAAGTGGTTTACCTAATGCTCATGATGAGAGTTGAGTTCCTTTAGAAGAGAGCATGGTACTCCTCATGTATCGAGGAAAGGGGAAGCCCCTTAAGTTTAAGGTATGTTTGATGAATCCCTCACAATAAAGTTGATGACATGGGAAGGTATGACCTTAATCTAATGTTGAAGAATGAGAACCATGATGACCTAGCATGGTACAGTAGGTGATCTACTTGTGCCTTAATAGCTTGCTAGGGTTAAATAGGCTCATGTGGATGTAAACCCTAGACCTAAGAGCTTTCGTGACCTTGCTGTCAAGAGATAGTTTTCCTCCCATCCTGGGAGAGGGACCCCTTTGGTAGAGTGTATATCAGTTTTGTTGGTTTATAGTAACCTGAAGAGGTCTCACAGGATATTGAGAAGTTAAGTACATGGTATGAGAATGAACCTGTAGACTCATAGATATCCATCTCTAATTGCATATGAATGTGTTACCATGGAGGTAATCGGTATGGGGCTTGACCAAGGTAGGCAGGTTGCCATGATCCCTATGAAAGGATGAAAGCCAGTCCTTGAATGCAGAAAGAGAGATGATGAAGACTTGGGTAAGGTTCTAAGTAAACATGTACTATAATGGTGAATCCTAAGTCTATCCTAGGGTCAGGTAGGGATAAGATCGATGAAAGTAGGAGTTGCCTAATTCCCTAGTTGCACATGACCATAGGGTCGGGAGGTAACAACTATCATTGTCTGAGGACCATGGGTTAGGAGATTGATCACCTTCATGAACTCATGGGACCCACATGGCAGATGAGTAGGGCACTCTCTTGATGCATAAGGGAAGAGCGATGACCCCAAAAGAGTCGGTACCCTATAGACCTAGAGGAGATGACCAAGGATATAAACCTCAATAGGCTCAAGACTAGTTTTCTATGGAGGTAACTTTGATATCGAAATGTTTGTGATGAAGAGACATATGTGGCATGTTGCAACTTAGATGTAAAGGTGTATTGGCAAAGTGGGATGTACCATCTCTACTCTTGGAACAGGAAGAACTCTGTATTTGGACTGCAGCCAAATGCTTATTTCCTCTTGTTATGGGGGTGAGAGATAGGACATTACGCATACCATACACCAAGGATAAGGGATGACGTAGGTTGGAACGTTGCCACGAGGAATGGGGATAGAGAAGATAATCTACCCTGGTAAAGTGAATGATACATGGATGGTTTGTAAACACTAAGAGGAATGAGGTAGTCCCCTTATGAGGATGTTTTCATCGTGAGCTATGTAGAACTTACAAGTATACCAAGTTGAGTTTTATCACCATGATGATGGAATCAGAGAGTGTTCTTAATTGAAGATGGACATAAAGTTTGAGGGGAGATGATAAGTGAAATACATGGAAGTGTATGCCTTCAACATTAATTAATACCTAAGGATGTGAAGGGGTAATGGATGCTCTGGTTGAGATATATCTGACTTGAAGCTAGAAGAGGTTGTTTGGCTAACCTTAAGTTTGGAAAGGAGAGGTGTTTGGATAACACTCAGATGTAACAAGATTCGTTGAAAAGTTAAGGGTTGTTTGGTTAGCCAGTCTAGTCCTTGATGCAATGAAAGGATAGTGGTAAAACCTCAGATGCACTTCTTTGGAAAAGAAGGTGATGAAGCCCTGACTAGAGTGGTTTAGGGTTTCAGAGGAATCGATCTTGAAGAATCATGAAATATAGGAAATCATGATTAAAGATCAATATACACCGGGGTAAATGGCAGTAGCACTTTGGATGCTTAAGATAAAGTTGCATATGGTTTATGGCCATGCAAGCCAGGAGGTAAAGGACGAACCCCAATAACCCAGTGTATCGATATAGAGGACAAAAGAGTCCCTGAGAGGGAATGGGAGTTCATCACTATGGATGTTGTGATAGGTCTCTCCTAGACCAAGTAAGGTCAAGATGCAATAAGGGTTATGGTAGGTCGCCTTACCTAGATAACATGAGAAAGAAAGAGTTCTGTTAAGGGACAGATCTAGTTGAACTACCCATGAGAGAGATGGTTCAACTACACCATGAAGTGAGTTCAAAGGTTCTTGAGTTTGACCAAAAGGTTCACTTCCATAAGGTGAAAGTAGGTACATGAAGAACTCGATGATAGTACAGTTTATCACCCCTAACTAATGGTTAGTATGATCCAGACTAAAGGGCTCTGATGAGGGCATGTGTGCTCATTCAGGGTGATATTTAGAGACAGTTCTTTTCCTATGAAAGATGTGACAATGACCACCATAGCCAGTATCGGGTTTTATAAGAAGCTCTATAAGGGAGGTTGTGTCGGTCACCACTTCAGTAAGGTGATGTTGGTGAAAGGACCACATGATGATTAGAAAAGGACCACAGTGCATGAAGACGAAAGTCACTTTAATCATGCAATGGCTGAAAGGAGCCTAGATACGATGAGATTTGTGAGAAGATGCAAAGTAGACTAACATGCAATGCACTGTGGGAGAGTATAATTCGACCCCTCTGAGCTGCAGCCGAGAAGGCTAAGTCCCCGATACATGGGTCCATTAGAGATGGATGGGTGGAGATGGATAGGTTTTGACCCTACCCCTCAGGATAAAGTAATTTGGGATGTTTTCCATGTGTCCAATTTAGAGCACTATGTGAGGTACCCGACCATGTGCTGAGCAATGAACCTAGTGAGCCCCAAGGGAGGCTGAAATGGCCTGAGTCACCTGTGTAGTTTATAGATGCCAGGATGAAAGAACTCAGAGAAAAGAATATGTGATAATAAAGGTTCTTTGGATGCGCCATGAGTACGGTAAAGCCACATAAGGGCCAATGGTGGACATGGAAAAGTCTTATCCTGAATTGTTTGTTTGCTTGATAGAATTTTGAGGACAAAATTCCTATAAGAGGGGAAGGATGTTATAACCCCAAATTTTGGGTTCATTTGGTAAGAAATGAAATTTCTCATAGTAAAGATATTAGAACCAATGATGATATAATGTGTTTCAAATAAATAGATTTCGTTCACAATAGCCTTGATGCTTGTGTTGTGGGCTTTATTGGCTATTGTGCCCAAATAACAATGAAATATAATTAGTAAATGGATGCTTGATTTTTTAAGAAAAGAAATATGGGGAAACCTCTAGAAGGCAAATCCAAAGAGGATTCCATGTCTCTTGCGTTCTTTGGGTACCAAGGAGTCTGAGGTTGTAAAAAGAAAGTACTAAGAAGAGAAAAGATTAACTAAGTATTTCTTTATGAAGAAAGAAATTTGAAAATAATGATAAACTGTGGAAAATGAGTGGAAAGAAGTATAAATGTGTTTTCTTGGGGAAATTTCATATCCATGAGGTTTCTAATATTAAAAGGAATGCCAATAAGTAAAATAAAATAGAAATAAAAAGAAATCCTCAAAAAGAACTATTTTTAATAAGAGATAAACAAGATAATAAGGAATTATGTGAAATAATGCATTTAGATGCATCTAGAAGGATAATGAGTGTCCCATAAAAAGAATTTCGAAATGATAGAGTTCCTTGGGATCCAAGGAGTCCCAATAAAAAGGAAAGAAAGAGAAAATACTAAAAAGGAAAAATAAGAGGATAATATAATGCATTATTAAGGTTATGTGGTGTTGCAATAAAGGGGGTATTTTTCTATTAAAAGAAAATAGAAAATCTATCTAATGGATTAAAGAGCAAGAATAAAGGGGATAAGAAAGAGGAATTTCGAATTTCCTATATACTCAAATATTAGAAAATATCAAAAGGTTTAAAGAGAGAGAAAAGGATTTCTTCTCCTTGAAGAAATAGGAGTCCTTATGGGAGTGGGACTTGTCCCCACTTAGAGGGCCACGTTAGGGCGCGTATGAAGTCCCCTATAACAGGGATAGACTCCTGGTTCGAGCTTAAGGAGAAATCCACATCACTTTCTCCTCTTCTTCTTTCTTTGTGTTTGAAACCCTAACCGAAAGCTTTAACGCTACCCCTGGGGCAACGAAGGATCTTGGAGCCATCACGATGGAGGTAGGGTGTTGCACATCGTCCAAGGGAACCGCAGCCACCATCCTCATTCTCTAGTCTTCACGCAAGGGCTGCAACACAACCTGCAATTCTGGTCACGGATCACGAGCTTTCGAGAAGACAGCCCTAGTCACGCACGAAGGACTCCCTAGGTGCACGAGGGTATGGCGGATGTAGTGAGAGCTTCATCGGAGGTCAGCGGGGTGCAGAAAAGGAAGGAGAGGCGGCGCAGTCGGCTACTAGGGCGGCGGCCAGCCGCTTGCGTGAGGTTGAAGGAGGCCAGGATCATTTGGACAATTCTACCACCAGCTTAACAAGGGACGCTGGGGTTAAGTGGAGGGTAACCAAGTAATTTGGTTATGATTCTCAATCGGGCGCGTTGCATGGCTGTGCTGACGTGTGAGCATGTTATTGGCCAAGTAAGTGTTTTATTGCAAAAATCATAGTTAAATATTCGTAGCTCGGATGACAAAAGTTTATATATGAATTTTTATCATAAAAACACAAGGAATCCAATAAAAATAGTTTAATAGCCTAAATCTGATCATAGTTCGAAATGTAGTGTAAATCATCATCTTTAATGAATTAAGGATTAAGAAACCCAATTTTGATATGATTAATGTGGTTTAATGGATCATTAGAGTTGATGTTAACCTGTTAAATGTAAAATGGCACATTATGTTCAAAAAGGAAGAACTTTGCACATGATTAGTCTAATTTAGAGTTTATGTGCTTATATATGCTTGAAATTGGAAAAGTACATAAAGTTATCATCTTTAATGATTTAATTAAGGAAAAACTATTAGATTTGATGATAGATGGACTTAATATCGTTATTCAAGCTGATATTAACTTGTTGTTAATAAAAGTGAAAATAGAATCTAAAAAGATGATATTTTTATATAATTCGCTTAATTTAGGGTTTCATGCATGAATGTGCATTAATGACCTCAAAAACCCTAATTTAGGTGAATATGTCTTTTAATTGGTTTAATTGTGCAAATCCATGAATAGGATAGAGTTATGATGTTCTAAATCCGATTTGATTATAAAAGTTCCTAATTATGGATAAAAAACCCAAAATGTAGTAATTAGGGTTTTCTCATGAATAAAAGGTAGAGTTATGGCAAATGAGTTCATATGTTAATTAGACCCTAATGAACTTGGAAATTGATGATTGATGCAGATAATGATCTCGTTATGGATTCAAAGGATAAAATAGTAACTTTTATGAATAAGAAGCTTAATTGATGATTAATGTGCCTGTAATATGAAAATAGGATTATATTTTGTTAAGATAACCTTAATATTGAAGAATAGATCAGATAATTAGGGTTTGTGAGTAATGGCATAAAATTAGGGTTTAATATGGTAAAGGATGAAGGAAAACCCTAAATGCAAAACGAAACCCTAAAATGGATACAGAAACCTTAGGAAGCGATTTCAAGTTGAATAGAAAGAATCTTTATAAAGTGTGTAGTAAATGGAATACATGTGTTTTTCAGGATTCTTGATTATGTGGTTGAATCACTTCCTTGGATTGTTTTCTTGGTTGGAATTGATATTAGCTTGAGAAATCTACTGAACAGGTATGTGGTTAATTATGAATAACCGCTTTAGTTTTCTGATGGATTCCCGGATGTTTAATCACATTGAATGCAAGTAAACTGTTTGGATGTTCATATTGCAAACTATAATTTGGCTATGACTATCACAAAGAATATATGCCTACAAACTCAGATCTTGGTTCTCTCTATGGCATTATAGCTAACCTAGTACATGGCTGCCTATGGGTAGGTCCATCAGGTTAGAGAAAGGTCTAGTACATGGCTACCTATTGGGTAGGTCCATCAGGTCTATGGATGACCTAGTACATGGCTACCTATTGGATAGGTCCATCAGGTCTATGGATGACTTAGTACATGGCTACCATTGAGGTAGGACCATCAAGTCACATTGAATTAGATATTGGGCTACCTTCGGGTAGTGCCATGTGACTCTATTACCTAAAAGAGAGGTGAAATCTATGTCCACTGTAGGGACAACCCAGAGTTTGAGAATATGTATGGATTGAGTTGTATGGCTTAAAATGTAATCTTGATTGTTAAATGATTAATTGAATGACTATATTGTTAACATAGTTGAACATTATCTATTTCCTCCACATACCAGCTTCGGCTGACCGTCGTTTTGTTTGTCGGCGATTTAGGTACAAATCTCAAAAGTACGAATAGTAAAGAGACACATTGTGAATTCAAGAATTAAAGAACAAGGAGGAATTAGTTAGAATAGTTCAGCTGTGGTTAGAAGTTTAGTTTACTCCAAACTTTTCAAAGGTATGCAAAATTTATTTTCTTACAGCCTTTCAGTATAGTAGGTTAAAATTTGATAATTATTCTTGGTTAATTGTCGAACCTTTGATTCGGAAGTCATGGGTGCGGCTTTGACCTCTCGGTCTCCCTTAATTGGGGGTTATCAGGAGGTCGGGTCATAACAATATACTTCTTCATCCCTGGTCCTCAAGGCATTACATACAACCCTTAACCATCTTGGTAGTACCATGGTGTACGGTTTACTTCAAATCATGAGATTCTTATATGTCATGATTCCTCAAGGTTGACTCATCAGAAACCCTAAGACACTCTAGTAGAGGGTTTCACCATCTTCTTTTTCTTAAGAGGGGTATCTGAGGTTCTTATAACCATCCTTCTATATCATCAAGCTTTGTGTTGGTTACTGAGCAACCACCAACTTGACCAACGAGTCTGGTTGTATATGAATGTTAGCCACATAGGTCTAGTTTTCTAATGAAGTAGGGTTCACATAGAAACCTCTTCCAACCTCTCTACTGGCTATACAAGAAATTGTACACCTAAGCTATATTCAGATGAGAACATCTTATTACCATATAAGATTCCATATGTCCTAGGCGATAGTGAAAACATAAACCTCATATACTCCACTCATCATCCTCATCTCGGGTTTAGGTTTAACTAAGTCAAGAAAATTTCAAGCTCATCATCTCAGTTATCCAACCCAAACGTATAACTCATACATTCCAAACTACTCTGGATATGTATGTTCTCGTATTCCCTTATTCTCCTTATGCTCTCAAATCACCTATCAAATATATTCTACAAAGGGTCTGGTACTTCCTTCAATCCTCAAACATCATAGAAGGGTTTCAAATCATATCACTTTTATCCTTAGTATATGGCATACACTTTGCCCCATCTCTCACACCCATAATGAGATGAAATAAACATTCGGCTGCAATCCAAATATAGAGTTCATCCCATTCTAAGAGTAGAGATGGTGCATCACACATCGCCATCACTCTTTTCAATCTAAGTTGAAACATACTTCACATAACTCCTCACCATGAACATCTCCATTATGGGCCTATTCCCTTGGGAAGACTTTTCCCATCACCTCTGGATCTTAACATCTCTTTTATGCATAATCCTTAGTCATTACCTCAAGGTCCCTAGGGTGTCAGTACTTTTGGGGTGATCTGAACCTTATGCATCTAGGGATTGCCTCTCACATTTACCCCTTAGCCCCATGAACTCATGAAGGTGGCCAACCTCATAACCCATGGGCCTCAGGCAAAGGTAGATGTTACCTCTTGATCCTATGGCCTTGTGTATTCAGGGAACAGACAACTCCTACTCCCATCACTCTTATCCCTACTTGACCTTAGTGTTGACTTAAGATTCTACCATAGCATATCTCAAACCTAAATTCTCACTCACATATCCATCATCTATCTAGGCATGCATGGTTAAATTTACATCCTTTCATAGGGATCATGGTGACCTACCTAACTTGGTCTGGCCCCATACAGGTGACCTCCATGGCAACATATCCTCATGCCCTTAGATATGGTCACACATGGGTCTATAGATTTGTGCTCATATTATGTGATCTCCACTTATCTCATCAAGCTCCTATGAGAGACCCCTTTAGGTTACCTCAAACCTAACCACAAGTTGGTACTCACCCTATAGAAAGGTCCCTTCCTAGGATGGGAGAAGACTAACTCTTAATAGTAACAAAAGTCACAAACGTCCTTACTTCCAAGGTTTACATCATCACATGCATGCTTAGCCCTAACATGCTACTTATACACATAGCCAGCAAGAAGACAACCTACTAATCCACTTTGTGTTCCTTGGTATGTCGTACTTGTTCCTTATTCCTTGAAGTTGGCCAATCTCATACATATGTCACCAACATGTGTGAGGGGTTCATCAAACATATACCTTAGTCAAAGGGGGGTTTACTTTTTCTAAAAAAACGAGGGGGTGTCATACTCAAATCCGTAGGAGCTCAACATCTTTGTGAGCATCAGGTGCACCAGGTACTACTACTTCCCCTTTTTGGTCTAGGAACCCCAAGTTCACTTCCTAGACATCAACAGTCTTATGCTCAACTGTTCAACCACGAACCAAACATGTACAAGATATGGCATATACTTCCTACCATTCTTACACGTGAACAACATGCTAGAGTCCCACACAAGGACAACCAATTGGCTGTGAGACCTCACAACTTGTTACCTTACCTCTTCAGGGTCTAAGGAACTCTCCTTTCTACACCTAAAAGGTAGGCACCTATAACATATGTATGCTGATTTAATAAGCATCTTTCTCATTCTAGGGTTTGGTTCATCAAAAGACAACTACGGTACAATAAGCCTCCAAGGTTCATGCATGAGTCAACCACATATATCTACTTAGGGTCGTCTATTCCAGGTCATATTATACCCAACTTCATGATTCCTCATGTATTGGAGTCAAGGTCTCCAACATTCTTCATCGGGTCTCGCTCTCTCTCTCTAGAGCTAACCCTACAACTGGTCCTACCACTGGAGGTTTTCTCCTAAAAGATGGGTCAAGCTCTTAAGGTTTTATGTCCATTCCGACTTGGGTGGAACATATTATCAAGACCTATATCTGGCCAAGATCAACTAGATCTCTGCATGCTCATCTCATAACCATCAATCATAAACTATCTAGATTAGGTCTAATACCCACTTCTAGCCTTATTGCCACTCTGTTCTATGCAGGTACATGCCTCTTTCTGTTCATATATGCTCGTTAGGGTTCCTATACAGTCATCATCCACCCTCTCAATGAAGGAACTATCACTCACCCTATCAGGCACGACCCACCCAAGGTCGGGTTGCCACAAGGCACTAGAGGTCAAGAAAACACTCATAGCCTATGTGTCTCCTGCATACTCAAAGCCATTATGTAGTGCATGCATGACAAACCCACATACATGCATGCATGGTCAACTTAGATATCCAATTCATCATATCTTATCTTTCTCTATCCACCGCTTAAGGTTTTGGGTTGAGCATCATCCTCAGAGGATGTGTCAAGTTTCCTCCTTGAGGTCTTGTTCCTCTAAAGCTATCCCTCTCCTCCTCATCCTATGAGAAGTTCTAACCTCAGGGATATCATGAGGGCATGGCTACACATGCCATGCATCCTAAGTATGTAACTAAACTCATTCTGAGTTTCTAATTATCAAAACTTATGTCCATGAAATCTTTCTTACATGCTTTTTATTATTTGGTGGAGGATTCCTTAATCCTTATCATTTTTAATCCCAAAACTCAGAAGGGTGGTAGAGAGAGAGAGAAAAAAAACCTAATCTCATGAAGTTATTCAATAAATGGGGTAGAGAAGGGACAAAGACAGATGAGAGAAGACCTAGAGGTATCTTATTTCAAGTCAATCCTCTAATTTTGGCCAGACGGTCACACAAAATCTGGGAGTCCTTGTAGACCAACTAGTGGGGTAGAGGAAAACCTTTCCATCCCTCAGATCATGATCCCTTTCTAGACACCTACATCATTGGAAAATCCTCTAATAACTCCCTTGGGTTCTAAAGAGTTTGTAAAATTTAATAATTATTAGAGATTAAATGGAAAACCATCACTCTGATATGAATTGTAATGACCCCCCTTCCCGGTAAACCCCAATTAAGGAAGACCAAGAAGTCAGAGGCATTATCCCAAAAATAGGATCAATGGTTTTGCAAATAATAAAAAATAATTAATAAATTCTACAAAAGACTAAACTGAAAATTGGAATAAAATTTTGTTTTCACATACCTCTCAAATATAGGAAACTGGAACTTCTACCCTCAATATAATTCTAACTATCTAAATCCTCTTTAATGTATTAACTTTAATCTTCACAAGTTCTACTTTAATGTTTTTTCAATTTTAGGTATATCCTAAAATGCCGACAAACAAAATGTCAGTCAGCATAAATGAATATACTGGTATGTGGGGGCAAACAAAACATGAAACATAAGCATTCAATCTAATCTTATCAAGTAGTTATTAACAATGCAAAATTACATTTTCAATGTGACTTCCCAACCACTTTTACTAATTCTTTGGGATACCCTCTCTTTGGGTTTAGTCCTTGCAAGGGACATAAGGCTACATTCACCATCCTGAGCTTGGTACCTGGGGTCACCTATATGGGTGCCCAATGGTCTTCCCTCTGGGGCTTGACCACTTCATACCATCCCTCCGGGGCTTGGCCTTGCATCATACATCCAGAGATGGTATGTAGGTTCGATACAATCACATATATACTTAAGTTGTGATAATCATATTCACTTTAAAGATTGCAGAAATAAAAGCATCCAAATAGTTTTTTTCCATGCAATTGATAAAACATTAGGAAAATTCCAGGAAACGAAAGTGTGTACTCATAATTAACCACATACCTGATTTGGAGTCTCAAATATAAGCATGATATCCAATCCAATCAAGATGTCCAATCAATAAAGACAAGCAACCAATCAAACAATCTTGATCCTAAAAATATGTGTAACACCTAATTGTTACCATCACATCCCAAACAACTCCTTATTGACTTGGGACACCTTTCTAAGGTTTCTAAGTCTCATTAGGATTCATTAGGGCTTCTTAGATCAATTTCTCAAACTTTATCCTTTTTAGGTCAACAAACCCTAAAATAGTTTTTCTACTCATAAATGCCCTAATTACTCACATTATCCACATTAAGGACCATTTATACTCAAATTGGCTTTGTAACAACATATCTCTCTCTTGTTCATGGATTTGCACAATTAAAACCATTAAAAGTCATAATTATCAAAATTAGGGGTTCTAGGTCCAGTAATGCATGTTCATGTACATGGAACCCTAAATTATGCCAATTATGCATAAATATCATCTTTTTAGATCTAAATCTTCCTTTTATGAATAATAGGTTAATATCGTCTTAGATTATCCAAAGGACATCATTAAATCCACTAATCATCAAAACTTAGGGTTTTTCATTAATAACACCATTAAAGGTGACAACTTTATATACTTTTCGAATTTCAAGAGGAACTAGGCTACAATTGTATTTTTATTGGCTTCCTTGAATTTTTTTGATCAATATCCATATATTATATGTCTTAATATGATCTTCCTATTATTTACTAGAATCTATGCAACTTACTTCATTTTCTGGCCAATCAGGTGCCGCCAAGTGGGCACGAGGCACCCGACACTAGCCTACCTATGTAGCAAGGCTGAGCCAATGGGATCGTGCCAGGTAGGTGACCCACTCAGCTTTGCAATAAGCCGATCACACTAATAAAAATAATGAAAGGTCAAAAAGACCCTTACCTTTATACAACACACACGGGGGAAAAAGGGACTTTGTGCTTGAGGTTGTCTTCAACCTTGTAAAGCCCTATGAGCAACCTATGAAAGTCAATCTCACCATTGACTCCATGATTCCAACCCTCGGTGCATTGGGAAATAGGTCATTTACCTCCGTCACTCCGAGACGAACTCTTCGACCCTCTCAATTCCGTCGGGGTCAGTTGGAGTTAGCAAGTCAGTGACGGCAGAGCACCATTGAATCGGTAGGGAAACTCTATGATGCACACTAGGCCTAAGGGTGGAATTGTGTGTGGGGAACAATGTGAGGGGTTGCACGTCTACTTGCGAGTGTGATGGAGATCTCAAAGGGGGTCTCTAACCCTACTTTTATAGTTGGGATCTCGCGGAAATGACCTACCTCTGTGGAAGTTTGAGTGAACCTTCTAGGAGAAATGAAATCCTAATAAATTTAGGGTTAAACAACTCAGACTGGTCTCCCAAAGTTGTTGGAGCTATTTCCAAAATGTGAGATGGATCAGAGAGAGGGGGATGGCGTAGAAGAAATCGGGCACTATTACCCCAACTTTCCTATTTAGACACAAGGAGAATGATGACCATGGTGCCTTGGATTTGAAATCTATGGATCTAACTAAACCCATCATCTCCCAAAGTATTTCGACTAGGATTGTTAAATCGTAACATTAAATGTTGATTTCTGGCTTATCCTCTCACATTAGGAAAACTTGTAAAATACGTAGCTCTCTCACCTTAATTCCTTTTCTTCTCAAATTTTAATGGAAAGTCCATGATGACATAAACTAATTATGTGCTAAGTTTGGGACTCAAAGTCTAAAGTATGAGAGACTTTTATTCATATGAAAGTTATTACTTATTAAGGCATATTTTATGCATATTTTCTCTCTCCTATTCTTTTATATTATTTATTTGGATTCCTTTTACCATTAGAAACCAATTTGGCTTTAAATATCATCCAAGATGATTCCATTATCCATATTTCCTCATATTTCTCATATTTTTGTCATTATCTCAAATTTCCTTCTTAATAATGCATTATTTGATTTCTTCTTTTTATTTTAATCATATTGGACCATTAACATATTATGATCCACAAAATCACATGCAAAAAGGAAATATTGTAAAGTAAATCTATCCAATACACATAAATCATACAATTCCCATAATCATACATTATTGGGGAAATTGTTTTTCCAACCATACGAGCCCAAAAATTAGGGTTGTAACATGATTTATAGTTCAAACTTGGGATTTGAACGGTCAATAGCACAACTATGCTAGGTAGCATGGTATTTTTGGTATCCAACTAGCATGAATTGTTTTTAGCATGGTCGTGGTGAGGGACTTGGGATATTAAC
Organism: Alisma plantago-aquatica; assembly: GCA_963693085.1. NCBI lineage: Eukaryota > Viridiplantae > Streptophyta > Magnoliopsida > Alismatales > Alismataceae > Alisma > Alisma plantago-aquatica. The sequence continues at coordinate 872,376,171 of OY856413.1, read as the reverse complement.
ATTCATGTTGGAATGTACGTCTTGAGCTTTGGCCATTAATACCATGTTGAGATCATCTGGACATTGACATGTTTGTCAACACGTCCTTACTACTAGATTTGTCCTAGGCACTTTAAGTTTGTGATATAACAATCATTTTGTCATTTGATAGGACAACCATTCCTTGGCACCACGATTGTGTTGGGGGCTTTTGCTTGCACTTTGATCTTCAACTTCAAGGTATTTGGATTGCTTTGGTCTAATTAGACCCTTGACCACTAGGAGTAGGTTGGGGAATCTCTTGGACACTTTGTGGGATCCTCTAGAGGTAGAGAAATCCCTAGGTAATCCTACTTCTCTCTCATTCACCCTAGGTGTGGTCCATGTACCTAAACAACATGCAAAGAACATCCGTATGTGCATTACATAGTAAACCATTTATTGGGGGAAGAGCATGCATTGTGACAAGTTTAGATGTGATTAAAAAAAAGACACTAGATGATGTCCTAAAATAGAGATGCATAACATTCTCTATCATGTTTTATTCTATGTCCTAACCATAATAGATCATAGGAAAGCAAGTGTCAACCCACATTGACTTTATATTTGCACTATTACTGCATTTATATCACTCACATATGATTTGTGGGTTGTTGTTGATAGATTGTTCGCCCTAAATATTATGTACGTCCTTTTATGACATACTTTGGAATTGTAATATGGAAGTTGTGTCTTTTGAATATCTTAAACTATTTTCTTTGATATCCATTTGTATGTTTCCACTTCCCTCTTTGTTGGATGCTCTAGTAAGTTTGTTATTGTCCTTTATCATAATATTTATTTCTTTCTATTTATGCACATATTTTCTTTTATTCTAACAACTACCACCTATTTTAATTTTTATGGTATTCTTCCAACCACTTAGGTAATGAATACTTTGATAGAAAGACCATGTGGACCATGAACTCTCCAGTGTGGTTGTTATGTGGGAGATAAACTTGAAGTAGATAAGATACCCTTTGCTTGATTGTTATAGTTTTTCCTTCATGTATCCCCTTGTGGATGACCTAACATGTATCTTGTGAAGTTGTAAATACTCATCATATTTGATTTCAGTGCCAGGCTTTTATATTTTGATCATACATAATCAAATATATTTGATTACTACACCTCTGTGAAAATTTTATTGTGTCGTTTGAAAATACATAATGCTTTTCTTTTACTCAATCAAGTAGTGAGTGTCTCCCCTATCCAATCCAACTCTGTATACTAATATCTTAACACAACAAGAAAAAACATTTGGTTTCACATATTGTAATTCAATTGGTGTTTCATTATTTAGGATGCAATGTAGAAGTGAATTTGATTTGATCTATCCCCTAGTATTGTTGACAACATGCAACCAATAGGGTTGCCATATACATTCATATTTAAGGAATCCACTCATTTACAAAGGAACTAAAGTTGTGTCACACTTAGTGCACCCTTTTGCAACATGCATTGAATCTAGCATTGTTCACTCCACTAATATATGCCATTGTTGATGTTTTTAAGTTTTTTCCTACATTTCTTCCCATTAATAGTGTTTTTATAAAGTTCAAGAACTTGCTCGCGTGAGTAAACTCATGTTGGGTTGTGTTTGGTCATTCCATTGCATAAATTATAGTATGAATTTTATATTATTCAATGATATATTTTAGTTATGAATTTTGGTGACACTTTATGTTTTGTAGTTGTAGTAGTCACTATTTAGGTGAACACCTAGTTTTTGTTATATATCATGTAAAAGGCTCAAGTTTGTTAAGATAAAATAGGCAACATATATCACACATCGATTTTTTCATAGAAGTTTTAGATTTAGAATCAAATCTACACCTTTTTAAAATTATATTTGTTTTATTTCTTAGTTATTTTCTATTAGGTTATATTTGACGATATACATTGGGATTTTTCAATGTTGGTTGTTGAAGTTTTCATATAGATGAATAAATTTTGTAGGTGTATTTACATATATATGTGTGTAAAACATTGATCCAAATAAAAATGTTAGTGTGAGAGCATGTGAGGCATTTGAAATATTACAATCTGAATCATATGGACACCAAGAGCATGGAATAATTAGCGTTCACTAGGGAAACCATTACGTTAAATAATTTTTAACCTTCTATCCAAGTGATATACGACTTCTGCATCCATTGTTCATCATGAAACATGATATTTAAAGTTCAATTATATATTATTTTTATAGATGATATAAATTCCATTATTGATATGTTTTGTTGACAAGTAAATTTAATGTTGTAATACTACTCTATGTGCCTCAATAATGGGAAGTTGGATTCTAAAAAGAGTTATTTTAAATTGTTTTCAGTCTATCACCACAAACTATTTATACCCACATTTTTTTTCATACATAGGAACATATGTGTGTAAGTGTGTGGTAATGCATAAGCATGTGTATACAACTATATAAATATAAAGTATATCATCATAACATAGTTTATCTGGCATATAGGCTTTTGATAAAAAAATCCTAAAAACATTCGTCTGTATCAAACAATAAAAGGTGAGATGAGATCATTTTTTATTTTTGAAAACATACATGATCATTGCATGGGTTAGTTCATGGGACTTGAGAAGAAAACTCCAAAAATTTTGGGAAACAAACCATTGTCTAGCTGGTATGAATCTCCACAACTAATTATGGCTTGATTTAGAGAGGAACATATGCACCTAATTTATCATACCAATTATTGTTATCCATTTTTCTTGGAAAATAAAAAGTGAAATTTCCATTTTGTCTATGATCTATATATATACTATATATATGAATTGTATAGTCTAAAATATAGAATTTCCATGATTAAATCTATATTTGAGGTGTTGCTAAGTCATTGGGTTATGCTTTTTATGGTAATTTGTCAAGAAAAATGTGTGTGTTTCCCAATGAAGTATTGGACTATCTCCATGATCTCTGACAAGGACATGATCTAAATCATATTTCCTACTACCTATGTTGTTCACTATTTTCCTTATGACACTAATTTTCATGCTAAAATGAATTTTTTGAGGTATAAACACTAACTATGGAGCTTATTGGTTTTTAATAAAGAAAGAGGGAGTAAAATAAATATCATTACTTGGTTATAATGGTTATTTTATCATTTGGAGTCATTATTTATTTATTTATAATGTTTAGTGTAACCTACAACGAATGATTGGATGTAAACCAAAGATTATTTTACATTTTCTTCCATTCCTTGATGTATGTTTCTTGTTGCATGTTAAAATAATTTCATATTAGATGTACTAAAATTATTATCTTGTAAAAATATTTGTTTTGATGGAAGTATAATATTTAGTTCATAATTATGATGTTCTCCTTTGAGTTTCCTATTACAATGATATTCTTGATATTGGTAAATGATGTGCCAAGACTTACCTTAGCCACCACACTATATATAAAATGACCAACAAGCACATGGGATCAGGATGTAGTATAAGAATGTGTCAAGTAGAGATCAAATCCACATGGAGTGGGAAATTACTAGAGCTATGGTATTTCTTGAGGTTTCTAGGGAACAATGTTAGGTTTCTAGTGTTTATAAGGAATGTATTTGAGTTATGCTAAGTAACATGAAGAGAAGAAATAAATATCAAAATAAATTTACTCAAGCAATTAAGTATAACAAATTGTCTATGAGAGAAAGTAATAGTATTGTAATCAAGAAACCTAATACACTAAAATAGACTAGAAATCATAAGAAAAAGAAATTAGCTACACTATAATAGCAATCACACTACCACGAGAAGGAAAGGCTACACTAAAAAACAAATAAGAACAGCGTAACACAAGATGATAAGAACAAAAACTCATTGTGTGCAAAATACCATGTCGCATGAATCAAAAAAATTATTTGATGTGCAAGGAAAACTAGATATCACTCGATCAAGTTATGTTTTTAATGATTGACTAGGGATAGTGGTTCATTTGAGGGTATGCAACTATCAACCATACCTAGGGGCATATTCATACAAAAACATCTAATAAGAAATTCTACCTAGCCTAACAACTATGGGTAATGAGGATTGATAACCCAGTCCTACTACTTGTCCATTGATGCCATACAGTGTTTGCAAGGGAACTAGTCCCTACCACATCCTATCCAACCTTACGAGGATCAATTAACTAGTGGATGGGTAAACTCCGCTCAAGATCACTCTAGTCTAGGTGTCTAGGAATGATCCTTCTAATGCACTTAGATGTCAATGGTTGTATGGAGTGTAGGAGATGGGTGTATCACATTCTATTGCCTGCATCCAAACATTCAACATGCTCATTTCTAAGGCAATGATCTTATGGAGAAGCATACCTATCTACCTAGATCTCACACTTACGACTAGCGGAATAGATGGATAGGTGCAAGAGAGAGTTTTAGTTAGGGATTCACTTTTTGGACTTAAGAATTTTACCTCAGCCTACAATTCCTTATTTTCTTCTTTCCTTAGGTATTTTGATACATCAATCACTATATAATGATATAGGAAGTGATAACAAGTAAGAACATAGAAAATTTTCAACAAAATCAAAGTGTTTTTCATTAATATTTTCCCATAATGATATGATTGTTATGTATTTTACAAAAAATTAACTACCAAAAAGGGGCATAATCACTCATAGTACAAGAAATAACAAAAGAAAGGTTAGTAGTAGATAAAAAGTCCACTCAAAATTGATAAATTATTCTTCTTCTTCACCTTAAACAACTATTGGATATCCTCCTTCACTCCTCTAAGGGCGGGAAACATGAAAATATAAATGCAAGTTGTAAAAATCATACAGAACTAGGGTTTTGGGTGTTGGAAGGTGGTCTGGTAAGGGATAGTAGATATGGTGGTGTACAAGGGGAGAAAATGAGGTCAGTAAGAATGAAATATGAACCCCTAACTGCCTTTCTATAGTGGTTTACATTTTATGTAAGGCCCCTAACCTAGCTTAGTGCTTGGGTATGCTTGCTTTGCTTAATAAAGATGCTTAGAACCTTGCTATAAAATTTTGAGAGGTGTTGTTATCATGTGGGATGCCTATGTTTAAATTTTGTTCATGTTTAGATGTTGTTTGAGCTATGTTTGCTTGTTTTGGACCAAATTGCAATTTACCCAAGTTGAGGGGACATCTTTAAATTTATCACATGTGAAGTTTTCCCTTAGTTCCTTGGCATATCAAGAGAGAGAAATATACATAGGTTCTCCTTGGTTGGACCTTGTTGGATGAGTGGCATCATGTGTTGATGCTAGGGTTTCTAGGGTTTGCTTGGTGTTGACCTTTTTGTGCATGTTTGAGTTTCGCGACCCTTTGTCTCAACCTAGAAGTTTTTTTGGGAATGTCTTGACTGAGACACCGTACCTTGGTGTTCTTGTCTCGGATGCAATGGTATAGGGTGTGTTTTTGGTCGAGACAGTGGTCTCCTTGAGGTGTGTCTCGACTTAGTATTGGTGATCCCTTTTGTCTCGACCGAGATAAGTTTCTTTCTATTTGTGTTGAACTCCCCCTGTTTGTCTTGACCGTGACCAATATGTCGGTGGCCTTAAGAGTTTGAGACCCAACATATGTTATATCACCATCTCATGCATGCATGTTTTAAGTGGTTTCATGTTTGTTTCATGGGTGGACAAGTGTCCCTTTTGTGCCTTTTGGTGTTAACACTTTATCTCCACCCTACTTCCCTCGTCCTTTGGGTATATAACCCCTTTCTCCTCCACGAAAGTGATATTTTTTGTCCATCCTTTCTCTCCATTACCTTGTTCTTGTCCTTGGAGCTTAGTGGAGAACATAAGGTGTTGTTCTTGGTGCTTTGGAAGTGGATCAACCTTGCATGTGGTTCCTTGAAGCTTGATCTTCATCCTTGTGGTGGTTTCTTCCCTTGGTAAGTAGTTATATCATCATGATCAATTTTTCCTTTGGAAACCCCTATCTTCTTCTTCCTCTTTCCTTGGTCGTTAACTATGGTTCTACCCTAGTGGTTACTTTGAGAGAAACTCCTCCTCACAAAGTCCATAAATTGCAGTTTTACCATGGTGGTAACTAGTGGGAGGGTGTTTTCTTCTCTTTTCTCCTTTCATCTTTGGTTCATCATAGGGTCCTTCTTGACCTTTTCTTGAGCTATCTTTTGAATGAGGTGTTCTTCTTTTTTGGAGGTGATCTTGTAGACGAAATGGTGATCTTGTTGGAGATTCTTTCCATCTCTTTGGATCTTGAGCTTGGAGCTTGATTCTCTTCAAATCAGACGAGTTATGTAACCCTCTACCTTCTTCTATTAGTAGCATCTCACTTTTATGCTTGCATGTTCTTGTTTCCATATATAAAGATGATATTAAGATGGTATATGATGATCTAATAATCTAGGGTTTAAGACTTTGTATTTTTCTCATGAAGATAACTCTCTTTCTAAAACCAAAATTTATTTGTGCACATTTTCTAAGTGATCTTGAGAGGATGATCTTGCATGCTTCTTGAACTTTGGGTTTGTCACCATGATCTATGTTTTGACATCATGTTTTACTTAGATTTGAATGATTTCTCATATGTATTTTGGTTTGATTTTCTCTCTCCTAAGTGGTTTTGCTTAATGATCCCTGTGGAGCATGTTCTAGGGTTTGATGATCTTGAATCCACAAGTTTTTTATCTTAGAGATGTTTGGTTTTTTCTTCTATTTGACCATGTTACGGTCGACACATATGTGGTACTTGTTGCTTGGGGTTGAGACACCCATGTGTGGCATGGGGTCGAGACACTTGTGTGGTTTTGGGTTGAAGTGTTTGTGTGATGCTTTTGTTTGAGACACTTTAATGTGTTGCGATCACGACTGATTTTGGTCTTGATGTGTTCGAGACATGTTGTTTTGGTCATGGCCATGCACCTATTTTTGCCTTGTTTTGGGTTGAAACCCTAGGTTGGTCGAGGCATGTTTGTAGATGGTTTAGACTATGATCCTTTGTGGTCAAGACCAGGATTTGTCTCGATCATGAGACCTACCATGGAGGTGGTCGTGATACTTTGTGCCGGGGTCACGACACCTTCCATGGAGGTGGTCGAGATACCTGCTATGTTACATGGTCATGAAAAATACATAACATCATGAGATAGTACACACATACACATATAATGATTGTGATCCTTAGTGTTGTGATGTGATAATCAAATCATAACTCAGATAATGATTTTCAATCCTCAGATCAATTCCAAGAATGCGGGAGGTGATTCAATTAGGGTTTCTTTCTATAATCATCACGTAAAACCTATTCGGCTAAGTGTGTGAACCCTAACCCAAATCTACAGTGTGTTACTCTTGATGACCGTACATGAATGAGTAACATGAACCCAAATCTAACCATGCATGTGAAATGAATATCATGGCTATGGGAATGCTATGGTGACGTATGTTTGTAAGGTAGGTGATGCATATGTGCTTTTGAGTCATGATGACTTAATGATAAGATACATGAATGAAGTGATGGGTCTTAAGATCTAGTGAAGGTTTTGTGCCTAATGAGAGATGTATCCTCCAATGATGTAATGAGGGGTTAGGACCCCCATTGTTGTCATAGTGATGCTTAGCCTTGTGGAAGGCAATGAGACAATTTTTCCCTAAGATGACATGATAAGTTCACATTTTATATCTTCTGATGTTGCAATACAATTATGCTTGCTAGTTTGAATTAGGCTTTGTATGTCCACTAGTATGATGAATCCTTAATTCACCCAATTTACATAACTAATAAAGTGAAACTCTGATCATGTAGTTTCCATGTGCCATAGATCCATCCCAGTGTCAATTTTATTGCTAGATGGTGAAAGGAGTAACTCGTACGAGAAACTTGGAGTGCATATTGTTGAATATCCTTGCATCCATAATTGTGATATATGGAGGATGTCTGTGGTCATGCCTCGGTGATTATGATATGTGATGGTAGTAGAGCAACTACATAATGCTTTTTTGGAATTGCCATTTGCGAGCCAGTTCTCTAGCGTCTTGACATGTACCAAAGTAGGATAGGTGTTTATAAATGATGGATGGCCATGTGTGAGTCGATCCTTCATCTTGACTTTATGTTGCGGTTACAATTGACTGATAGTGTTCTCTAGTAATGACCAAGAGGTGTTGGAGAGGTCGTGAGGTTTGACTCTTCCACAGACTTTGTATGGCACTGATTTTGACTACGCAGTGGTCAATTACATTTGAGTGGTACGACTAAAATATTTAGGGCATAATAATAAAAGATGTCATACAACCTTGTAGCATATTTGTTTAGGACCAAATACAAATAACATTAGTTGATCCCTTTCCTTGATCTTATGATGTTTACTTTATGATAGTAATACATGTTCTTCATAGTCCTTCTTAGAATATGAATTTCTCTATCGCTCAATGATAACTACCTAGTTTTTCTTTATATTCTTATTTGTTATTATTATAATCTTCTTCTTATCTTATATGTGCTTTAATAGATGTTGTGGGAGAGTTATATCTCTCACTGGGATGTTTGGTCTCACCTTGAGGATTTCCACATCTTTTAGGTAGTCGAGCATAAGGAAATAGAGATTGTGCTATTGGTGATGAGCAGTAAGAGGACCAGTAGTTGCTGAAAGGTTGGACATGTGGCTTGTATATAGAAGTAGAGTCCTATGAGTCGTTCCTATACACTTAGGTCCAAGGGGAGGTTTTTTTTGTATGTATTGACATGAGGTTTTGGTTGTATGCCTGTTGTTGTATAGAGATGGTATATAAGTATATAAATAGGTTATCATGTGTAACGAGATGTGGCTAGAGATATAGTGAACAATATGTTGAATAATGTTTTGGGAAGGTGATATTCAATACATGTGGCTTTTGTGAACTCATGTGCAATATGCTGCAACTGTTATAGTTGTACAAAATTGGTATTAATTTCATGTGTTTTAGGGAAGCCTAGATGTTTATTTTTAATTTTCTAGTTGGTTTTTGAGTAATCTCCTTTCGTGCTGCGTTGGGGCATCAAGGTTTGGTTGGTATTATAGCTTTAGGTTTGTTGAGTCAATAGGGACATAGGACTAGGATTTGTGTCTGTTCTAATGTAACGACCCCGCCTCCTGGTAACCCCCAATTAAGGGAGACCAAAAGGTCGGTGTCATTATCCCAATTAACAGGATCAATGGTTCGACCATTAATCAATAACAATTATCAAATTTTACGAACTAAACTGAAAACCGGTACAAAATAGAACTTTGCATACCTTTTTCAAAATTGGGATATCTACATCTATCCGCATCAGGAGTCTACTCTAACTAATCCTCCTTTATACTTTAACTCTTAATTAATTTCACATATGCCACTTTTTTGTTTGTCCTTTTCAAACTTGTACCTAAAATGGTGACAAACAAAATGTCGATCAGCATATCAGAATATGCTGGTATGTGGGGACAAACAAAAGTTTGCACTTATGGAAAACAATCTAATTATCACAATCAATTTAATTAACAAGCCAATTTTACACTTTTCAGTATGACATTCTCCATCGCTTTTGCCCTAAACCCTGGCATACCCACCTTAGGGTTTCTTTTGCCAATGATTTAAGGCCACCTTATCAATCCTGAGCTTGGTGCCTGGGGGTCACCACTCATGGTTCCCACTAGTCATGCAGTATCATAGGCCACCTTCTCATTCTAGAGCTTGGTGCCTGGGATCACCACTCAAGGTTCCCATTGGTCTACCCATCTGGTCACGACCTTTGGCATCATCCATCAGGGTGGCATGTAGGTGCGAGAATACATACTTCTATTATTAATGTGATAATCATAGTTACTTTATGATTTGAAAGGATGAACATCCAAACTGATAATTTGCATTCAATGCAATTAACCATCTGGAAAATCCTTGGGAAACTAAGGAGGTTATTCATAATTAACCACATACCTGATCCAGAGCAACTTGATTGTCCAAGCAATAAGGATAAAGAATAAGCAACAAGCAATGCACAATATCTTGAAATTAATGCATGGGATCCAAGTGTTATAGTTTATCCAGAACATTCTAAAGCTAGACTTGGATTCCACCTTAGGCTTTCTAGGCCAGTTTAGGGTTTTATTAGGGTTTTATCCTCCATAATACTTTTATCACATTTAATGCTCTCTTAGTTCACAGACCCTAATTTCAACATTATAAGCCCAATTAAAGTCGATTATTTCTCTTTTATATCAAAACTACCATCTTTATCCTTTTATGTTATTTCAAGTTATTAGACTCAATTCATAGTTCATCATGGTCTAATCCACAAATGAATGTTATTTATCATTAATTCTACCTTTTATCCACTTGCAAACCCTAAATTTCTACATTAAGGGTATTTATCCACAATTAGGAACCTTTGTTCACGAAATAGATTAGAACCAGCATATCTCAGCTTTCTACATGGATTTGACCCATTAAAATCATTAAGTATCACAATTACCACAGTTAGGGTTCAAGGTTCATTAAATCATATGGAACCCCAAATTAATCAAATTACGCATGAAGATCACCCTTTTAGATCTAGTATGCCCTTTTTATTAACAACGGGTTAATATTGATTTTAAATACCCACATAACCCCTTTCTAATTCATTAATCATCAAATGTTAGGGTTTTTCATCGATTAAACTATTAAAGATAGCATCTTGATATACTTTTTTAATAGAAAGCAAAATTAGGCTTCAACAATAATTTCTTTGTGTTCCTTTCGTTCTAAGGATCAATTTTCATGTATTAACTTTATTCATCGGAGCTTCCTAGCAATTTCTACGATTTTGTAAGTTTGTCACTTAATTGACCAATTAGAAACTGACATGTCAATGTTTAATCTTTACCAGTACTCCATGCAAAAATAAGGAGAAAAGTCTTTGCTACCCTTGGTTCATGTACGCGCGATAAGGGGCACAAGAGTCATTTGACTCTATTCCCGTTTCTTCTTCCTCGTGACCCACTTCTACAACAACGACGTCGCGCGCAGGTCTCCTTCCTCCGGCACTGGCGACGTGAGGCGAGCATGGGGAGGGTATCTGCACCTCTACAGACCCTTGTCGGACCCAACATGACGCTTGGAGGAGGGGTTCCTTGACCAGAGATGGGTGAGACAGTCTTCATTGTCTCACCGGCTGAAGCAAGGCCAAAGACCTAGGGCGAGGCTCTGGCGGCATTACTGGGCATGGATAGTCAAATAGATTCGTCCCTTGATTTTGCACCTCCTTGATACATCCTCAGGTGACCTCAGCCATCTTAACCAGACCTCTATGTCTTTGGGGAAAACGGATGAAGAAGGAGTAGGAGGGCATCGAGGTCTTAGCTAGAGCACAGGTTTGCGTTGGGTCTGAGAGCATATTGCATGTTGTGCAACACAACCCCTCTAACCTACCTTTTATAGTTGGGGCACTCGACCTTCTCCCAACACTTCCCCCATACGAGCAGGATGCCTCAGGTCTTTGAGTATCATTAGGAAACAAGAAGGAAAGTTTCCTTCTTCTATTATTTGATAAAACCCCATAATAGGAAAATCATTATATATTTTTCTCAAAAGCCTTTTTCACACCAAAAAAAATTGGAGAAGTCGAATTATGGTGCTCCCTTTTATTGGAACCAAAAATTAACTCAAATTACCCCCATATCTTTATGATTCTTGATTTCCAAAATAAAACTTAAATATTTATCAAATAAATTACTTAAGCCAAAAGATATCATGGAAACACCTAGATTTTCTCCCACCATCTTAAATTGGAATTATCTCTGATCTAGAATTATCTTGAACATTAATCTCGTGCACAAAATTCCCTTTTTCCTATTTTGATTCTCAAGGACTTATATGTAAAATTTTAATTAAAAGTCACATATTCTTTTCTTATTTTATCATTTTAATTCCAAACTGTAAGAGAAAGTCCATAATGGCTTAAACTTATTATGTGTCAACTTTGTAACTCCAACTCAAAAGTTATCTATTAATAAAGGATATTTTATGCATATCTTCTCCCTCTGATTCTTTTATTTCCTTTTAAAATATCTCTTTTTTGAGTATTTCTCTTTTATTTTCCTCCTTGGAAATCCTTTTATCATTAGGAATCCTTTGGATACGAAAATCCATCAAGGATAACTTAATTATACCTCTTTTCACTTATTTCCCACATTTTTACATTGGTTTCAATTTCTTTCTTAATAAAGAAATATTTAATTAATCTTTTCTTTTCTTATTGCCTTTTCTTTGCAACTTTGGACTCCTTGGAACCCAAGGAACCCAAGAGGCACGAAATCCATCATTGGATTACATTCTTTTTCCTTCCAGAGGTTTCCACATCTCTCTTTTCTCAAAAACTCAATTATTCACTTATTAATTGAATTTCCTTGTTATTGGGCCCGATAGCCAATAAAGTCCACAACACAATCATCAAGGCTATTGTAAACAAAATCCATTTATTCAAAACAAATTATATCATTATTTTTTCCAATATCTTTAATGTGAGAAATTACATTCCTCACGAAAGGAACCCAAAAATTGGGGTTGTAACATCCTTCCCCTCTTATAAAAATGTTGCCCTCAAAATTTCATCAAGCAAGCAAACAGACAGGATAACCCTTTCATATGTCCATCATGGCTCCCATGTGTCTTCACCCTTTCCATGGTGCTTCCCAAGAACCTTCATCATCTCATATTCTTCCATCTGAGTTCTTTCTTACCTTGGTATATCGTACCCTCGTAGGTGACTCAGGACATTTCAGCCTCTCAAAAGATAAATATGTTCAAGGCTCAGAACATGGCTTGGGTACCTCACATAGTGCTCTAGATAGGACTCATGGAACACATTTATTCATCACATTATCCTGAGGGCAAAACACAACCATCTCCACCAATCCATCTGAATGGACCCATATATCGGGGACTCAACTTTCTCAGTTGTAGCTTAGAGGGGTCAGATTTTCACATCATATATTCTCAGGAACTGCATGTCAGTCTTCTTTGCATCAACTCATGACTCATGTCACCACTGGGCCCTCTCTCTGCCATTGCACGATCAAAGTGACTTCATTTGCACATACTGTGGTTCTTTCCTGACCTTCGTGAGGCCTCCTTCACCAACATCATCTTAATGAAGCAGTGACCGACACAACCTCTCTATAAAACTTCTTGCATCCCGATAAAGGTTGTGGTGGCTAACGTCATATCACAAGAACTGTCTCCTTATATCACCCTGAATGAGCATACATGCTCTCATCAGACCCTCTAGTCTGGATCATACTAACCATTAGTATGGGAAGCTAAACTATTCTAACATCAAGTTCTTCAGGTATCTACTCCCACCTTGCGGGAGTGAACCTTTAGGTTATTCTCAAAAACTTTGCACTCGCATCATTGTGTAGTTGAACCATCTCTCTCTTATAAGAAGTTCCACTGGATCTGTCCCGTGACAATACTCTTTGTTTCTCATGTCATCTCGATAAGGCGATCTACCATAACCCATATTGCATCTTAACCTTCCTTGGTCTAGGGGAGACTCACGACATCCATAGTGCTGAATTCCCATTCCCTCTCGGGAACTCTTTATACTTTATATCCATGCACATGGTTACTAGTGTTCGTCCTTCACCATCATATCAAGCAGCCAAAGTGCTACTATCACTTACTATCTTTGTAGTATCACGGTGTTTGGTGATCTTAAAACCATGATTTTGGGTATGTCATGATTCCTCAAGATCAATACCTTAGAAACCCTAAACCACTTTCATCAGGGTTTCATCACTTTCCTTTCCAAAGAAGTACATATGAGGTTTGACAACCATCCTTTCATTATATCACGGACTAGGCTAGCTAACCAACAACTATGAAATTGTTCAACAAATCTCGTTACATCTGAGTGTTAGCCCAAACATATCTCTTTTTCTCAACTTAAGGTTAGCCTAGCAACCTCAACTTCTTCTAGCTTCCAGCTAAACTAGGCAGCTATATCTCAACCAGAGCATTCATTATCACTTCTTATCATTAGGTGTAAGGTACTGTTGAGGACATACACCTCCATGTTTTATACTTATCATCTCACCTCAAACTCTATGTCTATCTTCAACAAGAAACTTTGAGCTCATCCTCATGGTTTTTTAACTCAACCGTGTATCACTTGCAACTTCCACATAGCTCATGCTAAAACATCCTCACAAGATGATTACCTTAATACTCTTGTTTTTTGTAAACCATCCATGTATTATTCACTCCACAAGGGTATGTTATCATCTCTGTCCTCATACCTCATAGAAACGTTCCAACTCACATCATCTTTTATCCTTAGTGTATGGCATGTGTATTGTCCCATCTCTCCCTCCCATAACAAGAGGAAATAAGCATTTGGCAGCCGTCCAAATACAAAGTTCTTCCTATTCAAAGAGTAGAGATGGTACATCCCACCTTTCCAACACACCTTCAAATCTAAGTTGAAACGTGCAACTTATTTCTCTACATCACACACATCATGATATCAAAAATTACTTCCATGGAAAACTGATCTGAAACCTACTTGGGTCACCACACAATCTTTGGTCATCTCCTCTAGGTCTATAGGGTGTTGACACTTTTTGGGTCATCCCTCTTCCCTTATGCATCCAAAGCATGCCCTACTCATCTGCCTTTTGGGTCCCATGAATTCATGAAGGTGATCAATCTCCTAACCCATGGCCCTCAGACAATGATAGTTGTTACTTCTCGACCCTATGGTCATGTGCAACTAGAGAATTAGGCAACTCCTACTTCCATCTGTCTTATCCCTACCTGACCCTAGGATAGACTTAGGATTCTCTTATAGTACATGTTAAACATATAACCTTACCCAAGCCTTCATCATCTCTCTCTCTGCATTCATGGGCTGACTTTCATCCTTTCATAGGGGTCATGGTGACCTGTCTACCTTGGTCAGGCCCCATACCAGTTACCTCCATGGTAACACATACATATGCACTTAGAGATGGATATCTATGGGTCTACAAGTTCATTCTCATACCATGTACTTTTCACTTAGCTTCTCAAGATCCGATGAACCCTCTTTAGGTTAACTCAAAAACTGGTGTACCCCCTTTAAAAGGGTCCCTCTCCCAGGATGGGAGGAAACTATATCTTGACAACAAGGTCACAACCGCCCTTAGGTCTAGGGTTTACATCCATATGCTTAACCGTAGTAAGCTATTAAGGAACAAGCAGACAACTAAATTAGGCTAGGTCATCTGGGTTCTCATTCCTCAACATTAGATCAAGGTCATACCTTCCCACGTCATCAACTTAGCTGGGAGGGGTTTTCCAAACATACCCTAAATGTAAGGGGTTTTCCTTTCCTCCCAACATAGTAAGTTCCATGCTCGCATCTATAGAAACTCAACTCTCATTACGAGCATTAGGTACACCACTTCCCCTCTTAGGCCTAAGAACCCTAGGTTCACTTTTAGGTGTCCATCTACATGCTCTATCTCTTAACCACGAATCAGGCATGCCAAAGGCATGACATGCACTTCTTGTCATCCTTCTATTCGAGCAACACTTCAGAGTTGAGTCCTCCTCAAGGACAACCAACAAGGTACAATGTCTCACAACCTGTTACTATACCTTCCCAGTGTATATAAAACTTCTTCTTCCTTTCTCAGGAGGTAAACACTTATACCATAGTCACATAGGTGCCTGAGGCATCATCCTCACTCTAGGGTTTGGTTCCTCTAAAGGCAACCAAGATATCATCAGCCTCCAAGGATCGAGTATGAAGCAACCTCTATCATCCACTTAGGTCGCATCATCCTCAACTCCCCATTGTTCCTCATGTCTTGGAATCTAAGCTTCCAACCTTTTTTTTGGGTCTTGCTTTCTCTTTCCAAAGCTAACTCCACATCCAGCCTTCCTACTAGAGGTCCTTTGTCCATGAAGGCTCAAGCTCACCGGCATACCCCTATGTGGGTGAAGCCTATGCTCGAACTTATGTTTGCTCATGATTATCCATAGCCCCTTATGCTTATCTCATAAGCCATCCATCCTATCCTTTTGGCCTCGTACTACTGATGTACTCTGGGTGCAAGCTATATCCTACTTGCAACATCCCATAAGGTTTATATTGGTTCTTCTCTAACCTCATCCATGAAGGAGTTATCTTCTGCTCAAACATGCACGACCCTTCCCAAGTTTGGGTTGCCAAAGGTGTTAGGTTATCCAACCTCTCATGGCTAATATGGCATTACAAAGGCATGTCCACCTAGTCAACCAAGATATCTAACTCATCATGTAATCTTTCTCTCTAACCTTCACTTAGGGTTAACATCATCCTCAGAGGATGTGCTAGGTCTCTACTTTTAATGGAGGTCTCTACCTCCAAGACTAACTCTCTCTACTCATCCTCCTACCAAGGAGGTCTATCCTCAGGTCTCTCGTGAGGGCAATGACAACTTGTGTCATACGACCTTAGCATGTATCTATTCCTTTACGCTTACTCTATTAAGCTTATGTCCATGACATCTTATTTACATGCTTTTTATTAATTTGGTGGAGGATTCCTTAATCCTTATCAACCTTACTCGTACCTCAAAAGAGTGAGGAGAAGAGAGGAAACCCTAATCCTGAAGGTACTTAATAGAATTTGAGTTAAGAAAGGATGAATAAGATGAGAAAGTCCTAAAGGTATCTTATTTTGATTCATACCCTAAGAATTTGGTCAGGAAGTAACACAAATTTGGGAGTCCTCGTATTCTGAATAGCGGGGCGGAGGAAAATATTGTCAGCCCCCGGTCGTGATCCTTTTCTAGACACCTACATCTTTCAGATAATCTTCTAATAACTCCCTTGGGTTCTATGGAGTTTGTAAAATTTAATAATTATTAATGGTTAAGTGAGGAGTGTATGCTCTGATACCAAGTATAACGACCCTGCCTCCTGATAACCCCCAATTAAGGGAGACCAAAAGGTCATTGTCGTTATCCCAATTAACAAGATCAAAGGTTCGACAATTAATCAATAACAATTATTAAATTTTACCAACTAAACTGAAAACTGGTACAAAATAAAGCTTTGCATACCTTTTTCAAAACTGGGATATCTACATCTATCCGCATCAGGAGTCTACTCTAACTAATCCTCCTTTGTACTTTAACTATTAATTAATTTCATATATGCCACTTTAATGTTTGTCCTTTTCAAGCTTGTACCTAAAATGCCGACAAACAAAATGTCGGTCAGCATATCGGAATATGTCGGTATGTGGGGACAACCAAAAGTTTTCACATATGGATAACAATCTAATTATCACAATCAAGATAATTAACAAGCCAATTTTACACTTTTCAGTATGACATTCACCACCGCTTTTTCCCTAAACCCTGGCATACCCACCGTAGGGTTTCTTTTGCCAATGACTTAAGGCCACCTTCTCAATCCTGAGCTTGGTTCCTGGGGGTCACCACTCATGGTGCCCACTAGTCATGCAGTATCATAGGCCACCTTCTCATTCCCGAGCTTGGTGCATGGGGTCACCACTCATTGTGTCCATTGGTCTACCCATCTGGGCCTGACCTTTGGTGTCATCCATCAGGGTGGCATGTAGGTGCGAGAATATATACTTCTATTATTAATGTGATAATCATAGTGACTTTATGATTTACACGTATGAACATCCAAACTGATAGTTTGCATTCAATGTGATTAACCATCCGGAAAATCCTCGGGAAACTAAGGCGATTATTCATAATTAACCACATACCTGATCCAGAGCAACTTGATTGTCCAAGCAATAAGGATAAAGAACAAACAACAAGCAATCAACAATATCCTGAAATTAATGCATGGGATCCAAGTGTTATAGTTTATCCAGAACATTCTAAAGCTAAACTTGGATTCCACCTTAGAATTTCTAGTCCACTTTAGGGTTTTATTAGGGTTTTAGCCTCCATAATACTTTTATCACGTTTAATGCTCTCTTAGTTCACAAACCCTAATCTCATCATTATAAGCCCAATTAAAGTCGATTATTTCTCTTTTATATCAAAACTATGATCTTTATCCTTTTAAGTTATTTTAAGGTTATTAGACTCAATTCATAGTACATCATGGTCTAATCCACATATGAACATTATTTATCATTAATTCTCCCTTTTATCCACTCGCAAACCCTAAATTTCTACATTAAGGGTATTTATTCAAAATTAGGAACCTTTGTTCACGAAATAGATTAGAACCATAATATATCATCTTTCTACATGGATTTGACCCATTAAAATCATTAAGTATCACAATTACCACAGTTAGGGTTCAAGGTTCATTAAATCATATGGAACCCCAAATTAATTAAATTACTCATGAAGATCATCCTTTTAGATCTAATATGCCCTTTTTATTAACAACAGGTTAATATTGATTTTAAATACCCACATAACCACTTTCTAATTCATTAATCATCAAAGGTTAGGGTTTTTCATCGATTAAACTATTAAAGATAGCATTTTGATATACTTTTTGAATAGAAAGCAAAATTAGACTTCAACAATAATTTCTTTGTGTTCCTCTCATTATAAAGATCAATTTTCATGTATTAACTTTATTCATCGGAGCTACCTAGCAATTTCTACGATTTTTGTAAGTTTATCACTTAATTGACCAATTAGAAACTGACATGCCAATGTTAAATCTTTACCAGTGCTCCATGTAGAAAGAAGGAGAAAAGTCCAGGCTGCCCTTGGTTCATGTTCGCGTGATGAGGGGCACAAGAGTCATTTTACTCTATTCCCCTTTCCTCTTCCTCGCGACCCACTTCTACAGCAGCGACGTCGCAGGTAGGTCTCCTTCCTCCGGTGCTGGCGATGCGAGGCAAGCATGGGGAGGGTATCTGCACCTCTGTAGACCTTTGTCGGATCCAGCATGACCCTCGGCGGAGGGGTTCCTCGACCATAGATGGGTGAGACAGCCTCTTCTGTCTCACCGGCTGAAGCAAGGGCAAGGCTTCAACGACATTATTGGGCATGGATAGTTGAACAAGTTCATCCCGTGATTGCGCACCTCCTGGCTGCATCCTCTGGTGACCTCAGCCATCTTAACCAGACCTCTATGTCATTGGGGAAAACGGATGAAGAAGGAGGTGGCGGGCGTCGAGGTCTTAGCTAGATAGTAGGTTTGTGTTGGGTCTGGGAGCATACTGCATGTTGCACAACACAACCCCTCTAACCTACCTTTTATAGTTGGGGTGCTCAGCCTTCTCCCTACACTTCCCCCATATGAGCAGGAGACCTCAGGTCTTTGACTATCATTAGGAAACAAGAAGGAAAGTTTCCTTCTTCTATTATTAGATAAAACCCCATAATAGGAAAATCATTATATACTTTCCTCAAAAGCCTTTTTCACACCAAAATAATTTGGAGAAGTCGAATTATGGTGTTTCCTTTTATTGGAACCAAAAATTAACTCAAATTACCCCCATATATTTATGATTCTTGATTTCTAAAATCAAACTTAAACATTTATCAAATAAATTACTTAAGCCACAAGGTATCTTGGAAACACCTAGATTTTCTCCCACCATCTTAAATTGGAATTATCTCTGATCTAGAATTATCTTAAACATTAATCTCGTGCACAAAATTTCCTTTTTCCTAATTTGATTCTCAAGGACTTATATGTAAACTTTTAATTAAAAGTCACATATTCTTTTCTTTTTTTATCATTTTAATTCCAAACTTTAAGAGAAAGTCCATAATGTCTTAAACTTATTATGTGTCAACTTTGGAACTCCAACTCAAAAGTTATCTATTAATAAAGCATATTTTATGCATATCTTCTCTCTCTGATTATTTAATTTCCTTTTAAAATATCTCTTTTTTGAGGATTTCTCTTTATTTCTCTTTTATTTTCCTCCTTGGCAATCCTTTTGTCATTAGGAATCCTTTGGATACGAAAATCCATCAAGGATAACTTAATTATACCACATTTTATCATTGTTTTCAATTTCTTTCTTAATAAAGAAATATTTAATTAATCTTTTCTTTTCTTATTGCCTTTTCTTTGCAACTTTGGACTCCTTGGAACCCAAGGAACCCAAGAGGCACGAAATCCATCCTTGGATTACATTCTTTTGCCTTCCAGAGGTTTCCACATCTCTCTTTTCTCAAAAACTCAATTATTCACTTATTAATTGAATTTCCTTGTTATTGGGCCCGATAGCCAATAAAGCCCACAACACAATCATCAAGGCTATTGTAAACAAAATCCATTTATTCAAAAAAAATTATATCATTATTTGTTCCAATATCTTTAATGTGAGAAATCACATTCCTCACCAAAGGAACCCAAAAATTGGGGTTGTAACATCTAATGTCCTCCAGTTTATCTTATGGTCACTTCTACTTATACAAAAGAAGAAGAAGAAGAGTAGAAAATATGTTTGGATAACAAAAAGAACACATTGTTGAGAGAAGTGTTGCTGCACCCAGAGGAGGTGCAAGGAGGTAGGATATTGATGAGAGGGTGCCTTATGTTCCCCAGATTGACCCAATCATGATGAAAAATCTAGCTTTCTAGTCCATCATTGGACAATTCATGGTGATGATGACGCACATGGAAGACAAGTTGTCTATCCCCCAGTCTGGGGTAGTCGCTCCCCATGCAGAATCCTCGAGCACTGGGAAGACGTTCGAGAGGTTGAGGTTTATCGGAGCCATGGAGTATGTTGTTATTGTGGATCCAGCAGATGTGGATCTATGGCTGACATAGTCGGAGAAGGCTTTCAGGATCCTTAGCATCCCCGAGGCTAACAAGGTGAAGCAAGAAGTGTATATTCTGAAGGGGAGTGTTGGCCATTCGTGGGCCATTGAAGAGGAGAGACGGCCAAGTGTTGATATCAGTTGGGAGGAGTTCAGATGAGAGTTTGTCAACATGTTCTTTCTGCATACCTATCTTGATGAGAAGATCTCTCAGTTCAAGTAGATAAGGCAAGGACCCATGATGATCAATGAATGTGAGGCAAAGTTCATGGAGTTGTTGAGATTCCACCCTCATATGGCAGCAACAGATGAGGAGAGGATCAGATGCTTTGAGAAAGATCTGAATAGCGAGTTAACGACTACTGTGGCAATGCATGAGAATAATGAGAAGTTCATGACCTCTGTGGAGTCTGTCAGGAGTATTAGACAATTTATGATGATGAAGAGAGAGATGAAGGCCAAGAAGAGGCATGAACATAACCACGGACAACCATTTAGAGGCTTTAATAATCCTAGGTATTTAGCACCGCCTACACAACAGAGATCAGTGAGCCAGTCGCATGGGTCACCAAGCAGATGTAGAGGTCTTAGCTTTCTACCTACGAGAGCCCACAACATGACATCAGTGTATGTGTCAGGGTCGTCTAGGCCACGGTTTGAGAGCAAGAAATGCTATATGTGTGGAAAGACTGGGCATATGAAGTACTATTTCCCTATGAAGGATGATGAGGTGACCCCCCAGCCAAGGCAGAGTCAGTAGGGCTTGCAAAGACAACAATACAACATAGGAGGAGGATGAGTAGGTGGACAAGCATCACAGGCTAGTTCTTCTGGCCAAGCTAGTAGGGGACTGGGATGTTGGATGGAGACAACTAGATTCTCCTCCATGAGTCATTCAAAAGGAGTGGTCAACCCGTGAGTAGTGACAATTTAGATGGAGTTATTTCATTCTATTTTGTCTTCTTCTAGCTTTATATCTATTTTGGTTGATTGGGGTGCCACACACTCTTTTATCAATCGTGAAGTGATTGCTACTACCTCTTTGTATTTTAGATGTAGATGCAATATCCTTCGTTTAGAAACCGTGTTGGTCAGTTTTGTAGAGTTGCACAAGGAGTGCCTTCATGTGTCCTTCCTTGGAGTTATAAGTGGCACATAGAGTGTACCTCAAGGTATCTCCTTAGAAGGGTGTATTGAGGCTTGGGAGGAAGGGTGAGTTGTCTCCTAGGTTTATGGGACCTTACCCCATGGTGGATCATGTTAGGAAGGTGGCTAACAAGTTGGAATTGCAACCCGATTTGTGCAGGTTGCATCTGGTGTTTCATGTTAGCACATTGAGGAAGTGTCACCCTGACATATAGCAAGTTTTGCTGCCTGTAGAGGTGGAGCTTGAGGTGGATGTGTCCTGTGTAGAAGGACATGTATTGATCTTGGATATAAGAATCAATAAGTTGAAGAAGAAGAAGAACATAGTGTTGTTGAAGGTTCTATGGCATCACCATGGTGTATAGGAAGCCACGTGGGAGCTTGAGAAGATATGCGAAAGAAGTACTTATCTCTTTTTTCATAAGATTTTGGAGGTGAAATCCTTGTTAGCGGTTTATGGTTGTAAGACCTAACTTAGTACTTTGCTATGCTTGCTTTGCTTAATAAATATGCTTTGAACCTTACTCTAATCCTTTAGGAGGTGTTGTTATCATGTGAGATGCCTATGCTTAATGTTTGGTCATGTTTGGATGTTGTTTGAGCTATGTTTGCTTGTTTTTGACCAAATTGCAATTTACCCAAGTTGAGGGGTTATCTTGCAATTTGTCATATGTGGAGTGTTCCCCTAGTTCCTTAGCATCTTAAGATAGATAAAGATGCATAGGGGCACCTTGGTTGGACCTTGGTGGATGAGTGGCATCATGTGTTGATGCTAGGGTTTCTGGGGTTTGCTTGGTGTTGACCATGTTGACCATGTTTGAGTGTCACAAAACCTTTGTCTCGACCTTGAGGTTGTTTTGAGAGTGTCTTGATTGAGACACCCTCCCTTGGTGTTCTTGTCTTGACTACAATGGTCTAGGGTGTGTTTTGAGTCGAGAGAGTGGTGTCCTTGAGGTGTGTCTTGACCTAGCGTTGGTGATCCCTTTTGTCTTGATCGGGACAAGTTAATTTGTGTTTGTTTTGACCTCCCTTGGTTTGTCTCAACCACAACCAATATGTTCGTGATCTTAAGAGGTCGATACCCAACATAGGTTATATCACCATCTCGTGCATGCATGTTTTAAGTGGTTGCATGTTCATTTCTTGGGTGGACAAGTGTCCCTTTGGTGCCTTTTCGTGTTGACACCTCATCTCCACCCTACTTCCCTCCTCCTTTGGGTATATAACCCCTTTCTCCTCCATGCAAGTGATCTTTCTCGGCCATACTTCTTCTCCCTTCCCTTTTGCTCGTCCTTGGAGCTTGGTAGAGTAAATAAGGTGTTGTTGTTAGTGCTATCGAGGTGGATCAACCTTGCGTGCGGTTCCTTGAAGCTTGATCTTCATCCTTGTGGTGGTTTCTTCCCTTGGTAAGTATTTATATCAACTTGTTCACATTTTCCTTTGGAACCCCCTATCCTCTTCTTCCTCTTTACTTGGTCATAGACTAGGGTTCTACCCTAGTCGTCACTTTCATAGAAACTCCTCCTCACAAAGGCCATAGATTGTGGTTTTACCATGGTGGTAACTAGTGGGAGGGTGTTTTCTTGTCTTTTTTTCTTTCTTCTTTGGTTTGGCCTAAGGTTATTCTTGACCTTTTCTTGATATATCTTATGACCAAGGTGTTTTTCTTTCTAGAGGTGACTGTGTGGTTGAAGCGGTGATCTTTTTGGAGCCTCTTTACTTCTCTTTGGAGCTTGATTCTCTTCAAATTAGGAGGGTTATATAACTCTCTACCTACTTCTATTAATACCATCTCACTTTTATGCTTGCATGTTCTTGTTTACTTATCTAAAAGATGATGGTAAGATGGTAGATTATGATCTCATAATCTAGGGTTTAAGACTTTGTAGTTTTCTCATGAAGATAACGCTCTTTCAAAAACCCAAATCTCTTGGTGCACATTTTCTAAGTGATCTTAAGAGGGTGATCTTGCATGCATCTTGAACATGGGTTTTGTCACCATGATCTATGTTTGTCCATCATGTTTTTCTTATAGTTTTGGATGTTTTCTCACATGTGTTGTGGTTTTATTTTCTCTCTCCTAAGTGGTTTTTCTTAATGATCCTTGTGGATCTTGTTATAGGGTTTTTTGATCTTGAATCCACAAGTTTTTTTTATCTTAGTGGAATTTGGTTTCTTGCTGCTATTTGTCCTTGTTACGGTTGAGACATATGTGGTTCTTGTTGTTTTGGGGTTGAGAGACCCATGTGTGGCACGGGGTTGAGACACTTGTGTAGTTTTGAGTCGAAAAAATTGTGTGATGCTTTTTCCTGATACACTTTAATGTGTTGCAGTTGCGACCTATTTTGGTTTTGATGTGGTTGAGACATGTTTTGGTTTTGGTCGCGGCAAGGGTTATTGTTTCGGTCGTAACATTGCGTCTATTTTTGCCTTGTTTGGGGTTGAAACCCTAGGATGGACGAGACAAGTTTGTATATGTTTGAGACTATGATTTGTTGTAGTCCAGACCCGACTTTATTGCAAACGTGACACCTACCATGGTGGTGGTTGAGACACTTTGTGTCACGGTCGCTACACTTGCCATGGAGGTGGTTGAGATGCCTTCTATGTTACATTGTCGTGACACATACATAACATCATGAGATAGTACACACATTCACATATAATGATGGTGATTTTGATTGTTGTGATGTGAAAATCTAATCATAACTCAATTGATGTTCAATACTTAGATCAGTTTCAAAAATGTGGGAGGTGATTCAATTAGGGTTTAGTGTTATAATCATGGTGTAAACCCTATTTGGCTAAGTGTGTGAACCTAACCCTAATCCTATGGTTTGTTATTCTTGGCAAACATACATGAATGAGTAACACATTATTATATGTTTTCTCTCTCCTACTTGTGTGCATCTAACAATGGAGGTGAAATGAATACCATGGCTATGGGAATGCTATGGTAATGTTTGTATGTAAGGTAGGTGATGCATATGTGCTTTTGATGTATGATGATTTAATGATGAGATAAATGAATTATGTGATGGGTCTTATGATCTAGTGAAGGCTTTGTGCCTAATTAGAGGTGTATCCTCCAGTGATGTGATGAGGAGTTAAGACCCCCATTGCTATGATAGTGATGCTTAGCCTTGTGGAAGGGAATGAGACAATTTTGCCCTAAGATGATGTGATAAGTTCACACTCTATGCCTTTTATATCTTTTGAAGTTGCAATATAGTTATGCTTGCTGGTTTGAATTAAAGTTTGTATGTCCACTTGTATTATGAAGTTGTAATTCACCCATTTGGTATAACTAATAAAGTGAAACCCTAATCATGTAGTTCCCATGTTCTATAGATCCATTCCAATGTTAGTTTTATTGTTGGATGGTGAAACGAGTAACTCCTATGGGAAACCTGGAGCAGATATTATTGAATATGTGGTGGCACAAGTTTAGTGGATATGCTTGAATCCACAATTGTGATATATGGAGGATGACTACGGTCATGCCTCACTGATTGTCGTGTATGATGGCAGTAATGCAATTGCATAATGCCTTTTTATAACAGACACACGTGAGGCTAATATCTAGCATCATGACCCATACCAAGGGAAGCTAGGTGTTTATATATGGATGGCCATGCATGAGCCAATCATTTAGCTTGACTCTATGTCATTGTTGTAGTTTACTGATATGTCTCTACGGTGTTCTCTTATACTGGCCAAGAGGTGTTGGAGAGGTCGTGGAGTCTGGCTCTTCCATAGACCTTGTATGGCACTGAATTTTGACTTTGTAGTGGTTAGTTGGATTTGGGTGCTATGACTTAAATCCTCAGGACATAATAATAAAAGATGTAATACATCCATGTAGCATATTTGTTTAGGGTCAAATATAATTAACATTGTTGAGCCCTTTGCTTGGTCTTATGATGTTTACTTTATAACATTTATAGATGTTCTTTATATTCCTTCTTAGAATATTAGTTGATCTACCGCTCAATGATAACTACCTAGTTTTTCTTTATCTACTTATCTGCTATTAGTATCATCTATTTCTTAGCTTATTTTTTCTTTAATAGACATTGGCAGAAAGTTATATCTCTTGTTGGGACGTTTGGTCTCACCCTGAGGGTTTCTACTTCTTTTAGGTGGTCCAGAATGAGGAAATAGAGATCATGTTGTTGGTGAGTAGCAAGAGGACCAGTAGTTCCTGAAAGGTTGGACATGTTTCTTGTGTATAGAAGTAGAGTCCTTCGTGTCATCCTTGTACACTTAGGTTCTTGAGGAGCTTTTTGTTGTATGTATCGACACAAGGTTTTGTCTTTATGCTCTTCATTGTATAGAGATGGCATGTAAGTATATGAATAGGTTATGATGTGCAACAAGATGTGGCTAGAGAACTGACGAACAACATATTGTATTATGTTTTGGGTAGGTGATATGCAATACATGTGGCTTTTGTGAGCTCATGTGCAATATGTTGCAACTCCTATGGTTGTACGAAATCAATTTTAATTTCCTATGTTTTAGGATAGCCTAGATGTTTAGTTTTAATTCCACAGTTGGTTTTTGAGTAATCTACTTTATTGTGCGTCGGGGTGTCAAAGTTAAGGGGGTAGTTTTGTGAAAGTAGTACTTAGAAGAACTGGAGTTAGGTGGGTAGTATGTCCATTCCGATAGAAAGATCATGGTGGGTTGGTAAGAAATGGTCATGGTAGGTGATAATGGATCTGATGTGAGTAGATAAAAATTAGAGTATTTGTGGAAAAAATGATTTTAATAGCATGACCATGTGGGTATCACAATCATGGTGGCATGAAAGTAGAATAGTTGTGGTGGGTACCATATTTGTGGTGAGGAGTATAAAGAAGGCTCATGGTAATGAGATTGACCATGCTTGAGGATGTCTTCCATGACTGTTGCAGGTGGAAAATCCATGGTGACCTACACTTACAAAAATGCTTCTCAATACAATCCTCATGCTATTGGATTCATGATTTAATGATTATCTTATGTGATTTACTTATAATATCTGGTTGTGTATCATGATTTAGGGCTTCCTTGTCCCTTTGGGTAATGTATTTATTTATCCACAAATTTGTTTTACTTAACTTTGATCTCTGATCACTTGGGTAGGTTGGGGTGATACTTGTTGGTATGTATGCCCTGAGAGCCAATCATGGGATGATTGGTGGGATACATTGAGATTGATTTGATAAACATCAAAGGCGAGCTTCCAATTCTTTCTGATTCAGTCATATGAGATAGTGATAGAATAGATTGAATGTCTAGAGAATGACAGTACTCAATGATGTATGCCTTCAGGTTCATGACCTGAACGATGAGATCATACGGATGCTAAGAGTTTGTACATTCTTTTTGTGTCCCTAGTCGGATGTCATTATGGAAGGTAGATAGACAGCAATGACACACAAGACTAGATTGTGGTGTTGGTTGATGACAGAATCTCATTAGTCATGATATAGAGATATCAAACCAAACACATAGGTACTTGTTAGAGAACAAGTGTACCGAACAGACCCAACGTGAGTTTGACACATGGAACCATGAGATGGTAGTCATAGTCAATACTCACAGTGATGGTGGTGAGTGTGATTCTTAGACCTGAAATCACTGCACTCAACACATGTCGTTGGGTACACTTTGACATCATCAAACGCAGTCCTGAAACATGGGTTGTTATAAAGGTGATGATTGGGTGGCTTTGACACATGGGGCTTTTGAGGGGCGAGTGATAGATATGGGATTTGTCCCTCCTGAGGGAGTTTGATATCTATGGCCACTTGATGAGTAGGATTGAGAAAGGCGTGCACACATGTGTGAATCAGTATATGATACTGATGTCATATATATCTCTTCCAGTCTACTCTGAGATCAAGGAAGTGAATGAACGTTGACAGGATGATTGTTCCATGCCTCGAGTTCCATTCGGGATATCAGTGACAAAGGAATTATACATTCACTGTAACACCATTCACGGATTGTAGGATGAAAGTTGTTCTCCAACTTTCTACTTTCACTTGGGTAGCACTGATGTGTGACTAGGCACCGCTCTTTGCTTGTGAAGTCATAAGTGTTATGGACTTTCACTGCCAACATGAAATGGACCTGTAGGGTCACACACATAGGATTTAACCTGGAAGAGGAGTTTTGTCCACAAAGCAATGTTTAGATTGATTACTAAAGGAGTTTAGTAGTTCAAATAAACACTCAATCAGTCGATGGCTCAATATCGTATGGTTCAAGGTGTTGGACGCATTGATTGGAGTATCAGATTGATTGAAATCACAATTGACTGATTTTGCCCAACCTGTGCTCCCAACCGATCGGTTCATGTGATGAACCGGTCAGATGGAGTGTCCAGGCCGATCGGCTCATGCTCAGGTTGAAATGACCGGTTCAAGGGTTGAACCGATCGGCTCAACTGGTGCAACCGACCAGTTGGGAAAAGTCATGTCGGCAAGAATTTTCCTTTGGTTTCAAATTGCCCAATTCGATTGGGAATAATATTGGTATTCGATACCAATTGGGAAAGAAACAAGGAAAGTCTTTTTGAGTCGGATTAGGACCATGAACCGATCGGTTCAGGGCACCAACCGATCGGTTGGAGTGCCCCAAACGATCGGCTCAGGTACAACCGATCGGCTTAATGGCCGAAACGATCGGTTCAGTTGTGAACCGATCATTTCAAGTTGCGAACCGGTTGCTTTTTGTGGAAAATTCTCAAACCCTTCTACTCCTGCGTTAGTCCCGCATTGCCCGGGATGGAGAACCCTGTCCCATGACTCTCCTATATATATAGGGGTATTGTGGGCTTCTCAAAGTACAGCTCAGTGCAACCTGTTGCTCTGCAAGTTGTCGTTCTTTCTGGTTTTGGTAACCATGAGAGAGCCCGAGCAAGTGCTTCCCGCAAAAGGGAGGTGCAGCAAGGGAAGGACAACTGCAGTTGCAACAGGAGGCAGGAGAGCGTGTTGGTGACTAGTACGTAAACAAGAGGGTGTGACTCCTTCCACTTCCTTGTGGGACAAGGAGAGTGGAGTTCCAGGTGGTCCGTGTGGACTACTACAGAGGCGGGAGGACACTGCCGCTTAGGAGGACAAATGTCATCTGACAGTCTGGTTCGAGTAGGAGTTGTCAGTCCCGGTGCGACCTGGAGCTGCACAGACGCCGTCGAAGTCCGGAGTTGAGGACCGCGCATTGCGCGAGGTATTGTTGCCGAGCAAGCCTCGGGACAAGGTATGATTCCACAAACCATCCTTTCCTATTATATAGACGTTGACGCGTTTTCCTCGGTATGGGTTGGGGAGAATTTTTTTTGTTTCCACTTCCTTCTATGTCTCCCCTAAAACC
This sequence comes from Alisma plantago-aquatica, assembly GCA_963693085.1. Taxonomy (NCBI): domain Eukaryota; kingdom Viridiplantae; phylum Streptophyta; class Magnoliopsida; order Alismatales; family Alismataceae; genus Alisma; species Alisma plantago-aquatica. Next base: position 872,346,922 of record OY856413.1, on the reverse strand, counting down.
CAACAGTGGTATCAGAGCCACGTCAGCTGTTATATATTTTAGGAATATCTATATGATCGATTTTGGTTTGTCGCCTTTATTTATTGCATGTGATGCGAATAATATCGGCTTTATGCATGTCCAATCCTAAATCCACAAATCCCTAATTACATATATGATATGTATTATTAATGCACTCGATACGCGTCGCCCTTAAACGAGTTTTGTGGTGAATGTGTGTAGCATGATTATGGCCTATAAACCCCTATCTGTGATTGGTTGTATGTGGTTGCTTGCATCTCGGTCTGCGCACCAATCTTCCTTCTCCTATTCCTAATGTAACTCGAAATAATTCGAGATTCTTTCCTACCTTTGCTCCCCCTGAATGTAACTCGGGTTTCCCTTTTAAAGCAATGTAATAAATAGGATAGATTTTATTTCATGTTATGTCAAAGACCAGAGGACATCAAGACGACTGCTCAGACGGTCGGTTCAAGGAGTGAACCGATCGGTTGATGACCGGTTCGAGGAGCGAGACGAGCGGGTGGCGGACATGATGAGATGCACGACGACCAGGCGAACCGATCGGTTGGAGGAGCCAACAGATCGGCTGGTGGCACCCAGATGACCGGCTGGAGAGTACAAATCATTCATGTGATGAGTTGATCAACTCGGATGGCAAGGCACAGATGTTCATCTTGTACAGGTTGCATGTGATGTTGACCTAGATGACTGTGATTCCTCTTGGCTTGAGGAATCACATTAGGATGGCCATAATCATCGCTTTTATCGTTTGTGCATGTTTTCTGTGGGATATAGCATGTATATGATACGTACTATGTATTGTGGTGATTGGATATGTATATGTATATAAAACCAAATCCCTCATTAAAATATTAAGTTTTAGATGCCTTCCAAATGCAACACACGTGAAAAGCTTGATCGACCAAGTGTGGGCATGCCCTAGTGTGGTGCACCATCTATCTCGTGGAAGCGTGAATGATGAATGTGTGGGTCTGCCCTAGCAGGGTGCATATTCACCGTGTTTGCTTTGGGTCGGACTTAACAAGGTGATCTAGATGGGATCTAGTACCTTGAGGCATGGAGATGATCATTGCAAGGAGTTGTATATGACATCTTATCAAGAGTTTCATATGATGCAATTGGCAAAAGTTGCCTACCTGAGAGATCTATGTTGTGGGTGACATCCCTAGCTGGTCCATGACTTAGAGGATTTCAGGATCTTTCCCACTAGAAGGTTGTACACTGCAATCTTCTGAATTGATGATGAGGGCTATCAATTTGAAGAAAAATAGTGGGAGTGATAATTAATTAAAGGCCTAATTATATCGTCAAATTTTCAAATCAATCAAATAAGTCAAAACTGAGTTTTGGACTAAAATTGCATATTTTCCTTTTGTAGTTCAAATGGCAATAAACAACAACAACTTTTCTTTGCGATCGGTCCTTGACAAGGACAAGCTAAATGGGACAAACTTCCACGACTGGTATCGGACATTGAGAATTGTTCTCACTCAAGAGCGCAAGCTCTATGTCCTGGATACTCCAATTCCAGAGGAACCCGCTCCTAATGCACCAAAGGCAAAAAGGGATGCTTACAAGAAGCATTCTGATGATGCCACTGATGCAAAGTGCTTGATGCTATGTTCAATGAACCATGAGTTGCAGAGGCAACATGAGAACATGGGTGTCATAGAGATGATTCTGCATCTCAGGAACATGTATGAAGATCAGGCATGGCAAGAGAGGTACAATGTTTCTAGGGCGCTGTTCAAGTGCGTCATGACAGAAGGAGATCCAGTTGGTCCTCACACACTCAAGATGATTGGGTATGTGGAGAACCTGTAGAGACTGGGATTTCCACTGAGCCAAGAGTTGGCTACTGACATGATACTGCAATCGTTGCCAGAATCTTACAGTCAGTTTGTGATGAACTACAACATGAACAACTTTGATAGGCCACTGTCAGAGTTGTTGGGCATGTTGAGGATAGCCGAGTTACAAATGAAGAAGGACAAGCCTAAGTCTGTGATGGTGATCATGAGCAAGAAAGGCAAGTCCAAGCGCAAGGGCAAGGGCAAAGCTAAGAAAGGTTCTGAAGCTAGCCAGGAGTCCAAGCCATCTTCAGCTCTCAAGGCCAAGGGAGGCGTGACCAAGAAAGGAAATTGCCACCATTGTCAAAAGCCAGGACATTGGAAAAGGAATTGTCCTCTCTACCTGGAAGAACAAAAGAAGAAGGAGGCGACTGAAACCTCTACTTGAAGGTGTCATGTAAATAAACTTGTAACACTTTTTGAGATATATGATATCAAGATGTAAAGTGTAAAGCATTCTTACTTGGGGCAAGTGTTGCCTTTATAGATAGGAATACTTTAGTTTATTTTCAGACAATAAGGAATATAATACAGTTATGAACTGCTATTTCATACTTGCCAATAGATAGAAACACTTTATTTTTGCATATTGTATGAAAATGATGGCAATTAATAAAGAGATGTTTCAATTTATAAAGATGTGATCTTTGTGGCAATGCCTTATTTATTTTATGATATTTGATATGCATAAGATAAGACGATACCTAAAAGTTATAGATAAGTCAAACAATTTAATTAGCATTAATCATGAGAAATTCATTTCAAGTTTCCATGTGATGGATAAAACTAGACTCTTTTGGTTAGAGAACCAGTAAGGGACATGAATATCTTGGACATGATTAATCAATCTTCACTAATGTAGTGGGAGAGTGATTATCCTATTAGGCATAATACATGTGATGTATTTTCATACCTATTGGAATAAATGGTAATACTTCAAATGGTGTTTAGAGAAATACCAATATGAATATCTTGAAGTGTTCAAGATTATCATAAATGAAGTACAAATTTGGTAAAGTATTAATTCTTGATGAGATCAATGAATGAAATACTTGGACCAAATTTTTGAGATCCTTATGAGTGATTATGATAGTGTATCATAGTGAATTAATGATTAAGGCATGGTGATGTCTGAATCAAGAAGGAATCATACTCTAAGGAGTTAGAGAATGATTATCAAATAACTGAATTCTTCTTAATAAAAGAATACCCCACACTAATAAAAGAAATTAAGAATTACAAGGGTTGTGAGTTCTTATATCTTTAACACATACACCTCAATTATCTATGTGATCAGTTGTTCATGTGATGAGTCAACTATCAAGATGAATATGAGGAACCGAATCTTGAGTTATGGTTTAAAACCATTACATCCTAAATGACTTCCATGTGAACCATAAGGTATGACCTTGATGGTAGCACTCATTGGATCATATCCATAAGTGCAAATGAGTCTTAAGTGTTAAGACACATGGATAACATTTTGAGAAGGATGATGCTTGTTGGTTGCAACTTAATGGCTAAAACATTTGGCATATGGATACTAAAACCGCATTCCTATGAGTAATAAAACCAGGATGTGTACGTGACACAGCCTATAAGGTTTATGAATCCACTAATGCAAATGAAGTCTATAAGTTACAATGGACTAATCAATGTGATTGATTGAGTACAAGCAACTCAAAATTGGATCTTTATTTTGATGATATAGTCAAAGGGTTTGACTGATATGTCAAAGATAAAGAAGGGATCTGTGATTTAGTGGGAGCGTGTTCACATTCCACATATTGATGTGAAATGGAAATGTTCTAGATTGGAAATCCTAATGTGGAAATTATCTTTAAGGAAGATAGAGATGTTTCCTATGTGATAGGAATAGAGATCTATAGAGATAGTTCTCGAAAATCTTTTGACCTAGAAAGAGAGAGCATACATTGGTAATCTGTACTGAAGTGTTCAGTATGCACAGATTCAGTGGGAGAAAACTTGTCCATGTTACATGGAGTTAGTATCCCAAGGCCAAGTGTCCAATTCTTATGAAGAATGGGAACACTAAGAATAGATATGGATCTATCATGTATGTAATCATCCCATTATCTTGCATATATGACATGGCAAGAATAAAATGCATTCATCATCTTGAATGTAGGACATGGCAATATGATGTGCTCATCCTGATAACTCGCATGTGTGACATGACGAGTGGATGGTTGTCTATTTCCAGTAAGGGTTACTGGAATACCATGAGAACTTGATAAGTACTTGGGAAGTACTAGTTCTATGGAGATAATGAAGAGTTTGATGTAAAGAGTTACATTGATGCGAACTTCCGAAAGGACAGAAAATTAATCACAAAATATACATAGGATGTATAAAAGTAAAAGTTTGTTGATAATTGGAAGTGTTCCAATAAAGCCATTTAAAAGGGAAATGTCGAGTATCTATGTGTTAGAGAACAACAGTAAATACTATATGGATCTGGAAGTTCATGAGATGAACTTATATTTCAATCATTGATAACAAGTCTGGAATCCTTGATCATGCAATGTGGCTAAAGGTTAGCAATGGAATACTAGATCGCATATTACGACAACTCCATCTCATACGTATGACGTACAGTGAAGAGATGTGACACATGAAATTTGTTCAGACTTTGGCAAGGTGTTGCCATTACTCACTATAATGGCACTAAGAGCACAGTAACATGTGGGACATGTTTGAAGATCACTATGAATATGATTCAAGGGTGATTGGCTCGCAGTGCAAGTGGGAGTCTCTTGGTATGTATGCCCTGAGAGCCAATCATGGGATGATTGGTGGGATACATTGAGATTGATTTGATAAACATCAAAGGCGAGCTTCCAATTCATTCTGATTCAGTCATATGAGATAGTGATAGAACAGATTGAATGTCTAGAGAATGACAGTACTCAATGACATATGCCTTCAGGTTCATGACCTAAATGATGAGATCATACGGATGCTAAGAGTTTGTACATTCTTGTTGTGTCCCTAGTCGGATGTCATTGTGGAAGGTAGATAGACAACAATGACACACAAGACTAGATTGTGGTGTTGGTTGATGACAGAATCTCATTAGTCATGATATAGAGATATCAAACCAAACACATAGGTACTTGTTAGAGAACAAGTGTACCGAACAGACCCACCGTGAGTTTGACACATGGAACCATGAGATGGTAGTCACAGTCAGTACTCACAGTGATGGTGGTGAGTGTGATTCTTAGACCTGAAATCACTGCACTCAACACATGTCGTTGGGCACACTTTGACATCATCAAACGCAGTCCTGAAACATGGGTTGTTATAAAGGTGACGATTGGGTGGCTTTGACACATGGGGCTTTTGAGGGGCGAGTGATAGATATGGGATTTGTCCCTCCTGAGGGAGTTTGATATCCATGGCCACTTGATGAGTAGGATTGAGAAAGGCGTGCACGCATGTGTGAATCAGTATATGATACTGATGTCATACATATCTCTTCCAGTCTATTCTGAGATCAAGGAAGTGAATGAACGTTGACAGGATGACTGTTCCATGCCTCGAGTTCCATTCGGGATATCAGTGACAAAGGAATTATACATTCGCTGTAACACCATTCATGGATTGTAGGATGAAAGTTGTTCTCCAACTTTCTACTTTCACTTGGGTAGCACTGATGTGTGACTAGGCACCGCTCTTTGTTTATGAAGTCATAAGTGTTATGGACTTTCACTGCCAACGTGAAATGGACCTCCAGGGTCACACACATAGGATTTAACCTGGAAGAGGAGTTTTGTCCACAAAGCAATGTTTAGATTGATTACTAAAGGAGTTTAGTAGTTCAATTAAACACTCAATCAGTCGATGGCTTAATATCGTATGGTTCAAGGTGTTGGACGCATTGATTGGAGTATCGGATTGATTGAAATCACAATTGACTGATTTTGCCCAACCTGTGCTCCCAACCGATCGGTTCATGTGATGAACCGGTCGGCTGAGGTTGCTGAACCGGTCGGCTGGAGTGTCCAGGCCGATCAGCTCATGCTCAGGTTGAAATGACCGGTTCAAGGGTTGAACCGATCGGCTCAACTGGTGCAACCGACCAGTTGGGAAAAGTCATGTCGGCAAGAATTTTCCTTAGGTTTCAAATTGCCCAATTCGATTGGGAATAATATTGGTATTCGGTACCAATTGGGAAAGAAACAAGGAAAGTCTTTTTGAGCCGGATTAGGACCATGAACCGATCGGTTCAGGGCACCAACCGATCGGTTGGAGTGCCCCAAACGATCGGCTCAGGTCCAACCGATCGGCTCAATGGCCGAACCGATCGGTTCAGTTGTGAGCCGATCATTTCAAGTTGCGAACCGGTTGCTTTTTGTGGAAAATTCTCGAACCCTTCTACTCCTGCGTTAGTCCCGCATTGCCCGGGTTGGAGAACCATGTCCCATGACACTCCTATATATATAGGGGTATTGGGGGCTTCTCAAAGTACAACTCAGTGCAACCTGTTGCTCTGCATGTTGTCGTTCTTTCTGGTTTTGGTAACCGTGAGAGAGCCCGAGCAAATGCTTCCCGCAAAAGGGAGGTGCAGCAAGGGAAGGACAACTGCAGTTGCAACAGGAGGCAGGAGAGCGTGTTGGTGACTAGTACGTCAATAGGAGGGTGCGACTCCTTCCACTTCCTTGTGGGACAAGGAGAGTGGAGTTCCAGGTGGTCCGTGTGGACTACTACAGAGGCGGGAGGACACTGCCGCTTAGGAGGACAACTATCATCCGACAGTCTGGTTCGAGTAGGAGTTGTCAGTCCTGGTGTGACCAGGAGCTGCACAGACGCCGTCGAAGTCCGGAGTTGAAGACCGTGCATTGCCCGAGGTATTGTCGCCGAGCAAGCCTCGAGACAAGGTATGATTCCACAAACCATCCTTTCCTATTATATAGACGTTGACGCGATTTCCTCGGTATGGGTTGGGGAGAATTTTTTTTGTTTCCGCTGCCTTCTCTGTCTCCCCTAAAACCCAACAATACTGGTATCACCTTGATTTTTAACAAGGTTGCAGAACTCCTAGAATCAACCTACATTTCCCCATTCATTCAAATAACGATTTTAGTACCTATAAAGCATGAAAAAAGCATACATAAGTACAATTGGCATACAATACAATTTACTAGGAAACATCATACATTATGAACGTAGTGATGTGAATAATGCAAAAAAAGACACAAGATGAAGACCCAATTAATATATCCCTCACCACAAAACATATTTATTAATCCTCAAGTATTCTCCATCAAAATTTCTCTTCTCAATTTAAATAATAAAGAAATGACTAATGCCCTCAAGAAGGAAAATATTAGCTAAATAAACTCAAGTATGCAATTATACATAAGATCCATTTCTCTTATCTCTCTAGCATGAACCAAATACAATCAAGGTAGAAACTACATAAACATCAAATATAGGGCATGAACACTGATGCAAGTGGCATACTATTCACGATCTTCCTTGTAAATTATATCATATTTGGAATTTATCACATCATCTAGAATGTTATTTCTCACTTTTATGCACTCAACCTTATATGTCAATCCACTCCACATGATTTACTTGGCTAGATATGGTGGTATGGTGGCATTAGGGCTAGGTTTGATGTTTCCTATCCCAATTGGAATACAATTGGAAGAAGGGGTTTTAGAAAGAGTGTTGATGCATGTATTTTTAGTCATTATTACAAGCACATTTTTCCTTGATTTCATGTGTAGATTAGTCATTTTTTTGATTTATTATGCATGGAAGGACATAGATGGTTTGTTTTATTGAATGCATCAAATTATATATATTAACTGTTTTATGTAGTATTTTACGCATTCCAAGTACTTATGTTGTTTTTGTGCATTTTCAGGTACAAGGAAGTTCCACAGACTCAGTGATACCGACCTGGTAACAGTCGGTGGTACCGAATTGATTTCAGTGATGGACCCCAAACTTGCCCAGAGTCGGTGCTACCGACAGCCAAAGTCGGTGGTACCAAAATATCTTCAGTAAATCCCATCACGATCTGTGACACCAGTCTGTACTACCGACTGGTAGTATGTACCACTAACTCGGGGGCAATCGGCAAAAGCAATGTCATCCAATAGTAATTCATCGATGCACTAACACCGATTGGTAGTCTGTACCATAGACTCTGGGGCAATCCGCAGCAACAACATCATCCAATAGTAAGTCGTCGATGCACCGACCCCGGATTTGTGCTAGCCAACTCAGTACTACTGAGTCAAAAGTCGATAGTACCGACTCTACCATGTTCAACTATATAAGGAGGGTTGTTCGAACCATTTTCTTCACACCTTCAACATCCACTCCTCCTGCATTCCAGAGAAAAATTGCACCAGGCACAAACGGTCTTCCTCAATCTTCTATACTCTTAACCTCCTTCTTGCATCAACACCATGGCCCCTAGGAGAGGAGCCTCTACTTGGGAGGAGTAGGGAGAGTTGGTCCTCTGACCAAACTGCATCCAACATCTATATTTGGAGATCAAGAAGCTCTATGAAGAGTTGCAGACAAGGCAGATCATTCCAACGTGATATGGTGATCACACATTGATCGAAAGGGTGGGTTTTACTGACAACATGTGATGGGTATGTCAGAAGCAATTCATAGAGGGGGTTAATCCTTTCTTCAACAACTGTCATACCTACTCAGATCTTGTCCTGGAGTTCTTGGTATCTCTAGATGTTCTTATGGCCCTGAGCAGAAGATAGGAGGTGAATGGAGGGAAGGCAAAGTCAACTTCCGCCTCTTGAACAACAATTATTCCATCAGTCTGAGGGCCTTCAACACCATCTTCAACTGGGCTCATGTCCTATAACACTCGACCCCTTCTGACTTTTGACTACAACTTGGCTTGGGAGCAGTTGACTAAGATGTCGATGGGATTTCGTATAAACTGGCATATCAGTTCTTTTACCGATATTGAGCACCCTTTTACTAGAATACTTCACCGCCTTTGCACTAATACTATTTTTTCTCATTTTGTTTAAGCTCAAGGAAATGTTCAAAAGGCATATCTCTACTTTCTCTACAGGCTACTAGAAGGGGAGACTGTCAACTTTGGAGCGTTTCTTCTGCTCCACCCGATCTCTGTGCGGCGCAATGTGACAAGAAAGGCACCAGTTTTATTTGAGGGTCTCATCACCCCCATTGCACTACATTTGTGCCTTGATTTGTCCACCCTTGTGGCATTGGACTATACAACAAAATTGGACCTCCTATACTTCTACAAGGTGCACCTTCTTGGCTATGTAGCCTATTTTGGGCATGTTTATGTACTTTTACCTTAATCAAGTAGTTTTATTTTAGATCTAGTATGTTTTCTTTTCTATCTTCTCTTTCTGGTTATGATTGCTAGTTTGGTTGATCTCTTTCTTGTTTGAACTTCTATTTCTATCTATATCAAGAGATTTGTTGTAGAATTATATAAGAGAAGATAGTTTGCATCGAAATCTGAAAGGAGGATTGTTCAAGGTGATTTGTGTAGAACTGTAGACCTGGGCACAGCCGGGTTTAGCCTGTCATGATGGGGCCACTAGGAGGTTCTACCTAGATCACACCTATTCCTAGCACCTCAGAATATTATAGACCTGAAAGGGTATCTAGAATATTCTAAGGTGTTCATTTGTCATCCTCGAGAGGGGTTATATGTCATTGATGGGTTTTAGTCATGTTGTGCAAAAGTGAGTGGGATGATCCCACTGGAACAAATACCAAAGTACGTACTATGTTTGGATGTAGGTTGCTTGTTGGGATATTTGAGGGTTGTCTACACTCGAGAACGGGGGTATAGACTGCCTCATTTGTAGTTACATAGCCAAGAACTCCTCTCTAATTAGTAGAACCCTACAGACTCTATTTTGTTTTCTTTTCTTTGTTTTGTTTTACTTCATGACATTTTGCTAGACTAGTTCTAGTTCCATACTTTTATCAACTATCTGATTGGCTTAACTGACTTAAGAGTGAGATGTTAAGCGTCCTAATCATCTCCACATCCCTATCTTTGACCCCGTATATATACTTCGGCCCTGTAATAAAGTTGTGGGGGTCCTTGAAGGTTTTGGATTATAAATTTAGTTCAATCCTTCTGAGTCTGCCTCGTTTCATACGTGTGATTTTCGCCATATCAACTTTTTGCTTCGTTATTGGGGATGTGGTTTTCCACATTTACATGCCCAAAGATTTTTTTCCGCTATCCATAAGCATGTGCATTTATGTATAGTTCCTCTATTGTTTTGTACATACCTGTTCATATATACTAAATAGTTTTTCTTTTCTTACACTCTTTAGCCATGGACCTTGCTTCTGCAAGACATGTCATCTTGTCCACCTATCCTCTTGAGTTTTTCTATAGTTCTAATTGCTAAAAAATAATTGAAAGTCATGCCCTATAGTTAGTCGACCTATACTCGCCCCCATCGTCCTCATACTTAGAAGTTTCAGTAATGGAGATTGTCAATCATCCCTCGATTTTTTTGCTATCATGGGATCAAGAACTGATTAGAGCAGTGGAGCTGGCCGAAGAAAGTGTCAATGCACTCACCTCCTCCTTAGCTCCTCATCTCCAAGAAAAAGTGGATCCGCTCCAGCAGCTACTAGAAAAGTAGGATCATCAGCTCCAAGTAGCCACTGAGATCGCAGACCGCTGTAGAAGTATACTTCAAACTGTTGAACAAGGATTTGTCCAAGTACATCAATTTAATACAATTAATTCCCAACAGAAGTGTATGGTACAATTGACAGATCTTGAAACCATTGTTTCTCAAGTACAATAGCTTCAAGATAAGGATGTTGAATAGGTCTAGAGGCTTCAATATCTCATGGATTTGTTTACTATAAGATTACAAGCACCATCACACGATCATGAAGATTATAGTCATAAAAACCATTCATTGGGCCTGAAGTGGAGTTTGCCCTACCATCCTATTCAGACCATTAGTTGGATTCCCCGGGATTTTTCTACGAAGGACCACCAACCCGGGGGAACTCTTCATTTTATCTAGTTGATCAACCAATGGAAGATACATGCCATATGCATGAATGGTTATATGAAGATAATGATAACTCTTATCCTCACTATGGTAGTCAAACAACCTCTCAATTGCGAGGTCAGTTTGAGGAACCTGAATCAGACATTGATCTAGACCAGGGTGATATCTCTCATATTGAGACTTGTCACTTTTCTTTGAGTTGTACGCCAATCATGGTTTGGAACAATTTGTTCGATTAGGATGATGATGAAGACAACTCTTCAAATTGGAGTAGTGAGTATTCTGATGACAACGTGCTAGAGTAGCATGAGCTGACATTGTCCATTGTCTCTTTTGAAAAGTAATCGACATCAAGGTAGAAGGATGGACAATCCATCACAACATGGTTGTTGAGCATGAAGATACCCTAGACCCCATAGAGTGTGACAAGCTTGGGGAAGTAGAACCACAAATAGATTCACCTCGGAATACTTCTTGTTCAGGAGATTATTGGATGACTCAGATTGTACATGAAAATTTATCTGAGCATCCAACCTTAAGTTCAGAGGTGGAGAGAGAAAAGAGGAGTTATCTAGAAAACTTTTAGCCTCTCCCCTCCATCTCATCCTGTGTCAACAACTTAGGCCCTTTTTACTCATATTTATACATTGAGGGGTGCCTTGAGGATGGTATGTTGAAGAATTCATTTCAGTGCAGCTTAAGTAAATCCCAGCACAGAGATGACTTCACCGAATCACTAGATTTTATTCCTCTTATTCAGACTCGAAAAGACTCATATCTCCAACTATTCTACTCCTACATGGTGGGCCCAATCAGCAAGACACATGTAATGCGGACCTCAATACTACAGATTCGGGAACCAAGTGTAGGAGTTGTAGGGTAGCCACCCCCTATTACCTACACAATATTTCTTTAATCTTAAATTTCAAATCCTTGCATAATAAAGTCAATTCTAGTCCTATCTTTCCTCTAACTATTTTAGTTTTCTTTGCATCATCTAGATTTCTTTTATTCATTATTGCATGCATTTCCTCCTTTTCCCCCTGACAGTTGCTTTTGGTCTATCCTTTTAAAAGAATTTATTTGGTATATCTTGTTGTGCTCTTATGGTGTTTGATTCAGAAGTTGTTTATAACGCCTTCCACCCTCATTTTTCATCTTAAATCTAGATTCTCTGGACCTTAGCCCAACCAGGCCAGCCTCAACACGGTTGGGCCGCCCCATGTTTTTATTTGGATCTCTCGCTTGTTAGTCACCAGTCAAAAGCTATCATTTTTTGAATTTCCCATCTCAGCACGGTCGTCCCCAGTTGCGCATGATTGTTTCGGCTGTTGTGCTACCCGACATGCCTCTTTTCACATGTAGTATTTGGTTAGATGATCAAAAGTCAGTCAAACCAACAATATTGTCGGATTGACTGACTTACATGTCGGTTTATCTTTGACTTTTCCTCCTTTTTGACCTATTGTTACGCTTTGACTGGCTATTTGCATCTTTGACTGGAATTTTCTCTATTGGGCCACCTTTACCGACACCTCGGCATGATCGTACCCAACTCGACATGGTTGGGCTGAGTGTAAATGTGTGTGCCCATCCTATAAATATACCCAGGTCAATCCTTCCTTTCCCACACCCACCACCTAAGTTCTCCCCCCTACCAAAGTCCTGATGCCGCTCTGCCCATTTCACATATTTTCCTTATTTTTCCTCATATCTGCTAGTAGGCCATAAGTAGCCACTATAGCTACAACATCTACAATAACAGGAACCACCTCCACCAGCAAAACTTTTTTCCACCATAGTTCTTCCCCCTTCCGTCCGTGATGACCAATAGGGTTGTTGTTTTGGTGCCACCTTGAGCACTGCCATCCTCTTTCCCGCTGCCGCTGCCTGCTCCACCCAAGAAACTATCCCCTCCTCACCCACATGATCGTGCCAAATCTTAGCATGACCATGCACAGTGTCAGTAGAAGTAGATACACTCTAGATCGACGTCCTCTTTATCGATCATCCCCTGCACCATCAGACGTCATTAAAGTCATCACAAACACCCCACGAAGCTACTATTTTTACTAACCATGTACACTTATTCACTGCCTCTGTCAGACACAGTAGCCTTCTCACCGAAACGATTGTGCCAGGGTAGGCCCGACCAAGCCGAGAGTCGGTAGAAGACCCCACAGAAGCATTAAATTTCTCTTCCCGCCTGAGCGTGTCTCAACATGGTCGTGCCTAGGCAGATCATACCAATATCATCACTAGTGATCAACACGACGGACACAATGAGAAATAGCTTCAAGAAGCTAAAGAAGACAATGATGTGAAAGAAATGGGAAGAAAGCTCCTCATCATAGATAGAGTACGTGAGCCGATATCTGGCCCACTCCATGGGAACCACGAACCCAATGTATGAAGATTAGACAATGCACTCTGCTTCAGTAGGGTTCGGGTCATACGAGACTGATTTAGACAACCATCGCATGTCTGCCACTCTGATGGATACTTATAGTGGTGATTCATTAGAGGAAGTCTCGAGTGAGAGATGGTCAAGAGCACACCATGGCACTGAGCTCAATACTTTGACAGGCCATCAGGAGGGCCCTTCAGTAGCAGTGGTGCACAGAGCTTCATCTGTAGGGGATCAATGCCGAGGTCAGTAGAACGGTCAACATATTTACACCGATCAAGTTCATCGTGCGATTCTGTCCAGGCGAGTAGACACCACCCTACTCCTGAAGGTGTTAACCATAATTCTCTCCCCTCTCCTTTGTTAAGAAATATAAAACAAAAACAATAGCTTGAAACCTTAAATAATGACAAGCGTAGAGTGATGGGTCCACGGTATGCCGACCCTACTACACTCATCAAGTTGGGGATACAAGCACAGGTCGACAAATATCTTGCAGTAGTTTCCCTAGACATCCTTTCTTACGCGTAGTGTGATGCTTATCATAGACTCACCAGCTAGTTCTATGCTATGCTCGAGACCCCAAAGGAACACCAACACACGGTCCTGCATTTTTGCCTATTGAACTCGAGTCGCAATGTCACTAAGGATCACCTCAATAGCTGGCTGTCACATTTTGTTAAGGACTACACTGAGATGTATAGGGGCTAGATGGAGACAGGGGACAATGATTTTGACCCTCCTCAGGCATGGAAGATGCTTATGATGGAGGATAGATATGTTTCTAGAGCTGCAAAAGCTTCTCACATCCAAAACCGGTCACTTCGTTATCTGCACTGGGTGATTGTGGATTTTGTCCTGGAGAAGAAGGATAGTCAAGGGGTGCTCAACTCAGCGGACCTCTAGATTTTTCGGTACATAGAAATAGGAAGAAAAGTGAATGTGGGGAACTTCATCATCTACCACTTTCTCAACTCTTTTAAGAAGCAAGTCTAGTTCATGCCATTGGTAGGCATTATCACTTTCATGGCATGCCATATGGGGATTGGAGATGAACATTTGGCACTTATGCAGGAAAAGTATAAGTGTTCCAAGTTAGACTTAGATCAGTTGATTCACTTAGGAGTGATCAAACAGTGCAACACATGATGTCTTTATATATTTGGGTCACAACAGGCACAGAGTACTACTGCCAAAATAGGCAGAGTTTGCATGTCAAACAATAGTCATGGACGTCTCTCTATTAGACACTTAGGGCAACGTTATTCAAGTAGGAGAGACTGTCGAAGCTTCTTCTTCAGCACCACCAGTTCTAGAGACTCAAGAGGCCGAACAGTAGATAGAGGCAACCTTCCACGACATCCCATATCAGGGAGGTCCCTACAAATAGATGCCTTCAGCGGATTACTAGCAGTCTCCTCAGTAGGAGCAGTATGCACCAAATCTCAAATTGTGGTGCCTTTATGAGTTTATGACTGATTTCAAGGCTAACTCCTATAGGCAGTTCGATGCATTGGAGCAGGATGTGTTGTACCTCAGATAGAGGTTTGATACAGCCTTCCCTCCACCACCTCCTCTAAATTTTTAGTAGCCCTTCTAGCCTTTACCATCTGACCCAGGAATTTGGATAGTCATTCCACTTTCAGCTGGGAATGCATCAGGACTATGAGAACCCACCAGGTGACATTGTAGATCTTAAACGATATATAAATAGGGACTAGTAGTAGTAGATGTTTTCCATACCATCTAGAGTTTGAGATTTTCTCGAGGATGAGAAAAAATTTAAAGCTTGGGGTGGTAGGGTGTACCACCCTCTATCTTCCGCCTTTCCCTTTTAATTCTTTCCTTGCATGCATGCATGTTTATCTTCTATGTTCCTTTCATTTAGCATAAATTTTCATCTTTTTTAGAGTTTGTTTCATAATTTTTATCTTTGCAATTAAGGTTGTGCAATGCAATCTTATAACTAAATGCTTATCTTTGTGCATAAATGCACTTTTTTCATCTTAAAACTGTCTGATCTCTTTCTTGACTTGCTCATTGACTCTTTCATTAAGTTTGGTAATAAATCTAAGGATATGGCCTCTTTCATAGCTTAAAACATTATTCCCTTAATCTATGTTGTGAATGACAAATCCTAGATAAAGGATTTTTGGAAAAGAGCTAAAGCATGATCAAAGACTCCTAGTTGTGTTATTCAAAAACTTGCCTATACTCTAAGTTGGACCTCCTATACTTCTACAAGGTGCACCTTCTTGTCTATGTAGCCTATTTTGGGCATGTTTTGTACTTTTACCTTAATCAAGTAGTTTTATTTCAAATCTAGTAAGTTTTCTTTTCTATCTTCTCTTTCTGGTTATGATTGCTAGTTTGGTTGATCTCTTTCTTGTTTGAACTTCTATTTCTACCTATATCAAGAAATTTGTTGTAGAATTATATAAGAGAAGATGGTTTTCATTAGAATCTGAAAGGAGGATGATTCAAGGTAATTTGTGTAGAACCATAGACCTGGGCACGGCCGGTCCCAGCCTGACATGGTCGGGCCCACTACCAGGTTCTTCCCAGATCACACCTATTCCTAGCACCTTAGAATATTATAGACCTGAAAGGATATCTAGAATATTCTAGTGTGTTGATTTGTCATCCCCGAGAGGGGTTTCATGTCATTGATGGGTTTTAATCACCCTTTGCAAAAGCGAGTGGGGTGACCCCACTGGAACATATACTGTAATATGTACTATGTTTGGATGTAGGTTGCTTGTTTGGGTGTTTGAGGGTTATTTATGATTGAGAACGGGTGCACAAACTATCCAATTTGTGGTTACATATCTAAGAGCTCCTTCTCTCTGATTAATAGAATCCTACAAACTCTTTTTTGTTTTCTTTTCTTTGTTTTGTTTTACTTCATGACATTTTGCTAGACTAGTTCTAGTTCCATA
Organism: Alisma plantago-aquatica; assembly: GCA_963693085.1. NCBI lineage: Eukaryota > Viridiplantae > Streptophyta > Magnoliopsida > Alismatales > Alismataceae > Alisma > Alisma plantago-aquatica. The sequence continues at coordinate 872,330,655 of OY856413.1, read as the reverse complement.
CTTTTATCAACAATCAGATTGGCTTAACTGACTTAAGAGTGAGATCTTAAGCGTCCTAAACATCCCCACGTCCCTATGTTTAGCCATGTATATTTACTTCGACCCCATAATAAAGTTGCGAGGATCCTTGAAAGTTTTGGGTTATAAATTTAGTTCGATCCTTCTAAGTTTGCCTCCTTTCGGACGCATAATTTGGGTTGTATCAAATACCTTATCCGATTGATTAGATTATTGTCATTAAATGGATGTGCTTGTTGACCTAGAGGTTATACATTGCCTATATTTTGATAATGACTTAACCATTCCTTTCATATTTATCTAATATGTGTGTTTAAGATTGTTTGCTGGAATTAGGTACATGAAAAGGATCCAAAATCCAAAGTCCTAGAATGGCCCAAGTTCAAGTCAAAATAGCCACAAGTGTGCTTTTTGGGATTTCTATGTAAATGACCTTAGAACTTTTATGTAATCACTTGTAATTATGAATTGACTTGTAACTTAGATGAGAAAAATAGTTTGGGACAAAAATCACCAAGTTTTAATCACTTTAGATGCAATTTAGAAAATTGATTTCAGGCACTTGGTCGGTCAAGTTTCCCAGCATTAAAACTCGATCGATCAATCCTTAGTCAATTTTCTGGAGATTGCATCGGTCGAGTTGTGTTTACACAGAACTCGACCGATCAGGTAATTGACCATTTCGACTTCAAATGGTCGGTTGAGTTTTGTCAGGACAAAATCGACCGATTATTTGAATATCGACTTTGTCATTTACTTGATCGGTCGAGTTACCTTTATTGAAACTCAACCGATTGCACTGTACGGAAATTGCAGAAAAAAGTAATGTGATCGTTGGTGAGTGTTTTGAGAGAAAATAGAGTTGTTTCTTTGAACAAAAAATGGCTATTTTCGTATCCAAGTGTCCCACAACTTAAAGGGGCACCATCAACTATGAATAGACCCTCTTGGAGTTCATTCCAAGGCTACTCATTCATTGTAAAGTTAGTGCTAGCATAGTTGAGAGTGTTCTAACCCTTTCAGCCCTTTTCTCTCTCTACCATCAAGTTAAATTTGTGAGTATGAGTGAGATAGGTTGATGTGTAAGAGAGCTACTCCATGTGTTGATGTAAAAGCTCTTCTCCTCCATCTTCCAACCTCCATTCCTTTGAAGATAGTTGAAGATCCCTCTCCAAGTGAAGGAGAAGGAGGTGTTGTTCTTCAAGGTTGAAGAAGGCATGCTGCTCCAGGTCTACAAGTGAAGGAGATAGGTGCTCCAGATCTCCAAGTGAAGGAGAGAAGCAAGGCAACACTCAAGGAAGATAGGTAATCCCTTGAAGGAAGAAGACTTGAAGAAAGGAGTGGGTAAGTCCATGTTGATGGGTGAAGACTCCATGCTTCGAGTGGGTAAGCTCCTTCTATAGGTTGAAGATCTTTTCTTGAGGTACTATGCCCTTGGATGTGTGGTTGTTGTATATTGTAATCTTATTATGGAATATAAGAGTACCAAGATTGCAAATCCTAGAGACTAACCCACTCTAGGTAGTGGACTAACATTGCTCCTAAGTTTAGGACACGGAACCACTCTAAACCACCTGTCCAAGTGCTTGCTCTTCCTTGTATCTCATCCTTGTTGTCCATATTAGATTAAGTCATCAAATTGTTGTTTGTTTAAGTTTCTGCAATTAATATAATTTGGTGGTCTAATCAATTTTGTGAGAATTGTGAAGCTCTATCAACCCCACTTCTAGATCCCATTGAACCAACAAGTGCTATCAGAGAATGTCTTCTCCAAGCTACTACAACAAGTAAAAGAAGATGGGCGATTCGGCTCTTGGTTCACTTAACCTAGAAGGAAGCTTCTCCATGAGACCTCTGGTCTTCGACGACACCAACTTCCTCTATTGGAAGAGAAGGATGCAGTTCTACCTTCAAGGTGTGAGCTATGAAATGTGGAAGATAGTCCATCTCATGTATGAAGATCCAAAGGAGGACATCACCACATGGACTGAAGTTCAAATGAAGCACGCTCAACTCAACACCAAAGCTGTGAGCATCATCTATGCTGCCCTTACTCCATCCGAGTTCAACTGGATTTCCTCATGGGACACCGGACATGAGATATGGCACAAACTGTGTGTCGCCTATGAAGGAACCAACACTACTACAAAAAATGGCTTTTACAACATTTCATTTTTCCATTTTACAACAGGTGTCAACTGTTGTATTAGATCACGTGGTCTTATGGGGGGTTCTTTATACAACAAGTGTTGCTCATGTTGTAATATATGTATTTTATACAACAGTCAATACATGTTGTAGATCATTGAACACACCTGTTGTAATAGGGGTGTTGTATATAACATGTTGACACAAAAGGAAAATACATCTAGACACAAGGTTTCGAACTTGAGACCACTTGAAAGTGAGGAACATCTCAAACCGCTGAACCAGTTTCATTTTATGCAACACATATATTCTTTGTTGTACATATACAATAAATGACGTGCAAACCTATTGTGTGATTGTGGTCTATTACAACAGGTAACTATTACAATAGGTGAAAGCATGTTGTGTAATTATAGTATACTACAATGGGTTATAGTATGTTGTGTAATGATGGTCTATTACAACGGGTTAACATATGTGACTATTACAACGGGTAGAGCATGTTGTGTAATTATGATCTTTTACAACGGGTTAGAGTATGTTGCGTAATGATGGTTTATTACAACAGGTTAACATACATGACTACTACAATGGGTTAGAGCATGTTGTGTAATTATGATCTTTTACAACGGTTTAGAGTATGTTGTGTAATGATGATCTATTACAACAAGTTAACATACATGACTATTACAACGGGTTAGACCATGTTGTGTAATTATGATCTTTTACAACGGGTTTGAGTATGTTGTGATATTACAGTCTATTACAGCAATGTAGCACATGTTGTAGTATCACATATACTACAATGAGTTTGGCCCGTTGTAAATAACTTGTGTTGTATAAAATATATTATTCACAACACACAAATAGACTTGTTGTAAAAGATATGCTAACTACAACACAACCAACAGAACTGTTGTGTTTTTCCTGTTGTAAAAAGCATTTTCTGTTGTAGTGCAAGCAAGTGAAGGAATCCAAGATCTACATGCTTGGTGGTCTTCTAGAGAACTTCAAGATGGGTAAGAATGAGAGAGTGGCGGATATGTACACTAGGCTCAATGTCATCTTAAATGGTTTGGCAGTCCTTGGGAGTGTGATGGATAGAGGTACTATCAACTCTAAGATCTTGAGATCTCTTCCTAAGATATGGGAGCCTAAGGTTACTTCAATTGAAGAGGTGTACAAGCTAAGTGAGTTGTCATCTGAGGAGCTAGTTGGTAACCTCCAAGCCCATGAACCTAGGCTTGACAAGCAAGAAGAGGAAGAAAAGAGAGAAGAAAAAGAGTCTAAGAAGATAAAGGACACAACCTTCAAAGCACAAATTGAAGAAATGGTCCGACAACAAAAACTCACCTTGAAGTCTCCCAACCCTTCCCCAAGTGAAGATGAAGGCTCCAATGAGCATGAGGCAAACTACTCAAAGGGCAAACACTTCAAGACAAGCCCTCCTCTTCAACTCCAAGGTGCTATGAGTGTGGTCAAAAAGGCCACTACAAGAGTAACTGCCCCAAGGCCAAGAAGAGCAACCACAAGAGTAGCGACAAGAAAGATAAGGAGCAAAAGAGAGAAGGCATGTACAAGAGGAAGGACAAGAAAGAAAGAAGATCAAGAGATGCAGCCCATGCAGCTTGGGAGGAGTCTTCTTCAAGCTCCTCAAGCTCCAAAGATGGAGAATGCCATCTTGCCCTCATGGCCTCCACTAGTGAAGATGTTGGTGAGGTTAAAAAGAGATGGTTTGTTGATAGTGGCTTCTCTAAGAACATGACTAAAGAAATCATCCATTTCAACAAGTTTGTGAAAAAGAAAGGAGGATCGGTAACATTCGGGGGCAACAAGAAGGGTAAGGTCATAGGTGAGGGTGATGTTGGAAATGAGCTATGTATTAAAAATGTGTTTCTTGTTGATGGCCTACATCACAATTTGATTAGTGTTAGTCAACTTTGTGACAATGGATATCTTGTGTGGTTTACTTCTTTAGAATGTTTGCTTCTAGATTCCCTCTCCTACAATGTTATATATAAGGGAACTAGAAATGGTAATCTTTATGTTATTGTTCTTGATGCTCTTAATCCCATACTAAATAGATGCTTGGTAGTGGATAAAAATGATATTTCTCTTTGGCATCGCCGTTTGGCTCATGTGAATATGCATCAAATGAAGAAATTGAGCAAAAAGGACTTGGTTAAAGGACTTCCCAAATTGGATTTTGAAAAGGATGAGGAATGCCAACCTTGTACACAAAGGAAACAAATAAAATCCTCCTTCAAATCCAAAGGAGTCATGAGTACCAAGAGAGTTCTTGAACTTCTTCATATTCATCTTTTCGGGCCAATGAGAATGCAAACACTTTGTGGCTCCAAGTATTGTCTTGTTATTGTTGATGATTTCTCTCGATATACTTGGACCTTCTTTCTCGTTTCTAAAAGTGATACTCTTAATGTTTTCTCGAGTTTTTGTTAACGTGCTGAAAATGAAGCATCTTTCCGGATTGTTTCTATTCATAGTGATCATGGGGGAGAATTTGAAAATGATCTTTTTGAGCATTTTTGTGAAAAATCTGGTTATTTGTACAATTTTCTTCTCCTTGTATGCCTCAACAAAATGGGGTTGTAGAGAGGAAAAATAGGTCGCTACAAGAAATGGCTAGGACCATGCTTCTTGAGTATGACACTCCTAAGAATTTTTGGGTTGAAGCCATTAGCACCTCATGCTTTGTGCAAAACTGAGTTTTTACACATCCTTCTTTAAAGAAAACCCCCTATGAACTATGGCATGGTAGAAAGTCGTCTATTGATTTCTTTCATGTTTTTAGATGTCCTTGTTTTGTTTTAAACATGAAGGATTCTCTTGACAAGTTTGATCTAAAATCTTATAAGGCTTTCTTCCTAGGCTATAGCACTATTAGCAGGGAATATAGAGTATTCAACATAGAATTGTCTAAGATTGAAGAATTTATCAATGTTAAGTTTATTGAAAGTAACCCTGTTGTTGGCAAGCATGTTGTTGATAATGATGTTGTAGATGATTTGATTCCTATCTTAAAAGACCTCAACATCAGAAATAAAGGTAATCAAGTGATAGAAGAAGAAGAGGAAGAAAAGAAGGATCCCACTCCCCGCTTTGCAAAGAATCATCCCAAGGAGTTTATCATTGGCAACCCATTCGAGAGAGTGAGGACACGAGCTACTCACAACAAAGAACAAGCAGATAGTGCCTTCATCTCCCAACTAGAGCCAAAGAACATCAAAGAAGCCATTGGTGATGATGAGTGGATCCTTGCCATGCAAGAAGAGTTAGAGCAATTCGAGAAGAATCGTGTGTGGACTCTAGTGCTAAGACCAAGTGATAGAAAAATTATTGGCACCAAATGGGTCTACCGCAACAAGCTAGATGATCAAGGAAAAGTGGTAAGAAACAAATCAAGGTTAGTAGCACAAGGTTACAACCAACAGGAAGGTATTGACTTTGATGAAACTTATGCTCATGTTGCTAGATTAGAATCTGTCCGTATGTAACTTTCTTTTTCTAGTTAAAAAAATATCTTGTTATATCAAATGGATGTTAAAAGTGCGTTTTTGAATGGTACAATCGATGAGGAAGTATGTGTTACTCAACCTCCAGGCTTTGAAAATGACAAGTTACCAATCATGTTTATTTGTTGCAAAAATCTCTCTATGGACTCAAACAAGCATCTCGAGCTTGATATGAGAAATTAAAGAACTTTTTGTTAGATAACGGGTATGTCATGGGAAAAGTTGATTCTACCTTATTCCTAAAACACACTTCTAACCATTTTCTTATAATTCAAATCTATGTTGATGATATCATTTTTGGCGGGACTGATCTTGATCTTTGCAAGGAGTTTAGTTCTCTTATGCAGAGTGAGTTCGAAATGAGCATGATGGGTGAGTTGACTTTCTTCCTCGGCTTTCAAATCAAGCAAATAAAAGAAGGAAACTTCATCAACCAAGGCAAGTACACAAATGAATTGCTCAAGCGCTTTGGGATGGAGAACATGAATTTGATGGATACACCCATGTCCAACACCGCCAAACTTGACAAAGATGAAGAAGGTGAGAAGGTAGATGAGAAGCTCTATAGAGGTATGATTGGAAGTTTACTCTATTTAACTGCCTCTAGACCTGATATTATGTTTAGTGTTGGCTTGTGTGCTCGCTTTCAATCTAGTCCTAAGAAGTCACATCTTATTGTTGTTAAGAGGATTTTGAGGTACTTAGCAAAAACCCAAAATTTTGGACTATGGTACCCTAAATCAAGGGATTTTACTCTTAGAGCATATAGTGATGCGGATTACGCAGGGTGTTTGGTTGATAGAAAGTGCACAAGTGGCACTTTCTTCATTCTAGGACCATGCTTAGTGTCTTGGTTCTCCAAGAAACAAAGTATAGTGGCATTATCAACTACCGAGGTTGAATATATTGCAGCCGAGAGTTGTTGTGCACATGTCCTATGGATGAGGCAAATGCTCCAAGACTTCAACATATTTTTTGATGTTTCTCCTATCTTTTGTGACAATACTAGTGTAATTAATCTATCTTACAATCCTATATTGCATAGTAGAGCAAAGCATATAGAGGTTCACCATCACTTTCTCCGTGATTACATTGCTAAGAAGGATATTTATATCACGCATGTGGACACAGAAAATCAATTGGTGGATATCTTTACAAAACCTCTAGCTAGAGATCAATTTAACTTTATTCGATCAAAACTACTTATTGTTGATTTGAATGATATTACCATGTGATCTAGCTAGTTGTCTCTTTCTTATATGCTTGCTCATGTCTTTCTTCACCTTGTTTTGCATATATATGCTTAAATGTTCCTAACTTGCTTGTAAACATGCTTAGTTTTTTTCTTGTTTTTTGTTTTTTTTTTGAATTCCATGTTTTATCGCAAAATAGTGCCCAATGATGAGCTAAATGTGCCTAAGTATGTTAATGATACATAATAGAATGGAAAAATAAATTTAATTGGCATGTATATCGATAGAAACTAAGAATGTGACTTTTAGATCAGGCTGACCTTCGGTCGAGTTTTCACTGTTAGAAACTTGACCGATCAGGACCCGAGAGCAAGTCTTTAATGGACCGTTCAGTCGAGTTTTCCACACACAGAACTCGACCGATTCGCGGGCTGAGCCAACTTAAAAGTTAGGATCGGCCATCTATTTTCCCTCTCAACTAGAAAATAGATGAATGATTCCTTACCTCTTATCCCTAAGCTCCCAAACCCTACCCTAAACCTCCCTCTCCAAGCCCTAGATCGACCTAGAAGCCTTGATCTTGACCTCCACGGGCGTCATTTGTGGTGTCAGTTCGGCGTTTGAGGTTTGCCATTGCTTGTTTGCACAGGTTTCATCCTATTTTCGCTCCCATGGCTTCTCATAGACAAAAATGTCCTACTCCAAGAAATGTTCTTGCTTCCTCATCTAATAATCATTTGATTCTGTTTCATAATACCTCTTTTGTGTCAGTTGAAGCTGTAAATAGGTACAAGGACCTTCTTCCTCGAAGCCCTTTTCCTTTTTGTGCTTTGATCAATCCTTCCCCTAGGTATCAAGCGATTATTGCCTCTGTTTCTCAACTTCTCGCCTCCCACCATTTGTTTGCCCTAGCAATCGAGTGTGACTGCTTTCACAACTCCATGTCAAGCACTAAAGTTGTTCACGAGTTCTATGCCAACTTGCATTGGAAATATGATTCACTCATCCCACCGCCGAATACTCAAGTAAGTCTTACTTCTATGATCGCCGGTCGTCGTCTCCAACTCTTCGAGGATACCTTAAATGTCTTTTTTGCCGAAGACGAGGAAAATGACACATGGCGTAAGGACTATGGCGAGTATTTCGAGCTTCTTGACCTGGAAGGTTTTTACAAACACCATGAATTGACGTTGTCAGATGTTCATCGGTTTTTTAAGAAACCAGACATGGACTATAAGAAGAAGTCCACCCTACCCTCCTCCTCTCTTGACTTAAAGAGGCGCATATTGGATTTGGTTATTAACTGTAATGTCCACACAAAGAGAAATCAAATCGACATTATCGAAAACACCGCAGTCATTATGTATTGTTTGTTAAACAATATCGGTGTCAAGTGGGCCAGGTATATCTTACATCACATGACCTGCTTTGACATTGGTAAGAACACCAAAGGAACCCACCCACCCTACCCAGCTTTGATCTGTGGTTTTTTCAAGTTTTCCATTGACAAATGTCTCTTTTCTGACTTCCATTATCCGGTCGCCAGGAAAGGTGTTTGTATTAGTGAAACCACTCTTCAAAAGTATATTCCTGTGTTTTCCTCTACCTCTGCTGCTTCCGCCTCTACAACTGCTTCATCTACCCCATCCTCCTCCACCTGAGCTCCACCATTGTAGCCTCCGCCTAGACACAGCCATGCGTCTTTTCATGTGTCTAATGACACCCTTATGGGTTATATGATGCATAAATAGGCATACAATCAACAGGTTCAGGACCACCTGCACCAGAATCTTTATTCCATAATGTCTCCCATGAACCTCTCCTATGCATCACCCTACCCCACCTACCAGCCATACCCTGGTAGTGCCTATGCTTCATATGCATATGAGAATTACTATCCTACTCCCGAGCCTTCTGCTGCAGCTCCACCACCTTTTAATGCTGGTAGTTTCGTTCCTGCTATTCTGTCGTTACCTGCTAACCCCCTGGCCACTCTGCTAGCCTCTTTGGGTGACTCTGCTCCGTCCTTCCCATAGGCCAATGAGCTTCATGCTCTTGGTATGTCTTGGGATGAGCAGAATGCCTACTGGTGCGGTCGTTCTTGTGAGCCTCCTGCTGATGAGGAAATGCAAGACCAGGCCGAGGATGCTGATGCTGATGATGAACACGGTGATGGTGAGGACACTTATGACGACGGTGATGGTGTTTATGCTGGTTCTGATGCTGGCACTACTGCTCTGCCTTCTGACGGGGATGAGGACTACACACCTGGCAATGAGGACATTGTTGATATAGATAGCTTAGATGTTTAGGTGGTGTCTTCATTTTTAGTCTAGCATGCTTATCATATATATCTTTCTAGACTATTTTGTATCAGAAAAATCATGGCACATTCTTCTGAGTTGTACTATTTCTTCTCTTTGTTTTATCATTTTGGTGCTTGTAGTTGCTCTTCTATGGATGTATATCTGCGTTGTAATCTCCTTGATGTGCACTATGGCTATTTCCTCTATTTTTATCCTATGCGTTGGTGCCATCTTGAGTTTTTTTTATCATGACTTGGATTGTATGTTATCTTTTCTCTATGTGTGATATATGCTTTTAAACTATTTTTTATTCCATTTCATACATGTTTGGTTGAGTTATGGAGAAGACCTTGTTTTTTTGCTCTTCTACCCCCCTACCTTTTTGATAATGTCAAAGGGGGAGAGATCTTTCAAGTGATAGCTCATGTCTTGAAACTCAATCATATTGGTTTTTCTTTGCTATAATATTGCTTTTGCGTGTGAGATCCTTTTCTTGTTCAATTCACTGTCCTTTATGTGAACTTGCAAAGGACTACACATTACATGTATATTTCTACTGCATTCTGTAGATAGATTAACCATGCAGGGTAATAGAAGCACAGATTGAGCGGGAGGAATTCACATTGTTCGTATCATGAATTTCCCTAATTCACAAGGCAAATGTATAACTTTCATATCCTTTTCAATATGCTTGAGGAATGGTTTGTCATTTTCAAAAAGGGGGAGAATGTTGACCTAGAGGTTATACATTACTTATATTTTGATAATGACTTAACCATTCCATTCATGTGTATCTAATATGTGTGTTTAAGATTTTTTGCAGGCATTAGGTACATGAAAAGGATCCAAAATCCAAAGCCCTAGAATGGCTCAAGTTCAAGTCAAAATAGCTACAAGTGTTCTTTTTGGGATTTCTAAGTAAATGACCTTAGAACATTTATGTAATCACTTGTAATGATGAATTGACTTGTAACTTAGATGAGAAAAATTTTTTGGGACAAAAATCACCAAGTTTTAATCACATTAGATGCAATTTAGAAAATTGATTTCGGGCACTTGGCCGGTCGAGTTTCCCAGCCATAAAACTCGACCGATCAATCCTTAGTCAATTTTTTGGAGATTGCATTGGTCGAGTTGTGTTTACACAGAACTCAACCGATCAGGTAATTGACCATTTCGACTTCAAATGGTCAGTCAATTTTTGTCATGACAAACTCGACCAATCATTTGGATATCGGTTTTGTCATTTACTTGACCGGTCGAGTTACCTTTATTGAAACTCGACCGATTGCACTGTACAGAAATTGCATAAAAAAGTGATGTGACCATTGGTGAGTGTTTTGAGCAAAAATAGAGTCATTTCTTTGAACAAAAAATGACTTTTTTCGTATCCAAGTGTCCCACAACTTAAAGGGGCACCCTCAACTATAAATAGACCCTCGTGGAGTTCATTCCAAGGTTGCTCATTCATTGCAAACTTGGTGCTAGCATAGTTGAGAATGTTCTAACCCTTTGAGCCCCTTTCTCTCTCTACCTTCAAGTCAAATTCGTGAGTATGAGTGAGATAGGTTGTTGTGTAAGAGAGATACTCCATGTGTTGATGTAAAAGCTCTCCTCCTTCATCTTCCAAACTCCATTCCTTTGAAGATAGTTGATGATCCCTCTTCAAGTGAAGGAGAAGGAGGTGTTGTTCTTTAAGGTTGAAGAAGGCAAGCTGCTCTAGGTCTCCAAGTGAAGGAGATAGGTGCTCCAGATATCCAAGTGAAAGAGAGAAATAAGACAACACTCAAGGAAGATAGGTAATCCCTTGAAGGCAGAAGACTTGAAGAAAGGAGTGGGTAAGTCCTTGTTGATGGCTGAAGACTCCATGTTTCAAGTGGGTACGCTCCTTATATAGGTTTAAGATCTTTGCTTGAGATACTAAGCCCTTGGATGTGTGGTTGTTGTATCTTGTAATCTTATTGTGGAATATAAGAGTACCAAGATTGCAAATCCTAGAGATAACCCACTCTAGGTAGTGGACTGACATTGCTCCTAAGTTTAGGACATGGAACCACTCTAAACCACCTATCCAAGTGCTTGCTCTTCCTTGTATCTCATCCTTGTTGTGCATGTTAGATTAAGTCATCAAATTGCTGCTTATTTATGTTTCTGCAATTAATATAATTTGGTGGTCTAATCAATTTTGTAAGAATTGTGAAGCTCTATTCAACCCCCCCCTTCCAGAGCCCATTGATCCAACAGTGCTAGTTTCTAGAATTACCTTTTAGACTTAGTAATATGTGCAAGTCTCTTATAAGTTCAATATACCTAATATGATGATGATGATGCATGTACTCATCTTGAATGGAGGTATCCACTCATTGGGGCCTTGTATGAGTCTAATCAGGTTGCTTCAAATGTTTTCCAGTGAAGTTGTGACAAATAAGTAAATAGAACAATCTAGATTATAATGTCTATGTACTCTCTATTTCTTCGGATGAATAATATACTAATGTAAATTGAACTGTCTATGAACAATATGATTTTGATATTGTATTAAACAGAGATGAAAACATTTGTGATAACTAAATATGTTTTGGTTGAAGTGACATTGGTTTATGCGGTTTAATGAGAAAGAAAAAGTAAATATTTACCAAGTTTTTTGTATACTTTGTTACTCATGATTGTCGAGAATGATTTGTTATGTTTCATAATCTGGGTTTAGGTTTAGGTTTTCTCTCTAATGGTTGGCATTTTTTTGATCAAAAGAGTGGTCCAAACACTTATAGTTTCGACGGTTAGGCAGGGGAGTATGCAAAGGTCTTCCTAAATCAGACCATACTCTAAGTGGAAAATTTGATAAGAATGAGGAAACCCACCATAGAGATTAGCGATACATAGTAACCATCAATTCTGAGACTGGTTTTGTCAAGGCAAATTTTGTAGTCTTTCATGAACCTCTTCCCACTAGACTAAGTAACACCATTTTAATTAGTAAGGAAAGATCCTATCTACATGACCACTTCTCTTCTAATCCTACCTCTCCTCATACCACAAAATTTGGAGAGAGAAAATCATGGACTTTACATCACTCATGGACAACTTAGTAAGAATCCCAAAAATTATCAAGACCTTCTTGAACTCCACAAGTCTCTTAGAATGCCTGATAGAAAAGAGAATGACATCATCTGAGAAGATGAAATGGGTAGTCTCCTTTCTCATACTTATCCTGAATGTCTTGTGTTTAATGTGGCCCTTAGCCTCATCGATTAGGGAGGTCAAACTCTCCATTGCCAAAAATCTCATTATTCTCCAAAGCACAATCACAAGGATCTTTGGGTCATGGAAAGTGGAGGAAGATTCAATCCAATAGGTTGTATAAATTATCATGAGAACCACCAATAAGTGACAACATGTAATAAAAAAAAATTGAACAAATTTAATGATGGAACCCTTACTTGGGTCTTCCTCTTTTGTCTTTTTTCATGTGATTCACATAAAGATGTTAACAATGCATGCTATTTCTTGACAAATTGTATTTTATGCCAAATGCTAATATGGATATTTGTTTGCATGTTTTATAGGCTCTTGAAGAATTTATTGATTCAAGGGTGAGATGGAGTCCGATCCCAAGACTTCCCCAAGCAACACGAAGCTCATGGTGATACCAAGGTCACCACTTAACTACCCTAAGTGATCAAAGATCAGAGTTAATTAAAAATATTTGGGGATGATCAAGTGTAAGTCCCAAGTATAAGATAAAGCCCTAAAAATGGATATGGTATTTCTCCACATCAGTGCTACATTAGACAAAGTTCAAGGAAAACCATAGAGGATAATCAAGAAATCAAGATGCCAGTACATTGGGATTTCTAGTGACAATAAATATTGTAAATAGAGGCTACCACGGTTGTTCCATCCACTATAGTCATGGGAGGCATGCCCCATTATAGTCACTTTCATGACCACAAGCCTCCTTCATCCTCGTCACCACTATCAAGATACCACCACAATTATTCTACTTTAATGGCAACATAGTCATGGTACCTGCCAAGGTTGTGATACCTGCACCATTTCCTCCACATTGCCTCCAAAATTTATCCACTCTCACCAAATCCATTCACATCTACCAAGAATATTTCTTACCTATCCACCATGTTCTAGCTAAAACGATTTTGCCACCGAACAAACCCTATGTTTCCCAACACTAATATTACCAAACTACTACACTTAATCCTAGATCTCCATGATCACTATGTAAGTTGTAGTAGGTGGATAGGGGTCAAGAATTAGAACTTGCTAACCTCATTTACTCCCCTTGGCTTCTACCTTACCTACTCCCACCTATCACTTCACTTCCACCACTAAAAGTCCTAGTTTTCTAGGGTCTTGACCACTTCCATCCATACTTTCATGATTCCCACCCTTGAAGGAGTTATGGAGGAGAGGTAGTTGTTGTTGATGAAGGTTAAGAAGAAGAAGACTCCATCATCTTTCATTTGTATATTCTCTTCTTCTCTCCTTTCATTTTTTTTTTTGTACTACGAGTGGTTAAAACCCCTTTAGGTAGGTTGTTTGAGGAGAATGATGTAACTATGATACCATGTTCCTAAAATATTTATGAAAAAAACTTTTATTTTATTAGAATGTGTTTTTTTCTTACATGTTCTTGGTTTCCAACTATTTCTATTGTCGTTCATGTATGAAAACATCTAAGTCATAGACAAAAGAAAGAATAGTAGGCTAAGAGTGGAAAAACTCCTCCAACTAGTGGATCCTTAGCTAGTGTCCTCTCTTCCCACCTATCCATATATTGTACTAGCCATAAGTCTGAGGTATAAGTGCCTAGGTATGCTTATTCCTATCCACTTAGAAAAGAGCATGTTAAATGATTGGATGGGGGTAATAAGAGGTGAAACACCCTTCTTCTACACCCAATACCATCCCTTGTTGTGAATTACATTAGGGGTATCATTTTGAAAAACCTAGATAAGGGTGATCTTGACTAGAATTTATGTGTCCATAGTCAGTTGAGCCTCATAAGGTTGGATAGAATGTGGTAGGGACTAGTTCCCCTACACACACCCTATGCTACCAATGTACAACTAGTAGGATATGATTCTCAATCTACACTACACTTATTTGTTTGGTCTAGTTGCATTTCTAGTTGGATTTTCCTGCATGAATACGGCATGTATGCTTGGTTGATAGTTACATACCCCAAAATGGCCCACTTTACCTACTCAATTATTTAAACTACAACTTGCTCTAGTTATAGCTAGTTTTTCTTGCCCAACCAAAAATTATTTTGTTCATGTAGTTGGTTTTTGGTGGACAATTGGTTGGTTCTTAGTTTCTTTTGTAAGGATTTTCTAGTGATTTGCTTGTTGTAGTCTTGACATGCGTTGGTAGTGACATTACTAGTGTTATGTATCTAATTACTATTTCTTCGCCATTGCTATTCTAGTTTAGTATAGTTGATTTCATGCTCATTGTAGTGTTAATTTCTCTCTTGTTTAATTTGTTAGACATAATTATTAGGCTTAATCTGGATTTTGATATTTCTTTCTTCTCTTGGATGATATGTACCGTAATTCAAACCCACCTCCTTAGGAGTTGTAAGAACCCTAACTTTCTGCTCAAGAAACCTAAAGAAACAACATGGTTGTAGTCCATTCCCACAAAATGTGGATTTGAACCCGACTTTACACATTCCTACATTACATCTGCGGCCCATGTGCTTGCAGATGTCTTAGAAGGACTATGTCAACTAAGGTATTTTTATTAGCCCAAGTGCAGTCACACATCAATATATCTGGTGTCATTTTTTATGAGTGGTGCTTTAGACCTAGCTTGTTATTTCGTAATGACTTTTTCTAGTTTCCCTCACAATTGATGGTCTCATTGTTTGTTACAATTTGCATTTTAGTTAGCTAACTTTTATTATTTTTCTTGGTTGTGCAATGTCTAGCTGACAGTGCACATTTGGTTCTGATCTCTATCCTTAGGCACCTTCTTTGATAACCACAAGATAAGTATAAGAGGCAAAAAATGTCACAAAAAACAAGAGAGAGGAGTAAGAAAAGGATAATTGAAATGCACCGCCTCATTATGATCATGAGGATGTCAACCATAAAGAAAAAAAATTCCAACTCCTCCATAGCATCTTTTTGATTATTTATGTCAAGAACTACATTGCACTCGTTGATACAAGGGTGGACCAAATCTCTCGATAAGCCTTCTCTAGCCCATTGTCTCTGGTGGGACTGCTCCCTACATCCTATGTTTTGAGAACAAGAACCCCTATAGAATATTGATGCCTTCTTTAAGACACGGTCCACTTTCCACCCTCAAACTTCCATGAAACCTTTTATCCACCACAAAGTATTTATCTACTCTTTTAAATTACAAGCCTAAGAAGTGGTATCCTCCAAAACTTGAAGTGATGATATGGGAGACCTGAACTATGAGTTTTTGAAGAATTTATACCTGAACCAAATACGGAAAAACATCACTTCATTCAGCTAAAAGACAATGAGAAATTCCATGAAACTTGAAAAGGATTTAAAACATTTTTTGAGAGAATTCCCCCATCATGAGGTTCCTCTATGGGATCTTGTTTAGTCTTTTGACTCTAGGTTGTCTCAAATGGGTTAAATAATGGTAGACTCATCTTGTAGAGGTTCGTTCATAGCCAACCCCATCCCCTAAATAATCATGTAATCAATTTGAGCATTTGGCATAAGATTCTAGGCATAGAGCCTCTAGTGTAGCCAATAATCAAGATAGAAATATTGGTGTTGCTCCATCTACTCTTCCACCTCCAACTTCAAGTGATTCTACTTCAATCATGATGAAGATTCTTTTTGACATTATTAGATTTATGAAGAATCATATGGGAGATGACTCTAGTTATGTTATACAATCAATTTGGTCTCTTGATAAAGAGGTGAAAGCTCTTTAATCTTTTATAAGAGAAACTCAAGTGCCTCAATTTCTCAATTCTACTCACCCAAGTGAAGGAATCATGCCAAATTTTCTTAGTGCTGACAAGGGGATGACTAACATGGGAAGAAACTCCAACAACATCAAAGACAAAAGTACAACTCAAAGTTCGAGGATGACGTGCTTGGTAGGTTGAGAGGCTTATATGAGGTAATGAAAGATGTGTCCACTCATGGACAAACTATTAATATGTTGGAAAAATGATTGTATTATCTATCTCTTACACTTTCCCACCATGAAGAGGGGAGACTCTGATCCCAAACATGGTGAACCAGACAATGTGGTTAGCCAAATAATTCCTCAAAACACATATTTCCCACAACAAGTACAAGTGAAATCGTACGTCAATACCAAGGTTCTAGTCATCCAAATGCACCTATACGACATCATCTTGTCAAACACATGTAAATCAACATGTCCTACCTCCACCTTAAAATGTCCAAGAAGATGTGCAACATCCCTACATTCTTCTAAAGCCCATCTCCTCCACACAACCAATGTCCATCTTCACCTCCTATAGAGCAATAAAAAGCTCCCCTTCCTCACCATGAGCATGTAATTGTGGTGATCATCAAGTAGAGTGGTAGAATACTTAAGCAGCCTAAATGCCAACTGAGTGGTAATATTGTAGATGATGATTATGCTAAAATAAGTGATGTTGAAAGGAATTTTGTGATATTGTGACTCTATATGCTAGTGATGCCAATAAATTTGGTGATACAGTGATATAAGATAGTTGTATTTGTGACACACTATGTGTTGTTTGTGATTCCATGTGATCTACCATTTAATTCATTTGGGAGTACTACAATTCCTTCTATCTTGTTTGTGATTTCTAGTGTACCACCATGGACTAGTCAAAATCCTCATGTGATTTTGCAAGGAAATTCAGTTGCTCCTATAAAATCCTCAAGTTCATCATGCTAAACCAAGAAAGATAAATCAACATTTACCACATTTTTTGCATTAGGTGATCTGTCATTATCCAAGAGGAGGTAAAAGAACAATGTTGATATTCTTGAGATATCTAAGCAAGTAAAAGTGAACATCCCAGTTGTTAATGCAATCAAGAAAATTTCGATGTATCCCTAGTTCCTAAAGGATTTGTGAACTAATAAACACAAGGAATCAAGGGGAATTCCCAAGAGATTGAAATTGATGGAGCTAGTGAGATCCATTATGCAACATTCCATCCCTACCAAGAAGAAAGACCTAGGAGCTAAACTCATACCTTGATACATTTGGGAACATCATATAGACTAATACTTACTTGATCTAGGATCTACTGTGAATAAGATGCTAAATAGTGTCTATGTCGGGCTGGAGCTAGGCAAGCTAAAGCTAGCCAACTATTCTATCCAAATGGTGGGCCGTCATATAGAGTTCCCAGTGGTAGGGTGGATGATGTATTGGTGATGATTGACAAAGAAACAACAATTGTGTTCCTGGAATATTTCATCATCTTAGACATGGAATTAGAAGACAAGGGTATTCCTATTATCTTGTGGAGACCAATATTGTCTACAATAGATGTTGAAACTCATGTGCATAGTGGCATCATGATCATTACTTTTATGTGCATGAAGTTGAAGATCAATATGTACAAGAGAACCAAACAATAAGAAGTGAATGAGATTTTTTTAAGATTGTTGTTTTCAATATTTTGTTGACCACTTAAAATATGGAAATGCCAAGACTAAGGATATCCACTTTGAGGACACCTATGACCATTGTGATGAAGAACATGTTTATAATGCCTTCGAGAGAGCTATCTACTATGAGGGAGAAACCACTAGATTTACTAAAGGGTGATGATGAGTGAATTCCATATCCAGGTAAAGGCATCAAATTTATCACTAGTTGGAGACAACTCACATTGTTGTGCAAGTGTTTGACCCCATACATTGCATTTTTACTCGTGCTTCTAATTTATACTTTCAAACAAAACGCATGCACTCTTATTTTGATATTATTTTATTTGCACATGGTGGGAATTAAGTCAAGAAAAGTATCCCGAATGTGAACATAATTGAAAAGAGATTTTATTAGAGTTTAAGTTTGAATTATGTTTGAGAACTAAATTGGAAAAATATATAAACCCCCCTGGAACGATCATACTACATCTAGAGAGGTCATGGTGATTGTCATTTGTCCTTGTGTTAATAAATTGAGCTAAGAAAGTTCCCTCCACAACTGTGGTCACCAAAATGTCTATGCCACTACGAGCCACCATTGACGTGGTACCTCATAATGGCTCTGACAAGAGAGAGTGTTATAGAGAAAATTAGAAGAGAAGGAAGGTCTAGACATGAACGTGGATGCCAACATGATAATGTCACTTGACACCACCACAACTGTGGTGCCTGAATGGTCATGGTGGGGAAGGTCACTAGAACCCCCCTCATTTCCATGTAGCTAGAACGACCACTCCAAACAAAGAGATTGCCATTGACAATGCCCCACCTAGTCCAAGATCATATTTTTCTGGTTTGAGCTCCAAGCAAGCATTCTCAGTTCTGAAGGACCTTCCCCTTCCTATAGAAGTTGATTTCCATCCTTCTCCACCTCCATTTCTCATTCTCTACCAAAAATGCACCCTGCCTTAGAGAGACCAAAAATTATGTACATTTCCACTAAATCATGAGCAATAAATAAGTAGCTACTAGAAATGGTGTCTAATGGGTTGAAATCCATCACATACCACAAAGCCCATACCAAAACATGATCTCAAGTAATTATGTCTTCTCACACCCTAACTCCATTCCCTTCTAACCCCATCTTCAACTCCAACACCCAAGCAACCTCCTACATTCTCTCCTCCAAACACTCCTATTAAGATGACCGCTAATGACTGCAATTATTGGGAAGAAGAGGAGGTTGCGTCCAATGAAAACTTGAAGAATGTGGTCGACTCTTTGAGGTGGAATTCCCAATCCAAACCAAGAAGGGGTAGAAGTAAACTTTTATGTTTACATCATGTGCTCTACCTCAACCCACAACATTTATGATATCAAGGCTATCTACATTGTCTCTTCCACCGTAAATCCACCTATGGAGGCAAGAATATCTATCTCCTCACAACTAATTTTGGAGCTTACACTCCAATTAGGAAGAAGATGACTAACACTTGAATAATATGAGGAGGGAGACTATGACAACCCTAATTTTGAGTTTTATAAAGTCATGTTTCAATTGATGAATAAAGAATAACTTTGTTCTCATAATTATTTTTGTGTGAATGTGAATGAATTTTTATGAATTGTCATATGTGTGTGAAGATGATCAATACATAAATATTTCTACATGTGTCTGAATATGAAAAGAGATGAAATGAATGGAACTGTAGGTTGCTACTGGTTTCAACATGTGTGATGAAAAAATAATAAGAATTTTTTTTGGTAACCAAGAGAACCCACCCCGGGCGAGCCCGACATGGTAAACTCTCGAGGCATGAGAGGGTGTGGTCTGGTCACCCCCCTCCCGCGCCTAATCAGTGTGGATTGTCATTCGCAAAGTGCGTTCGGCGAGGTTCGAACCTGGGTCCTTCATTGGGACTTACCGAGCTCTTACCACTCGGGCTACTATGGCCGGACAAAAAAAAATAATAATAAGAATTAGATGTGCTTATACATGTGTGTGAATCACATATATATAATATTGTCCATCTTGTTAAATTTGCAGGTTTGTGGCCTATTGTTGGATGATATCAATGGATGTCGTAAACCTGTAGTTCAGAATTGATCTGTAAGTTCTCATCCTGCTGACCAACCATACAACAGGCCTACAAACTGATCAAAAAAAATCTTAATATAGGCGTCGGTTATTTGAAAAAAACTGACACCAAAGAAATATGGCAGCGGTTTTTGATAAAAAACTAACGTCTATGTGGCCAGGAACCACAACCATGCTGGGAAGCTCGACCGTGGTGATAGGCAGGGGATATGGCGTCGGTTACTAGCACAAAACTGACGTCGGTTTAGGTAATATGCCAGGAAACCCGACTGTGCTGGGAAGCATGGCCGTGGTGGCAGGGGCGATGGCGTCAGTTATCTTACAAAACTGACGCCTATAGGCCCTTTTCTGGCGCGTTTTTGGTGGCAGGAAGCGTTGTGACGTTGGTTTTTTTAATAACTGACATCTGTAACATTTCTATAGTGTCGGTGGTCATTAAAAACCGACGCCTATAGTCCCTTTGCTGGCGCATTTTTGGTGGCGGAAAGAATTTTGGCATCGGTTGGGAACTGACGCTGAAGGGGTCCACCTTTAGTGGGGCCCACTTCTGTGTCGCATGAAAACCGACACTAAAGCCCTTAATTAACTGACACTAAAGGCATGTTCTGTAGTAGTGGAAGATGATTGACACTTGAATAATATGAGGAGGGAGACTATGACAACCCTAATTTTGAGTTTTATAAAGTCGTGTTTCAATTGATGTATAAATGGATCTCAGTGGATTAATAACGAACAAGGAGGTACAACAGAATCATAAGAAGTGTTTGATACTCTTTTGATCAAAGATTTGATAATTAAGTGCATATAATTCAACATTTATGCACATATATAAGGGAATTTAATTAGATGACCAAAGGATGGAATCATAGTCTCAAACTTAGTAACTAGACCCTTTGTTTGATGAGGGAGTCATGGTTAAAATTTCTTTTGAATAGGATGTGCCTACTAGAAGTTATAGGTGTTGCAAAAATGTATCCAACTCTTAGATTTATGAAGAGAAACGTAGGTAGTATGTTATTTATGGACCTAGTTTGTGACATCTAAAATTGTCACACTGGCTTTATTTAATGTGGGAGCGTAGTCTGTTACATCGGACCCGGGTATATGGACTAGAAGTCGTCCCCTACCTCAGGATTAGTTGGGCTGGAGGCATGGACAGCCTTCTTGTACCTTGCACCCCTACCCTTGACTCTTCCGACCACCATCACTCCCCTCTGGATCCTTTGCTCCTTTGGCATTCTCTGATCTGTTTAACGACTCCTCACTCGAGGCATACATGAGGAAAAATAGAGAGAGCTAGATGCCCCCTCCATGACTTCTCCAACATAGCTTGTAGATTACATAGAGATGGAAGAAAGATAGGTTGCACTGTCAATTCATCCAACTCTCCGAAATACTACATCCATGGACTTAGGGGTCATTGACGTTACAGCGCATAAAGTTTTGAACCCAAGTTCCACATCTTTGGTGCTAAGAAACCAAAATAATTAAACCCAAAAAATTATAAAAAAGTGTTAATTGTTGACGCAAGCTTTCTCATGTTTGGAGGCGTGGGTAGGAATTTTGAAAGTAGAGGGTCTCAGCACGAGATGAAGACGGAATTATAGCTCTGAGGCCAAAGGATTTTCTTCTCAGGTGTTTTATTCCCTGCGATGGTGGTTCTACGGGTCAACCAACCTCAGTTCTAGGAAGAGGAAGGTTGACTTAGGAGGAGGATGCAGAGCATTCCTCACCCGTTCTTACTGTCCCGTGGAAGTTCCTGGTGATCGAGCGGCGCTCCCGAGACCTTCCGATCAAAGTATGATGGCCTGGAGGCTTTTTGCCTCTTCCTTCTCCGCCACTGCAGCTGCAAGCAGTGACACCATAGGCGGGAGGAGCTCTGGAGGTGGGAGCAAGACTAGTGATGCCGAGGAGGTCCGCAGAGTCTGGGTTTAGCCACCGGAGGTTGCAGTAGCTCACGATGAGGGCTTGCTTTCGTGCTTGTGTTCGCCGGAAAGGAAGACTTCGGCGGCACCTTGCGCAGAGCCACGACGCAGGGAAATCCCGTCATTCCCGATCGAGTGAGAGAGAGGGCCAGATCCAACCACTCTGCCGGGCTGGCACTTTGGAAGGCCCAGAATAACATTTTTTTCCAGGTAAAGTTGGCATAATCCCTAATCCTTAGAAGGAGCATCAATTTCGGATGTGTTATATCCATTTTTTTTATCAGAAGAACATGATCTATCACTTAATAATAGTTTCAGACCCTGAATCCTGAGGCAATACCACTAATGTCCCTAATAAGTCAATTTTGATCATATTGAAATTAATCTAATTGATTTAATGTTACAACTTTGTTTCCATTGTTAACTTTACTCCATAACCACTTCTGAACTTATCTTAACTTGAGATTAGTGGTTTTACACACCCCACTAAACAAGAATACACCCTTGAGTCTCCTGATGCACTTCTTTATCCTTATGGCATCAAATGCTAAATATTAGTTTATATATGACATTCCATGTTACTACATTGGTCAAACATTTGAATTTGACCTCCTTTATGCATCAAATCCTCTTTTATTCAAGAATTCAATAACCTTATTCTTTTAGAAGATGCTAATGATCATGATCTTATTTCTTGTTGTGTTATGGTGTTGCATGTGACTTGTAAATCTCCCTTTTGGGCCTAATGTGACTTATGTGGCCTGCTTGTCCTGTTTATGCCCTAATTTTGACGTTGATCCCATACCTCATGCCCTTTATTCTTAAATCAGTGAGTGCCCTCATCTTTGTAGTCAATTTGATAAGGATTCCTCACTTAGGCATTTGTTGGACCCTAAAGATACAAGTTTCACATGTTTGCTTTTTGAGTGCATGTTGAATGTGGTAGACTTTTACGCCTTGACTTTGAGGACAATCACCTAATATTGAAATGTGCTTCTTTTTCTATTATATTGATCTAAACCGTCCTTTGTGATTGGTTCTTATGTCTTGATTATCCTTGAACTTTTTGCTACATTATAAATCTTTTGACCCCCAAAATGCAAGTAAGTGGCGTGAACCTTGTAAGTATCATAGAAAATAGGTGGAACCTTAAAATGGCATGAAACTTGAAATCCAATTTCATGATGGATTCTAAATAAGTAAAAGATCACATAATGCACTAAAAATTACTTGGAACCTAACTTGGCCAGAGCTCTAAAATGGATCTAGTAAAGGTTGATGTTGAGAATTTAGTGTCTGCATGTGATCATGTTCTTAATCAGGTGATATCTATGATCTAGATGGTCAAGGATAAGTTAAGAAACCTCTAAAATAGGTATGTAATTTAATAATTATATGACTATAGCTTTCTTATTTAATCATTGATATGTATGTATGCTTGTTTTCTTTCTCAAGTATTGCCATGTAGTATTGTACTCCATGTTTGCATTGTTGATTTTAAAACTTGAACTCATGATATAGATCTTCATTATGCTAACCTTGTACATGTGTGTTGGTATGTATGCCCTGAGAGACAATCATGGGATGATTGGTGAGATACATTAAGATTGATTTGATAAATATCAAAGGCAAGCTTCCAATTCTTTCTGGTTTAGTGATATGAGATAATGATAGAACATATTGAATGTCTAGAGAATGATAGTACTCAATGACGTATGCTTTCAGGTCAGGACCTGAACGATGAGATCATATGGATGCTTAGAGTTTGTACATTCTTATTATGTCCCTGGCCGGATTTCATTGTGGAAGGTAGATAGACAACAATGACACACAAGACTAGATTGTGGTGTTGGTTGATGATAGAATCTCATTAGTCATGATATGGAGATATCAAACCAAACACATAGGTACTTGCTAGCGAACAAGTGTATCGGACAGACCCACTTTGAGTTTGACACATGGAACCATGACATGGTAGTCACAGTCAGTTCTCACAGTGATGGTGGTGAGTGTGATTCTTTGACCTAAAATCACTACACTCAACACATGTCGTTGGGTACACTTTGACATCATCAAACGCAGTCCTAAAACATGGGTTGTTATAAAGGTGATAATTGGATGGCTTTGACACATGGGTCTTTTGAGGGGTGAGTGATAGATATGAGATTTGTCCCTCCTGAGGGAGTTTGATATCTGTGGCCACTTGATGAGTAGGATTGAGATAGGTGTGCACACACATGTGTGAATCAATATGTGATATTGATGTCATACATATCTCCTCCAATCTACTCTAAGATCAAGAAAGTGAATGAACGTTGACAGGATGACTGTTCCATGCCTTGAGTTCATTCGGGATATCAGTGACAAAGGAATTATACATTCGCTGTAACACCATTCACATATTGTAGGATTCAAAGTTGTTTTCCAAATTCCATTTCACTTGGGTAGCACTGATATGCGACTAGGCACCGCTCTTTGCTTGTGAAGTCATAAGTGTTATGGAGTTTCACTACCAACGTGAAATGGGCCTACAGGGTCACACACATAGGATTTAACCTGGAAGAGGAGTTTAGCCACAAAGATGTTTAGATTGATTACTAAAGGAGTTTAGTAGTTCAATTAAACACTCAATCAATTGATAGCTCAATATCACAATGTTCAAGGTGTTGGACCGATTGATTAGAGTATCAGATTGATTGAAACTGCAATTGACTGATTGTGCACAGTCTGCATTCCCAACCGATCGGCTCATATGATGAACCGATCAGCTCATCTTGGTGAACCGATTGACTCATGTGATGAATCGATCGACTCAGGATAGGTTTAGATGACCGGTTCAAGGGTTGAACTGATCGACTCAATAGGTCCAAACGAGCAAGTTGGAAAATCAGGTTGGTGAGAAATTTCTTTTCGTTTCACTTGTCCAATTTGATTGGAATAAGGATTGGTATTTGGATCAATTCGAAACAAAAGAGGAAAAGTCAATCTGGAACAGACCAGGGCAGTGAACCGATCATTTTAGAAGTGAACCGATCGGCTCAGGTGCCCCAACCGATCGGTTCAGGTGTGAACTGATTGGCTCAGGTCCCCAACTGATCGATTCATGCTTGAAATGATCGGTTCAGCTGGTGCTGTTGGTTGTTTTGTGGAAAATCTCGAATTCTTCTACTCCTACTTTAATCCCAGATTGCCCGAGGTAGAGAACCTTATCCCATGACCCTCCTATATATATAGGGATATTGGAGGCTTCTCAAGTACAACTCAGAATACCAATTGCTCTACAAAGTTATGGTTCTCTCTGGTTGTGGTAGCCAGGAGAGCCCGAGCAAGTGCTACCCGATTAGGGAGGCATAGCGAAGGAAAGACAATTGTAGAAAAAGTGACTGGTTGTAGGAGAGTGTGTCAGTGACTAGTACACTGATAGGAGGGTATGACTCCTTTCGGTGACTTGTACGACAAGGCGATCAGAGTTCCAGGTGGTCTGTGTGGACTACTACAGAGGCGGGAGATTTCTGCCGCTCGGAGGACATCTGTCAATCCCGACAGTCCCGGTGAGACTAGGAGCTGCATATACACCGTCCAAGATCGGAGGTGAAGACCGCGCAAGCCGTGAGGTAACGTCGTCGAGCAAGCCTCATGACATGGTATGTCTCTACAAACCATTCTTCCTACTGTATAGACGTTGACATGATTCCTTTATTCTGGGTTTGGAGAGAAGAAAATTTATGTTTCCGCCGCCTTCTCTGTTTCCCCTAAAACCCAAAGTGGTATCAAAACCACGCCAACTGCTCTATACTTTAAGATTATTGATGTTATCGATTTTGGTTTGTCACCTTTATTTATTGTATACGATGCTAATAAAATTGGCTTTATGCATGTCCAATCCTAAATCCACAAATCCCAATATACATATATGATATGTAATATGAATGCACTCAATACGCGTCGCCCTGAAATGAGTTTTGTTGTAGATGTATAGTGTGGTTATGGCCAATAAACCCTATGTATGTGTATGGTTGTATGTGGATGCTTGCACCTCGGTCTGCGCATCGATTCCCTACCTCCTTATTCCTGATGTAACTCGAGATTACTCAAGATTTCTTTCCTACCTTTTCTCCCCCCAAATGTAACTCGAGATTTCACAATTTAAATGTAAATAGGATAGATCTTTTTATATTTCCTGTTATGTCAAAGAATGGAGGACATTCTGACGAAAACGTAGATGATCAATTCAAGGTGTGAATCGATCAGTTGGCGATCCAAATGACCAGCTCGAGGAGCGAGATGAGCGGGTGTCGGCCTGAGGAGATGCACGATGACCAGTGAACCGATTGGCTGGAGGTGCCAGTCGATCGGTTGGTGGCACCCAACCGACCGGCCTGATGGCGAGCCGATCAATCATGGAAATGAGTTGATCAAACCCAGAACGACAAAGCACAGAGTTCATCTTATACAGGTTGCATGTGTGGTGGACCTAGATGATCGTGATTCCTCTTGGCTTGAGAAATCACATTAGGATGGCCATAATCATCGCTTTTATCATTTAGCATGTTTTCTGTGGGATATAGCATGTATATGATACGAACTATGTATTGTGGTGATTGGATATGTATACATACCTATAAAACCAAATCCCTCATTAAATATTAAAGTTTTAGATTCCTTCCAAATGCAACACACGTGAAAAGCTTGATCGGCCAAGTGTGGGCACGCCCTAGCGTGGTGCACCATCTATCTCGTGGAAGTGTGAAGGATGGATATATGGGTCTACCCTAGCAGGGTGCATATTTATCGTGTTGGCTTTGGGTTAGACTTAACAAGGTGACCTAGATAGGATCTAGCACCTTGAGGCATCGAGGTGATCATGGCAAGGAGTTGCATATGACATCTTTCAAGAGTTGCATATGATGCAATTGGAAAAATTTGCCTACCTGGAAGATCTAAGTTGTGGGTGACAGCCCTAGCTGGTCCATGACTCAAAGTATTTCAGGATCTTGACCCACTAGAAGATTGTATGTTGCAATCTTCTGAATTGATGGTGAGGGCTATCAATTTGAACAAAAATAGTGGGAGCGATAAATAATTAAAGTCCTAATTATATCGTCAAACTTTCAAATCAATCAAATAATTTAAAATTGAGTTTTGGACTAAATTGCATATATTTCCTTTTGTAGTACAAATGACAACAAACAACAATCACTTTTCGTTGTGATCGGTCCTTGAAAAGGACAAGCTGAATGGGACTAACTTCCACGACTGGTTTAGGACATTGAGAATTGTTCTCACTCAAGAGCGAAAGCTCTATGTCCTGGATACTCCAGCTCCAGAGGAACCTACTCCTACCGCACCAAAGGCAGAAAGGGATGCTTATAAGAAGCATTCTGAAGATGCCATTGATGCAAAGTACTTGATGTTGTGCTCCATGAACCACGAGTTGTAGAGACAACATGAGAACATGGGTGTCATTGAGATGATTTAACATCTCAAGAACATGTATGAAGATCAAGCATGGCAAGAGAGATATGATGTCTCCAGGATGCTGTTCAAGTCTGTCATGATAGAAGGAGATCCAGTTGGTCCTTACACGCTCAAAATGATTGGGTATGTAGAGAACCTGACAAGACTGGGATTTCCCCTGAGCCAAGAGTTGGCTACTGACGTGATACTACAATCGTTTCCAGAATCCTACAGTCAGTTTGTGATGAAATACAACATGAACAACTTTGACAAACCGTTGACAGAGTTATTGGGCATGTTGAGGACAGACGAGACACAGATGAAGAAGGACAAGCCTAAGTCTGTGATGATGATCAGCAACAAGAAAGGCAAGTCCAAGAGCAAGGGCAAGGGCAAGGCTAAGAAAGGTTCTGATGCTAGCCAGCAGCCCAAGTCATCTTCAACTCTCAAGGCCAAGGGAGGTATTACCAAGAGAGGCAATTGCCACCATTGTCAAAAGCCAGGACATTGGAAAAGGAATTTTCCCCTCTATATGGAAGAACTAAAGAAGAGGGAGGCAATAGACGTCTCCACCTGAAGGTGTCATGAAATAAACTTATAACGTTTTTGAGGTATATGATACTAAGATATAAAGTGTAAAGCACCCAATAAATGGGGAAAGTGTTGCCGCCATAGATAAGAGTACTTTAGTTTATTTTTAGCCTTGAAGGCATGCGATAGAGTTATGAACTGCTATTTCATATTTGCCAATGGATAGAAACACCTTAATTTTTGCATATTGTATGACAATGATGGAAATTAATAAAGTTGATCTTTCAATCTTTATGGCAATGCCTTGTTTATCTTGTGGTACTTGGTATGCATAAGATAAAATGATACCTAAAAGTTATTGATAACTCAAACAATCAAATTAGCATAAATCATGAGAAATTCACTTCTAGATTCCATATGATGGATAAGTCTAGACTCTTTTTGGTTGGAGAACTAGTAAGAGACATGAATCTCTTAGACATGATTAATCAATATTCACTAGTGGTAGTGGGAATGATTATCCTACTAGGTATAATACATGTGATGTATTTACATACCTATTAGAGCTAATGCTAGTACTTCAAACAGTGTTTAGTGAAATACCAATATGAATTACTTGAAGTGTTCAAGAATATCGTAGATGAAGTATGAATTTGGTAAAGTTTTAATTCTTGATTAGATCAATGAATGAAATACTTGGATAAAATGTTTGATAACTCATGATTAAGGCATGGTGATGTCTAAATCAACAAGGAGTCATACTCTAAGGAGTTAGAGGATGATTATCAAATAACTAATTTTTCTTAAATAAAGAATACCCCACACTAATAAAGGACATTAAGAATCACAAGGAGTTGTGAGTTCTTATATCCTTGACAAATACACCCCGATTATCTATGTGATGAGTTGGTCATGTAATGAGTCAACTATCTAGATGAATATGAGGAACCAAATTTTGAGTTATGGTTTCTGACCATTACATCCTAAATGACTTCCATGTGAACCATAAGGTATGACCTTAATGGTAGAACCCATTGGGATGAAATCCATAAGTGCGAGTGAGTATTATGTGTTAAGACACATGGATGACATTTTGAGAAGGATGATGCTTGCTAATTGCAACTTAATGACTAAGAGATTTGGCATACGGATACTAAAACCACATTCCTATAAGGAATAAAATGAGGATGTGTACGTGACACAACCTATAAGGTTTATGAATCCATTAATTCAAATGAAGTCTATATGTTACAATGGACTAATTAATGTGATTGATTGAGTACAAGCAACTCAGAACTATGATCTTTACTTTGATAATATAGTTTGACTGATATGTCAAAGATAAAGAAGGGATCTGTGATTTAGTGGGAGCATATTCACATTCTACATGTTGATGTGAAATGGAAATGTTCTAGAATGGAAATCCAAAGTGGAAATTATCTTTAGGGAAGATAGAGACGTTTCCTATGTGATAGGAATAGAGATCTATACAGATAGTTCTCGAAAACCTCTTGACCTAAAAAGTGAGAGCATACATTGGCAATCTATACTGAAGGGTTTAGTGTGCACAAATTTAGTGGGAGAAAACTTGTCCATAGAGTTAGTATCCCAAGGCAAAATGTCCAATTCTAATAAATAATGGGAACACTAAGAATAGATATGGATCTATCATTTATGTAATCATCCCATTATCTTGCATTTATGGATATATCAAGAATAAAATGCATTCATCATCTTAAAGTCTGTTGGTATGTATGCCCTGAGAGCCAATCATGGGATGATTGGTGGGATACATTAAGATTGATTTGATAAACTTCAAAGGAAAGCTTCCAATTCTTTCAGGTTCAGTTATGTTAGATAATGATAGAACATATTGAATGTCTAGAAAATGAAAATACTCAATGACGTATGCTCTCAGGTTGAGGACCTAAACAGTGAGATCATACAGATGCTAAGAGTTTGTACATTTTTATTATGTCCCTAGTCAGATGTCATTGTGGAAGGTAGATAGACAACAATGACACACAAGACTAGATTGTGGTGTTGGTTGATGACAAAATCTCATTAGTCATGATATGTAGATTTTAAACCAAACACATAAGTACTTGTTAGAGAACAAGTGTACCGGACAGACCCGCCATGAGTTTGACACATGGAACCATGACATGGTAGTCACAATCAGTTCTCACAGTGATGGTGGTGAGTGTGTTTCTTTGACATGAAATCACTACACTCAACACATTTCGTTGGGTACACTTTGACATCATCAAACGTAGTCTTGAAACATGGGTTGTTATAAAGGTGATAATTGGGTGGCTTTGACACATGGGGCTTTTTAGGGGTGAGTGATAGATATGGGATTTGTCCCTCTTGAGGGAGTTTGATATTCGTGGCTACTTGATGAGTAGGATTGAGATAGGCGTGCACACACATGTGTGAATCAATATGTGATATTGATGTCATACATATATCCTCCAATCTACTCTGAGATCAATTCTGTGAATGAATGTTGACAGGATGACTGTTCCATGTCGTGAGTTCATTCGGGATATAAGTGACAAAGGAATTATACATTCGTTGTAACACCATTCACATATTGTAGGATTGAAAGTTGTTCTCCAACTTTCTATTTCACTTGGGTAGCACTGATGTGCGACTAGGCACCGCTCTTTGCTTGTGAAGTCAGAAGTGTTATGGACTTTCACTACCAATGTGAAATGGGCTTGCAGGGTCACACACGTAGGATTTAACCTGGAAGAGGGGTTTATCCATAAATGATGTTTATATTGATTACTAAAGGATTTTAGTTGTTCAATTAAAGACTTAATAAATTGATAGCTCAATATCATAGTGTTCAAGGTGTTGGACCGATTGATTAGAGTATCAGATTGATTGAAACTGCAATTGACTGATTTTGCACAGTCTTCACTCCCAACCGGTCGGCTCATATGATGAACTGATCGACTCAGTTTGGTGAACCGATCAGCTCAGGATAGGTTGAGATGACCAGTTCAAGGGTTGAACTGATCTGCTCAATAGGTGTAAACGAGCAAGTTGGGAAAGTCAGGTTGGTGAGAAATTTATTTTTGTTTCACTTGTCCAATTTGATTGGAACAAGGATTGGTATTTGGATCAATTCAAAACAAAAGAGGAAAAGTCAATTCAGAACAGACCAGGGCAGTGAACCGATCAGCTTAGGTTCCCCAACCAATAGGTTCAGGTGTAAACCGATCGGCTCATGTCCCCAACCGATCGGTTCATGCTTGAAATGATCAGTTCAGCTGGCGCAGTTGGTTGTTTTGTGGAAAATCTTGTATCCTTATACTCCTGCTTTAATCCCGCATTTCCTGGGGTGGAGAACCATGTTCCATGACCCCCATATATATAGGGTTATTGGGGGCTTCTCAAGTACAACTCCGAACACCAGTTGCTTTGCAAAGTTGTCGTTCTCTCTGGTTGTGGTAACCAGGTGAGCCCGAGCAAGTGCTACCCGATTAGGGAGGCATAGCAAGGGAAAGACAACTGTAGAAAAAGGGAATGGTTGCAGGAGAGTGTGTCGGTGACAAGTACACCGATAGGAGGGTACGACTCCTTTTGATGTCTTATGCGACAAGGCGATCGTAGTTCCAGGTGGTCCGTGTATACTACTACAGAGGTGGGAGATTTCTGTCGCTAAGAGGACAACTATCAATCCCAACAGTCCCGGTGAGACCAGGAGCTGCACAGACACTGTCCAAGAGCGGAGGTGAAGACCGTGCAAGCCACGAGGTAACTTCACCGAGCAAGCCTCGGGACAAGGTATGTATCTACAAACCATCCTTCCTACTGTATATACGTTGATGTGATTCCTTTATTCTGGGTTTGGAGAGAAGAACATTTTTGGTTCCTCTGCCTTCTGTGTCTCCCCTAAAACCCAACGCTGTGGTCCCAAGGTAGGGACACAAGGTTGGGCATCTTATTTGAGATGTCAAGATAGGGTGGACCATGTTGATACAAGGGTTATCTCCTGGTGATGGCCTTGAGGTTCCTTATAAATTGGGTTAGCTAATCGTGAGCACCCTCACGGACCCTTTCGATTGGAACTTGGTCGAACACCTTATGATACATGATATGATTGGTATAATTGGAGAAAATTGAATAAAGATGGGTTGTCTCTCTATGTAATTAACTTGTTCGTTTACTTCTGCAAAACTTTTCAAATTATGCAAAACTTATATATGTGTATCTTTTTGCCATGTACTCAACACCTTGTGTGTTGAAACTGCTTTCTTCAAGTATGTTTTAGGTTCCTAGATAGCTTGGGATTTTAGGGCTTGTCATCATATGTTCATGTGTACTTGTTCTGAGATCCCTAGTGTACATGAGCAAACATGTACAATGAATATGTAATTGAAATCTTGTAATAAAATAATGTTGCTTAATATATTTTGTTGAATGTTGAGGTTATGTTGATGCTTTTATCTCGTTATTTGTTCATGTATGATAAAAATTTCACACTATTGTATGTTGTTTTTGATATTTGTTAGGTTTGCGGGGTTGGAATGTCGGTTCTATGACAGAGACCGTCATGAGAGGTTCCAAATATACGAATTTTTAAGATGAGTCAAATGAAAATGGTGATAAGGAGGTCCAAGATGAGTCAGTAGATAGAGAGGATCAATTAGAGGCCAAATGGATCAAGCATAAATGAAGTATGCCATAGGGAATTATTTTAGAAATAGGTACAAGGAGGGGAGGAGTTTCACAATTGAGAACATATTGGGGTTTAGTACACCCTGAATGCATGAAGGGTGAGTGATTTCCCTAGAATGCCTGCATGCCTACAATGCAAGCTATGTGGGTACAAATGTATTTTAAAAAATTCTTAGCTACATGATGACACGATTAAACCATGCATAAGACGCAAGTGCACGTGTCAATGTAATATAGGCCTTTGTGAGGCCCGAGTCGAACTCAGGGAATGTAATTTCAGTAGACTACTACTAACTACTTGCAATCAGCTAGACCGATTATAAAAGTTTGTTGTTTTGAAAAAGATAACAAAAACAAAAGAAAATAAAGCAATAAATTAAAGGGTTGGTTTAATCAATTAAAATGGGATCTTTAAGATTGTGGTTTCACTGCGGATTCTCGTTGTACTAATTCCTACACAATTATCACAACTCATCTCTTATTTCAGGTAGTGGCCTATATATAGAATTGTTCGTTTCTGCGATACAATTCACTACCTAAATCTAGGTCGGTTCCACGTCAGTAGTAACATATACCCAAAATTAGGTGTATGAAAAACATATCTTTAGGTTTCCACCATTAACCGTACATCACCTTTTCCAAAGGATTTATAAGTTAATGTGATTATTGCGTCTTTTCAACCGTTAATTTTTCGTCAAAAGCAATTAATGGTATTAAATTACCATTACGGTGATCAAGCACAATGATACAATTGAGAAAACAATATCATACCACAGATTTGAGAGACAAATTATGGTTAACTATGTAAAAATTGTCGTACAACGATTATCCGGCTTACTCCCAGTCCTAAAGACAAGGGGGATTAGCCCCGCATGTTCATCTCAATGAAAAACATCATGAAGGAAGAAGAAAACATAGGGGAAACGTGGATGGAGATGGTGTAACCCCTGAACGAAGGAGAACTGGGCAATCCTCGACGCATGATGGGCATTTTGTAGCCTTCTGGTGGTAGAAAACTCCATCTGCACCTCTGGAAATGTCTGGGTCACAGCTCTGGGCTCCGTTCTTCCTTCTCCCCACAGCTCTGGGCTCCGTTCTTCCTTCTCCTCTCTTCTGAGACTCGTGCGGAAGCTGATGATGTGATAGTACGACTTGGGTAGTCCTTTTTAGTTATAGGGATCACTTACAACTGCCAAAACATCACAGTCATTTGTTTTAGATCGATCTGGGTGGTTTCCTGATCTGATGGCGTCGATACCATCGACGGTGGGTCGATGGTATCGACCCGTGTAGAATATCAGAGCTCCTTGATTTTCTGGCATTCTCTCTAATGGCAGCTCGATACCATTGACTTCTGGGTCGATGGTATCGACATGTGGATGTTTGGCTCGCTGAAGACATCTTTGTACCATCAACTTCTGGGTCAATGGTATTGAGCCATTCTGCTCTTTTCGGCAACCTCACTGTGGCCGTCTTGATAGTATCGACAGTTGTCGATGGTATCGACGACTGCATATATGTGAATTCCCTGAAATGAAGAGAAGAACAACAATCAAATACGAGAAATATGATCTTTTATACCAAATAAGATAAAACAAGGTAAATTTGATGCATAATAAGATTATAGGATGAAGGAAATGAATCATGCGATATTAACAATGAAAATGACCAATAAATGCATAAAACACATATGAAACTAGCCTATAAAAGCGACTCAAAACCCTTGCATCAAACTCCCCTAAGCTTGAACTTTGCTCATCCTCGAGCAACAAAATTACATAATATAATTGTGAGGGTCAACTAAAGAACATAGTAGCATAAAAGACATCACTGTATAATTTCCACCTAGCATGCACATATCGGCCCTCACTAACCACAGAATGATAACTCCCCTAAAGGTGACAATTATTATCCATGAGAGATGCCCACCCCAAGACCAACAAACACTATCACATAAGGCAGTTTATATAATAAATTCCTCCAGTTCAGGCTTGGTGCATCTTGTGATCTCCTATCTACGTTGCTCGTATCCTAACTACCATCTACATGGAAGCAGATCTCCTATTATGCAAGAATGAGGATATAATCATGGCTGGCCTACCATTTTGAGCAACGGGTGAAGGAAATGGGCGGTTGTGGAATAAGAGGAAACACAATACAGTTTAACATGCAAAAACAATAAAAATGACCTAAATGATTCATATGCATATGGAAATGACCTAATGCCTACTTTTTTAGGAGGAAAGATGCATGCTCTACTATTATGTCTCAAGGTGAGATGGAATGTCTACAAAACTACATCATGTGCTTATTCTTTTTTTTAATATACAGGTGAAACAAGTTCGTTTCTCCCTCTGATTTCTGCTTTAAAAAAAATCTTTTTTTTTTCAAGTCCTTCTTGTGCTGTTTTTTTTCTTTTCAATTTGACTAAGATTTGAGTTATAATACTTTACTTTTTTTCGGACTTATTTTCACATAGCTACTACCATTGATGCATTACAACCTACTTCTCATAGAGTATAGAACATGTTACCCTCTTTTCTAATTTTTCAGAAGAAGTAAGGCCCATAATGTCCTATATGCTCAAGAGTATGCAAAATTCAACTATATGAAAGAAATTATGCAACTACAATGGCATGCGCTTTAGAATGTGCATGCATGACTAATCTACAAAACTCTTTTCATTTTCTATGCAAAATCTAACTATAATGCAATCCTATCCAAATGGCATGCAATCAAAAGATGAAAACTGTAATGTGCTTCCAGTCCTTATGGTGGAGTTTGAATGAAATGAGGTGGATAGATCACAAGACTTATTGACAGAACCATTGGAAAATATTATATGTCCCTCCTTACTTACATGTGTACTAATCAATCATTGGGTTTCTCTCTCTCACTTCATATTAAAGCCCCGTTACCATTTGGTCATTTTAGACTCAACATCCAAGTCCGTCCACATTTCTTGAACCATAAGGATGTACAGTTATGATCATATGTTTCAAAGTTGACCTACCCAATGATTTTCATAAGTTATGTGCTCAATTTCAAACAAGTCCAACTTATAATTCCATGGAAATTTTTGAATTATGCTCAAATTTCAAATTTCCCCCGTATGACAAACATAGAGATGACATGCATTTATATTAGACATCCACGGATTACACTAGATAGATTGTGGATCCTAGAATGTTGTAAACAATAAACAATACTAAAAGAAAAGAAAATAAACATAAAAACTAAGATAGAAATTGTTCCATCTCCCCCCACTAAGCTTGAATTCGACTATGGCTTCATATTAAAAAAGAACCTCAAAAGGTGGAACAATGATACCATCTATTGCGGTGGTGGCAAAAATGGCGAGTACTGCTGGGTATGGGGATTCCAATCTGGATATTGCCCCTGAAAGCTCAGATCATAAGGTGGCATGGGTGGTGGTTGTGGATATCCCCCGAAGTAGCCTTGGCTCTAGTAATGATCGTAGAAAGGCTGTTGTTGCTACTGTATCCTCCCCAACCAGTCGTAAACCTGCTACTGGTTGGCGAATAGCTGGCGTTCATTCTCAAAGATCACCTGCTGATTTTCATACAACCTATTCTACATATCCTGGATCCTTGCAAAAGCTATCTAGTGGGACTACTGCATAGACTGCCGGGACTCCTGGATAGACTGGAGCATGGTATACATCACTTGCATAGAGTAGGGGTCATCTCCGTTGTGGGAGGACTTTGGTGGCAGCGGCTGGGAAGAGGATGAAGCTCCCGAGTAGATTCATGGATGCTTCCTCAGGGCTACTCGTGACTGAAGAGGTGTGAAAGCCTCCTATTCCTCCTCATCGTTGTTTCCTGCATCGTCGTCGTCTCCCACATCTTCTTCATCCTCAGAATCCTCAATGGTAATGATAGGCCACCGGAAGTGCTGGCCTGGCTGGAGGTTGAAGATGGGGTCTGGCAGTACGCGCTCCTGATAATCTTTGTTAATGTGGCAATGAGCATATACCACACCATCGCAGAGTGTAAGAAGATTGGAGCGGTGGAAATGAGACAAATTGACAGGGTTCTGACTAACCAATGGAGGGAGCGTGGATAGGTCTAGCGCAAGGTAGAGGGCTAGTGGCGTGATAAGCCCCCCAAAGTGAATAGGGGCTCGTCTGGTGCTCCACTTCACTGCGATCACGGGCATCAAGAAAAATGTTCTCCAGTTAAGCTTTTCCCTCTTCAGTAGCTTGTAGAGGAAAAACAAGTCTGTCTCCTGGAACTTGCTCAGTGACAATTCACCACGAGCAAAGAAAGTAATACACAACATACGGTGAAGAATCTGCACGAACAGGTGCTCAAAGTTGGCGACGAGTGAATTGTGGTAGCTCAACGTCTTTCCTGTCAGCACGGTCACCAACTGCGAGAACATCTCGTCATAGTTGACCCGATTGTACGGCCGTCTGTACTTCTCGGGTGAATGCCACCAATTGTAGATTGAGTTGAACTGGTCGAGCATGATGGTATAGTTGCAGTTGAACATATGAAAGGAGACTCAGCCCTTGATCCATTCATGGTCGGTGGCGATTAGGTCGTTGGGCATGATGCAGATGTCGAGAGACGCCATGAACTCTACCACGAGTTCCTTGTATGTCAGCCATTTGCCAAAGAAAGTGTGGCCCTCGACATGATAGGGGATTTGTTCTCACTCGGTAGCAACCTCCCAACCTGGCCACAGAGGACATAATTGAGGTTGTACTCAAAGCCAAGGTCTCAGATTAGGGCTCGATCGACGTAACGAGTAGGCTCGATTGATGGCTTCATTAACTCGTCGTAGATCTGTTTCACGTCCACCGAGGGATGTGCAATTCTCGAATGGGGAATGAAGACTGGCGGTGGTGGTACGAATGTATCGATCTCCATCGGAGTAGTACACAAGGAATAAGATGCTCCAAGCCTCACCATGATGAAAAGAGAAAAGATAGAGAAAAGGAGCTCGGTGAAGGTCAGAGAAGATGATCTCCGCAGTCGATGACGAACTCAGGGAAGATGTATAGCTCACTGGATGCTCAGTGAAGGTCTTTGTCTACTCGTCAATGCTCAATGTCGAGGTTGAGGAAGAATACTTTGAAGGTGTGAAGAAAAATGAAATACAACCCTTCCTTTTATAGCAGAGGTTAGTGCCCCTGGTACCCCATCGATACCATCAACAGGTTGTCGATGGTATCAACACATATACCACAATCTGTTCCTTCGCTGGCATCGACGGTCATCAATTGTTGGATGTGGGGGTTCTTGGGTTTTAGGAGAGACAAAGAAGGAAGAGGAAACAAAAATTTCTTCTCCCAAACCTAGAATAAAGGAATCATGTCAACTTCTATACAATAGGAAGGATGGTTTGTGGAGACATACCTTGTCCCGAGGCTTGCTTGGCGAAGTTACCGTGCGGCTTGTGCGGTCTTCACCTCTGGTCTTAGACGGTGTCTGTGAAGCTCCCTGGTCTCACCGAGACTGTCAGGATTGATAGCTGTCCACTGAGCGACATAAGTCTCCCGCCTCTAAAGTAGTCCACACGGACCACATGAAACTCCGATCTCCTTTTCCCATAAGGAATCGGAAGGAGTCACACCCTCCTTTCGGCGTACTAGTCACCAACACACTCTCTTGTAATTAGTCGATTCTGCAGTTGTCTTTCCCTTGATGTGCCTCCCTTATCGGGTAGCACTTGCTCGGGCTCTCTCGGTTATGAGAACTAGAGAGAACGACAACTTTGCAGAGCAACTGGTGTTCTGAGTTGTTGTTCTGAGAAGTCCCCAATACCTCTATATATATAGGAGGGTCTTAGGACAGGGTTCTCTACCCCGGGCAATACGGGGTTAAAGTAGGAGTAGAAGGGTTCGAGGTTTTCCACAAAACAACCAACTGTGCCAGCTGAATCGATTGGTTCACACCCTAAAATGATCGTTTCGGGTCCTGAGCTGATCGTTTGGGACCTGAGCTGATTGTTTGGGGCTCTGAGCTGATCGGCTCACTTACTGAGCTGATCAGTTCGTGGTCCTGATCCAATGCTAATTGACTTTCGTATTTGTTTCCAACTAATCAAATATTAATCCTTATCCAAATTGAATTTGTACAAGTGAAACAAATTGTATTTGCAAAATAGTCTTCTGACTTTCCAAATGATCTCGGTTGGTCACACAAATCGATCGTGATCCGATTGTTTCATGACTCATGAGCCGATTGACTCACAACTTGAGTCGATTGTTTCATCAACCTGAGCCGATCGATTCATCTCATGAGCCGATCGGTTGGGGCAGCAGACTTGTGCAAATCAGTCAATCGCGGTTTCAATCAATCCAATACTCTAATCAATAGGTACAACACCTTGAACACTATGATATTGAGCTATCAATTGATTGAGTGTTTAATTGAACTACTAAACTCCTTTAGTAATCAATCTAAACATCATTTGCAGATAAAATCCTCTTCCAGGTTAAATCCTATGTGTGTGACCCTACAGGTCCATTTCACGTTGGCAGTGAAAGTCCATAACACTTATGACTTCACAAGCAAAGAGCAGTGCCTAGTCACACATCATTGCTACCCAAGTGAAATAGAAATTTGGAGAACAACTTACAATCCTACAATTTGGGAATGGTGTTACAGTGAATGTATAATTTCTTTGTCACTGATATCCCGAATGAACTCAAGGCATGGAACAGTCATCCTTTCAACGTTCATTCACTTTCTTGATCTTAGAGTAGATTGGAGGAGATATGTATGACATCAATATCACATACTGATTCACACATGCGTGCACGCCTATCTCAATCATACTCATCAAGTGGCCATGGATATCAAACTCCCTTAGGAGGGACAAATCCCATATCTATCACTCACCCCTCAAAAGCCCCATGTGTCAAAGCCACCCAATCATCACCTTTATAACAACCCATGTTTCAGGACTACGTTTGATGATGTCAAAGTGTACCCAATGACATGGGTTGAGTGTAGTGATTTCAGATCAAAGAATCACACTCACCACAATCACTGTGAGAATTGAATGTGACTACCATGTCATGGTTCCATGTGTCAAACTCAAGGTGGGTCTGTCCGGTACACTTGTTCGCTAACAAGTACCTAAGTGTTTGGTTTGATATCTCCATATCATGACTAATGAGATTCTATCATCAACCAACACCACAATCTAGTCTTATGTGTCATTGTTGTCTATCTACCTTCCACAATGAAATCCGACCAGGGACATAATAAGAATGTACAAACTCTTAGCATCCATATGATCTCATCGTTCAAGTCCTGAACCTGAAAGCATACGTCATTGAGTATTGTCATTCTCTAGACATTCAATCTGTTCTATCATTATCTCATATGACTAAACCAAAAAGAATTGGAAGCTTGCCTTTGATGTTTATCAAATCAATCCTAATGTATCTCACCAATCATCTCATTATTGGCTCACAGGGCATACATACCAATAGACTCCCACTTGCACTGCGAGCCAATAACCCTTGAATCATATTCATAGTGATCTTCAAACATGTCCCACATGTTACTGTGCTCTAGTGCTAACATAGAGAGTTACGACAACACCTTGCCAAAGTCAGTATTAATTGCATGTCTCTCATCTCTTCACTGTACGTCACACGTATGAGATGGAGTTGTCGTAATATGCGATCTAGTATTCCTTTGCTAACCTTTAGCCACATTGCATGACCAAGTGCTCCTAACTTGTCATCAATGACCAGAATAACTATAAGTTCATCTCTATGAACTCCTAGATCCATATAGTATCCATTGTTGTTCTCTAACACACGGATACTTGACATTTCCTTTTAAAAAGGCTTTATTGGAACGTTTCCATTTATCAACAAACATTCACTTTTATATATCCCATACATATTTTGTGATTCATTTTCTATCCTTTTCGAAAGTTCACATCAGTGTAACTCTTTACAGTGAACCCTTCCTTATTTCCATAGAACTAGTACTTCTCAAGTACTTATCAAGTTCTTATGGTATTCCAGTAACCCTTACTGGAACTAGAAAGACATCCAGTCGTCATGTCCCACATACTAGTTATCAGGATGAGCACATCATATTGTCATGTCCTACATACAAGATGATGAATGCATTTTTTTCTTGTCATTTCCATACATGCAAGATGATGGGATAATTACATACATGATAGATCCATATCTATTCTTCGTGTTCCCATTCTTCATAAGAATTAGACACTTGGCATTGAGATACTAATCTCCATGTACCATGGGAAAAGTTTTCTCCCACTGAATCTGTGCATACTGAACCTTTCAGTATAGATTGCCAATGAATCCTATCTCTTTTTAGGTCAAGAGGTTTTTCAAGAACTATCCTTATAGATCTCTATCCCTATTACATAGGAAACGTCTCTATGTTCCTTAAAGATAACTTCCACTTTGGATTTCAATTCTAGAACATTCCCATTTCACATCAACATGTGGAATGTGAATATTCTCCCACTAAATCACATATCTCTCTTTATCTTTGACATATCAGTCAAACCCTTTGACCATATCATCGAAGTAAAGATCCAACTCTGAGTTTCTTGTACTCAATCAATCACATTGATTAGTCCACTACAACTGATAGACTTCATTTGCATTAATGGATTCATAAACCTTGTAGGTTGTGTCATGTACACATCCTTATCTTATTCCTCATAGAAATGTGGTTTTAGTATCCATATGCCAAATATCTTAGTCATTAAGTTGCAACAAGCATCATCCTTCTCAAAATGTTATCCATGTGTCTTAGCGCTTAAGACTTATTCACACTTATGGATTTCATCCCAATGAGTGCTACCATCAAGGCCATACCTTATGGTTTACATGGAAGTTATTTAGGTTGTAATGGTCATAAACCATAACTCAAAATTTGGTTCCTCATCATCTAGATAGTTGACTCATGACATCACCAACTCATCACATAGATAATTGAGATGTATCTGTCAAGGATATAAGAACTCACAACTCCTTCTGATTCTTAATGTCCTTTATTAGTGTGGGGTACTCTTTAAGAAGAAATTTGTTATTTGCTAATCATCCTCTAACTCCTTAGAGTATGAATCCTTTTGATTAGACATCATCATGCCTTAATCATGAGTTTACTATGATACATTATCATAATCACTCACAAGGATATCAAACATTTGGTTCAAGTTTTTCATTCATTGATCTCATTAAGAATTAAAGCTTTACCAAATTCGTACTTCATTTATGATATTCTTGAACACTTCAAGATATTCATATTGGTATTTCTCTAAACACCATTTGAAGTATTAGCATTAAGTCCAATAGGTATGTAAATACATCATATGTATTATACCTAATAGGATAATCATTCTTCCACTACTACTAGTGAAGATTGATTAATCATGTCTAAGAGACTCATGTCTCTTACTAGTTCTCTAACCAAAAGAGTCTAGATTTATCCATCATATGGAAACTAGAAATGAAATTCTCTTGATTTATGATAATTTGATTGTTTGAGTTATCAATAACTTTTAGGTATCATTTTATCTTATGCATACCAAGTACCACAAGATAAACAAGGCATTTCCATAAAGATCATATCTTTGGAATTGAAACATCAACTTTATTAATGGCTATCATTGTCATACAATATGCAAAAATTAAGTTGTTTCTATTCATTGGAAAATATGAAATAGCAGTTCATAACTCTATTACATGCCTTCAAGGCTGAAAATAAACTAAAGTACTCCTATCTATGGCAGCAACACTTGCCCCATTTATTGAGTTCTTTACATTTTATTTCTTGGTATCATATACCTCAAAAATGTTACAAGTTTATTTCATGACATCTTCAGGTGGAGATGTCTGTCGCCTCCTTCTTCTTTAGTTCTTCCATATAGAGTGGACAATTCCTTTTCCAATGTCCTGGCTTTTGACAATGGTGGCAATTACCTCTCTTGGTCACACCTCCCTTGGCCTTGAGAGTTGAAGACGACTTGGGTTGCTGGCTAGCATCAGAAACTTTCTTAGCCTTGCCCTTGCCCTAGAACTTGGACTTGACTTTCTTATCGCTGATCACCATCCCAGACATAGGCTTGTCCTTCTTCATATCTGCCTCGACTGTCCTCAACATGCCCAACAACTCTGTCAACGGATTGTCAAAGTTGTTCATGTTGTAGTTCATCACAAACCGACTGTAGGATTATGGAAACGATTGCAGTATCACATCAGTAGCCAACTCTTGGCTTAGGGAAAATCCCAATCTTTTCAGGTTCTCCACATACCCAATCTTTTGAACGTGTGAGGACCAACTGGTTCTCCTTCTGTCATGACATACTTGAACAACACTCTGGAGACATCATATCTCTCTTGCCATGCTTGATCTTCATGCATGTTCTTGAGATGCTGAATCATCTCAATGACACCCATGTTCTCATGTTGTCTCTACAACTCGTGGTTCATGGAACACAACATCAAGCAATTTGCATCAATGGCATCATCAAAATGCTTCTTATAAGCATCCCTTTCTGCCTTTGGTGCGGTAGGAGCAGGTTCGTATGGAACTGGAGTATCCAGGACATAGAGCTTTTGCTCTTTAATGAAAACAATTCTCAATGTCCGAAACCAGTCGTGGAAGTTAGTCCCATTCAGCTTGTCCTTTTCAAGGACCGATCACAATGAAAAGTGATTGTTGTTTGTTGTCATTTGTACTACAAAAGGAAATACGTGCAGTTTAGTCCAAAACTCAATTTTGACTTATTTGATTGATTTGAAAGATTGATATAATTAGGACTTTAATTAATTATCACTCCCACTATTTTGCTCAAATTGATAGCCCTCACCATCAATTTGGAAGATTGCAGCGTACAATCTTCTAGTGGGTCAAGATCCTAAAATCCTCTGAGTCATGGACTAGCTAGGGCTGTCACCCACAACTTAGATCTTCTAGGTAGGCAACTCTTACCAATTGCATCATATGCAACTCTTGAAAGATGTCATGCACAACTCCTTGCCATGATCACCTCCATGGCTCAAGGTGCTAGATCCTATCTAGGTCACCTTGTTAAGTCCAACCCAAAGCAAACACGATGAATATTCACCCTGCTAGGGCATATCCACATACTCATCCTTCACGCTTCCACGAGATACACTGTGCACCACGCTAGGGTGTGCCCACACTTGGTTGATCTAGCTTTTCACGTGTGTCGCATTTGGAAGGAATCTAAAACTTTAAAATTGAATGAGGGATTTGGTTTTTATAGGTACATATACATATCCAATCACCACAATACATAGTATGTATCATATACATGCTATATCCCATAAAAAACATTTGAAATGATAAAAACAATGATTATGGCCATCCTAATGTGATTCCTTGAGCCGAGAGGAATCACGGTCATCTAGGTCGACATCACATGCAACCTGTATAAGATGAAGTGCTATAGCCGTCTGAGTTGATCAACTCATCACATGAATGACCTGCTCACCCTGGCTTGTCGTCTCGGTGCCACCAGCCGATCGGTTGGCTCCTCCATCTTATCGGTTTGCCTGGTCATCGTGCATCTCCTCATGGCCACCACCCGATCGTCTCGCTCCTCGAACTGGTCGTCTGGATCACCAACCGATCGGTTCACTCCTTGAACCGATCGTCTCAGTCGTCGTTAGGTGTCTGCCATTCTTTGACATAACATGAAATAAAAGGTCTATCCTATTTGACATTTGAAAGGGAAAGCCCGAGTTATATTTGGGGGGAGCAAAGGTAGGAAAGAAATCTCAAGTTATCTCAAGTTACATCAGGAATAGGAGATAGGGAATCGATGCGTAGACCGAGATGCAAGCAACCACATACAACCAAGCACACATACATAGGGTTTATTGGCCCTAATAACGCTATACATCCACCACAAAATGCATTTAAGGGTGACGTGTATCAAGTGAATTCATATTACATACCATATATGTATATTGGGATTTGTGGATTTAGGATTGGACATGCATAAAGCCAATTTTATTCACATCGTATGCAATAAATAAAGGTGACAAACCAAAATTGATCATA
Organism: Alisma plantago-aquatica; assembly: GCA_963693085.1. Classification (NCBI taxonomy): domain Eukaryota; kingdom Viridiplantae; phylum Streptophyta; class Magnoliopsida; order Alismatales; family Alismataceae; genus Alisma; species Alisma plantago-aquatica. The sequence continues at coordinate 872,286,068 of OY856413.1, read as the reverse complement.
TCGATAATCCTAAAGTATAGAGCAGTTGACGTGGCTCTGATACCACTGTTGGGTTTTAGGAGAGATAGAGAAGGCAGCGAAAGCAAAAATTTCTTCTCCCAAACCCAGAATAAAGGAATTGTGTCAACGTATATACAGTAGGAAGGATGGTTTGTGGAGACATACCTTGTCCCGAGGCTTGCTCGATGATGTTACCTCGCAGCTTGTGCGGTCTTCACCTCCGGTCTTGGACGGTGTCTGTGCAGCTCGTGGTCTCACCGGGATTGTCAGGATTGCCAACTGTCCTCTGAGCGGCAGAAGTCTCCCGCCTCTAAAGTAGTCTACACGGACCACCTGGAACTCTGATCTCCTTGTCCCACAAGGAATTGGAATGAGTCGCACCCTCCTATCGGTGCACTAGTCACCAACACACTCTCCTATAACTAGTCACTTTTTGTAGTTGTCTTTCCCTTGATGTGCCTTCTTATCAGGTAGCACTTGCTCGGGCTCTCTCGGTTACCACAACCAGAGAGAACGACAACTTTGCAGAGCAACTGGTGTTCTGAGTTGTTGTTCTAAGAAGCCCCCAATACCCCTATATATAGGAGAGTCATGGGACAGGGTTCTCTACTCTAAGAAATACATTATTAAATTAGTAGTCGAAGGGTTCAAGGTTTTCTACAAAACAACCAACTACGCTAGCTGTACCGATCGGTTCACACCCTAAAACGATCATTTCAGGTCCTGAGCCGATCATTTGGGACCTGAGCCGATCGTTTGGGGCTCTGAGCCGATCAGTTCACTTACTGAGCCGATCGGTTCGTGGTCCTAATCCAACTCAAATTGACTTTTTTATTTATTTCCAACTAATCAAATATTAATCCTTGTCCAAATCAAATTTGTACAAGTGAAACAAATTGTATTTGCAAAATAGTGTTCGGACTTTCCAAACGATCTCGGTTGGTCACACGATTTGACCGGTTCAACAATTGAATTGATCGTTTCATGACTCATGATCCGATCGACTCACAACTTGAGCCGATTGGTTCATCTCATGAGTCGATCGGTTGGGGCAACAAACTTGTACAAATCAATCAATCGCAATTTCAATCAATCTGATACTCTAATCAATAGGTCCAACACCTTAAACACTATGCTATTGAGCTATCAATTGATTGAGTGTTTAATTGAACTACTAAACTCCTTTAGTAATCAATCTAAACATCATTTGTGGATAAAGTCCTCTTTCAGGTTAAATCCTATGTGTGTGACCCTGCAGGTCCATTTCACGATGGCAGTGAAAGTCCATAACACTTATGAATTCACAAGCAAAGAGCGATGCCTAGTCACTAATCACTGCTACCCAAGTGAAATAAAAAGTTGGAGAATAACTTTCAATCCTACAATCCGTGAATGGTGTTACAGTGAATGTATAAATCCTTTGTCACTGATATCCCGAATGAACTCAAGGCATGGAACAGTCATCCTTTCAACGTTCATTCACTTTCTTGATCTTAGAGTAGATTGGATGAGATATGTATGACATCAATATCACATACTGATTCACACATGCGTGCACACCTATCTCAATCCTACTCATCAAGTGGCCATGGATATCAAACTCCCTTAGGAGGGACAAATCCCATATCTATCACTCACCCCTCAAAAGCCCCATGTGTCAAAGCCACCCAATCATTACCTTTATAACAACCCATGTTTCAGGACTGCGTTTGATGATGTCAAAGTGTACCCAACGGCATGTGTTGAGTGTAGTGATTTCAGGTCAAAGAATCACACTCACCACCATCACTGTGAGAACTGACTGTGACTACCATGTCATGGTTCCATGTGTCAAACTCACGATGGGTCTATCCAGTACACTTGTTCTCTAACAACTACCTATGTGTTTGGTTTGATATCTCCATATCATGACTAATGAGATTCTGTCATCAACCAACACCACAATCTATTCTTCTGTGTCATTGTTTTCTATCTACCTTCCACAATGACATCCGACCAGGGACATAATAAGAATGTAAAAACTCTTAGCATCCGTATGATCTCATCGTTCAGGTCTTGTACCTGAAAGTATACGTCATTGAGTAATGTCATTCTCTAGACATTCAATATGTTCTATCATTATCTCATATGACTGAACCAGAAAGAATTGGAAGCTTGCCTTTGATGTTTATCAAATCAATCTTAATGTATCCCTCCAATAATCACATGATTGGCTCACATGGCATACATACAAACAAGGGCCCGGATCGATGACACGTCAATACTATCGACAAGGGTCGATGGTATCGACCCATTCCACGGATCGACCTCCAAGTTTGGCGTGCTTCATTGATGGTATCTCACGGATTGCTGGCATGTGGCGTCGATACCATCGGTGAGGTGTCGATGGCATAGACTTCTGCTGCCAACTGATTTTAGATCTAATATCATATGAAGCAACAATGAGCAGTTTAGATATAATAAAATTAAATTGCTCTCTAGCTAGAGGTTTAGTGAAAATGTCTGCCAACTCATTTTTTGTGTCTACATGCATGATACAAATATCCTTCTTGGCAATGTGATCAAGAAAACAATGATGGGAAACCTCTATATGTTTATCTCTACTATTCAATATAGGATTATAAGAAAGATTAATTGCACTAGTATTATCACAATAGATAGGAGAAGAATCAAAATGTATGTTGAAGTCTTGGAGCATTTGCTTCATCCATATGACCTGGGCACAACAACTCCCGACTGCAATGTACTCAGCCTCAGTAGTAGATAATTCCACAATGCTCTATTTCATAGAAAACCAAGACACCAAGAATGCTCATAGAAGGAAGCAAGTGCCACTTGTGCACTTTCTATCAACTAAAAAGTCCCCGTAATTAGCATCACTATATGCTATAAGAGTAAAGTCCCTTAACTTAGGGTACCATAGACCAAAGTTTTGAGTTTTGGCTAAGTACCTCAAAATCCTCTTAACAACAATAAGATGTGATTTCCTTGGACTTGATTGAAAGTGAGCACACAAGCCAACACTAAACATAATATCAGGTCTAGAGGAAATTAAATAAAGTAAACTTTCAATCATACCTATATGGAGCTTCTCATCTACCTTCTCACCTTCTTCATCTCTATCAAGTTTGGCGGCGTTGGACATGGGTGTGTCCATCAACTTCATATTCTCCATTCTATAGAGTTTGAGTAGTTCACTGGTGTACTTGCCTTGGTTGATGAAGTTTCCATCTTTGGTTTACTTAATTTGGAAGCCGAGGAATAAAGTAAACTCACCCATCATGCTCATCTCGAACTCACTCTGTATAAGAGAACTAAACTCCTTTCGAAGATCAAGATCAGTTCTGCCAAAAATGACATCATCAACATAAATTTGAATGATAAGAAAATTGCTAGAAGTGTGTTTTAGAAATAAAGTAGAATCGACTTTTCCCATGACATAGCCATTGTCTAACAAAAAGTTCTTTAATTTCTCATACCAAGCTCAAGGTGCTTGTTTGAGTCCATAGAGAGCTTTTTGTAACAAATAAACATGATTAGGTAGCTTTTCATTTTCAAAGCTCAGAGGTTGAGCAACAAATACTTCATCCTCGATTATATCATTCAAAAACACACTTTTAACATCCATCTGATATACCAAGAAATTTTTATAACTAGCAAAAGCAAGTACCATTCTAATAGATTCAAGTCTAGCAATAGAAGCATAAGTTTCATCAAAATCAATACCTTCCTGCTTATTGTAGCCTTGTGCCACTAACCTTGCTTTGTTCCTTACCACCTTGCCATTTTCATCAAGCTTGTGGCGGTAGACCCACTTGGTGCCAATGACTTTTCTATTACTTGGTCTTGGCACTAGGGTCCACACTAGGTTCTTCTCGAATTTCTCTAGTTCCTCTTGCATGTCTAGGATCCACTCATCATCTCCAAAAGCTTCCTTGATGTTGTTTGGCTCTAGCTGTGAGATGAAGGCACTGTCTACTTATTCTTTGTTGTAGGCAGCTCGTGTCTTCACTCTCTCAAATGGGTTGCCAATGATTAGCTCTTTGGGATGATTCTTTGCAAAATGAGGAGTGGGATCCTTCTTCTCTTCATCTTCTACTTCAACCACCTTCTTACCTTTGTTTTCGATGTTGAGGTCTTTCAAGATAGTAATAAAGCCATCTACAACATCATTATCAACAATTCTTGCCAACAACAGGGTTAGTTTCAATAAACTTGACATTAATAGATTTTTTAATTTTAGACAGTTCAATATTGAAAACTCTATAAGCCCTTCTTGTAGTGCTATAGCCTAGGAAGAAAGCCTTGTAAGATTTTGGATCAAACTTGTCGAGAGAATCCTTCATGTTTAAAACAAAACAATGACATCCAAAATTGTGAAAGAAATTGATGGATGGCTTTCTACCACGCCATAACTCATTGGGGGTTTTCTTTAAAGAAGGATGTGTAAAAACTTGGTTTTGCACAAAGCAAGAGGTGTTGATGGCTTCGGCCCAAAACTTCTTAGGATTGTCATATTCAAGAAGCATGGTCCTAGACATCTCCTGTAGTGACCTATTCTTTCTCTCTACTACCCCATTTTGTTGAGGTGTACGAAGAGAAGAGAAATTGTGCGAGTAACCAGAATTTTCACAAAAATGCTCAAAAAGATCATTTTCAAACTCTCCCCCATGGTCACTACGGACAAAAACAATCTAGAAAGAAGCTTTGTTTCAACTCATTTATAGAAGCTTGAGAAAACATCTAGAGTATCACTTTTAGAAACGAGAAAGAATGTCCAAGTATAGTGAGAGAAATAATCAACAATCACAAGACAATACTTGGAACTAAGAGTTCTCATAGGTCTAAATAGATCAATATGATGAAGCTCAAGAGCAATTTTAGTACTAAGGACTCCTTTGGATTTGAAGGAGGACTTGGTTTGCTTGCCTTGTGTACAAGGTTTGCATTCCTCATCCTTTTCAAAATCCAATTTGGGAAGTCCTCGAACCAATTCCTTTGTGCTCAATTTCTTCATTTGATGCATATTTACATGACCCAACTGGTGATGCCAAAGAGAAATATCATTTTTATCCACAACCAAGCATCTATCAAGTACGAGTTTTAGAGCATCAAGCATAATAACATAAAGAATTCCATTTCTAGTTCCCTTATATATGACATTGTAAGTGAGAGAATCTAGAAGCAAACATTCTAAAGAAGTAAATAGAACAAGATATCCATTATCACAAAGTTGGCTTACACTTATCAAATTGTGATGTAGTCCATCAACAAGTTAAACATTTTTGATACTTAGCTCATTTCCCACATCACCCTCACCTCTTACCTTTCCCTTTTTGTTGTCCCCAAAGGTCACCGATCCTCCTTTCTTTTTTATAAATTTGTTGAAATGGCTGATTTCACCTGTTATATGCTTTGAGCAGCCACTATCAACAATCCACCTTCTTTTGACTAGCATGAAAGAAGGATGTCGGTACCCAACTCAAACTTTGGGATCCGGGGTTAGCTTGGGGACCCATTTTATCTTTGGGTTGGTCCCTTTTGGCTTGTAAGGACAATAAGTAGAGTAATGATCATCACATTTACAATGAACACATACCATTGGGTTCTTAGAGCTGGAAGTCTCTCCATGAAAGAAAGGAGGTTCCACACTCTTCTTCTTACCCTTACTCTTGTACTTGTTCTTACCCTTGGGAGCAGTCCCATCATATCCTAAAACACTAGTACCAATTTGTTTAGTAGAGTGTTCAAGGACAACATTAAGGGATTTATTTCCCGTAAGAAACGTTTACAAAAAAGCTCTTAACTTAGCATTATCATCACTAAGATTAATGACAATAGAAGATAAACTAGCAAGATCATCTCTAGCATGTAATAGGTCAGACTCTAAATAGAGGGCTTTAGTATGAAAAGAATCACGTTCTAAAGTAGTGCTAGCTACCTCATTACTTTGCAAAATAGGTCTACATGATAGATCATTAACTTGAGCAAGCAACTTGCTATTTTCAGATTTAAGCAAAAAAACTTCCTTTATATAGGCATGAGTTTCTTGCTTCCTCACTTCATCAATGAGATTAAGTTCTACATTTTCAGTTTATAGAACATCTATCTCATCTAGGAATTTTTGGTTATCTTCCTTAAGAGACACAATGGTATTAAGGTAGACACCATTCTCAACCTCTACTCCATTGTATTGGAGCTCAAGATCAAGAAACTGCCCTTACAAGGTATCGATACTATCAAGGTGTAGCTTTTCATTTTGATAAAGAATCTCAATCTTAGCATAAAGATCATCTATTATTTTTCCTAACCTTTTCTTTTTAGATTTGCATTTAGTAAAAGATGATCGGCAATCATTAAGCATATCAATAAGAGTTTCTTTAGACAACTCATGCAAATTGACTTCACTTACCTCACCTACATCTTTACTGATAGAGGCCATGAAGGCAAGGTGGCATTCTCCATCTTCAGAGCTTGAGGAAGACTCCTCCCAAGCTACATGAGCTGCATCTTTGCTTCTTCTTTCTTTCTTCTCCTTTCTCTTGTATTTGCCTTCTCTCTTATACTCCTTGTCCTTCTTGTGGCTGCTCTTGTGATCGCTCTTCTTGGCCTTGGGGCAGTCATTCTTGTAATGGCCTTTTTGGCCACATTCATAGCATCTAGGAGTTGATGAAGAAGGCTTCCCCTTGAAGTGTTTTCCCTTGGAGTAGTTTTCCTCATGCTCATTTGGGCCTTCATCTTCACTCGAGGAAGGAGTAGCAGACTTGAGTGCAAGTTGTTGCTTCCGAACCATCTCTTCAATTTGATCTTTGAAGGTTGTGTCCTTGATCTTCTTGGATTCTTTCTCTTCTCTCTTTTCTTCTTCTTCTTGCTTATCAAGCCTTGGCTCATGAGCTTGAAGGTTGCCAACCAGCTCCTTGGTTGACAATTCACTAAGCTTGTACACTTCTTTAATGGATGTCACCTTGGGCTCCCATCTCTTTGGAAGAGATCTTAAGATCTTGGTGTTGATTGTACCTTTGTCCATCACACTACCAAGAGTTGTCAATCCATTGATGATCACATTAAGCCTTGTGTACATGTCCACCACTCTTTCATTTTTTCCCATCTTGAAGTTCTCAAGTAGACCACCAAGCATGTAGAATTTGGCTTCCTTCACTTACTCCATTCCTTCATAGGTGACACATAGTTCGTTCCAAATTTCATGTGCGGTATCCCAAGAGGAGATCTGATTGAACTCAGATGGAGTGAGGGTTGGATAGATGATGTTCATGGCTTTGGCATTGAGCTGAGCTTGCTTCATTTGGGCTTCCATCCATGTGGAAATTTCCCCCTTTGGATCTTCATACTTTAGATGCACCACCTTCCACATCTCATAGCTTATTCCTTGGAGATAGAAATGCATTCTTCTCTTCCAATAGAGGAAGTTGGTTCCGTCGAAGACCAGAGGTCGCATGGAGAAGCTTCCCTCCAAGTTGAGAGATCTAAGTGATAAATCACCCATCTTCTCCTACTTGTGGAAGTATCTTGGAGAAGACATGCTCTGATGGAACTTGTTGGATCAAGGGCTCTAGAGGGGGGGTGAATAGAGCTTCACAAATCTCACAAAATGAATTAGACCACCAAATTATATTAAGTGTAGAAACTTAAACATCCAACCAATTTGAGATCCTAACTAACATGCATAGCAAGCGTGAGAGACAAGGAAGAACATACACTTGGACAAAGTGGTTTGGAGTGGTTCCACACTTCAAATTAGAAGTGAGTCAGTCCACTACCTTGAGGAGGTTAGGCTCTAGGACTTTGCAATCTTGATGCTCTTATATTCATTAATAAGTTTACAAGACAACAACCACATTCATACAAGGACTCAATACCTCAAGCAAGGATCTTCAACGATACCAAAGGAGCTTACCCACTTGAACCATGGAGTCTTCAGCCTTCAACAAGGACTTACCCACTCCTTCTTCAACTCTTTGGCCTTCATGGAATTACCTATCCTTCTTAAACGTCCGCCTTTCCCATATCCTTCACTTGGATATCTGGAAAACCATGCTTTCTTCAACCTTGAATTACAACAACTCCTTCTCCTTCACTCGAACAAGATCTTCAACCTTTTCTTCAATAGGAAATGGGGTAGGAAGAAGGAGGTGGAGATCTTTACATGGATACAAGGGGTAGCTCTCTAAAAACAGATCCTATCTCACTCATACTCATAGATTTGACTTGAAGGTAGAGAGAGAAAGGGGCTCAAAGGTGTGCAAAACTCTCAACTAAGAAAGAACCAAGTATATATGGAATGAGAAACCTTGGAATGAACTCTAAGAGGTCCTATTTATAGCTGAGGGTGCCCCTTTGAGTTGGTGTACACTTAGGGTAAAAAAATAGCCATTTTTGCCCAAGGCAACAGATCTATTTTTGCCCAAATAACTCACCAACGGTCACAATTACTTTTTCTACAATTTGTGTATAGTGCAATCAGTCATGTTTCAATAAAGGTAACTCAACTGATATGGTAAAAGACAAACCTAAATTTCAAACCATTAGTCTAGTTTGTCTTGAGGAAACTTGACTGACCAATGAAAGTTGTGTTTGGTCAGTAGCCCCATCGATCAAGTTCTGTGAATACATAACTTGACCGATACACTCTTTCAGAGAATTGATCCTAGTGTCTCGGTTGAGATTGTAACTTGACCAATTGAGTACCTGTGATCAATTTTCTAAAGTGCATCAAAAGTGATTAGAACTTGGTTCTAAGTGTCCCAATCAATTTTCTCATCTTAGTTATAGGCCAATACATCAATACAAGTGATTATAAAAATCTTCTAAGTCCTAAAATGTACACTTGTATAGATTTTGACTTAAACTGTAGCAAATTAGGGCTTGTGAATTTTGATCCTTTTCATGCATCTAACACCTGAAATCAATCTTGAATACACTTATTAGATACATATGAATGGAATGGTTAAGTCATTATCAATATATGGACAATGTATAACCTCTAGGTCAACAAATATATCATGTAGTAGGGAGAATAAAACTTTCGATAGAAGGAATAAAACCTCTATTCCTTAAACATGGTTAAAATACCGATAGACATTACTATACAACATCTCATATGCAAATAGAGTAGGCAAGATCATAGTGTAGTCCAATTCAATAATCAAGTACAAAGGGATGGAAGTATCTAACATATAGTGATTGGGGTTGAAGGATCCACATACACAAGAAGTAGGATTTCAACAATCACCAATGGAGAAATATATGAATAATAACTCATATTTGAAAATAATTGAATAGATCTAATACATGGTGCATAAATAACAATATGCCTCATTGATAAGAATTAGGATTCATTCATTAAATGCCTAAATAAAACTAGGAAGATTAAAATTGTTCTCCAGCAAGATCTAATACTCCAAAAGGTCTTCCTACAATTTAGGATCTGATTTCCCAAAACCAAAATCCAAGACATGAACGCATAATGTTTTGTGGTTTTATAAACCAATTTATTTACTCTGTAATGATCTTAGTAACAAGTTTGGTCTTTGAGTGTGAAAATGTCATGATTAAAATGGTTGTATCTTTCCAGTGTCAAAAAAGTATGTGTGTTTTATGCTCAATAAATATTCATGAATTCTCTAGGATGAAATAATAACTAAAATAATTATTGGAAAATCTGATGAAAGGACTAAACTACTATTGAATATTGTCTAATAACCTCAGTGTATAACATGGCCAACTAGTCCTTTCCAAAGCCACCAAAACTCACACAATTAACTGAAATCAAAAGGCCAAAGACCGTTATGCCCCTATCTTGTAAGATAATTGAATAACTTGCTAAAGGGAAATCAAGGGATAATGTACCAGGGACATATTCCTCCTTATTGTCAAGGAACTAGCCTACCCAAGACCAATCAATGAATTTATTTCACAAACCATGCATCGACGAAAAATTATAAAAATATCATAGGGTTTAGGTGATCATCCATAAAGTCAAAAGGCCAAATTTAAGGTACATCAATGAACATTGGTCTGTAGATCTCTACCATGACAAGTCAGACATGTGAAGCTCTTTGGAAAATTATATAAGACAAAACTTAATCAATACAAAAACTCCAACAACATTTTTCTCATCACACAAAGGAAAAAACCATTATCTTTAGAAAAATAGAGTGAAGTTAAGGAATATACATTCAAGGAAACTTTGAAAAATCCTGTACAATCAACTTACTTAATCGACAATCAAGGAGTATGTGACCATTTGAGTTTTATGTCCAACAGCCAAAAGATGACAATTAAGAAGGAAATATGGGTATTCATCTCAATGAATTGTGAAAATCTATGCCGTCCCCGGATTTTCTAAAACTTAATCTGATGTGTGACGTCCAAATTGAAACCCTCACCTCAGTGAGAATCCGAATTTAAACATCCCACATAAGGCTAAGAAGAAGAAAATCATAGGAAGTCAAAAGGAAACACAGTAGCACATGTACATGAACAATAATAAAACCATACACACATGTTCACCATTCAACATATAATTACAACATGAATTGTTACAACATTTGATATTACACATTGAACAACAAACTTTAACATATACATGTACTACCACTAAATAACAGTATCTTAAGACAACAGCTCCACCTGTACATCAGCTCGCCACACAACTCTCAACTATCCTGGATCTTCAAGTGCATAACCACAACCTAAACAAAAGATTAAATGTGGTACACGTCAACACAATATTCAATAATATTGTACTGAGTATGCCTATGTGTCTTTTATATACCTCTCATCATATCTTGGCAATAAGATAAAACTAATACTTGGCAACATTAAACAAATTTAAAGAAAAGCATATACTTGCACAAAGATATTTCATTAACAAAAGAGAACACACATTTTAAGATTATTTTCCATTATATGCTTGTGCATCTGCCTACCAATGGGATAGATGCATTCAGGCCTTATGATCTGTTTACCAAAGATATAGATCATTGTACATGTGATCTGCTTACCAAAGAGATAGATCACTCACTAGCACTATGATTACCAAAGAGATATAGTGCTTTCATATAATGGAACAAATATATTATGTTTCATGTGTTCATAGCCATAAGTATGGAAAATTACGCAACATATCATACAAGAATAATCATTTCATCCAATACCATATGCCAAGAATTTCACTACTCATATAACACAAGCATATTGTATAATAAGCCAAGTAAGAGGTAATGGCGTACCTTCAAAAGAGACATCCTAATAACATATTCCTCTTGTCATCTATATCTTTGGTCAGCCCTAATCAAGACAAGATCATATACTATCATCAAGTTCTCATCATCATACATCTCATTTTAACCCTAAAGGTGTTCATTAGTGTTTCCCTTAGATCATTATGTTATATACATTATAACTTGTCTTATCTTCATCCCTATGTGGGATTTATGTTACTGATGTTATGTTCCAGATTAGGATACATAATCTGAATATCTGGTTCCATATCATTATTTATATATATTAACCCTAGATTACATTATTAATGTATCTAGGATTTTAAACAATGTATTAAGGTCAACTGCATATGACATGGATTTCGTGTATAAAACTGATCTCAAATTTACATGTTAGTTTCTAATTACAAATATAAGGGTGTTCCATGATTTTCATCACTTATTGAGCATGTATGCATTTATTGCATTATCTTTAGTGATATTAGCCCTAATTAGCCATATTAATCAAATTAGATTCTTTTATGCATCAAAATGACCATAACTGATATCATATGCATTAAAGACATGGTTATGGACTTACTGACATTTTTCCTTAATTTATGTCATTGTTTGCTATTTATTATCCATTAAATAAGGATTACACATCTTACATAATATTACTGATATCTAAGCATAAAAAGGCTGATATGATGGTTTAATACTATTCTAAGAATTTTTCTAAGGATTTTGGTACCTTACTTGTATTTTTCTGACAATTGAGCTATTTTCTATGAATTATTGAAGATCTATAGATTATTACCTCTCTGAGCCAATTGTTGGACGCCACGTGGCTACTAAGGATGGCACAGTCCCTTTACTTGTTGCGGCTGATTCAGGCTAGGGATTGACCCAGCGGTTCACACTTAATCTCTAGCTAGGCCATCCGCTCTGGGATTAGTTTGCTGGTCTGCCCGCTCCTTCTCTTTTCCTTGCTCTCTCTCTGTCTCTCTCGCGATCAACACAAAGCGAGCCCGTCCTCCATCTCCTGTTCTCTAGGGAACCACCGCACAACTGCGTGCGTGGTCTGTTTCTTGCGTGAGGCCTGCAACCGCGTGCAAGAGTGCCATCGCCCACCGAAATGAGCGCCACTGCCGCATAACCTCAGCCCCAGCATGCGTCACCACAAGCCTCTTTTTTGGCAAGCTAGCAACCCCATCAAGGTGCTACTCCACCCTCTCAACCTCGCATCTTGGCTGGCCGACGCTGGTAATGCGACCTACAACTTCATTTGGTCCTTCTCCGCGCCAGAAGCTTCCCATGACGTTGCCGACTACCATGTGCACACCCACAGTCCTTACAAGTGGCTCCTCTTGAATCTGTCTGAGCACCGCCAGGACTCCATGCCATCGCAGATCCTCCTCATAGATTGAGGAGGTCGCAGTTGCAGGTTGCAACCACGGCAGATCCCCTCCTCCTTTCTCTGGTTTCATGGGAACAGAGTCCCCTTGCGTCATTCCCCGTCATCGTCTACTATGCAAGCATAGATATGTACTTCATCTTAATGCAATAGCAGAGCAATTTATGTTAACGTTGGGATGGCCACCTCTGTGCCTGGTCTTCCTTTTCCATCCACCGCGCTTCGTGGTCTACCCTCCATGGAAGTTATTCTCTCTGTGTGGCTCCTCCTCAATTGACAGCGGCTCCACACCATGCCGCCTGCTCCACACTATGGAGAGACACATGGAGACGAGCAGATGGTTTTGTCTATTAGGATGGTCTCACATCTTGTTTAAGGGGTCAAACTGGCCACAACGAGTAGGTGATTTCAACTACTCTGTTGATTTCAACCCTTCTCCCATGATCAAAGTGTACCACGATCTCTCTGGTCCTCCCTGATGTCGTGGTCACTACCTACGGGCAAGGCAGTAACTGCAAGGTGAGTGACAACCTAGCCTGTCTTTGATCTCACATCCAAAGGCCAGAGTCCAACATTCATTTGAGCCGATCCGTGGCTTGTCATAGCACTCATGGATGATCACTAGATTAGCATCTACGTTTAGAAAATGGTCACGCAACCCACCTGACAACTACATGCATGTGTCACAAGGCTGCGATCAGGCTTAGGATATATATATATATATATATATATATATATATATATATATATATATATATATATATATATATATTCCAAACATAGTTAATCAAAAATCAACAAGATACACATTAATTCACCAACTTCAAACCCAAATACTCCTTCTAGGAATATCCAATTGTCACCAAATTTTAACCATTGCTTCCCCACAACTCCAACTATCTTGTATACAAATTAGTGTCAAAACTCAATTGTTCGATCATCCATTTAAATACTTCAAAAGGCATAATCATAAAGATCCTAATCATGATATCAATATCATTTGACTTCCAAACTTTGGCAAAACATTAGGAACTCTCATAGCAACTTGACATGCGTGAATTCACTGAACGTATAAGGATTCCAAAAGTCCACTCCTTCACATCCTACACACCTTAAAAGATATTTCATCCTCAAAATTAATCCAAAAATCAAGTCCATCACATCATATACATCTAAAAAGAATTTTCCTCCTCGAAACTAAGCCATAATCATACTTCCAGGGAAAACCTTATCTTGCTCTCATCCACATGTAGGCATCATTCTATGTACAACATAGTCAAAAGCTCCAGAATTATGTCCCATCCATTAGGATGTTTTCCAAACATCTAAGGTGATACAAGGGTGAACCACTCATCATATATCATGGTTTAAGAGATTAGGTTACATCATGACGTATCTCATATGTTAGGGTTGCATCTTTATCTTTAGACATGTATTAATATTCAACATCATTGTCACGTCCTAGGATTTGAGACCTTAGATAAGATGATCTTAAAAGGAATTATTGGACTACCCATATCACCAAGGTGCACCTCCTTTTCCGGGAGCCCATCACTAAGAACTCCATAGTTAAGCGTGCTCAGCTTGGAGTAGTACTGGGATGGGTGACCTGTAGGGAAGTTGATCCTGGCATGCACGTGAGTGGATAAAAAGCGTGCAGTTAAGGCTAGTGGTGGTTTGTGGGGCCACGTCATTCCTGAAACTCTACTAGAGCCTTGGGCAGTCGGCCCGGGCGTTACAAATGGTATCAGAGCCAATTCCCCTCCAGTAGGTGGGGCCCACATGGGCCTGTGGCATGCTAGTCTTTTATCCGTGCGGTCCACGCATGTTGGAAAGGGCTATCCGAGTTGATGGAGCCGCCCATGCGCTGGTAGTGTCCAGGCATGTTGGAAAGGGCTATCCAAGTTGATGGAGCCGCCCTTGCGTTGGTAGCCGTGATCGAGAGCTGGGTATACATGGGCCATTTGGGTCAGCACTGAAATGGGGATGATTATGAGGCCATATAGTCTTTGAGCCTTGACGAGGACGTCAAGAGTCTAAGTGGGGGAGATTGTAACGTCCTAGGATTTGAGACCTTGGATAAGATGATCTTAAAAGGAATGATTGGACTACCCATATCACCAAGGTGCACCTCCTTTTTCGGGAGCCCATCACTAAGAACTTCATAGTTAAGCGTGCTCATCTTGGAGTAGTACTGGGATGCGTGACCTGTCGGGAAGTTGATCCTGGCATGCGCGTGAGTGGACAAAAAGCGTGCAGTTAAGGCTAGTGGTGGTCTGTGGGGCCAATCGTCATTCCTGAAACTCTACTAGAGCCTTGGGCAGTCGGCCCGGGCGTTACAATCATACTACCATTTTCTAAAGGAGTTAACTAAGATTAACTCACACATCAAGGTGTCATCAATATTTCATTGAGCAAAAGGTTAGAACATGTTCAACATTAACATATGCCTTTTAGGAGGGAGTTAACTATAATTAACCCATTTTATCACTCTAGATCATATTAAGGTGTCATAATTGTTATGTTGTGCTAGCTTTCAAACTATATTTTCATCTTTATTAAGCACTAAGGTTAATACCTCATGTAATATGTTTCAATCATGTGATCTTATTTCATTGCTCATAATAAATTGAAACAATTACTAGTGATTTCATCATAAGATTAGCTAACAATTTCACATTATCATCATTATTCATGTATATGGTTAACCACTCATGCATTGATATCTATTAAACCATCTCTAGGTTTACATTATATCAAGTCCATATATCACATCTCAAGATTAGATCGCATCTTACATATATTATATCATGGTTGTGCTAACAAACTTATACGAGTGGCTTGTGAAACAAATATCAAAACTTTATCTAGTCCAATTGAGGTTCTCCCGACCCATATCATGAGGGTATCTATGTGCCCAGTCTCTCTGAGCTAACTCAACTCTATGAGTATCTCATATGTACAAACTATATCTTCCCTCTCAATCTAGGGTTCTCAGGCATACCTCATTGGTACTAGAGATAGCCTTACAAGCTCTAGCCACATAAGCACAAACCAAAACATGCTATGACACTCTTCATATGTCTCTATCCATGAGATGTGCTTACCCAAAACTCTCTTATATACACCACTAGATTCCTATGTGTGAAACCACCAACCCGAGCATGAGGCTTCACAAAAACTAAAACATAGTTTCCTCCTCTAGGGTCTTAGGACTCTCTCTCCCTCACCCAGATGACAGGCACTCATATTCATGTTTGCATATGCGCACATATAATGAGCCTCTTCATCTCTAGGGTTTGGTCCTCCCTAGGACATCTAGGATTTAACAAGCTATATGGATCATGCATAGAGTGACTCAACTCCATCACTCAAGAGTAGTCTAGTTTAGGACATATCATATCACATATCTCATATTTCTCATATCATGGAGTCTAGGCTCTCTGACCTTCTCCCTGTGGGTCTCGCTCTCTCTTGAGCTAACCCCAAAACTGGTCCTAACACTAGAGGTCCTCCTTTGTAAAAGAGTCGAGGCTCTTACTAACTCACAACTTGTCTTAACTTAACATATCTTATCTCATAAAAGCCTATTTACTTGCATCATCAAAACTTATCTCAAACCTCAAAACTGAACTTAAGTCCTCAAAGACAAACATACATCATAAACCATCTTGTATAATCTATATATAAGACTTACATCATATCATCAAAACTTATTTCATCTATTCCATCTATCACATATTCCAAACAAGGCTCTAGACATCTAATCTAGAACTACTCTCTCTTCTAGACTGATGTCATTCACTTTCACTTAGGTTGCATGATCGCATCCTACTTATACATGCGTGGGGACATATTTTTGTAATACATATACATATTAAAAATATGATATAGTTTTTCTCCGATAAAACATATGTCAGAGAAAACTATCAAGGTTCGATCTGATTGGAATCAAAAACCAAATCCAAAAAACGAGTGTCTGATGCATAGTAGAGAGTACAATGTCATGAAAACTAGTGAAAAGGGTGAGAACATGGTGTAGACTAGTGTAGCTACCCTAGACAACGAGCGCCATATGCCTAGGATTTCTCTTCCCTTATTGTACGGCATTTCCAAATAATGCAACGTCCCATACCACTGCATTATAAGGAAAGAACGACATCTAAGGACTTGCTATGCAAAAAGCACCAGTCTACACCTAGTTCTCAGACATCTAGGTGCTAACCTAGAGGGTATGTCAGATCTAGTCTCTAAAAGATGACTAATCTAACCCTAAAAGATTATTAAGGTTCAAGTTTCTTTAGTTTTGAGTTGCATAATGAGCAAATGCCAAGTTTTGCTATTGTTCATGCTATGATACCACCTGTGACATTGCCATATTTTCTAAAACTTAATCTAATGTTTGATGTCCAAATTGAAACCCTCTCCTCAGCGAGAATGAGAAATTAAACATCCCACATAAGGCTAAGAAGAAGAAAATCAGAGGAAGTCAAAAGGAAACACAGTAGCACATGTACATGAACAATAATAAAACCATACACACATGTTCACCATTCAACATATAATTACAACATGAATTGTTACAACACTTGTTATTACACATTGAACAACAACCTTTAACATATACATGTACTACCACTAAATTACATGCTCTTAAGACAATAGGTCCACCTGTACATCAGCTCGCCACACAACTCTCAACTATCATGGATCCTCAAGAGCATAACCACAACCTAAACAAAAGATTACATGCGGTACATGTCAACACAATTTTTGAGAATATTGTACTGAGTACGCCTATGTGTCTTTTATATACCTATCATCATATCTTGTCAATAAGATAAAACTAATACTTGGAAAAATTAAACAAATATAAAGAAAAGCATGTACTTGCACAAAGATATTTCATTAACAAAAGAGAACACACATTTTAAGCTCATTTTCCATTATATGCTTGTGCATCTGCCTACTAATGGGATAGATGCAGTCAGGCCTTATGATCTTCTTACCAAAGAGATAAATCATTGTACATGTGATCTGCTTACCAAAGAGATAGATCACTCACTAGCATTATGCTTACCAAAGAGATATAGTGCTTTCATTTAATGGAACAAATATATTATGTTTCATGTGTTCATATCCATAAGTATGGAAAATCAGGCAACATATCATATAAGAATAATCATTTCATCCAATACCATATGCCAAGCATTTTACTACTCATATAACATAAGCATATTGTATAATAAGTCAAGTAAGAGGTAATGGCGTACCTTCCAAAGAGACATCCTAATCACATATTCCTCATGTCATCTATATCTTTGGTCAACCCTGATCAAGAAAAGATCATATACTATCATCAAGTTCTCATCATCATACATCTCATCTTAACCCTAAAGGTGTTCATTAGTGTTTCCCTTAGATCATTGTGTTATATACATTATTACTTGTCTTATCTTCATCCCTATGTGGGATTTATGTTACTGATGTTATGTTCCAGATTAGGATACATAATATGAATATCAGGTTCCATATTATTTATATATATTAACCTTAGATTACATTATTAATGTATCTAGGATTTTAAACCATGTATTAAGGTCAACTTCATATGACATGGATTTTGTGTATAAAATGATCTCAGATTTACATATTAGTTTCTAGTTACATATATAAGGGTGTTCCGTGATTTTCATCACTTATTGAGAATGTATGCATTTATTGCATTATCTTTAGTGATATTAGCCCTAATTAGTCATATTAATCAAATTATATTCTTTTATGCATCAACTTGACCATAACTGACATCATATGCATTAAAGACATGGTTATGGACTTACTGACATTTTCCCATAATTTTATGTCATTGTTTGCTATTTATTATCCATTAAATAAGCATTACAAATCTTAAATAATATTGTTGATATTTAAGCATAAAAAGGCTGATATGATGGTTTCATATTATTCTACGCATTTTTCTAAGGATTTTGGTACCTTACTTGTATTTTTCTAACAATCGAGCTATTTTCTATGAACTATTGAAGATCTGTAGATTATTACCTCTCTGAGCCAATTGTTGGACGCAACATGGCTACTAAGGTTGGCACAACTCCTTTTCGTGTTGCGGCCGGTTCAGTCTAGGGATTGACCCAATGGTTCACACTTAATCTCTAGCTAGGCCATCCGGTTTGGGATTAGTTTGTTGGTCCGCCCGCTACCTCTCTTTTCCTTACTCTCTCTCTCTCTCAATCAATACAAAGCGAGCCCGTCCTCCATCTCCTGTTCACTAGGGCACCGCCGCACAGCTGCGTGCATGGTCTGTTTCTTATGTGAGGCCCGTAACCACATGCGTGAGTGCCACCTACCACCGAAACGAGTGTCACTGCCACACAACCTCGTCCCCAGCAT
Organism: Alisma plantago-aquatica; assembly: GCA_963693085.1. Taxonomy (NCBI): domain Eukaryota; kingdom Viridiplantae; phylum Streptophyta; class Magnoliopsida; order Alismatales; family Alismataceae; genus Alisma; species Alisma plantago-aquatica. Next base: position 872,267,021 of record OY856413.1, on the reverse strand, counting down.
GCACCGCCACAAACCTCTTTTCTGGTGAGCTAGCAACCCCATCAAGGTGCTAGTCCGCCCTCTCAGCCTCGCATCTAGGCTTGTCGACGCCGGTAATGCGACTTACAAATTCATTTCGTCCTTCTCCATGCCAGAAGCTTCCCATGACGTCACTGACTACCATGTGTACACCCGCAGTCCTTGCAAGTGGCACCTCTCGAATCTGTGTGAGCACCGCCGAGACTCCATGCCATCACAGATCCTTCTCATAGATTGAGGAGGTCGCGGTTGCAAGTTGCAACCATAGCATATTCCCTCCTCCTTTCTCTAGTTTCATGGGAACAGAGTCCCCACACGTCGTTCCCTGTCGTCATCTACTATGGAACCGTCAACATGTGTTTCGTCTTGATGTAGTAGCAGAGCAATTTCTGTTAACGTTGGGATGGCCTCCTCTGTGCCTAGTCTTCCTTTTCCACCAGCTGGGCTTCGTGGTCTGCCCTCCATGGAAGTTATTCTCTCTGTGTGGCTCCTTCTCGCTTGACAGTGGCTCCAGGCCATGCCGCCTGCTCCACACTATTGAGAGACACAGGGAGATGAGGAGATGGTTTTGTCTATTGGGATGGTCTCACATCTTGTTTAAGGGGTCAAACTGGCCACAACGAGCAGGTGATTTCAACTACTCTGTTGATTTCAACCCTTCTCCCACGATCAAAGTGTACCACAATCTCTCTGGTCCTCCCTGATGTCGTGGTCACCCCCTACAAGCAAGGTAGTAACTGCAAGGTGAGTGAGAACCTAGCCTGTCTTTGATCTCACATCCAAAGGCCAGAGTGCAACCTTCATTTGAGCTGATCTGTGGCTTGTCATAACACTCATTGATGATCACTAGATTAGCATCTATGGCCAGAAAATGGCCACACAACCCAGCTGACAACTACATGCGTGTGTGACAAGGATGCAATAAGTCTTAGGATATATATATATATATATATATATATATATATATATATATATATATATATATATATTCCAAACATAGTTAATCAAACATCTACAAGATACACATTAATTCACCAACTTCAACCCCAAATAACTCCTTCTAGGAATATCCAATTGTCACCAAATTTTAACCATTGTTTCCTCACAACTCCAGCTATCTTGTACACAATTTAGTGTCAAAACTCAATTGTTCGATCATCCACTTAAATAATTCAAAAGGCATAATCATAAAGATCCTAATCATGATATCAATATCATTTGATTTCCAAACTTTGGAAAAACATTAGGAACTCTCATAGCAACTCAACATGCGTGAATTCACTGAACGTATAAGGATTCCAAAAGTCCACTCCTTCACAAAATCACCATGCACAAATGCCTTACCGATTTGGTACTAACCTCACAAAGTCAAATCTAGAGAAAATGATGAAGTTTCATTCCCAAAACATGACCAAACTTATCATTTATAGTGAACAAATGAAAATAGAACTAGGGGTACCCAAATTTACCACACTAGGATCAAGCTGATGAAGATAACAACTTCTTCTCAAGGTTATAATATACCCTCTTGTGAACCTTTTTTTATGTATTAGAGTCATGTAACTGTTCCTATGGGGGATCTTCAATGAACCTCCTCAAATATAGCTCGATGGAAAAACTAGTAGCAATGTAACCTTCTTCCAAACCATCCAACATTTTACCACCTCCCAGATTCAAAGTAGAATCAGGGAAGGTCCAACATAAACTGGAGGATCTCTAGGTGTTGTTAGGAGGAAGGGGGCTGTCATCTATGCTGATGTGGTGGATTCAAGTGTTGATGGCGGCCATAGAAGTAGGTGTTAGCCTAATTGTAGTCTCTATCATAGGTTTAAGGGAAGATAGTGGAGTAGGGAGGCTAGGATTCAAGATGAGGGAGGATAACATGGGTAGGGAAGAGTAGAAAGGAGCAGTGCCATTGTTGTTTTGCAGATTCTCAAAGGGTTTACATTGTAGGTTTCCATCTAAACTGATTGCATGTCTCACTGGCATGAAGAAATATAGGGTAAGAGGGGTATGTGCATGGACCACTCCTGAGTGGTGATGGAAGAAAATATAGTGTATAAATAAGAATAAGGAGCCTCACATGGTCGACACATAAGCCTTTGATGGAGATTGCAACTTCTAGAAAGGAGTTTACATCGTCTAAGATGCTTATTGTTAGGCGATAGTTAGACACAGTTGCCAGTGTTTTAGATCTTATAGAGGGAAGGGAAAGAGAAGATATAGATGAAGGGAAATATAAATACGAAGAGGAGGAATAAGAAGTGGAAGAGAGGAGGAGGAATAAGAAGTGGAAGAGAGGAGGAGGTAGGGGAACCACTAACATCCATATGTGTGGACACACAACATGCACCAAAAGGAAAGTGGTCAGAGCAGGTGATGTTACATGGGGATTAAATAAAGAACTTTAGTTTAAATGATACAACGACTACTATCAATAGATATAAACATTTTGAGTTCCATTTAGATAATTGGTAGTGAAACCGATGTGTAATTAAAGTTAAAGTTCACATGTAGGCTAAATAGGATGCAAGGATTCTAATTTTAACATAACTTTCCCTATAAAAAATGTTTATATTTTATTTTGTTACTTGTAAGTTGACTACTATATAGATGTATTTAATGCCTTTCTTAATTACTTTGTTTGCATTATTTCATTTTTATCTTATTCCTTTTGGAGATTAGACTTAGGATAATAGATTGCTTGATTAGGGTTAACACTAATATTTATGAATTTATATTCTTAACCCCAAATTGATGTCTTAGTTGATTAATTTATCATTTACCTTGTATAATTTTTATTTGGTAAAGCATTATATATTTGGTTCAAATTACTAATAATTAATCTAATTAAGAGAAAAGAAATCAATAATAACATAGCCAAAAACCTGTTACAATGGATAATATCAAATAATGTATCCAAATTTGGGTATGTTACAACACTCCACCCCTAATGAGGATTTTGTCCCAAAAACAAACCATTCAAAACTAAATTGTTTAAGTAATGAAGGACATAACATTCACAGTCATCTTCATTATGGTAAAAGTAGTATAGTTGATACACTTTTCCCTATGGTAGGAGTTATTATATTAGTCAAGATAGGTATGTAGAGGTGTCTATGTGATTTAGCTCAAACTATCCCAAGTTAAGTAATACATCTAGGAAGTACAAGTCTTAGACCTTCAATGAACCAAACTACAACTTCACAAATCACTTAGGTTTGGCCTTGGGTGTGCCAGATAAATCATACAAATACCAAGATTCTCCTTTTGCATGGTTTCTTATCTAGTTCTAGGGTTTCCTATAATTGGTGTGGTGTTTCTCCAACACTTCCAACTTCCTCTAAATGGTTACTTGGTTCAGGAAAACGTCGTCTAAATCTATATATTTATTTACATATTTTGATAATATTAGAAATAGTTTAATGTGGAAACCCAATAATGAAAATCCAAAAAGGTGCCAAATAAATACATGAACAAACTCACCAACTTATCCACATGAAGACATCATTTCATGTAATTTAGGCATATAATTTCCTTAAATACTACTAATTTCTCATTAGTTGGGGTATTAATGATAAAAATACTTATAAAGAAACATATAATGGTACATGATGTAAGTTATCTTCATTATTTCAACTCCCAACTTCATCAACCACAACATTCATAACATACATGTCTTTTGCATTTGTTATTTGCAGGTTCATCACACCTAGTGATCATTGTTGTTCCTGGGTGGTTGGATTCTGGCAAGATCATGCAAAATTTGAGGAAAACAAAGGTCAAATGTGTTTGGCCTAGGCACCATAGGGGAAAATAGGGTTCCAGTCATCACTAGGGGAAGAATGGTTTCCTACAGAGCACTTGTCTTTGTGATGGTGGTGGTGATGGAAGTGGTTTCACCTTGAAGGTATCTTGTCTTCAAAATGTTTCTTTTAATTTTTAGGGATGTTTGACGAGGGTTGGTATCCTTTCAACAACTAAGGAATTACCCATAATTTCTTCAAAACTTTGTGGAAGTTATGGTACTAAGGTGTGTCTCACCTAATAATTTTATTCTTCCATAATAAAAGTGTCTCGATGTATTTCCTCTAAGATATCACCATATTGTTTAAACAACATGAATCTTTGGATGTATCATGAGACACTTATAATCCCTTCTTTTAGGTTGTAGAACTCAACTTCTTTCTTCATCAAGGAGGCTAAACAAACATGTTTCTCAAGTAGCATGGTGATGAATACTTTCCTTTCCATAGAAGAAGTGTTATGGGTGCAAGGCATTCCACCATATTCTGATAGGTTCATGAGAACAAACAAAATGAATCTAACTTTTTGATGTCAAGGACATGAGTTTACTTCAAAAGTGCATCTAGGGATAAGACCCAGTCATCAATTTTATCAACCATTTCTAATTCCCCTTCACCTTTGAAGTAGGGTTGTTGTATGTTAATGAATGTTGTTAATGGGTAGTTTAATAGGAAGTAATGGGTTAAAAAAATAGCCAGAGATGGATAATAAAAGATTGATGCATTTCAACATAATGAAACAATTTCCTGACAAAAAGGGTTTCTTGCCTTTTAACCAGAAATAACTACATATAAAAGTGTATGTAGATTAAAAATGAGTAGCATAAAATAAAGCAGGACTAGGGAACCATAAACCACAAGCCATGGAAGAAATAATTGAACCTTAGTTCCCAACATATAAAACATGGCAGTAGCAATAAAACCCCAGTCCCTGGTAGGATGAATAAAACCTTAGTGCATATAAATATATCATGTAGCTGGGGGAATGACAATTTACTTCATGGAAGGATGAATAAATCTGTGGTTCCTAAGACATGGTTAAACTACTCTAAGATATCACTAGTTCCCATCACACATGTATATAGTGTAGGAAAGATCATAGTGTAATCTGATTTCATATTCAAGTACAAGAATGATGGAAGCATGCAACATATACCAATAAGGGTCAATGAACCCATATACACAAGAAGTAGGATTTTATCAATCATCAATGAAGAAATATATGAATAATAACTAAAATTGATAAAAATACTGAAGAGAACCAAAAATAGGAGATAACCTAACATATGCCTCATCGACAAAAATTAGCATTTGATCATTAAATGTCCAAATAAAATAGGGTAATGCAAATACCATTACGACAACATCATCATCATCATCATCATCTAAGCCTCAGTCCAAACTATGATGGGGTCGGCTACACGGATCCTTCATTTCCATTCAGCTCTATCATGGGCCATATTCTGATTGAGATGTAGAGATTTAAAATCTCTCTTTATAAGATCATCCCATGTTAATTTAGGCCTTCCTCTTCTTCTATTTATAGTGTTTGGCTCAATAGCATTGTTTTGTATAGGCACACTAATAGGTCTGCATTGCACATGTTTGCACCATCCGAGTCGGCCCTCGTGCAGCTTGTCCTCAATGCTCACCACCCCCACTTTATTCCTGGTATAGTCATTTCTCAAGCGATATTTTCTTGTCTTCCCACACATCCATCTCATCATACAAATTTCATCCACGTTCATCTTGTTGAGACCTTGTTTATTCACCGCCCAACATTCACCCCCATAGAGCATGGATGGTCGTATAGTTGTTCTATAAAACTTACTTTTTAACCTGAGAGGGATCTTCTGAGTGCATAATACTCCATTTGAACTCCTCCATTTCAACCATCCTGTAGTGATCCGATGACAGACATCATTTTGGACATCCCCGTCTATTTGAATAATAGAACCCAAGTAACTGAATTTATCACATTTTGGTATATCTGCTCTGTCCAACTTGGCTCCATCATTCACACTATGAGATTGGCTAAAATTACAGTGCATATACACAATTTTACTCTTGCTAATCATCAATCCATTTGATTCCAATGCCTTTCTCCATTATTCAACTTTATCATTCAATCCATCTTTAGTTTCGTCAATCAAAACAATATCATTAGAAAATAACATACACCAAGGAATATCATCCTGAACATTCTTTGCCAACTCATCCATAACAAGAACGAATAGATATGGGCTGAGTGTGGATCCTTGGTGTACCCCATCTGTGATAGGAAAAGTTGGTGTCTCTCCTCCAGGAGTCTTGACACTAGCAGTAGAGCTATCATAAATGTATTTGATCAAGTCAATGTATTAGATTGGCAAACCCCTTTTCTTCAAAACCATCCACAACACTTCTCTGGGTACTCGATCAAAAGCCTTTTTTAGATTGATAAACACCATATAAAGATCTTTTTTTCTTTGTCTATACTTCTCCATAAGCCTCCTTATTAGAAAAATAACATATTTTGTTGATATTCTAGGCATGAAACCAAATTGGTTGTTTGATACCTACGTTATAGATCTTAACCTCTACTCAATAATATTCTCCCAAAGCTTCATTGGTGACTCATCAATTTGATAACTCTATTGTTTGTACAGCTCTAAACGTCACCTTTGTTCTTGTGATTGGGGACTATAGTACTATTTCTACACTCATCCGACAACTTCTTGGTCTTCATGTTCTTGTTAAAGAAATTTGTTAACCACGTAACTCCCTCATCCCCCATACTCTTCCATACATCAATGGGAATATTGTCTGGTCCGCATGCCTTTCTCATTTTCATCTTTTTCAAAGCATTCTTGACCTCAAATGGTGAAACTCGTCATCTGTAAATGATATCTCTTGTATTGATGTCACACGAGTCACTAACATTATATGCATTATCTCCATTGAAAAGCTTATGGAAGTAATTTTTCTCCACTGGTTCTTGATATCATCGTCCTTCACCAATACTCTACCATCTTCATTCTTGATGCATTTTACTTGACTCAAGTCTCTTTCTTTCCTTTCTCTTATACAGGACATTTTGTATATATCTTTTTCCCCTTCTCTAGTGTCCAACTTCTTATACATATCATCAAAGTATCTAGACCTTGCCTCCCGAACAACCTTTTTAGCTTCTTTCTTTGCTTGCTTGTATCTTTGGAAAGGTGTGTCATCTCTAGATTTGGGCAAGCTCCTATAGATCTCCCTTTTCAATTTAATAGCCTTCTGTACTTCATCATTCCACCACCAAGTCTCCGTCTGTGGAGTCCCACAACCTTTAGACTCCCCCAAAAACTCTTTGGAAATTTTTGTTATGCAGGAGCTCATGTTATGCCACATAGTGTTAACATCAAACTCCAAATTCCAAGTTACCTCCTTGATGAATTTATCATAAAAAGTCAATTTCTTTTCTCCTTTAAGATTCAACCACTTGATCCTAGTATCTTGGTTTCCATTATGCTTGCCTTTATTGATCTTCATGTTAATATCTAAAACCACCAACCTATGTTGGGTCGTGAGTTCTTTTCCAGGAATCACTTTACATTCCTTTCATATGTTACGATCCACCCGCCTTGTAATGAGGTAATCAATTTGGCTAAAGTTGTTTCCACTCTTGAAAGTAATCTTATGAGATTCTCTTTTCTTGAAATGGGTGTTTGCCAAAATCATATCATATGCAACTGCAAAATCTAATATCCTCTCTCCTTCTCTATTCCTGCTGCCATATCCAAAACCACCATGAACTCTCTCATATCCAACATTGCTACTCCCCACATGGCCATTTAAATCACTCACAATAATAATCTTCTCCTCGATTGGTATTCCTTGCATCAATTCATCCATGCCATCCCAAAACTCCTTCTTCTCATCCTCGCTAAGGCCAACTTGGGGGCATAAGCACTAATAATGTTAAAATATTTCCCCCAAGAACAACCTTGATAGCTATGATTCTATCACCCATCCTTGTAATCTTGACAACGTCATCCTTCAACATCTTATCAATAATAATACCTATGCCATTTCTATGTTTATCAATACATGTATACCATATTTTGTATCCTGCACCTCCAATCTCTCTACAGTGTTCCCTTGTCCATTTGGTTTCTTGCAAGCAATCTATATTGACTTTTCTTCTCATCATGGTATCCACTATCTCCAAAGATTTCTCTATCAAAGAGCCAATATTTCAAGATCCAACTCTAATCCTTTTTTGTTGAACTTGCTTCTTTACTTGCCATCGTCAAAAATGTTGCCCTTGCACATTTTTCACTGCATCTGGGCAATGATGCGGAAGAACTAGCTTCTTTACCTTTCCAACAAGATCTTACTCCAAAATGTCTTCCTAGAGTTTAGGGTTAGACTTCCCAAAATATTATTTTAAAGAATTAATGTATAATTTTTATAACTTTTATAAACCAATGTGTTAACTCTCTAATGACCTTACAGACAAGTTTGAACTTTGAGTGTGAAAATGTCATTATAAAAATGGTTGGATCATTATAGTATAAAACATATAATTTTATATATTTTTGATACTCCAATAGATATGTATGAATACTCTAGAAAAATATCTAATAGCTAAAAATATTATTGGAACATTTGAGGAAAGGGCCAAACTACCATTGCATACATCTTGATAACCTCAATGTGTAACAATGTATACTATTCATTTTCAAAACCATCAAAACCCACATGATTAATTAAAAAGTTAAAGGGCCAACCATTGTTATGCCTATGTCTTGTGAGATAGTTGAACGATCATTTAAGGGTAATCATGTGATAATGTACTATAGATTCATTCCTTCTTCTTCGTCAGGAACCAGCCAACTAAAGACAAATAAGAGAATTGATTTCACAAACCATGCATTAACGATAACTGGGAAAATACCATAGGGTTCAGGAGGTCATCCAAAAGTCAAAGAGGCCACATTCGAGGTAGTTCAAAATTTGTAGGAATCTTCCATGACAAGGCAACAAGTGAAGCTCATTGGAAATCGATATAAGATAACACCCAATTATAATCTAAACTCCTATGAATTTCAGCTCATTAGTGCGAAGGCAAACATCACGATCTTCAACAAATAATGGGATATAAGGAAAATACACTCAAGGCCTCTTTGAAAAATCCTATACAATTATTAGAATTAAAGTAGCAATCCAGGAGAGTGTGACAATAATGGGTTTGATGGCAAATAGCTGGAAACTAATGACGAAGCAAGAAAGATGAGTATTCATCTCTTCAAGTGTTGTTGGTGGCCATGGAAATAGGTGTTGGTTTATTTGTAGCCATGATTATAGGTGCAATTCAAGAGAGGGAATAGTGTGTCTAGGGCTCAGGATGAGGTGATGCATTGGTTTTTAGTCGCTTTTCAATAGCGATTTTCTGGGCATTAATGGTATATATGTTCATTTTGAGATACATTTATGCATTGTTTTCTATCATTATTTTGTGACTCATTGTTGCATCAAGTATTTAGTAATTCTACTCAATCATGCTAATTTATCATCTATAATTTGGACTTATGGTAATTTTCCCCTTGATTCAGGAATCTTGAGAACTTAGTAGACAACTTTGTGCCACCTACCTATCTCTCAGTGGTATCGACAAAGCACGATTCTGTAAAAGGGAAATTTAGAAATTTAGATACTATAGAAATGGATCTTGAGGCATCGATGCTACCAAAGCCAATAATAGGTGCTACCAACTCATAATCCAAGGAGCATTACATTTTGAGAAGAATTATCTTAATGCATCTGAATCACATGTCAGTGGTAGTGACTTCAACATCCAAGGAGCATCAAGACTCGAGGATAAAACTTCGTGCTACCAAAGCATAATGCCAATAGTACTGACACAGTTTGAGAGAGTTTAGGTGTCCAAAGACTCAGTTCCAATGATACCCTATCAATAGTACAAACACTACTCAATCAATTCATAGCTGAAATCAAGTCAGATTGAATGAATAAAGCCCCATTTATGGCCTAAGGTGAGTGTGACCAAAATATCATATCACATTTATCATGTTCTTACAAAACACTGTACCTAGAGAGGAGGAAACACATAATTGATAGAGTAGGACACAAAGGAGATAGTGACAGACTACATGCTACGTGCCCTTCTTTAGGGAAGATTTTAAGCAGAAACACTGCAAATCATGGTGTTCACCAGAGGGGATCACCGAGACAACTTCTCTACGAGTTTTCACATTGGTTTTCTAATGTTTAGCCTATTTTCTTCCTCTTTTTCTTTGTGTACAATGATAACAATCTAGAAGTGTTGAATCCCATATTCCTTAGGACCTAGGAATAGCCCGGTATGACATTGTAGTTAAATTTTATGATTTCATAATTTATTTTCTTCATTGTCGATGTGAATCTATGATCTCTCTATTGATTGTTTTTATACTTGATCACCATAATAAAAGTCATAGACCACTAATTGCTTTGGAAGAGGGGTTAGAAGTTGGATAAATCATAGATCCACACAGTGTATAACACATGTCGACAAAGGGCTTACGACTATGGAAGTATAACCTAGAGATTTTGATAATGCACCTAAGTAGTTACTAAACTGCTATAGGAGTGGATTTGTTTTGGTCTAGGTGGTGTATTACATTACTGGAGTAGGTGATATTTACTACGAATCTATAGTGCAGAGTAAAGGGTGAATAATTATTAATGAAGTGGAATTTGAATGCAGTGTATGTTGTGGTGAAACTAATAGTCTTGAGGCATCCATCCATTCTTGACCGTAACAATATTAATTTCGGTCTAGTTCTTTTCTCATAGTTATAAAACAACCAATTAAACCCTTTTCTAGGTCTAGATAATTTGGTCTCACTAATTAGTATCTTTGGTGAATGTTTCCTTGAGCTCGACACTTGGGCCTCATAGGCCTATATGTAGTTGTGCTTCACACATATAATTTAATTGTGTAAATTGCTTGGCACTATTGTTGGAAAATGACAACACTAACAATATGAATGTTGCTACTGGCCATTCTAGGATATTTTTCTTTTGATTTTTATTTATTTTACAACAAATCACAATTAATAAAATTTTCTTTTTTCATTTCACTAGTACTCTATGTCTCACATTACTGATTTAATTTTTAGGTATTTGTGCATGGTTCACACTCGAACCATGGATTATGGAGAGTTCACTCCAATTAGTATAGATCAGGAGGAGATCATGCAAAGGGCATGAGAGTTTGGGGCTTCAGCCAAGAAGCTCATTCAAACTCCACCACCATAGCTAAAGAAAGAGAAGATGATGGTTATGAACCTGAATGGAGATGATCATTTGGAGGACATGCCTGAAGGACAAATAGTATAGGGAAGATAAAGGATAATTTATCTACAACGTATCTTGGACCAATCAAACTCCAGACAATGAATGTTGATAGCTATAAAATTGATCCATGAATAGTGTTACTAACAAAGTCTCAATCATTCCATGGGCATAGATTGGAGTATCCAATATCACATATAAATAGCTAGCTATGAAACGATGAAGCTCAACCCAGTTCCAGTCATGGTGATTTATATGAAGTTTTCTTGTATAAATTTTCAGATAATGCCAAGGCGTGATTCCTTAGACTACCACCAGAGTCAACTGAAACTTGATATGAGATGATGGACGCTTTCTTCAAGCGATATTTCCCACCAAACAAGAAAAATGAATTGGTGGGAAAAATCTACAATTTCAAACATGTCAAAGATTCTTCTTCAGAATCTTGTGATAGATTCTAGAACATGATCAAGAAAGCCCCTCATCACGGTATTGATCCATGTTGACAGGAGAAGACATTTTAATATGACCTACACTAAAGGGATAGAACTACTCTTAATAGTGCAAGGGCATGATTCTTCTTAAATAGCAAGGCTATAAGATGTCATGAGATCTTGAATAGCATTGCCAAGAACCAATCCTGAGTAGAAGAGAGAGAAGCCCCGATAATAATCAACAGTTCTATGGAATAAAAGATGATCAAATATGTTAAAGTTCAAAATGACAAACTCACAAGGAAGCTTGATCATAAGTCTGACACCTCGCCTGGAGGTGCGAAGGAATGGATATATGTGCAACAATAGAACAATAGGGGAATCAATGAATATTTATCACATCAGGGTCCCACATTCTCTTAGAAGGATCTAAACAATTTGTAGGAGGTCCCATCTCAAGCATGTTAGGATAAATAGTAACAGTAAGATAGCCCTTCACAACAATATCAGCATGATAGGGGTTCTAGTAAATTGGACATTATTGAATACATACTGGGAAAACTCATGAGTCAGAACAAGGCCTTCCTAGACCAATCCAAACGGGAGTGACGGAAGTAAGGGGATCAAATTGCAACATAAAAGACTAAATTTCACAACTAGCAACAAAGGTGGCAACCATGAAGAAGTCCACTCAACATGGATTTCTAGGGAACACAATCACAACTCATGAACATCATCATGTAAAGTATGCCTCCATTTTCAAAGAGATAGATCATGCTATTGCGAAGACACCAAATCAACACACGCCAAAGCGTGAATGTTTTTATGAGCCAAAAGTTCCATTTCCCAACATCCTATACAGAAGAGCAGGGGGTTGTATAACGCATGTGAATTATTTCCACACATATACCTTAGTCAATAAGATGTATACAAAGTGAAATAAGGACAATGTGAGGGAACTAAATAAGTTAAGACTACAAAAATAAATAGATGAAACATAATCTTCAATTATTACGCATGAGTAAAACTAAAATTATCACCAAAATGTATGCTAGATTTTCTAGCATTAGTAATTATTCAAGTTCTTTAAAAACATATGAATTAGGAGGAACATGTAACTAAGTTACTTAGATATTTACCTCTCAAATTCAAAAATATGGTCACTACTATAAAAGAATCAAGTGATTTATCTACATTATTAATGGAACAACTTATTGGTAACCTAGATACATGAGGTGAAGCTCCAGGAGGAGACATAATAGAAAAGGATGAAAATAAAGATAAGAAAAATGACATTGCCTTCAAAGTGATTGCCAAAGCTACCTCTAAAATCACCACTAAATCCAATAGTGATTTAAGTTAATATGATGAAGAGGCTATAGTTGTAAAGGCTAAGAAGTATAAAAGATCTTATCTTAACAAGAAACTCTATTGTGCCTTCCTTTTCTACTGTAGGTGCTATGAATATGGAAAGATAGTTCACTTAAAGAATGATTGTCCTAAGGCACGAAAAAATTAGAAAACCTCTCTCAAAAAGAAAAAAATGATAAAGAAAACAAGTCCTACAAATTTGCTTGGAATTCATCAAGTGGAGAAGTGAGACCGATGATGGAGACAAAGAAGTAAAATATCTCATTTCTATATCAATCATAAACAAAGAAGAATCTAATGAGGTAAATATTTTTTATTTATCTAAAAAGAAAATTATCAACATTCTTGAAGAAACTCATAATAAGTATATGGAATGCAAAAAAAAAGAAGAAACTATCTAAAAATGTAGATGAACATCATGAAAATCTTGAAAAGATCAGTATGGAAAATGATAATCTAAAGTTTTCAAATATTAGATTCAATGTATCCATATAAGGATATAAAAATAAAATACTTGTGTTATAAAATAATAATACTCATCTCTCTCTTAAAAAGGTTGAATTACTTTCCACACTAAATTATTATCAATACCAACACTATTCTATGTAATCATTCAAACTATGATGCTTTATTAGTTATAAAGGATAATTTGCTTTCTAATGTGTTATAATTAAACAAAGTTGTATTTGGATTGGTTGAAGAAAAGAGTAAACTACAAACTACCATCTATAGAATTATGCAAGGAAATAAAAGTCTTGAAAATGTTCTGAATAAAGCTTATAATCAAGTTGGACGAAGAGGTTTGGGATATGTGACAAGGAATGAAAGCACACATGTACCCACACATAAAACCATATATGTTCCTAAAAAATAAAGTTATTGATGCTCATAATAGTGTAAGGAAAAGATCAAATATAATCTATGCTTTACATCTCTTCCACTACTCATTTACAGGTCCTTATCGCAAGAAGGGACCCATTAACATGGTTTGGGTTCCTAAAGCCCCAAACATAAAATAAGTTGAGGATACACTTGATAATTACTAGAAATTAATTTGAAAATTTCTTTATGTCATTTTTCTAAAGTCAAATATAATTTGCTTTGCTTATTGTATTCTTTCAAAATATATTTCTTTACATTCCTACAGACTGTCTCTCAATCGATAAAATTCTCAACTGAGGGGACCTACGGTTGAAACACATACTGACCAAATGTAAGTCTCTGAATAAATTTAAAATGTTGTTATGCTTATTCAATTGTTATTTATATAACAATCAAGGACTAAACCTAGGTACCAAAATTCTCTACTGAAGTGTGCTTTTAGTTGATGATTATAGTAGATATGCATGGGTCTATTTTATTTTTGCCAAATATGATACTATTGAAATGTTTATCAAGTCTTATTATAGAGTAGAAAATCAATTTTAAAAAAAAATCTACTCTATTAAAAGTGACTATGGTGGAGAATTTGAAAATCATATATTTGAAGAATTTTTTCTTCTAAAGGTAATATCCACAATTTTTTACACAAAAGTGCATAATGTAAGCTTTGAATTTTATATGGAATTGTTTAGCAACACATTTGTAGTTGTTAAATTTCCATAATGAAATATTAGTTCCTTTTTGTGGCCACTCCTAAATTTGGTCAAAAATCTTGGCCAAAGTTTACAACTTTCTATCATGATAAATTATTGAATTCAAGAATATATTAATGACTTTGGATTATTTCCAAATCACATAAAATTGTTGGCTTTGGGTATTCTTTGGTCAAAGAAATTTTGATATAAATTGAATAGTTGTTGGAACTTATTAACAATATGTCCACCATTAACAGTTTCAAGGCATTATCAGAATTCAATGAATTTGTTTTTTTTTCATGTGGCATGTTCACATTATACTTAGATATGTTGCACATTCGGCGGTCAAATATATTTATGAGTTTCCTTGATTTCCAAACAATTTGAAATGGTTCATTTTTTCCCACCACGAGCCCTTGGAATATCATTTAATGGACACACTAAAATTGTATTGTAGTGCATGCAAGACAAAATAAAGATTTATTAAGCATGTGTATTTATAAAAATGACAAATTACAAAAACTCTAAGAATTTAAAAAGTAAAGGCACATAATGTGATCATATTGTCATCTTTGATATATCATGAGCTTAAATTTAAATATTTTTATTTTTGTCATACATTGTTTTTGACAAGTTTGTTGTTGCATTAAAAAAAAGTCTAATAAAGTTTATAAATTTTGCTTATGTTTAAATTGGTGTTCGAATTCATTATGTTTCTTGATTTATTAATTTTGAAAATTTAATATGAATGGTTTTATATATTATGTATAAAGATGTTGTTTTCTTATTGAATATCTCTATCTTAATGATTAAATTCTTAGTTTGAGCTCAATTTTTAAGAGCATGAGATTAAAAGGGAACTAAAAGTTATTCGATATTGCATATTATTTTTTAAATTTAAATTCTTTATACTAGTATGGGTTTAACATCCCTTAGATTTGATCTATAGATTCTTTTGATTATCTCATTTTTTTCTTAATGGATTCTCTAATCATTTTTGGGCTTAGCATCTGTTGAAAATGATTGGGAAATCGGTTTTTGTATTGTGTTCAATTTTTATGGTAGATCTCTACATCATGTAGGACTTAAAATTCCTTACAATAATACTAAAGCATTCTTTAGAAAATTGGTGTTTTTTATGATGTCTCTATAAAATGATGCATTTAACTTTCCATACCATAGGCTAAGGTATCTATTTAATAATTTATGATTAATGGGATCTTTTTATCATGAAAGACTTAAGATTCCTTTCATTGGTAATTAAACCACCTTTTTAAGTTCCTTCATCAAATATGGATTTTTGACTATACACCAGACAATCTTTTATGATATGTATCCAATTATTTTTTTATACATCCTTGTTTCAATTTTTACAACTTTATTGTTCATTGCATATGTATTACCTCCTCAAAATGATTATCTTGTTGAGGGGGAGTGTCTCCTTGTGGGGGAGCATTGGTAAGGATAAATACCTTTTTGACTTTGACAAAGGGGGAAAAATCCTGTGAAGATAATTTTGACTATTTAAAAGGTATGTTGATCTAAATTTTTGTACTTCCAAATTATCTTATGGAAATATTTTTCATCATAGAAAAGGAGAGATTTTTTGTTTTTTGGATACATATTTCAACTATGCAAATATTTCTTTTTTGTGTATCTGATGTGCTATGTAGTATTTCAAAGATCAAGCGATGGAAATTTGAAGATGTTTAATTAAGTACAAGTGGTTATGTTATCATGTATGTTTAATATATTACTTTTGTACAAGGCATAATGTCCAAGTCATTAATTATCATGTTAGATCAAGATTTGAGTCAAGTACAACTACCCTAAACTTAGTTTCTCATTTATATAAAGCCTTTTGGATAGTTGATACCATTAAAAAATCATTTAGTTTCTATTTCAAGAGTTAAATGATGCATTTATAGTGATATTTTTAGTCAAACTCTTCTTGGAACGAATTAATTTCGGTCAAATTGTTCTTGCACCTAGAAATAGACTTTGTAGATAAAGAGCCATTGTAGAAAATAGTCGTTGTAATATTTGCGAAGAGACTGACTTTTAATCAAACTCTTTTTGTACCGAATATATTTTGTCCGAACTCTTCTTGGACCAAATTTGTTTCTATCAAACTCATTTTGGGCTGAGAATCAATCTGTAGTCAAAATCAACATTAATTTATCTCTTTGTTGTAAACGCATTTTGACATCCTAACTGCTAATTTAACATTTATTTAATCAAAACTCTTCCAGTAGATATAGTGACCATTCCTAAGTGTTTCCTATATATATAAGTGTATTATGAACACTTAGGATATAAATTGACACACATACATTTGAGGCACTCCATTACTTACATATTTGAATCTTGAACTAATCTTTTTCAATTCCTATTAGCTACATGATTTGAGTGCCTATTCAACCATTATAATCATGTTCTAAACACAATGTAGGTGACTCATATGCTCGATATAGGATATTTGCAAATTGTGAGCATTGGTATTCATTCTTTCTGATGTTGTTCATTTATTCAAATGTTCTGGGACTAATTCCTCTGAGAAGCTTTCCCATGGACTTTCTAGAGAAGGAGTCTTTGCATTTAGTGCTCTTGAATTTTGTCAATGATGAGGTTTGTTCCTCTTCAAAGCCATCAAAGAAAAGGTTAGGCACTAGTCAAAGCAATCAAAGAATAGGTTTGCTTCTCTTCAAAGACATTAAAGAAGAGCTAATGTTTTGGTGCTCTTCCTTAGCTATCAAAGAAGAGGGTAAAAACAATTCTTTGTCTTGTTCCTTGTAAGGATTAATGAAACTTTATTGTTACAAATCCTGGTTGAGAATAACCAGGTAGTAGATTTACGTCATTTTGAAGAACTACTATAAATATTTGCCTCCTGTGATTGATTTCTTATATATCTTTTCTATAACAAATAATTAATAAATGATAAAATTAGATCTATTCACCCCCCTAGATCTATCATAAGATAGAGATATGTGATTTATTCTCTCCGCACAGTCACATAGTACTTGTTGGAAATGTTTGTTGCCAATGGAACCAAGGATGTAGAAACATCATGGTTCCTTTCTCTTTGTCGTCAACCTTGTCTAGATCAGATCGATGACCACTTAATCAAAACATGTGTAATATACACATTTAATCTATATTTTCTTATTTATTTTATCATTAAAAAGAGTTCCATATGCACGGATCTATTCAATTGCCTCCACAAGTGGAATGTTGATGTGGAGCTTTTGAAAGATGTTTAGGAATTTCTTAAATTGGTTGTCTTCCTTTCCTGACTTTAGGCAATCTAAGCATGGCACATGTGATATATGTATGCTTCTAGGGAGGAATGTATGACACATTAGCGATCTCCTTCCCTAAGATTGCATCAACGCCACCCCCTAGGACAAAATATGGCACATCTCCTATGGACTAGGTGACCTATGGTTGCTCCTTCTCAATTTTGGGTTCCCTCTTATTGACTGTTTATGCTTCACTATAGAGTACAACCTTCACGTATAACTATTTCACATGCACCTCCTATAGAACTAGAAACATGGACATCACAATTGTGGAACCTTGAAGTTCCTTGTCTTCTAAGGTTGATATGAAAGTCACATAAAGTTTCTTCTGTATATCATAAGCAAACTCCCATGAGTTAAATTCACTAATAGACAAAACTATAAAGAATACTAATAGATTTTGCATTAAGTGTTGTATTTTTTTATCATCTCTTGATTCCATTTATCGAGTTCTACCCTTATAAGATTGTATGGAAGTGCAACTATCTTCCATAGGTTGAAATTAATCCCTTGGAAGTAGAACTACATTCTTCTCTTCCAAAATGTGTAGTTTGTACTATCAAACATTGGAGGTCAGTTCACATGAGATCATTCGACATAGAGATGGATGAGCATAGTTTCTTCCATCCTTCATGACCTATTAATATTCGTTGAAGACGTTCTCTGATACCAATTGATAAATCTAGATGGTAGGGGTGAATAGAGCTAATATGATAATTTATAAAATTATTTGTTAAATAAAAGATAGATAAACAATCAACTACTTGAGGCAAAGATTTGGAATGGTTCAATCAAATGATCTCATTTCACTACCAAGTTGTTCCTAACTAGGATTTGTAACAATTAACTTAATATTAATCCTCACAAATAACAATACAAAGAATACTTGTTACCATCTTCAAGTGGCTGAATTGGTCAAGCATGGTGTCCCCTAACAAAGGGACCCAGGTTTGAATCCCAATTTATGCCTTGATTTACCACCCTCCTGGGTGTTCAGCCTCCACCACGGGTGTAGGGGTGGAGAGAAATCTTTTTCTCTTAATCCCATCTTCTTTGATGACTTAAGAAGAGCACTAAAGATTTACCTCTTCTTTAATGGATTTGAAGAGCAACAAAACTCTTGTTTGACGGCTTTGAAGATCACTGAACCTCTTCTTTGATGGCTTTAAAGAGTACCAAACCTATTCTTTGACGGATTTGAACAGCCCAAATGAGAAGACTCCTTATTCTCTAGCAAGTTCCAAAAAAAACTTCTTGGAGGATGTGGTCTAAGAATATTTGAACAAAGGAACAAGACTGCAAAGAGAGAACATCAATGCTCACAATTTATAAATATCCTATATCAAGCATATGAGTTTGTTCCATTATGGTTAGGATAAGATTTGAATGGTGGAATATGCATTTGAATGTAGTAGCTAATAAGAATTGGCAAATCTTTAGTTCAAGCTTCAAATATGGAACTAAGGGAGTGCTTAAGGATATGTGTGTTGATTGTATATCCTAAGTGTTAATAAAGGACTCTATAAATATGAAACACTTATGAATGGTCAATATAGACACAGGAAGAGATTAGACTAAAATAAATGCTAAACTAGTTGTTAGGATGTCAAAAGTGAGTTTACAACAGATAGAAAGTTTAATGTTGATTTTGATTGCAGACTGATTCTCGGTCCAAGAAGAGTTCAACCAAAATAGAGTTGTTCCAATAAGAGTTTGATTTGAAATAAATTTGGTCCAAGAGGAGTTTGACCAAAAGTTAGTCTCTTTGAAAAAAATGCAACAACTCTTTTCTAATTATTAGGCCCTAAATGATATGTGCAGATGTTTTAGTTAAAGTCTATAAATTTATTTATCTCATCAACTTTTTGGTCATGGATATAAAGAGATGTGAGGATCTGTAATGTTTTTAGTAAGACCGTTCTAAGATATGACTGATGTGATCATTGCCATGGCAAGGGAGACTTGACACTGGAATAGATTATTATAGAGTAGAGTTCATAATGTAATGAGTCATCACCACCATTCCATGACAGCCTAGAGTGAAGATAAACATCTTATTGAGCATATTCCATTAAAAGTGGTGCTTATGGGAGACAACCCATTTTTGTTTCTATTATATACTTTTGTTTAGATCTTATCATTAGTTGTATATTGTATTTATTATAATAGTTGTTTAGTTGATGCAATGAAGGTTCCTTAATGTCTTTTGTGTGGTGTGTAGAAGAAGACAATGTCAGTACTACTGACACAGATGTTTATAACACCGACCAACCATCCAGAATCGATAGGGAATTATGTAGATTTTGGTATTACTGATAGGTAGGTCAGAGGAACTGACTCCTTACAACAGGAGATTTTGAAAGAGCCATCAAGTATGGTAGCATAGAAGCCACCGTCGAGAGCAATGACATTTTTCAAGTAGAAATCAAAGAGATACACTAAATGTTTTTTGATTCCACTTAGATGATGCTCGATGACACCAATCCTTCTAGCTCAAAGAAGACAAAGGGCTATACATCTTGGTACCACCAAAAATCATGTTGGTGGTAAATATGGAGCAAAATGGGACTCAGGCAAGTCCCGCTGGTGGTAGTGGGTGGAATGTACCCAGAAACATCTATGGATACACATCATAGATTCACTGTCCTACCATGATAGTAGGCATTAAGAGTCATGGATTTTTATTTCCTCCTTTTTGTAGGCACCTCATATTCTATTCCATGCATAAATAATTTGGATTTTTTGTTATACTTGTTTGATAGTTACCTATTCCATTTCCACCCATTGTTCTGCAAGGTAGGCCATATATATGATTAGTCCCCTCATCCATGTCTATAATGACTATAGCAAGAACTACATGCAACATATTTGTCTAGGTAGATCATAGCAATGTAGATAGGGGAATCTCATGGTACATCAAGCATATTCCCTAATGACTGTGATGTTTATTGCTCCATTTTAATAGTGTTTCATTGATCTTAGCTTGGAGATATTTAATGAACATTTATCACATCAGAGGAGTTATTTGTTTAGTGGTTGGTAAGGGCCATTCTAGGACCTGGTTTTGTTGTCGGGACATACTCTTTGGTTGAGAATAGTAATTTATAAGATCTATTGATTGGCCCTTACATAGCTCTCCTAAAGGTGTATGTGTGATCCCATTATTGAATCAAACATTTAAATTTATAACTTGAAACATTCAAGGACCCCCACAACTCAATACAGGGTCAAAATATATATATGGGGTCGAACATAGGGATGTGGGGACATTTAGGACACTTAAGATTTCTCTCTTAAGTTATTTAAGAAAAGTTGATACTAGATTATGAATATCTAGAACAAGAAGAGTAAAATGACAAAAAAGAAAATAAGACAAAGTAAGGAAAATAGATTTTGTCAAATCCTACTAATTAGGAGAAGGAGATCCTAGATATGTAACCATGGGTTGGGAAGTCTAACACCCATTCTCGGGTGCAGAGAACCTTTGAACACCCTAGAAAGTGCCTCCAAATGTAGCATGTATCTCAATAGTTCCTTCTGTGGGGGTCATCCCACTTGCTCTCGCACATTGTGACAAAAATCACATCAATGATCTAAAACCTTTCTCTAGGATAATGGATCAATGCCTCTGAATATTATG
Source organism: Alisma plantago-aquatica (assembly GCA_963693085.1). Classification (NCBI taxonomy): domain Eukaryota; kingdom Viridiplantae; phylum Streptophyta; class Magnoliopsida; order Alismatales; family Alismataceae; genus Alisma; species Alisma plantago-aquatica. The sequence continues at coordinate 872,245,547 of OY856413.1, read as the reverse complement.
AATACCTTCTCAGGTCTAGAATATTCAAAGATGATAGGAACAATGGAGGATTTTTGTAGAACACAAACCTTGAACCCGAGCGGGTAGAGGGGAACCCCATCGAGATAGGGTGGGCCCAACCGTTTCCAACTGTTCCTGACCGAATCCAAGGTTCTAGTAGGATCTCTCCTATAGGTGCTTTGGACAAATCCTCCCTTAGACATACTCCTTTCACATTTCGATCTAAACTACCTTCTCTAACCCATTTCAACAACTAATCTCTTGATTCTTAGTAGAAATGGAAGTTCAAGAAAGAAAGAGATCAACCAAATCAAGAATCATAATTGATCTGGAATAAGATTACTAGCCTAAGGTAAAATTACATTAACAATTTCAAAACAAGTTGCATAGCCAAAAAGGATCTCAACTAGACATGGACAAGCATAGTTGGCACCGAACAAAGATGGAAGAACAGCATATGTACATAAACAAAGGAGAAAAGAAGATGAAAGAGGTAGAAGAAGAGATTTATCCCATAGAGGAGAGGCAGAACCCACTCCTTTGCATTTGGAAGGGTTGGATCTCATCGTTGGATCATCATCCTAAATATTCTAGACTCCTTGTCCTCCTTTCTCCTTGTTTCCACCCCAAACAATAGTTTTGGTGGATGTATGGAGGTGGAAGGTGGCTGGGAATGGTTGGAAATGGGTGGCAAAGGTGAAAAATGATGGTGGATGAAGGAAAACTATAGGGGTGGATGTGGGATGTGATATGTATCCCTTTTGAGCCTGGGATCTCTCCCATGGAGCTCTGGGAACATATGGTCATCAGAACTAGAACTAGGAACCAATCAAACCCTTTGATATGTAACAAGGAGTGGGTATTTATAGGAGTCGTAGAGTTTTGGTGGTCACTGATGGTGAAGAGGCTCAATGGTCACTGAGATATAGTCCCATCTGTCACTAATCCTCTGGGTTTTCATTGGTCACTGATCCTCTAGGAATCACAGAGGTCAATGGCCCGACTAGGTATATCGGTGGTCACTGATATTGGAGGTCAGTGATGATCTTGTTGGTTATTGGGTTGGTGACCACTGATGATGTCGATGGTTTCTGGGCTTAGATCTTCAGTGACTTTGGGATTACAAGGGTCATTGGTAATGCTCCTTAGGAACAACCCCCCCCATCCCTGGGGGTATGACTATAGTTTGACGAGCTTGCATCGTTGAAATTTTTGACATATAAAGATGCTAGTCGATGAAGGGGTTGGCTTAATAGTACATATTTACATTCTCATTATGTCCCTTATCGGTTGTTATTGTAGAAGGTTGATAGACAACAATAACACATAAGATCAGAATGTGAGTTGGTTGATGACTAAATCTCATTGGTTATAATATGGTGATATCAAACCAATCACACAGATACATGTTAGAGAATAGTGTATCAAACAGACCCACCATGAGGCTGATATATGGAAGCCATCATCATGGAAGTCATAGTCAGCTCTGACAGTGATGGTGGTGGTTTTTGTGGGCTCTGATCTCCAAACCATGACATAAACACGATTAAAACTTAACGGAAGCGATTCGATAATCAGCGGAAGACAAAAATCACGGGAAATTTAAAACTTTTAAGACAAGAGCTTGAATCCATAAAAACTTCTTTCATAAAGAGAGATAAACTGTTTACATCTCAGGATAATTACTTCTTGAGTAATTATATACATCAAGATAAAAAATCTCAAGATCACATAACAAAAGACTCCAAGACCTGAGAGTACAGAGGACACATAGGACTGACTCTAACTACACCATATGGCAGGATAATCTCCACCTGAGATTCTACTACTGCTCCTGGTGTTGCTGCTGCTGAGACTGATCACCTGTAGGCTGGTTCCTTCGTCTCCGACGTCCACCTAAAAGTTGAAGTCTACGGGGTGAGACAATTTTACATAATTGTCCCAGAGAGAGTTATAACTCTCCGCCAGAAGCTTTATTATAACATCAGCGAATATCTTAAGCAGTAAAGCCTTCAATGTATTCAATAACAGTTGTAACTATAACCAAGAACTCAACATTTATGAGGTATGAAGAAATATAAGCACTATTACAGTGTAACATTAATCAACTAACTTGGAGTTATCTCTAACAAGTATATTACGTGGTTGATTAAGTTTTATAAACAACATTATGCCCTGTGGAGATGAGGCATACCACTCATACTCCAACTGATCGCTGAGAAGTCATATCAGTATCATACTTAGGTCATCAAGAGAGTCGGATTCTCATGACCTTCACCTTCCTCAGTCAGTAAGAGGATCACTTGTAGGACATCTCGTGTCTCTACTACTATAGCTCACCAGGGTAAACTGGTCCTTCGCTATTCTAGAGTCACAGTGGCGTTCTGTACTCTCTTCGTCATTAGGAGATTTCATGTTTATCTCCACTGATACGGATATTTGTGTTTTCTTTATCATCAGGAGGTTTCATGTTTACCTACCACTGATACGGTATGGAATTATAGTGAAGGATGGATGGATTACACATCTACATCACTTTCCTAAACTAGGATGTAAGGTTCTACACATCCATGTACCCCACATACTCAAAAGTATGTGCTCCAGGAGTTCCCTGAGGAAAACCTGTTTCACCATCACTTGATCTCTAACAATGATGGATCTATGATCAGGGCTCTACATTATACTTGATTAGTTAGGTACATTCAGTATTCTTTAACAACATACATTGTTCTCCAAACAATAACAGTAGCATAACAGCTATAAAGGAAGAATACTAAATGTAACATGCCTAACTCATATCAATCATAATTTCTCATCATACTCATCACAAGTCATCTCTAAAGCATGACTTTGATGGTATTCATGGCTCTTACAGCCCATTAACTCATGGGATGCCACTGACTGGGCATCAAGTTACTTTTCTTATTCATAAGGCTAACAACATGCCTTTAATGAATATAGCATCAATATCCATACCTGGATAAGATCACCTTCATATCAAAACCTACATGGTTAATTCAACTGATAAAGGTAATACAAAATTAAGGAATACATTTCCCACTCTTATCATAACAGTTAACTCCTCTGATTCTCATCAATTGGAGTTTAATACTCATTTGCATGCCATTACCCTTGAATTAGGGTTTATTATTCACATTACATGTCATCACCCTTGAATTAGGGTTTACTATTCACATTACATTGAATTGAACTCATAACATCATCATGTATGAGTATCATTATCATTGATGCTCTCAGATTAGTTAAAGATTCATTATTCATCATAATTAGGGTTTCTATGACTTCACACAGGTGGATCATACCCTAATTATGCACATTCATGTGTATTGAAGGTTCTTTAATTGAGTTTCCACCTAAAAAGGGTACTCTCTCTCTCTCTAGAAGTACTTTCTCTCTCTAGAAGTACTTTCTCTCTCCTCATACTAGTAGAGGGTGATAACACCACTCTAGATCAGGTTGGATTAAGTCATCATAGGCTAACATAGCCAAAAACATCACCACCATGTGATTAGGGTTTGATCTGATCAAGGTATTACTCAATTGACCCTTTAAGGGTATTTTGGTAATTTACCCCATTGATCATCATCATGGTCAAGTCATTAGTCAATTAATCCCTTAATATCCTAGGTTATCATTAGGGTTTAGATTAGAGCATAATTGATCCATTTATATCTTCAAATGATTGAGTGAAGTCAACCTTGAATCACCTTGATCGATCTCAACCATCAACCTCCAATTGGTTTGAGATCGTTTGAAAGAGTTGACCGTTTAGCCAATTTTGACTTCCAAGATCGTGAGGGTGTGTTGACCGTTTAGCCAATTTTGACTTCCAAGACCGCGAGGGTGTGTTGACCGTTTGCTCTATTTTGACTTTTCAAGACCGCGAGCCCTCATCTTACTCCAAGACCGCGAGCCTTCATCTTACTCCAAGACCGCGAGCCTTCAACTTGGTTTCAAGACCGCGAAGGTTATGTAGACCGTTTGCTCACCTTTGACCTCAAGACCGTGAGGCCCCTCACGGTCTTGAGACCGCGAGCCCTCTCACGGTCTTGAGACCGCGAGCCCTCTCACGGTCTTGAGACCGCGAGGCTCACATGGTCTCAACCGCTTGGACCATCAACAAAGTTCAATGGTTACAACCGATGATGTCAACCAATGTTGAAGCCCTCAAAAGGTCAAAGCCATGTGTGACCACTTATGGATTAGGTCAATTAAGATTATGCTTAACCAATTGGTCACTCAATTGACCCTCAATTGTTGACCAATTATGGTTGAAGTCGATTCAATTAGGGTCTATCAATGTTCACCCATCAACACTCAACAATGTGTATCAACACAAGGTTGAACCCTTCAATTGAGCTCCAATTGGGCCCAAACTTGGCCCAAACGGTCTTGAGATCATGTGGGTGGACCCCACATGGTCTTGAGACCGTTTGCCCAAGATTTCATCAAAATCTAATGTGATTTGACTGGGGTTGAACCATGATTGAGTCACAAAATCAGAATTTTGATTATTTGATAACTTATTGCAATTGGGTCCTTAATTGATCAAATTAGCTTAACCCTAGACCTTCAAACGGTCATGGTTGATTTCCCTCGCGGTCTTGAGACCGTTTGGATGACCCCCAAACGGTCTTAAGACCGTTTAGGTCAATCAACCCTAAAAACCCTAATTAAGTCACCATAATTTCAGTACTGATTTCATCTAGGGTTAACCCTAGTAATCACCCTTCAACCCTTATCTCGTTTGAAATTAGACCATCAAACTTGGTGAGTTGTTAATTAACATAAATTTTGAACAGTAATTTCATATGGTCAAAGCTTGGTCAACGACCTTACACGGTCTTGGGACCGTTTGCCCAAAAAGGCAATTTCAGACCGTTTGAAAGTCAGGAATAAATTCAATTAAAGTTGTTACTTAAAAAGGCCATATCTCCTAATTCCTTTGGAGTTAACCTCTCAAATTTTGAGGGTGATTAGCCTACATAATTAGGAACAGATTTCTTATGCGGTCCATGCTCGGTCAACGGGTCAAAACGGTCGTGAGGACCGTTTTCCCTCTCGCGGTCCAGAGACCGTTTGCTCACCTCGCGGTCCTGAGACCGTGAGAGCAAGATAAGGAGACCGTTTAAGAAAGTGAAAAGCGGTGGGTTTTTCTTGGAAATCACACCTTCATCTCCTAGCTCAAGAACAGTATGGATATCCCACGGATTTTCTTGCAAGGTAGCAATGAAAAGTAGGGAACATGAAGAACTATCATCTAACCGCATAAAAGAGATGTATATAGTAAAGCATGGGTTTAGAGTTATAAAACCCGCATAAAGCTTGCTCCTTGAGCTCCAAGCTCTAATGGCGTCCTTGAGCTCTCACAGGTTGGCCAAGGTGAAAACTCCAAGGAAAGATGAAAAGAGATGGCTAGAAAGATAGAGTTTTGTGAGTTAGTCATGAAATTAATCTTAAATCCGAGTTCTGACCATGGAATTTAGGCAAAAGAAGGTCCCAAACCTACTTTGCACCCTTGGTCGTTCCTCTTGAGCTCCAAGACAGTCCTTAGTCGGCCAAGCAAGGGAAAATAGTGATATGCACGAAGGAAAGGTTCCTTTGCTTGGGAGGTAAAGTGTATATATACTTGGGTGGGGTTTCATTAAAGGCCCATAAGATTCCCCTAATTCCAACTAGGTCCTTCCTTCATTACTTGCTCGTCCCTTCCTCTTTATTCTAAGTACAAACCTTCTCTTAAGGTCTAGAAAAAGAGGCAAAGAAGATCAATCTAATACTAAGATACATACATAAAGAGCTATTGCACATATACCCTGATTATTCAATCACAAGGTATATTTCATAACTTGATCATTCAATTGAGGTGACTTCCTCATCATTTCTTCTCTGAATGATGGCAAGAGTCTTACAAGATACATTAGATGATATATTTTTACAAATTGCACCCCTTAATTTGGGTAAATTGCATTTTACTCCAAATTAGGGTTTCAAGTACCGGGATTGCTTCCACAGCTGCACCTTGGTGCCCAAGCTTGGGAAATCCCTCAAACTTTACCAAAAAGATTCTCATGATGTCTCAACATTAGAGTAACATCTCATCATGTGCAAATTGCAAGCTAACCCTTTTGAATTGGGTAAATTGCACATAGGTCCCTGTATATCAAAACAATGCTACAACTTTAAATAAAAACGAGCAAATACTGAAATATATGTTTCTGAGAAATTTAATTACATGCTCAAAGTTAATCACAAAGATTTAATTACATATTTAGGCAAAACACCTAGGTTTAACTCATAACCCAGGTCAGGGATGTTACAAATTATCCACCCCTTACAAGGCTTTCGTCCCCGAAATCGATAAGACATATTAAGAGAAAAGGGCAGGATACTTCCTTCTCATCTCATCCTCTAACTCCCAAGTGGCTTCTTCAACACCACGATGGTTCCAGAGGACTTTTACAAGACTTATATCTTTCTTCTTTAACTTTTTAATTCTTTTATCAAGGATTGACACTGGTCCTTCCTCATAGGATATATCATCATTCAATTCTACTTCCATGGGTTGTAGAACTGACTCGGTGTCTGGGTGACATTTCTTCAACATAGAAATGTGAAATATAGGGTGTAACCTCTGTAACTCAGGGGGCAGCTCTAGTCTATATGCTACCCTTCCAATCCGTTCAATGATTGGATAAGGCCCCATAAATCTAGGAGCTAACTTCCCTTTCCTTCCAAAATGAAGGACTCCTTTCCAAGGCGAGACCTTGAGATACACTCTGTCTCCAACCTGGAACTCTAAGGGTCTACGACGTTTGTCAGCATAAGATTTCTGCCTATCCTGTGCAGTCTTAATCTTTTGTTGTATTATTTTAATCTTTTCTATGGTCTGCTGCACAAGATCAGGACCTAACAACTGATGTTCACCAGTCTCAAACCAACACAGAGGTGATCTACAACGTCTACCATACAAGGCTTCATAAGGTGCCATATCAATACTATGTTGGTAGCTATTGTTATAGGCAAACTCTATCAAGCTTAGGTGTAGATCCCAACTTCCGGTGAACTGGAGAACACATGCACTCAACAGGTCTTCTAAGGTCTGTATGGTCCTTTCCGACTGTCCATCAGTCTGCGGATGAAAGGCCGTACAAAACCTCAGCTTGGTACCTAAGGCTCAGTGTAACTGTTCCCAAAAACGACTTGTAAACTGAGGACCTCTGTCAGAAACTATTGTGACAGGAACTCCGTGCAAACGCACTATCTCTTGAACATATAACTCTGATAACCTTTCAGCAGAATAGGTTGTTTTGACAGGTAAGAAATGTGCTGTCTTAGTCAACCTATCAACAATTACCCAAATGGAATCATGTCCTTTGCTTGTCCTGGGTAGGCCAACAACAAAGTCCATGGTCACATGGTCCCACTTCCACTGTGGTATGGGTAAAGGTTGCATTGTCCCTGCAGGCTTCTGGTGTTCAGCTTTAACTTGCTGACACACATGACACCTCAGAACAAATTCTGCAACATCCTTCTTCATTCCAGGCCACCAATACAAATCTTTCAAATTCCGATACATCTTGGTGCTCCATGGATGCATAGCATACATGGAAGAATGAGCTTCTTCCAGGATTAACTTTCTCAAGTTGTCCACATCCGGCACTATCATCCTTCCATTATAACAAGCTACTTGATCCTCTGAGTCATGGAAACCATCTCGCTTTTCATCTCCATACTCAGATCTAATCTGTTGAACTGCACCATCACCTAGCTGTGCTTCCTTAATCTTCTCTCTTAGGGTAGGTTTAATATGCATCTCAGCTAACAGACCGGCTAACAATGACACTTTCAACTGTACATTGTCTTGCCTTAAAGAGATAAGCATATCTCTCCTAGAGCATACTAAAGAGTTTAGTTGTGCTCTATTCATGGTTGATGTTGCTGATTTCCTACTCAAGGCATCTACAACAACATTGGCCTTGCCTGAATGATAATCAATTGTACAGTCGTAGTCCTTGATTAACTCCATCCAGCGACGTTGCCTCATGTTGATCTCATGCTGAGAGAAGATATACTTAATGTTTTTGTGGTCTGTGAAGATCTGGAATGTCTCTCCATAGAGATAATGTCTCCAGATCTTCAAAGCATGAACCACAGCAGCTAACTCCAGATCATGTGTCGGATAATTCTCCTCGTGTTTCTTAAGCTGTCGGGAAGCAAAAGAAATCACTTGTTTATCCTGCATCAACACACATCCTAGTCCATTCTTGGAAGCATCACAGAAAACTACATATCCTTTTCCTTGTTCAGGTAGCACTAGCACATGTGCACTTGTCAACCTCTCCTTCAACAACTGGAAAGACTGTTGACACTTATCATTCCAAGAAAAAGGAACATCCTTCCGGGTCAACTTGGTCAAAGGTAAGGCTATAGAACTAAAGTTCTTAATGAACCTTCGATAATAGCCAGCTAACCCCAAGAAACTTCGAATCTTCGTCGGTGTCTTCGGTTGTTCCCACTGTAGAACAGATTCTACTTTCGTAGGGTCAACACGAATTCCCAAGGCGGATATCACATGACCAAGAAAAGATACCTCTGGTAGCCAAAACTCACACTTGCTAAACTTAGCATACAACTTATGTTCTCTTAGCAAGGTCAAAGCTTGGTGAAGATGCTGCTCATGCTGCTGAGCATCCTTACTATAGATCAGAATGTCATCTATGAAGATGACAACACACTGATCAAGGAAAGGTCGAAAAACTCTATTCATGAGTTCCATAAATGCAGCTGGTGCATTGGTTAGTCCAAACGACATAACTGTGAACTCATAGTGACCATACCTTGTCCTAAAGGTAGACTTGGATATGTCACTATCCTTAATACGAAGTTGATGATATCCAGACCTCAGGTCTATCTTTGAAAAGACTGTTGCACCACGCAACTGGTCAAAGAGATCATCAATCCTCGGTAGAGGGTACTTATTCTTTATTGTTACTTTATTGAGTTGTCTGTAGTCGATGCACAACCACATTGACCCATCTTTCTTTTTAACAAACAAGACCGGAGCACCCCAAGGTGAAGTACTCGGTCGGATAAAACCTCTCTCAAGTAACTCTTGAAGCTGTTTCTTAAGTTCTGCCATCTCGACAGGCGCCATTCTATACAGAGTCTGAGCTATGGGTTTCGTATCTGGGATCGGATTGATTTCAAAATCAATCTCCCGAGGTGGTGGTATACCAGGAAGTTCTTCAGTAAACACATCTTCAAATTCCCTGACTATAGGAACTTTAGCAGGATTGGAACTTTCCTTGGTAACATCTACCACATGGCTAAGAATGCATAACATCCTTGCCTCAACAACTTATCAGCAACCATGGATGATACAAGACAGGTGGGCAGAATCTTTCTTTCACCTTGAAAGATCCAGGTGTTGCTTTCATCAGCAAACACAGCCAACTTGGACTCACAATCCAAGACAACTCTATACCTTTCCAAGGTATCCATCCCGAGGATTATATCAAATCCTTGCATATCAAGTGGTATAAGATCCACTTGAATGTGATGGTCAGAAAAGAAGAGGATGCAGGGAGAACATACCTCCTGCAAAACGGCAGACCCACTCAACGGAGTCTCCAACAACAAACTATCTGTCCTATGACTAATAGTCACATTGCAGGTACGAATCACTTCACGAGTGATGAAAGAGTGTGTAGCACCCGGATCAATCAGAACAGATACAACACAGGATGTAGACATATCAGAATATAAAAGTTCCATCTGACCTCCCACTACCCGTGGATTAACCACTGCTTCAGGTGGGTTCATAGCATAGAACCTCGCAGTCGCCTGGTGTTGAGGTGGTGCTGATGATCCAGCTTGAGACGCTTGTCCACGTCCTCGAGCTGCTCCTTGATGTTGTCTATTCTGAGATCCCTGTTAATTCTGTCTCGGAGGTTGTTGTGTCACACTAGCAGGCCTAGAACGGCAATCCTTCCTCAAGTGTCCCACCTTACCACAGTTATAGCAACTCCTCTCCTGTTGTTGTGGTCTGGGTGGTCCAGTGACTGACACAGATGCAGAACTGTGTGTCCCTTGCAGCGGTTGACTCCGTCCTCTACCCCTGCTTGGTGTCCATTGAGTTTGAAAACTTGATCTGGGTGGTGGAGGGTTAGGTGCAGAGAATCTAGGTTTCTTGGAATCCCTAGATGAAGAACCCTGGAACTATGGATATCTTTTATGGGTTTGTCTCTTCTCAACCACAGATCTCTCTATCCTTCAGACTGACTCAACAAAGGTAGAGAATCTCTCTCGGTTCTCTAAGGTAGATACAAGAGTTGACATATCAGAATTCAAACCCTTCTCGAATCTTCTGATTCTTTCCTCATCCGTAGCAGCCATGTGCGGACAGAACCGCAGCAACTCCATGAACTTAGCTTCATACTCGCTAATGTTCATCATACCCTACCTTAGTTTCTCGAACTGAGAGATCTTCTCATCTAGGAAGGTCTTTGGAAAATATCTATTGATAAATTCCCGACGAAACTCTTCCCATGAGAACTCTACTCCAGGTCTCTTCTTCTCTTCCATGTTCCACCAGTGACCAGCACTGCCTTTGAGAAGATAGACATCATGTTTAACCTTCTCAGTTTCCGGAATCATAAGAATCCTAAAAGCCTTCTCCAACTCTGTCAACCATAAGTCAGCATCTGTAGGGTCGGCAGTTCTGAAGTACTCGGTAGCTCTGACACGACGAAGTCGTTCAAACGTCTTACCGATACCTTGTGCTTCATGCTGGACAGGTGCCCTAGATGCAGGAATGGGCATCCTATCGGTTATATGTGTCATGGCAGTCATGAACTGCCCGAACATCGTCTGTACAGCTGGGTTACTCATGTCAGCTGGGTCGAACTGGGGTGGCTCTCTTGGTGACTCAGGTGCAGGTTGTTCTATTCTCGGAACCCTTGCACCGCCTCGAGGTGCACTAGCACTACTCTCTGCCACATACTCATCGTGATGTTCTGACATCCTTAGGTATCTTCTTCTCCTGAGGAGTAGAAGATTCTATTAGATAAGGAAGGAGTACTAAAGATAGACTCGACATCCTAAGTCCTATGCCTCTGTAGACTCAACTGACCTAGAGCTCTGATACCACTAATTGTGGGCTCTGATCTTCAAACCATGACATAAACACGATTAAAACTTAACGGAAGCGATTCGATAATCAGCGGAAGACAAAATTCACGGGAAATTTAAAACTTTTAAGACAAGAGCTTGAATCCATAAAAACTTCTTTCATAAAGAGAGATAAATTGTTTACATCTCAGGATAATTACTTCTTGAGTAATTATATACATCAAGAAACAAAATCTCAAGATCACATAACAAAAGACTCCAAGACCTGAGAGTACAGAGGACACATAGGACTGACTCTAACTACACCATATGGCAGGATAATCTCCACCTGAGATTCTACTACTGCTCCTGGTGCTGCTGCTACTGAGACTGATCACCTGTAGGCTGGTTCCTTCGTCTCTGACGTCCACCTAAAAGTTGAAGTCTACGGGGTGAGACAATTTTACATAATTGTCCCAGTGAGAGTTATAACTCTCCGCCAGAAGCTTTATTATAACATCAGTGAATATCTTAAGCAGTAAAGCCTTCAATGTATTCAATAACAGTTGTAACTATAACCAAGAACTCAACATTTATGAGGTATGAAGAAATATAAGCACTATTACAGTGTAACATTAATCAACTAACTTGGAGTTATCTCTAACAAGTATATTACGTGGTTGATTAAGTTTTATAAACAACATTATGCCCTGTGGAGATGAGGCATACCACTCATACTCCAACTGATCGCTGAGAAGTCATATCAGTATCATACTTAGGTCATCAAGAGAGTCGGATTCTCATGACCTTCACCTTCCTCAGTCAGTAAGAGGATCACTTGTAGGAAATCTCGTGTCTCTACTACTATAGCTCACCAGGGTAAACTGGTCCTTCGCTATTCTAGAGTCACAGTGGCGTTCTGTACTCTCTTCGTCATCAGGAGATTTCATTTTTATCTCCACTGATACGGATATCTGTGTTTTCTTTATCATCAGGAGGTTTCATGTTTACCTACCACTGATACGGTATGGAATTATAGTGAAGGATGGATGGATTACACATCTACATCACTTTCCTACACTAGGATGTAAGGTTCTACACATCCATGTACCCCACATACTCAAAAGTATGTGCTCCAGGAGTTCCCTGAGGAAAACCTGTTTCACCATTACTTGATCTCTGACAATGATGGATCTATGATCAGGGCTCTACATTATACTTGATTAGTTAGGTACATTCAGTATTCTTTAACAACATACATTGTTCTCCAAACAATAACAGTAGCATAACAGCTATAAAGGAAGAATACTAAATGTAACATTCCTAACTCATATCAATCATAATTTCTCATCATACTCATCACAAGTCATCTCTAAAGCATGACTTTGATGGTATTCATGGCTCTTACAGCCCATTAACTCATGGGATGCCACTGACTGGGCATCAAGTTACTTTTCTTATTCATAAGGCTAACAACATGCCTTTAATGAATATAACATCAATATCCATACCTGGATAAGATCACCTTCATATCAAAACCTGCATGGTTATTCAACTGATAAAGGTAATACAAAATTAAGGAATACATTTCCCACTCTTATCATAAAAGTTAACTCCTCTGATTCTCATCAATTGGAGTTTAATACTCATTTGCATGCCATTACCCTTGAATTAGGGTTTATTATTCACATTACATGTCATCACCCTTGCATTAGGGTTTACTATTCACATTACATTGAATTGAACTCATAACATCATCATGTATGAGTATCATTATCATTGATGCTCTCAGATTAGTTAAAGATTCATTATTCATCATAATTAGGGTTTCTATGACTTCACACAGGTGGATCATACCCTAATTATGCACATTCATGTATATTGAAGGTTCTTTAATTGAGTTTCCACCTAAAAAGGGTACTCTCTCTCTCTAGAAGTACTTTCTCTCTCTAGAAGTACTTTCTCTCTCCTCATACTAGTAGAGGGTGATAACACCACTCTAGATCAGGTTGGATTAAGTCATCATAGGCTAACATAGCCAAAAACATCACCACCATGTGATTAGGGTTTGATCTGATCAAGGTATTACTCAATTGACCCTTTAAGGGTATTTTGGTAATTTACCCCATTGATCATCATCATGGTCAAGTCATTAGTCAATTAATCCCTTAATATCCTAGGTTATCATTAGGGTTTAGATTAGAGCATAATTGATCCATTTATATCTTCAAATGATTGAGTGAAGTCAACCTTGAATCACATTGATCGATCTCAACCATCAACCTCCAATTGGTTTAAGATCGTTTGAAAGAGTTGACCGTTTAGCCAATTTTGACTTCCAAGACCGCGAGGGTGTGTTGACCGTTTAGCCAAATTTGACTTCCATGACCGCAAGGGTGTGTTGACCGTTTGCTCTATTTTGACTTTTCAAGACCGCGAGCCCTCATCTTACTCCAAGACCGCGAGCCTTCATCTTACTCCAAGACCGCGAGCCTTCAACTTGGTTTCAAGACCGCGAAGGTTATGTAGACTGTTTGCTCACCTTTGACCTCAATACCGCGAGGCCCCTCACGGTCTTGAGACCGTGAGCCCTCTCACATTCTTGAGACCGCGAGGCTCACATGGTCTCAACCGCTTGGACCATCAACAAAGTTCAATGATTACAACCGATGATGTCAACCAATGTTGAAGCCCTCAAAAGGTCAAAGACATGGTGACCACTTATGGATTAGGTCAATTAAGATTATGCTTAACCAATTGGTCACTCAATTGTTGACCAATTAGGGTTGAAGTCAATTCAATTAGGGTCCATCAATGTTCACCCATCAACACTCAACAATGTGTATCAACACAAGGTTGATCCCTTCAATTGAGCTCCAATTGGGCCCAAACTTGGCCCAAACGGTCTTGCGATCATGTGGGTGGACCCCACATGGTCTTGAGACCGTTTGCCCAAGATTTCATCAAAATCTAATGTGATTTGATAGGGGTTGAACCATGATTGAGTCACAAAATCAGAATTTTGATTATTTGATAACTTATTGCAATTGGGTCCTTAATTGATCAAATTAGCTTAACCCTAGACCTTCAAACGGTCATGGTTGATTGCCCTCGCGGTCTTGAGACCATTTGGATGACCCCCAAATGGTCTTAAGACCGTTTAGGTCAATCAACCCTAAAAACCCTAATTAAGTCACCATAATTTCAGTACTGATTTCATCTAGGGTTAACCCTAGTAATCACCCTTCAACCCTTAGCTCGTTTGGAATTAGACCATCAAACTTGGTGAGTTGTTAATTAACATAAATTTTGAACAGTAATTTCATATGCTCAAAGCTTGGTCAATGACCTTACACGGTCTTGGGACCGTTTGCCCAAAAAGGCAATTTCAGACCGTTTGAAAGTCAGGAATAAATTCAATTAAAGTTGTTACTAAAAGGCCATATCTCCTAATTCCTTTGAAGTTAACCTCTCAAATTTTGAGGGTGATTAGCCTACATAATTAGGAACAGATTTCTTATACGGTCCACGCTCGGTCAACGGGTCCAAACGGTCGTGAGGACCGTTTGCCCTCTCGCGGTCCAGAGACCGTTTTCTCACCTCGCGGTCCTGAGACCGTGAGAGCAAGATAAGGAGACCGTTTAAGAAAGTGAAAAGCGGTGGGTTTTTCTTGGAAATCACGCCTTCATCTCCTAGCTCAAGAACAGTATGGATATCCCACGGATTTGCTTGCAAGGTAGCAAAGAAAAGTAGGGAACATGAAGAACTATCATCTAACTGCATAAAAGAGATGTATATAGTAAAGCATGGGTTTAGAGTTATAAAACCCGCCTAAAGCTTGCTCCTTGAGCTCCAAGCTCTAATGGCGTCCTTGAGCTCTCACAGGTTGGCCAAGGTGAAAACTCTAAGGAAAGATGAAAAGAGATGGCTAGAAAGGTAGAGTTTCGTGAGTTAGTCATGAAATTAATCTTAAATCCGAGTTCTGACCATGGAATTTAGGCAAAAGAAGGTCCCAAAACTGCCTTGCACCCTTGGTCATTCCTCTTGAGCTCCAAGACAGTCCTTAGTCGGCCAAGAAAGGGAAAACAGTGATATGCACGAAGGAAAGGTTCCTTTGCTTGGGAGGTAAAGTGTATATATACTTGGGTGGGGTTTCATTAAAGGCCCATAAGTTTCCCCTAATTCCAACTAGGTCCTTCCTTCATTACTTGCTCGTCCCTTCCTCTTTATTCTAAGGACAAACCTTCTCTTAAGGTCTAGAAAAAGAGGCAAAGAAGATCAATCCAATACTAAGATACATACATAAAGAGCTATTGCACATATACCTTGATTATTCAATCACAAGGTATATTTCATAACTTGATCATTCAATTGAGGTGACTTCCTCATCATTTCTTCTCTGAATGATGGCAAGAGTCCTAAAAGATACATTAGATGATATATTTTTACAAATTGCACCCCTTAATTTGGGTAAATTGCATTTTACCCCAAATTAGGGTTTCAAGCACCGAGATTGCTTCCACAGCTGCACCTTGGTGCCCAAGCTTGGGAAATCCCTCAAACTTTACCAAAAAGATTCTCATGATGTCTCAACATTAGAGGAACATCTCATCATGTGCAAATTTCAAGCTAACCCTTTCAATTGGGTAAATTGCACATAGGTCCCTGTATATCAAAACAATGCTACAACTTTAAATAAAAAGGAGCAAATACTGAAATATATGTTTCTGAGAAATTTAATTACATGCTCAGAGTTAATCACAAAGATTTAATTACATATTTAGGAAAAACACCTAGGGTTATCTCATAACCCAGGTCAGGGATGTTACAGTTTTGGTTCTTAGACATGAAACCACTGCACTAAACACATGTTGTTGGGTACACTTTGACATCATCAAATGCAGTCTTGAAACATGGGTTGTTATAATGGTGATGATTGGGTGGCTTTGACACACGAGGATTGACTATGAGTAATAGACATGGGATGTGTCCCTCCCACTGGTGTGTGATGTCCAATGCCTCTTGATAAGCGACATTGAGAAAAGCATGGCCATGTGCATGTGAGTCAATATGTGATATTGAGATTACATATATCTCAGACAATCTACTCTTGGTTCAAGAAACAATATTGAATACTAATGAGGGTGACTTCCCCATGCCGCTAGTTCAATCTGGACATCAGTGCCAAATGAACTATACAAACACTGCAACACCATACACATATTGTAGGCTGAAGTTGTTCACCAACTTTTCCATTTACTTGGGTAGCAATGATGTGCGACTAGGAACCACTCTTTGCTTGTGATGTCATAAATTGTTATGGACATTCACTACCAATGTGATATAGGACCTATAGGGGAACTCATCCAAAAGAGGAGTTTGATCTTGAATTATTATTGAATTAATTACTAAAGTGTTTAGGTACTCAATTCACACAATAGATCAACACATTGACTAATGAACTACCAAATGACCATCTCATTGGGTGAGACAATTGTTTGGGAAACCACGTGGGTGTCTCAAGGGTTGAGATGGTTGTTTGGGTTTTTAGGCAGGTCACAAATTGAATTGACTTAGTTCTACCCTATGAATCGACCGATTCAAGCTATTGAACCAATCAACTCAACTTGAACTCACCAAACGACCGTCTGGGTGAGTGCGATGTGCATATTTCTTATGTGAGATGGCCCGGTTGGGATGAACAAAAGTTCTGGAGTTTTCCCAAACTCATTTCAATTGCACATGCTTGGGGTGCAATTAAATTAATGTATGACATTAATTAAGAAATAATTTGTTAATTTGTATATGACTGGGAAAGCTTGAAACAACTGTCTCTCTTAGTTAGACAACCATCTAGCATCCTAGATGATCGTTTCGATTAGCAAAATGACTGTCTCGAATGTGAGACAACCGTCTCACTTGGCGATATGACCCTTTCGTCACACACATGTAGTGAAACTTTTAGAAAAGTTATGAAAATTCAAGATCTACTTGTCCCTTCCACTCCCTCTTTAGTACTACATTAAATGGGGACTACGAACCCTGACCCTAACCCCTCTTATATATAGAGGGGTATTGGGGGCTTCCCAGTGAACAACTACAACACAGAAAATTGAGAATCAATCCCTCTGACAATTATTGTCTTCTCTAGTTATGGTAACCATGAGAGCCCTGGAAAGTCCTACCTGACTAGGGAGGGATAGCCAAGGGAGATAACAACTAAGAGTTGTCATGGTGGGAGAGAAAGATGGTGACTAGTACACCAGTGGGAGGGACAACTTCTTCCTATCTAGTCTAGGAGGACGACAGGAGTTCTAGGCGGTCTGTGTGAACTACCATAGAGGTGGGAAGTCATTGTTTGTCACTTGGAGGACAATGTCAACCAACAGTCCACTGAAAGAGGAGCTATTGATGTAGATGGCGTTGTGGTTGTAGTCTGTGGTGCAGACCAAGGAGGCACATCAGTCATACATGTCCCAGTGAAACTAGGTTTCAGAGTTGCACATCTACAACGATGAGGATTATCACTGGACTTGCTCTAGGAATAGGTATATCCCATAAACCATCCTTCTGTATTATAGTTATTGACACGATCTACTATTTATGAGTATATGGTAATAAAATTTTAAATTTCATTGCCTGCACTGTGCCATATTTCACAATAGCGATGTCAGAGCCAACGTTCGTTTACTATATTACGAGATAATTGATATGATCAGATTTTGATTTTGTTGTTCTATTATTACATGTGATGCAAATAATATCTTGTCAAATCCAAACACCGCAATAATCCAAAACTATTATATATATGATGTATATATGCAATTTACACAAGTGCCCTAAAATGGTTTTAATGGTGGATGTGTAGCATGGTTTTGGCCAATAACCCCTATCTATGCATGGTTGTATGTTGTTGGTTTATCCATTTGTCTTGGTCTGCAAACTAAGCCTCTATCTCATCTTCCCAATATAGACACTACAGGAAAATATAACAATAACGATGGAAAATGTCTGTCGTAATTGGGGAAAAAGTGGTCGTTATATCTGTTAAGGATGGAAAAAATCAGCCGTCGCATGTCGTCGTTATTGGTCTTGCCGCTATTACCTGTGATGACAAAAAAATTCATTCCATCATTATTAGCAACAACGACAGATAATTGATGTTATCGCTAATGGATATAACCTCAACTTAAACTGGTTGTCATAGTTGGAAATCACGACAACATATTTCTATCGTAAATACCAATAATGACAAATTTATAAGTACTCTCATCAAGGTTTATTTGGATGAAAAAATTCCGTCGTAAATAGTTATAACGATACATACTATTTTTATATAATTTAAAAAATTGATGTATGATATATTATATAACATTATTTCTTAACAATGTCCATCCAATGTACACAATTGAACAAATCATGAAAAATTCACAAACTCTTACCTTTATTGTATTGAACAAAATGTTGATGTACATAGTGGAGGACGTGAGCCTTGACCACCTTGAACAAATTACCAAATACAATATAAAAACAAACTTCATTTGTTACTATACAACTTATACAACTATAGATTATGTCCATATCCAAACTTTTTTTTTTGATAAATCAGTCGAGCTGCCTCCATCCGGACTACTTTGCCAAAAGGGCAATATAAATTTGACAAACTGGAGTGAAGTTACACGACTAAAATCAGAATGTGACTAGAATTTTCTATTGCACACTACACAGACCATGGACTATGGACGGATCAATTTGAACACAGACTTCATGTTTATGTGATTCTGCATATCATAATAATTATGTACATGAGTAGGCACAAGAATACTCAAACAAGAGAAAAACAAATATTTAAGCCGGTTTATCTCCTCATTTAATATGAAGCATGAGACGAAATGACAAATCTCAGTACTGTAACTGCCAGTCAAGACATTCTTCAAAATCAGCACTACTTCTGCAATCCAACAAAGCACTCTGTTGATGCGCGTATCTGCAAATATAATTAAGCCCAACAAGCAGCTCAGAGATTGCTGCTTCTGTTTTGTCCCTGTCGGCAAAATATATCGTCTGAAGTAGCAAAACATTTGTCCTCAACACAATCTGCTGTTTCTCGAAGTTGTGTTCCGTTTGCCACCGGATCATATTATGTGCCAGCGGAGCCAGCCACATCAGGATCTTATCTAGCTTCTCCTTCCAGTCATGAGCTAGAGGAGCGTCATATATGGCCAAATTGTTAACAAAGGATTTCAATTTTCTCCTTAGAGACATCCTCAAACTCAATGGCAACATTTGATATAAATCATCTCTGGCCTCTTCACCGACCAAATGAAGATACCGTAGAAACTTCTCGACGATAATAATAATGTTGGCATAATGCAAAGCAAGGGAAGCACCGCCAACAGAGGAGGTTGGAGCTCGCATTGTTATCCTACTCTTTGGTCCAAAGCGAGGATTTCCTTGTTTACCAGTGGCAACTGGCTGTCTCAGTGTTCCACTTCCACTCAACGGTGAGCATGCTCCAGGGGGGCTTATTCAACTCTCATTCTCACAAGATTCATTCCCCTACCTCCATGAAGCAGAGCTGCTCAAGCTGAGACAATCCATGAACAGTCTCCCTGGACTTGAGCCACAGGCAAACCCAAGAGTCTCCCCACGTAAACCAGAAATTGGCCTTCTTGCTTGTATTTGCCCAAACCTGCTCTTTGCAGTACTATTAGCTTGCAGGGTCCCAGAGCCAAGTTGGTGATGCCCTGTAGAAGCAATATAACCTGAGAACTGCCTCCTTTCATCTGCCAATCCCTGGAGCTGCACAGCAGATTCCCCAAAAACAAAGAGGATTCTGGAGTAGATGGTACAAACGGCTCTTGCCATCAGCACAACAATCTTATCATATGTCTGATTCCACAGCGTAGTCTCCCTGAGGTGCTTCACATCATGGCATTGCCACTGGATTTTCTGCTCTATTGCCCGCCTTGTTTCTTCATGATGCTAAGCCAACTGAAACTTCTTCACCCCTTGCTCCAACTGATTAAGAACCCCCAACTCTCCATACAGGTTTGCTGCCGACCCAACGTATCTCTCCATTTTCTTGATTGTGCCCTCCATGTCCTTGACCAGGAACCCAAGTTTCCCTACCTCGATCCTCCCACTTAGGAGATCGGAGTAGACGTGCTCGAACCCAAACAGTGCCTGCTCCGTGCACTTCTTCCCCAGCCGTGACACCACAGCTGCGACGCGGTTGAGCTCATCTAGCTTCTCAGCAAGGACAAGCTCCAGGAGGTAGGAGTCATCAGTTGATATGAGGTTCCTGACGGCATAAGAAGCAAGGATCTCACTGCGGAGGCGATGAATTTCGCTGTCGGAGAGGGATTTGTGGAGGTAAATTGCCTTTGACGTGTCCATATCCAAACTATCAAGCCTAGGTTGCACCGTGTGCGCAAGTAGAGCAATGAATGTACATTTTTTGAGTTCGCATTTTGTGGAGCAGAGTGATGAAGACAGGACATGGGACAACTATGTTTTCCATCTCCTTGACTATGAGATTCTCATAAGTTATAAGATGCAGGATGAGTGTGGACAACTTCGATATAACTTTCATGTATTTCTTAGAATAAAAAATCTTTTAGATGAACATCCTCTTGTGTAACCTGCAATTAACAAAATTTTGACAATATATTAAATAACACAAAAGACTAAACTTCAAGCATATAATATATGGCTAAACACTCAGGGTAATAAGGATTTATTTGACTAATCAATTTGTAATTTGATAATGTCAAAAAAAGGCTACAATGTTTAGAAGAACATCTCCTATAAGGGGATATTTTGTCAGCCGTAGCCAGCAGAATTGGACCATATCTACTAATCCAGCGACCAAAAAACTGAGTTTGGTTTTGTGGAGCAGGAAAAAGTGAATAATCCAGTAGTTTTAAGTCATACAGTAGTTGTTGGAATTTTTTTTTTCATTTTAGATTGGTGGGATGTTGCCATCCAACATGGTGTGCCCTATTTCATCTGATGTTGTAGCTCGGAATGGAAAGACATGTGACATGGTTGTACAATTTATGTTGAACAACATCTGAAATAAACATAAAGTTTGCATTTTTTAAATTTATAGAATCCTAGATTTTTTCATTGCTGCATTAAACTAATTAAAAAATCTTATTAAATCATGATAAACAACTTTTCCCTAAGTTTAAGGAAACATGGTTGAATACCCAAAATAGGAAGTATGATGATTGACTCGGAAAAAATCTTAACAAAATAAAAACCAGTCATTTTAATTGTTCAACTACTGCTCCACTAGCCATGCATCTACATGAAATTCAAGTTGGGGTGCTTCTACAAGAAAGACACTTAAAGTTATAGTGTTATACCTCCATAAGAATATGAAACCATAGAAAATAAGTAACAAATTATATTAGTGCAAATAAGCATAAGATACCTGCAATGAAGTAAGATTCACAATGCAATTAGAAAATTGATTGGCAAAATGATTGGGATATAATAGATACCCTCATTTCGTGCCACCATTCCCTCTATCCTCATAAATAATGAATCTCTCCTTACTAAAGTCGATTAAAAATGTGAGAACACTCCTTGGTTTCATTTTTATTTTTTCTAAATACAACACCCATTTCGTTAAGGTCTGGAAAATGGCTTGCTAATGAAGGTATTTTATCATTAGCAACTATGAGGTAAATCCCTCATGACCTTATAGACTTGGAGAAAGAAAGTGTAGCACACAACGGTGCCTAGGACTCAGACTTTCTCCATAATTACTTAAGTAATCAACCAGTGACCAGTATATTGGACATGGAACCTCCTGGCCCCTACTTGGGTGAAGATCAATGGATGGAAGAACATGACACTAACATTAACAGGTTGGAAAGTCAACTATTATAGATAAAAAAAGAGCAGATAATAAATATGAAAAGAGAAGATAATGCACAAAGAAAGAGAGGGCTTATCACCTTATACTTATGGGATCGATACCCTACAGAATGTTCCTTAATGCTTGCCTTCACCATGAAGCAATAATACCTTATAAAGTGCTCTTCGCTGGCTGCTCCTCTTCATAGTCGAGCCTGAGATTGCCTCAAAGACACAACCTCTCCAATATGACCTTAAGGATCCGTCCAATACCATAAAGCATTGGTCTTACAGTTTAAATATTATACTTGATAGATTGAAAATATGTCTTCCTGAATCAAAGACACGTAGTCCCTCCAATGTGTGCTTTAGAACCCTGTGCACAGCAAGATATATATGCATTCTCAAAAAAAACTCATCATTTCATAACCTAACACTAAGCATTATCTATATACCAAATAATCAGCAACAACTACTTGAAACATCATGTTTGGGGCATAAAGGCCACGTACAAGCCCAGATGCCTTACATACAGCAGTTGCTACTACTTTTGCCTCAGCTAATTGTGTCAATAAACAAATTATATGAAATATTATTTAGTTACATGTATGACGTCATGAAAGAAACATTAGATTACAACAATTGCAATAACTAAATAAAAGCAACATGATGAATGTCGTGATAGAATGAAAATTTTACCAAAGATAGTGAATGGGAAACCAATCACAGGGAACTTGAAACAGCCAGATATACCTTTACAGGGAACAAGTTGAATTGTGGGACAAATTTTTTGCATCCTTGTGCATCAATTATGTCTGAACCTGATAAGTCACCAAAATCAAAAGTTGGTGTAATTATTGGAAGTATATGTGGGATTATAGTATTCATGGGTTTCGCTATTCTATTTCTGTTATAGAAGCGAAGGTGGAAAAATAACCAACGAGATATTTTCGTTGATGTTGCAGGTGAAGATGACCACAAAATTGCATTTGGACAGTTTAAGAGATTCGCATGGAGAGAACTACAGATAGCCACAGATAATTTCAGTGAAAAGAATGTTCTTGGACAAAGGGGATTTGGAAAAGTTTACAAAGGAATACTTGCAGATAGTACAAAGATTGTAGTGAAGAGATTAATAGACTATGAAAGTCTAGGTGGAGAGGATGATTTTCTACATGAGGTCGAGATAATAAGTGTTGCAGTACATAAGAATCTTTTGAGGTTGATTGGTTTCTATACTACCAAAACTGAAAGGCTACTAGCTTATCCTTTCATGCAGAATCTGAGTGTTGCCTACTGTTTGAGAGATATTAAACCAGGGGTACCAGTGTTGGATTGGCCCATCATGAAAAAGATTTCCTTAAGAACAGCTAGAGGGCTTGAGTATCTCCATGAACATTGCAACCCAAAAATTATTCATCGTGATGTGAAGGCTGCAAATGTTCTGCTTGATGAGCACTTTGAAGCAGTTGTTGGAGATTTTGGCCTTGCAAAATTGGTTGATGTGAGGAAGACTTCAGTAACAACACAAGTTCGTGGAACAATGGGCCACATAGCACCTGAGTATTTATCCACCGGAAAGTCATCTGAGAGAACTGATGTTTTCAGTTATGGAATTATGCTTCTTGAACTTGTAACTGGACAACGTGCTATTGACTTTTCACGCTTGGAGGATGAAGACGGTGTGCTGCTGCTTGACCACGTGAAAAAGCTCAAATGTGAAAAATGATTAGATGCTATAGTCGATACCAATCTGCATAAAAACTACAACATTCTTGAGGTGGAAATGATGATTCAAGTTGCACTTCTATGCACCCAGTCATCTCCAGAAGAACGGCCGACAATGTCAGAAGTAGTACGCATGCTTGAAGGTGAGGGTTTGGCGGAGAGGTGGGAAGAATGGCAACATGTTGAGGACCATCGTAGATAAGAATATGAGAAACTGCAAAGGAGATTTGACTGGGGTGAGGATTCCATCTACAATCAAGATGCCATTGAACTGTCTGGAGGTAGATAAGATCAAACATAAACAGTTGATATATTTAAGGTACTTGAGAAGCCTTGTTCATCATAAAGTTGTTGTAACTAGAAGATTTATAACCTTTGTATATAAGAAACCAATCACAAACACTCGTTTTAGAATATTTCCAACAACATGAGTGAGGGTCTCCGGTATCTCTAAAGTGTTTGTTTTTATCTGCACATACCGAGAAAGATAATTTTAAGTCTTGGAAGATTAGCACCATTACATGTTGATATTGTTGTAAACATTAAAGGACTAATAAAAAAATCAGCAAAGAAGATATGAGCAGAAATTTTTTTGTTCTTAGTTACATATTTCTACAAGCACATTATAACTATAAATTTGTTTGGCACATTTATGCCAACATGCCAATATTACGACTTACAAATTAATTAAATGAATACTGACTTGTTAATGGATACTGATTCTTATTCTGAAATACAGGATTATGGAATACAGGACTTGTAAGAAGACTAGAGTATGGAACAAGATATGGAATCATCTTACAAGTTTTTAGTATTAGATCTGATCATGTTTAGATAGATCACTACATCACTCATATTTCTTTGTAACCAAACAACAATAAATTTGAATCAAGCATATCTTGAAAATGGAAAGTAAAAGAAAGTATAAAAGGAGGCCATAGATGTTTTCACAATTACATGGTTGTATAGAATCCTACAAAGAAAATAGGACTACATTTAACTTTAAATCAAGTACTTCGGGTGAATGGATTAAGAAGTACAAGAAAGTGTAAAAAGAGGTCACTAATGTTTTGACAATTACAGGTCTGTCGTGGTACAATAACCTACCATTCAAGTAGGACTATTGTTTCATCAAGTCGAGAAACCTAAACTCTTTGACACATAGGGATATGGAATCACACCATGTATTATACAACTTGAAAATGCTGCCAATAGTTGGAGGCCTTCTTGAATCGATAAGTTATCCAAATAAATATGCATTTACTAAAGAAGACTAATCACGAGATGAAAATTTAAGTGGTGCATAAAATAGTTTTCTGATAATTTTATCCCATTAAGTCCATCTTTTGGGTCCAATATCTATGTCGATTACAATACCAAGAATTCAGCTATTGGAAAATTCAAATACACCATGCCTAACACCAATGCATCTTAATCTTGTGTAATTTGTCATGCCTGGGCAAAAAATAGTTGGTTTACTTTAGTAGAAGATTATAAAAAAGAACCACTTGCCTTCTACTGGCATCTAATGCGGTTGGATCATAAACAAAAATGTGATCGAAGTAAAGGTTGTAATACCTCATTGGGTGCTTTCCTCACAAGATGTTATATTTCAGCTAAATAGTTGTAGAGGTGGACTAAATTTGAACATGACATGATTAAAGAAAGCATATTTGAATTATCAAATGATCAACTATAGAACTTCTTACCAGTGATGACTTGTTTTGAAACTTCTCTGCAAAACTTGTGAATACAGACTAGTTGTATAAGGAGTACCTATATCACAGTAAATGAAATGGAAAAGCTAGTTCACATGATATGAGAAGCAAGTTTAAAACCATCTTGAAGTTCTACCTAGAACTAGAGCCAACAACCTCATACATTTTCATCATCTACTATACAAAAAGTAAATACGAAATAATATAAATCATGTGTGGATGTGAATATAAGAAGTGTGAAGATAAACATATTTAGAATGGTCCAACAAATGCATCTATAGATCGCAGATTTAAATTGAGTCTTTGTACCAGATTTTCTACAGGATACTAGCTGAAATAATCCACCACCGGACCACCCTGTAGGCCCTAGCCTTCTATCACCAATACTCAGTTATTGATTTTCATATACTGTCTAACCATGTAGAGGCTAGACACTTGGCACAAATTGTCAAGACCAATCTTTATCCACATCCAAAAACTAAAGCAGTTCAGGGAAGCACTAAGCTATTGGGTATTGTTAAAGGTCGTCTCACATGAAGATGACATAAGCAGACTTGGTTCACTGCCCAACATGAACCAATGCAGGGCCCAAATCATGGTCGTGACACCTCTATCTATATGGAAGCAGACATGGTCATTCTTCCTCTAGCTTGCATCAATATTCATCTTGCATATGCAGGTGAAGTGCAGCTGATGCTAATGTTTCTTTCTCAAAGAACTACCTTGACATGAGGCTCACCGGTTAATCATATCAACTTTATCTAAAATCTATATAGACAAATCACTATGTCAGATATGTGTTGCAAAGATTTTGACCAGGGGTTCAAAGTCAGAACTAAAGCATGATTGGCCAATAAAGGTTCATGGCTTAACTTCATCTTGTAGATAGATTTAGTCATGTTCAACTTAACTTCATATTGTTGTAACTGATAATTGTGCCTAGCATTTATATACCTTCTATAGTATGTTTCCTTCTTATCAGTCTTCTTCAATATAACAATAGTAGGTGTTTCCCCAATGCAGTTGTTGAACCTGAGGTAGAATTACATACAGTCTAGCTGCAATGTCTGCACTTTAAAAGAGGTAAACTTCAGTAATGGTTCTCTTTGCTAGTCATTTTTATTGCCTTTAGTTCATCGCTAGAACTTTCTAGCACTCGATCATGAGTGATTGCAGAAGATGGGACAGTCAAAGAAAGCCTATCATTTTTTGTCAATAGTAGGCAGTGAAGTTGAAACTTAGCAAATGATGGAGGCATCATACTCACATGATAGTGATGCAAATCATAGAATATTGAAGGCATCCTAGTGACTTGAAGCATTCTTTAATAGTAGGTTGCAAGCATATGACATTTATTTGACATGGGACCATCATGGGTATACTAGTCAGTCTTTTAGCAGATTCAACTGATGGCTGGAATAAAATTCATGTTTTGGCCATTAAGTAGACTACTGAATACTCACAGATAATTAATTATTTTGACCAAAATAAATTGTGTTAGGACTAAATTAACCTAAAGTTGCATCTTTATGAACAAGACAGTTGAGAACATCCCTTAACTAATAAAATCATAATTATAAACGTCCTTAACCAATTGAACCCAAGAGTAGGAACTGTCATGCATCACTTAGACTTTCAAGTCAATTTAAAATACCTAGCCCCCAGAGTTATGTCCGAGCAGTTGAATAGACAATCATAAATGGAATCATTGTTTAATGTTTCCTAAGAACGTTCCCATCACCTGGTTGGTCCAAACTAGATATATAACTTGTATCCCACACCTAGTTTTAAAACTACCATTAGTACTTCTCTTGGGTCAAATTTTGGATAGACACATTGGTGTGAGGGGTATCTGCCAAGTTCTTATTAACCTACTGTAATCATATCATAATCCAAAAGATCAGGATAAACAAGGCCAATTATACTGCACCCGGGTAGATCCAGCAATGTGTAAAGTCTAGAAACTCGGATGTATATTGAGCCCCATTATTGGGGCAGTGCTCTAGCACATCCCTGGAAGCCAGATGGAAGAGCTTTCAAGGTTAGCGAGGTTTACAAATTCAAAACGATGTCCCAACTTTTGATACATGGCTGCACTTCTTGCAAATTTCCTTTATTTTTCACCCATAATTAACTATTATCCTTTTGGATATCTTGATAATATTGTCCTTGTATTGATATTATCATCAAACCAGCATTGCAGGTACTATTCATCACCAGCCTGCATTGCAGGTACTGTACATCCCCAGCCTGGACAGCTAAAATCACAGGAATTCAACATTAACTGGAAAAACACAATCTGGAACTACTGGAATTTTGATTAATAACTGAACTTAATTTTTTTAGTTTCAGTAGATAACTAATTAATCTGATGCTAATGTATCTAATATTCACTATTAAAATCATAAAACAAAACTCTCTCTTTTGGTGATGAAAATTTGGATATAAGCCCTAAAGAATAGTCCTAGTCATGCTGGGTATTAGAAACTTTCCAGTAAATTAGCTCTTATGAGTAAAAATGTTGAGCACCGTCTAGATGCCCACAAACAAATGGTGAGGATTAAGAGAAAAACCAAATGGGACACCATGAATTCACTTGCAACTTGTAGTGAATGAACATGGCCACATACATGGCTGAATTCAACTGTAATATAGAGGAGATATATAGAAACAAAAAATACAGACATGATTGATACATTTGAATTTGGTTGTGAACGTTGGGTTGAAATAAACAATGTCTTCACAAAATGAATGTAGCGGAAGTGAAAATGTGAAGGTAGATGTATGGAAAGACAAGTAAAGATCACTTTTGGAAACAATTACTTGAGATAAAGTGAGAGTAGCTAGTATTAAGGACTAAGAAGGAGAGGACCAGCTTCAATAGTCCAGACATGTGCAAAAGAGACCAGCATATTATAGACCAATTTGAAGTATCTTTGTTGAGTCACATCAAGTTAAAAGTGGAAGAGTAGGTCTGGATTAACATGGACAGCTCCCAAGGAGAATGGATTCATTGCATCTCAACGAAAAGATGACCCAAAACAGACTGACAATATAAGAAGGATCTGTGTAGGAGAACCCAACATGGTTGGTACAGTATTACTCTAAACCACTATAGTTGCAGGGTCTGGATCCTTACTAGAAACAAAATGCAATTCAAACCTACAGACATACTAATTTCGTGCAGAACTATTTAATGGGATTTGCATGAACATTTTCATTATATAATTATTGTGTGCGTCATAACTACTCTGAAATCTGATTAGTATAACGCCCTATCATATATAATAAAGTCCAAATTAAGTATTCGAATTCGCTTGCAAAATAATCACACATCATTAATTCTATTGCTAAATAAACCAGATAAGCAACATGGATGAAAAATTACATTAACTATCAAAGCAGAAAAATATAATTGTTCAGTAATGATTTTGGACACATGATGAGCTAGTGAAAGCATCCACTGAAATAAGGAGAACGCATTATATTTCATGTATTTCAAGATCTATTGAGTAGTAGGAAGTGACCTGTGACAGCGAAATAGAAAGTTGACCCCATTTTCTTTGGAAAGTACCAAGATCTAGGACAGCCTTGGGACTAAGATTCAAAGGAGTTGGAGCTGGAGCAGATGTAAATGCCAACCCAAGTAAATCATCAATAACAGAAGTGGCTTGAGAAGCAGCTGCTGGCGCACCAGATTGAGGTTCAGACTGAGAGTATGAACCTATCAAAGACATTGGGGAACTATCATATTCTGGAGCCTTGTATGCAGAACCATTTATCAGTGGCCCCTTATTTTCCTCTTTCTCTGAGGTGCTTAGAAGTAAATCATTATCACTTGCTTCGTATCTCTGAGCAGGCACAACAGTGGCTGAAGATTCAAGACCAACCAGCAAATTTCCAACATCTTCTGACTATCATGTAGTGTGTTTGTTTGTATTTATTATGCTGAGGTTAAATAAATTGTATTGGGTAAAAGCAAGTTATTTTAAGCATTTTAGGTCTAAACTATGTCAATTTAAGTTTTATTTTGGACAAAATAATGATCTTAGGTCTGATTTGATTGATTGTATTTATTTAGGAAAAATTAGGGGAACCATTAGCACCAGGGCTTAACACATTATCAAGTGCTTGCCTTGATTGCCACCATATCATGGGATCATAAAAATTCACATTCATGCAGCCATCCTGGTCATCTAACAACCTTATAAACTTTTTAGCCTCGGTAATAGGTTCCTCTTCATGATCATCATGGTTGGATTGTCCCATTTCTCCATCATTTCTTTCAAGATTATATGAACTAGGATGCATTTCTTCAAGAACATCTAGCATCTCATCCTCTACTTCATTATCCCCTTCATCATTATTGACTAAAGTATCTGAGTCAGACTCACTTTCATGCCCTGTCTCCCCATGATGATACCAAAGAGTATAACTCCTCAAAATACCATAAACCATCAAGTGTGTTTTCACCACATCACGTGGGATAGAAGAAGTATTAACACAACAAACACACAGATAAAACCTCTCTTATTCATTAGAGGGAATGCTCACTTCCAAATAAATATAGAATAGGAAAACCAAGTGATGAGGCTTCATCATCATAACAAATTTTCTAAAAGATGCAGTGATATTTTAAAGAGAAGATATACAATTAGGTCACTCAAGCAAATACACATCTAAGTATCTTAGAGGTTGGCCTTTGGATAATTATATTGGAGTGCTAGGGGCATCTCATTCTTTGTGGATGTTTGGCATAAATTGTTGCTAGTAAACTGGTTTAACTGTCTGCACCCTGACTGATAATGTAGGCCCTAGTTATTTGGCACTAGTTCAATGAAAGGTTCCAACAGCTTATGTTCTTCATCAGAACATGATAGTCACAGTCCTACATCATCTAACACTACCACTACTACCAAACACAGAATAAGACATTTGCAATCTCTTTGGTTGCATGGCTAAATAAGCCACCTTCATACCTTGCTTCTAGTCTGAACTGTATTAGTTGTTATGGTAGATTAGTACAAATTATCAACTATTTGTCAAGGTTCTCACCTAAAATGAAGCTAGTTGGAAATCCTAAATTAATCCATACAATAAAAAAGTATAAATACATGTTATGGGCTGGAGAATATGTAGAAATTAATGGTAGTTAAACCCTTTTCAAGTTCCATACGATCTTCGATCTATATCCAATGCTCACACCTTCATTCAGCGACACTAATACATCATTGATAACATGCAATCTAAGGTCAGTTTTAGACCCTTATGCACTTCTAGACAAGATGGAAGGGCTTGTTACCATAGAAAGAACCACAAACTTGCATACTCTACAGATCTAGGAGAATAAATGCCCGTGAGAATAATCTAGAGAAGTTGGTTTTAGAAGCAGGGAATAGCACTATAGGAGCTACACTCAGTAATAGGAGTCTCAAAACAAGTAGTAATAGACAGTGTTCCGATAGATGAAATGTAGAATAGATGTCACTCTTTCATATTTGGAAGGCAGCGCATCAAAATATGATTTCATCTCCTTCCACACCTAGCCATTTGATAAATTGGTTCCTTGTTCAATTCTTTATCTAATTGTCAAGTTAGTCACATCAGTATGCCCTATGGCACTGGTAGGATTTTTATTTATAGAAGCTATAGAAAAGATCTATGATTTATATTTTGGATATAATGCCAACACCACATATGCTAAGACAAAAATTAGATATTAATACACGATGTACTAATTTTTTCAAGGTTCTCACCTCAAATGAACCTAGTTGGATGCCTCAGTTAATACATGAAATAATCAAATACAAACCACATTATGGACTGGAGAATGTATAAATTTTCAGTAGTAACTCCCTTTTTGAAAATTCGATATGATTTTCAATCTATCAAATGCTCACACCTTCATTCAATGACACCAATTCATTATAAATAACCTACAACCTAAGTTCACTCTCAGACCCCATGAATAATCTTGTAAACAAGCAATTCCAAAAGTATGAAATGAAACTAAAGGAATCATAGGAGTCTAATCAGATAGTATAAGGAGGAAATCCAATAGAATGAATGCAGATGAATGCCACTCTTTTGCATTTAAGAAATCTTAGGCAATGCAGCAAAGGACGAGTTTATCTCCTTCTCAACCTAGGAAATCTTAGGTTGTATTGGCATGTTTTACACCATATTTTGTTGTTTTCCAGTTCTCAGGCACACCAAAAGGCATAGATGGTTTCAATAACCAAAATATAAATTAGAATCAATGAGAATAAATATCATCATGTACACATGATCCTAGTTTCCTAAGGATATAATTACACAAAAAAATGAACTGAATCAACAAACGATGGCATATTAGTGACATTCTGAATAATGTCATGATTTTTGAACTTTTGTGCTTGAGAAGGAAATTTTTAATCCCCTCTATTCAACAAAATGATCAATTTTCTCAAGTTGATGCTATTTCTTTTCGACCTCATAGCTCTTTTTTATTATTAATAATAGGAGTACGACCGCATTTATCTAAGGAAAAAAAGTCCCTACATTGTACACCGGGACAACTGGTAAACCCGACAACCTCATAAACCACCTGAATCATAGCATTCCACCGTACCTCTATTCATCAAGAGTCTCATGAGAGTCACCCTTATGCAAATGGTGAATGTTGTCCATCTAGAAATGGAAATTTCATTGTTAGGTGTTCCATTTACTTTGAAATGCATATGATTCTCAAGTATATGTCCTCCTATGTATTTTAACCCAAAGAACATCATGACCTCAACATAGGATGGAAATTTCAAAAACATAATTGAATGAAATTAATGGTAGTTGCTCCAACCCACTTTATGTGATATACAAGAAAAACATTACTTGTAGGAAAGAAAAGTGTTGGAGTAGTAGATGGATTAGTATGTCTTAATTCTCATCCACTATTTTTGGGATTAAGAGAGGCATTATCTCTCCCTCTTCCATGCCCGTGACAAAGGCAACCCAGCTGTGAAAACCCAAAGAAGAACATGCATAGGATTTCCATAGTCAAACTAAGACATCCACTACAGTTGTGCAACAAACCTGACCCAACAACACAATAGCTTATTCCAGCAAGTAAAGTTCAACAGAACATTCTCATAAGGATAAGTCACATCTAAGGACAACCCAAAAGAAAAACTAGAGGCCACCTCACTTTGGAACATAGTAAGCAACTCAACCCTCAAATTTCAACCCTTGTTTCCCGAGGAAACCATGTTTATAGGTCGATAAACTTGTAGGGCATAACAGTGCAAAACTCTAGACAATGGAATATTATGAAATGCACATATTACAAAACCAAGTACACTACTAGAATTTGATATGATGTCAGCAGTCTTTATATAACAACTGGAGTCTGTAGACTTGGTAAATCCTCTAGTAATATAATACATCATAGGACATGACACAATACTCTAAAACAATAAGTAAAATAACATAGTGAATCATCTAGTATTGTAATACATCACAGGACATGAGATAGTACTCCATTAAGAATCACCTCATAGAATGGATGATCCCTTAGTGAACCCAGGAGAAAAAAGAATTTAAATTAGCCTTTTGGATTGGTATTAGAAGTGAAATAGACAACTACTTCAATAATGGTACAACATGATCTCGCTTGATGTCTTTGGCTATAGTTCTAAACCTTCATTAACGAGATGTCTTGACCCTAGTGGTGAATGTTCTCTGGATGATGTTCCACCATTTGTCAGAATCACTATTTTGGATCATAGATTCGTAACTAAAATTTCCAAAGAGGCACTGAAGGTCACAGACCAATTATGCTCGAGATAGGAAAGTAGTTGGAGCCGCCAATGGGGGCTTTCATAGATGGCACATGATCCATTTATGTCTCACCCTGATAAGACACAAATGTAGTCTCTAGGTGCCCTCCTTTGGTTACTTCATACCTGCTTGAGCCGGATGACACCTGGGTACCTCACAATGGGAATGACACCAACTAATGATGGGTGGATAACCATGAAGGTCATCATAAGATTGTGCCTAATAGGTTGGGAGACTATGTAGGAGTACCATGTGACTATGAAGATCAATGGCAACACTGTTCTAGGATTCAAGGTAGAAATGAAGAGTGTGGTTGTGGTGGGGTCAGTGATACTCACAAGTTGTTTTATCCTCTTCGAGGAATACCGAGATCAGAGTGAGGGTGAACATAAGACAACGCTAGCAGTAGGAAATATGATAGTTGGTATGAAAAGAACTGCTATTGGGAGAGGCACTTGGGCCCCCATAGATGGAGAGTATTCAATAGGTTTACCCGCTAATGAAAGTTGTAGGTCTAAATGGCATTGATGATGGTGATCTACCCAATAGGGTGTACCCATATGCTAGACAAAGTGGCATGGGGACACTTGATGCAGTCATTGGACAATTATTGGCTGGAGCACAGGTTGATGCTTGGAGGATGGTTTTGATTATTTCAAGCTAAAATAACCAAACTGGAAGAGCAATCTAATTATAATAGACTTGATGAGTAAGCTTGCATTCAATAAGAACAATGCACGACCAAAAAAGGTGCACTTGAACTCAAATTTATAGTTGAAGAGATCCAAAAAACAATACACCATCCTACAAAAACATACATCCATTAGAAGGCATTAGTTAGAGCCCTCTTTGGAATACAAAAAAATGGATTCTTATTTGTTTTTTATTAATATTTTTCACCTTGATAGCTACACATGCCAAAGTTTACATAACCATACCTTTCTACATGCCCTTTTGGGCATTTAGGATATAAAAGTTCTATAAAGGTCTGTGATATATCATACTGGTTAGGACATAATTGGATATCTATATTATAACAGTTCCCAAAAAATCATTTATTTATTAGTACAAAAATCATTCCAGATTGAACCATATAATGTGTGGATTATTGTTCCAGATTAAACCAAACACTGTTGTTTCTTTTTCATTCTGAAATCAACAATAAGTTCATTACGTATCCACAATTTCAAAGATGAAAGTGTATAAAATTATGAAATCAATATTATTTTAAATGTATATTGTAGGATTAAAACATAATCTTCTAGGGTCATGTTTGATTTAAACGAGATTGTATGTTCTATTCAAAATTGCCACTTGTTTCTAAGTTGAAAAATAACACAGTTTTGTAGGGAAGACAGAGACAAAATGGACATACCCTGTGGCTACACTTGAAGTAAACATGAATCTTATCACAGTGTTTGCTTCCAAAGTTCCTTCCTACCTCATGTCTTGGTTCCATAGCCCTTCCTCCACCCTTGGATCACCTGCTGGACACTGCTGGCTACTGCGGAAAATAGAGAGGAATGTATATCAATTAGGAAAGAGATGAGTGTGGGATGAGGAGCACAATGGATGCCTCCTACGACTTTGCTTGTAGTTGCTTCCTCTTGCACTAGATCATTCGGCGGCTGCCCTGCTACGGAACGACACTTGCCTCTCGATTCACGCCTGACTTTTGTGGCGCTGCCCTCCTGGATCGGCCGTCACCAGCTCCTGTACATCTCTAGCTGGGAATCCGCAAGAGATTGTAGTACCGTCAGGAGGAGGCGGAGGGGTTGCGGAGTGGGCTAGAACAGGGTCACTGCGCATGGAGATCGGTAGTATTGGACGAACAGACGTGCGAGGCGGAGTGGGAGCCAGAGCGGAGCGCTTTGTGGCTCTAAGGGATTGGAGTCAATGGGCATCAGTTGTTGATCGCACAGGCCACAGAGCTTTTTGCGTGTGATGGCGGGGGTCAGGCGCGGGAGGGGAAATTTTGGCCCGATATTTTGAGTTATTTTATTTTCTTTTTAGATGATAAAAAATCAAATTTAGGTAGTAGGATGACATTTTAAAGAAAAATGACATAGTACTTAGAGAGAGAGAAAATTAGCGACGGAATGGACTACATATTTGTGATGGATAAAAAATTTGGTCGTTAATAATAGTATTAATAACGACCACAAAATTGTCTTGTCACGTTTGGAGTAACAATTACGACAAACTACATGTGTCATCGCTATCTTGGTCGCTAAATCCTTCCTTTCTTGTAGTGAGAGTTAATTCTCTTCTACCTTTGCTCCCCTCGAATGTAACTTGAGGTTTTCCTATAATCATGTAAAAGTAGGATAGTTTACTTTCTCGATATGATGAAGATGAAGGCATCCTGAAGACAAGTCTACTGATTGAAGGACGTTGTAGGACATGGTGGACAAGATGTACCGATCGCCTGGTGGGACTGGTCGATCAGATGGAAGAGCTAGGTGATGGTGGGCAGAAGGAACATATAACCGGTGAGACTACCTAACAACTGGTTAGGAGGCGAGCCGATTGGTTCAAAGGTTGAATTGATTAACCCAGATTGGCAAGCACAGATCTTCATCAATAATATGTTTCTGCATGTGATGTAGACCTAGAGGATGTAATCCCTTGTTGCTCCAAGGGATTACATTAGGATTGGCCATAACCATTGCTTTCATTTATTGCATGTTTTTGTTATGAGATATAATATGTATATGATACATACTATATATATATATGGTGATGGGATAAAGTATATATATATATATATATATATATATATATATATATATATATATATATATATACACACACACACATATATATATATACAAACTCCCTCAATTAAAATATTAAGTCTTCGATTATTTCCAAAAGGGGCACACTTGAAAAGCTTGATCGACCAAGCATAGTTTACACCCTAGAGTGGTGTGTTGTCTATATCATGGAAATTTGATGGTAATAATGTAGTTTTCTCCCTAATGGGGTGCATTATTATCGTGTCACCTTTTGGGTCAGACTTAACTGGTGATTCATAGAGAGTCTAAGCCCAAAAGCATGCAAATGATCATGGCAAGGCATCGTGCATATCATCTATCTAAGAGTTGCATATGATGCAATTGGCATGATTGCCTACATTGATAATTGGCTATGGACGTTTGTGTAGGTCGGGTAATAATTGAATTATTTTGGATCTTGTCCCACTAGAATATTGTACATTGCAATATTTCAAATTGATATTAAGGGCTATCTATTTGAATAAAATAGTGCGAGAGATAATAATTAAAGACCTAATTATATCGTCAAAAATTTCAAATCATATCAAATCAAATGGGTTTTTGACAAATGCAAATTTTATCTATAGTAGATTCAAATGGAAAAGGTTCATAAAAAAAAAAGATTCAAATGGAAAACAAATCGTCACATTTGGATAACGTAAACAAGATTTATTTCCATAACTGGTTCAGGACCTTGAGAAGTGTTTTGCATGATTCTGATATACCAGAACTAGTATCCACTCCAAATTTTCTTAAGACTAAGATGGATTCTTATTTGAAGCATGCCAATGATGTTGTGAACATTAAGAACCTTATGCTAGGATGTGTGAACTATGAGTTTCATAAACAACATGATAATCATGAAAGGTATAATGTCTCTAAGATTCTATCTGAGTGCAAACTAATAGAGGGAGATATAGTAGACCCCATGTGCTTAATATGATTAGGCATATGGAGCATCTTGAGAAATTGGGATTTCCTTTGGGTTAAGAGTTGGCTAGGGATATCATTTTGCAATCATTGCCTAAATAATATAGTCGGTTCATTGAGTGTTATCAATTGAGCAACATGGCTGGATCATTGTTAGATTTGCTTGAGATCTTGATAAATGTCAAAGAACAAATGAAGATGGACAAATCCGTGATGGTGATCAGTGGAGTTGAGTCCAAGGACAAAGGCAAAGCCAACAAGTGTTTTGTGACTAAGATAAAGTCAAAATCTTCTGCATTCAAAGTAAGTAGAAGGATACGGGAACCTAGGAAGATGAAGCAAGGGATAGAGATCTCTACTTCTGGGGTATACATTATAGAGATTAACTTCACTACTTCTTCATCATGGGTACTTGATACCAGATGTGGGTCACACATTTGTTCAAATGTGAAGTATCTGAAAGGAAGTAGACCTTTAGAGAAAGGTGAGGTTGAACTTCATGTTGCAAATGGCGCAAGAGTTGTGGCGAACGTAGTTGGAACCTATGAGTTAACTCTACCAAGTGAGCTTGTAATAGAGTTAGTGTTGCAACCTCAATTTTACATGTGTTTTCATAATTGAAATGTAATAATTTTATGAATATGGACTTGAATTGAGAAGGTTGTATGCTTTGCTTCAAAGAATGGGTTTCTTTGCAAATCTTCCCTTTTATATAAATTTCATGATTTCTATTGTTCTGTTAATCCAATAATGGATATAAAAGAGAGAAAAAGAAGAAAAGTCCAAACAATAGAGAAAGATAAAAGATAATAGATTTTAAGCAATGTATTTATGAGGAATGTATAAAAATCTCTAGAAAGTGGCATTGATGGTGAAAATTGATTAGATTTCATTTACATGTGATTACAAACGGAAAAAGTAATCAAAATAAAGAACATAGGAAAAGAGGGAAAATAAAATATATGTTTTAATGCATAAGATATGCCTTATAAGTCATTGACTTGCAAATGAAGAAAATGGATTATTCCTTTTGATTTTTGGCTTCAAACTCGGAATATAAGTAGATTAAGTCATAATAGACTTTCTCCTAATATTTTATTTAAAAAGGATAAATGAAGAGAGAATTATTGATTTTATAATTTTTCATAACGTGAAAGGATAATCATCGATTCCATTTAAGTGTCACGATTTTATTTCCTAAAAAAAATGTGTGTGACACCACAGTCAATGGATTCTTATCCAAAAGTGTCCAGTTTGTCACCTACCTCGAGCCCAAATAGGAAAGTAGGAGTTGTAGTTGCAAACAAATAACTTGATTTTCTCTCTCATCTAATGAACGAACAATCATGGAAACCAGCCCATCAGCTTCGGGAGCAAGACACACACCCACCTACCCTAGGTTTTACCTAGTTTGGGGATCTCCAGAAGACTCACCCAATTCACAGGTCCCTAGCCAGTTGCCTTTGGACCCCATGGCTATATAAGGGGATGTGCATCCAATGCAAGGGCACTACAATCATTGTGAGACTTCGCCGAACTAATAGGGGCAACCTCGGGATCCAATTTCACCATCGAATCTCTATTTTCTCCCTTTTCTTGTTCTCTATTCCGCCAACAAACTTCACCCCCTCATTCTTTATTGGCGCCGCCTCCCAAGAAATTGGGGATATCAGTGAGTCCGGCGGGGAGCAGTGGTGGATTCCGCTCCAAAATCTAGCCCTCCCATACTCTTTTGCTTCAAGTCAACCTCAAGGTTGACTACAACCTGGAGCCAGGGAATGCAGGCTCGTGAACGATAGGTGGGCATGAGGTTGAAGATGGAAAAGGAGGAAATGACCTCCCTTGTGACATCCCGCCATCACAAATACAGTGAGATGCCACGCAAAAATCTGGGGAACCACCATAAACCACATATTACCAAAAACACAGGTTAAGTAAAACTGATTGTGGAAAGCATCATAAGAAAGGAACTATTACAACCAGATCCACATCCTACAAGGAAACATGTTATGTAAACATAAGCATGATATTTGTCCATCAACACATAGTATCCATCTATTCCATATCCATCAAGGATACATCACTTTTTCATATACATATCAGACCTAGCTAGGCCAACAGCAGGTCACAAAAGCCATATAGAGATCCCATATCGCGAAACCTCGTCAACACACCTCAAAGGACCTGAGAGTACAGGGAGACTCTAAGAATCTACTACAATACAACCACATCAACAACATATCCAACCTTGCCTTCTACTGATCTTCTAGCTTCTCAACCGCAACACTATGATCACCACCACATCTAGCTCGATCACCTAAATAGGTTGAAACCAGCGGGGTGAGACACACAGTCCCAGTGAGAAACATAACTTCCCACCAAACTATAAAACCTCAGAAGAGCTAGAGCAGATAAAATAGGTAGCAGATATAACCAGATCATATATGAAATATGAAGAACAGGATTATACCAGCATAATAGCTTACCATAATGTATGAGAGACATATATCAACCTGCAAGATATACTTAGGGAACATACATGTAAGAGACATTCATTCATTATTCAAGGCCTCAACCAATGTTTCATGTTTGCCCTAAGAAGATATGCTATATGGCTGGATTACCATTTACTATGCCCTGAGGAAGTGAGTCGGACCGCTCAAATCCAACCTTTGGTTGCAAAACCCAAATTCGGTGCCATACAAGGTCAATGCAAGAGCCAGAATCAACAAACTCTACCCTCGTGGTCAGTGTACGAGAACCAAAGTAGGACCGTAATCTCTTGCTTAAGTGACCTCATTCATAGGGTCAGCTCCGCATGCTACCCTTTCCTCTAGCCCACCTTGGTATAGGTCTCAACGCTAGTATGCATTGAGCCACGAGCTTGTTCACCGTGCTCCTTAGCCATGAACACATTCATGCTCCATCACACTGATCCATGGGCCTATTCACCATGCTCTATCACACTGAGCCATGGGCCTGTTCACCATGCTTTTATACATGTCTTGAGTAAACAACTGCATTTGCACTCTAATCCTCCTATTTTCGTCTAGGAGAAACCCCACATATTCAACAATATGTGCTTCGGGTTAACCCCCAGGAGAACCCATTTCACCATCACCAGCTACTGACGATGATGGATATATGGCCAAAGCAAACTACATGAAATGTTCTTCTGTAATTAATTAGTATATTTTAAGTGGATTGTTGGGATCAACCGAGTTATATTGAACAAACCAAAAACAATGGTAAACAACATAGATCCCATCATTATGTGTCACATTGTTACTGTTATTCTCAATGCCATCATCATCATCATGATCCATCTCAAGGATCCAACATCACATGTTGCCACTTGGCCTCTTTCCAATCATCATGATCCACCACAAGGATCCAACATCATAGGAATTTCACCCCATCATCAAGAACATGTTACCAATACACAGGCAACACTCATCATAGTTCACATAACACATAGTGTTCCTCATTATCTCAATATTAAGAGAATGTCACCAAGGAAATCATTATAGCTCATACCTGAGTACACATCTCATCTGAGGAACCTGCATGGTTAGTATGCTCAATAGTAGATAAGTAATTCATCATTGAGACATATTTGCACAACATTAGAAAACCATGCATTCCAAACAATATTAGGGTTTTAAGAAAACATAGAACATAACCTTCACTAAAGCATATATGGTAAGGAACAACCCTCACCAAAAGGCACAACGACCCTCACCACATGAGTAGCAACCCTCACCAAAAGAATACCACAACCCTCACTAAAGGTGCAGTGGTTACAACCAGACCTATCTAGCTATGTCGGCCAGCACCCGTACCGGCCATCACCCATATCAGGCAAGACACCTAGCAAGTTGTAATGTGCAACGCCAAAGCTTTCAATTTGTAATGCCCAAGCAACACAACAACATATCGGGAAAACACCACAACGTGCAATGCCCCACGATGGGTAAAACTATGTTGGGAAACTCCCCTCAGCAATACGTCACAGCAGGCAACACAACACACTAGATCGGGAAACGCCTCAAGGCCATGATGGACTATGCCACACAGCAGGCACCACATTGTGCAAAGATCTGCCCTACCATCTAAGGGAACAACACATCAACTGCCTACTGTATCGCCTAAGGGATCAACAAGGCAGCCACATATTGTATCGCCCAACCCTAGCTCAAGCGGAAGAGAGGGATATCGAGCAACACTACCCATCATAGGTATTGCACAAGGCAAGGCCATGATGCCCAAGAGGTCAACACAAAAGGGAGATATCTCCCAAGAGATCAACTCCTCCATAACACATATCTCAGCCAAGGGACCAACTGGGTGTCAACCAACCATATTGTCCAACCCTAACCCTAGGGTAGGAAAGGGATATCGGTCACAACACCTACAAACCATATTGGGTTATTAGGGTTAGAGGGTCTCAACCTCATCACAACCATCCATACCATATTTCCCAAGGATACCAA
Organism: Alisma plantago-aquatica; assembly: GCA_963693085.1. NCBI lineage: Eukaryota > Viridiplantae > Streptophyta > Magnoliopsida > Alismatales > Alismataceae > Alisma > Alisma plantago-aquatica. Next base: position 872,204,090 of record OY856413.1, on the reverse strand, counting down.
CAGTGTTGGCTCACCTCTCAACAACAAAGTGAGAGGGGTTTTGTACAACCTCAAGCATATCGGGAAACAAGGGTAGAACAACACCCTATCGGCCAACCAACTCAACATATCGCCCAAACATCTAGGCTACAGGATCACCTCTCAAGACCAAGGAGAGAGAGGTGTATTGCATAAGGTCACCTCTTAAGTCTAAGGAGAGTGAGGGGTCTTGCCCAAGAACACACCAATAAAGGCATGGCCACCCTCTATTGCCCAAGGCACCTACTAAAGGTCAAACCCTAAAGGCATACCGTGCAACTAGGGTAGGACAACCCTCTATCGGCCAAGCCAAACATTGTGTCACCCAACACCATAGGCTCACCTCTCAAGTCCAAGGAGAGAGAGGGGTATTGCCTCATGGGCACACTACACACACCTTTGAACTAAGGAACCCTAAGCTCACCTCTCAACTTAAAGCATGAGAGGGGTTTTTTCCAAGATCCCCTAATCTAAAGGGTAGGCTAATACAAAGGGAAAGAAATACACCACATATCGTCCAAAATAAACTAGGGCACATGTAGGGAATCAACATAACCACTAATGAAAGAAGCATAGCCGATCAAGATAACATAACAACATGTAAAGGAGATAATATAGTTAGGTTTAGGAGTTATGTAACCTGCCTTAAGCACAACTCCAAGCTCCAAGCTCCAAGCTTCGGCCACCAACTTGGAGGGCGAAGCAAGATTAGAAGAAAGATGTATTTGCCACCACCAAGGAAGAAGAAAGCAGTAGCAGCAATAGCTATATCGACCACCTCCTTTCCTCCCTTCTTCTTGGCCCAAGGGAGAGCAAACGACTAAGGGGTAAAGAGATCCCAAGTAAGATAAAAGAGAGACATATATAGATGAGGGTAAAGGGGAGACCAAAGCAAGGTGGCACCCGTCCTAAGTACACTTGTCCAAGGGCCATGCCACATGCTAACACCCCACATACCACTAGTCCCAGGTCTCGCTACTTGCTAGTAACAAGCTCCATGTGTCCAAGAAAGGGTGACACAAATGATGATAGGTGGAGGGGTGTGTGTCGCCCAACATGGCAACCCGTCACACAGACCATCACCCCCTGGCCAATACACATCCCTTGCCCGACACACCATGGCTGACACAAGGCACCAAGCACTCCCTTGCCTAACACACTCAAGCAAGGAGGAAGGGCTTCAAGCCCATCAACAAGACCAAGCTTAAACAAGCTCAAATGAGGCCCAAAACAACTCAAACAAGGCACCCAACCCATCCTCTCAACCCTAGAGGATGCAAAGAGACAAGGAGGCCTCTCAAGGTGACAAGCTTGCATAGAAACCCTAGATCCTAGGTCAATTGCAAGTTGCACCTCAACCCCACAACTAATCATAACAAACACTAATCACATTTTAGGTGATTAGGCAAAACACAAGGTCTAGGAAAAGTAACCAGGGTAAGCCCAAAACGTAGGTTAGGGTCCTTACAAGCCATAAACCCCAACAAAAGGATTTTGCCCCCAAATTCCAAAGAGAAAAGCGAGGGATGCTTCCTCCTCATATCTTCCTCAAGATCCCACGTGGCTTCCTCAATGTCGCGATGATGCTAGAGAAGCTTCACAAGAACCAGGTCCTTCCTCTTCAGCTTCTTCACTCTTCTATTAAGGATCAACACTTGACCTTCCTCATAGGTCACATCTTCATTAAGCTTGACCTCAACTGGATGTATCACTGTGTCTGTTCCTGGATGACTTTTCTTTAGCATGCTAACATGGAACACTGGATGCAATCTGTGCAGCTCTGGAGGTAACTCCAACTTGTAAGCCACTTTTCCAACATGTGCTATCACTGGATATGGCCCCATAAACCTGGGAGCCAACTTGCCTTTCCGGCCAAACCTCAACATGCCTTTCCATGGAGAGACCTTCAGATACACCTTGTCTCCCACCTGAAACTCTAGAGGTCATTGATGATTATCTGCATATGACTTCTATCTATCCTATGTCACATTCAACTGTTGTTGTATCACCTTGATCTTTTCTGTCATTTGTTGCACTAACTCAGGACCCAAAAGCTGATACTCACCAGACTCATACCAACATAAAGAAGATAAGCACTTCCAACCATATAAAGCATCATAAGGTGCCATGTCGATACTCCTTTGGCAACTGTTATTGTAAGAAAAATCTATCAAACTAAGATGCACGTCCCAACTTCCTAGGAGCTACAGAACACAAGCTCTTAGAAGATCTTCCAAAGTCTGAATTGTCCTTTCTGACTGTCCATCTGTCTGCGGATGGAAAGTGGTACTAAACCTCAACTACGTTCCCAACGCCTTATGCAGTTGTTCCCAAAAACAACTTGTGAACTGAGGACCTCTGTCAGAGACTATCGTTGCTGGAACATCGTGCAAATGCACTATCTCATCTACATATACATATGCAAGCTTCTCTGCTATATACGTTGTCTTTACTGGAATGAAATGAGCAGACTTTGTCAATCTGTCCACTATCACCCAAATGGAATCATGATTCTTAGCGGTCCTCAGAAGGCCAACTATTAAATCCATGGTTACATGATCCCATTTCTATGATAGTATCGACATGGGTTGCAATGTACCTGCCAGCTTCTGATGTTATGCTTTAACGTACACTTTGCCACAAACTTAGTTACATCCTTCTTTAATCCGGGCCACCAATACATATCTTTCATATTATGATACATCTTGGTGACACCTAGATGCATATCATAAATAGATGTGTGCTCTTCGTCGAGCACTAACTTCCTTATATTATTAACAATTTGAACCATCATCTTGTTATGGTAACAAACTAGCCCATCCTCGGACTCATTAAAACCATTACGCTTCTCGCTTCCGAACTCTAATCTGATCAACTGAACTCTAGAATCTTCCTATTGTGCTTCTTTGATCTGCTGCATCAACGTAGGCTTCACTTGCATCTGTGCCAATAGTCCTTCCAATAAGAATACTTCCAACTGTACATTCATCTGCCGCAAAGACACGAACATATCCTGCCTATGGCATATGAAAGAACTCAATTGTGCCTTCTTCGTAGGAAGAGAAGGAGACTTCCTACTAAACACATCATCTACCATGTTTGCCTTACCAGGATGATACTCCATGGTGCAATCATAATCACTGATCAGCTCCATCCAGCAACGCTGACGCATGTTTAGCTCATTCTATGAGAAGATGTACTTCAAGTTCTTATGATCTGTAAAGATTTTACACACTTCCCCATAGAGATAGTGTCTCCATATCTTCAACGCATGAACCACTACTGCCAACTCCAAATCATGTATCATATAACTTTCCTCATGTTTCTTAAGTTGTTGAGAAGCAAAAGAAACCACATGATCCTCCTGCATCAACACACAACCTAAGACTTTCTTGGAAGCATCACAGAAAACAACATAGCCTTTCCCAAGCTCTGGCAACACCAACACTAGAGCACTAGTCATCTTCTCCTTCAAGTTCTGAAAAGCTTGTTGGCAACGATCACCCCAAACAAAAGGTACATCCTTCCTGGTCAACTTTGTCAATGACAACGCGATCAAACAAAAGTTCCTTATAAACCCTCGGTAGTATCCGGCTAAGCACAGAAAACTACGAACCTCAGTCGGCATCTTCGGTTGCTCCCACTCTGCTACTGACTCCACCTTCTTGGGATCCACCCTGATTCCTTTTGTAAATATCACATGACCCAAGAAAGTCACTTCCTTCAACCAAAACTCACACATACTAAACTTGGCATACTACTGATGTTGTCAAAGAAGAGACAACGCATGTCAAAGATGATGCTCGTGTTGTTGACTCTCTTGACTATAGATCAAGATATCATCTATGAAGACTACAAAAAACTAATCTAAGAACAGACGAAACACTCAGTTCATCAGATCCATGAATGTTGCAAGCACATTGGTTAGTCCAAACGGCATAACCATAAACTCGTAATGTCTATACCTCATCCTGAAAATTGATTTTGGTATTTCATCCTCCTTGATTTTGAGCTGATGATATCCAAACCACAAATCAATCTTTGAGAATACTTTCGCACCACACAATTGATGAAATAGACCGTCTATCCCCTGTAAAGGATACTTGTTCTTGATAGTAACCTTATTCAACTACTGATAATCTATGCACAAATGCATTGATCCATCCTTCTTCTTTACGAACAGAACGGGAGCACCCCAAGGCAATGTGCTCAGTCTGATGAAACCCTTATCAAGCAGCTCTTGCAACTATTTCTTTAACTCTGCCATCTCTACTGGAACCATCTTGTACGGTGTTTAGGCAACTGGATGTGTCCCTGTCACTAGATTGATCTCAAAGTCAACCTCTCGAGGTGGAGGAACACTAGGAAATTCATTGGGAAACACATTTGTGAACTCTCTGATGACAGGCACGTCCTGAAGGCTAGGACCTTTCACCTTGGTATCCATAACATGAGCCAAGAACATTCTACAACCTTGCCATAATAACTTCTCTGCCACCATAGTTGATACCAAACATGTTAGAAGAATCTTCCTATCTCCCTAGAAGATCCACTTCTCCCCATCATTAGTGAACACCGCTTGTTTGGAACCACAGTCTAACACAACCGTATACCTCTCTAAGGTATCCATCCCAAGGATTACATCGAATCCATGCATATAAAGTGGTATGACATCCACTTGTACGTTGTGTCCCGAAAAGGATAGAACAGAAGATGGACACACCTCTCGAAGAATTGAGGAACATGTTGGTATGTATGCCCATAGAGTAATTCATGTGATGATTGTAATGGGATACTTTGTAAATGATTTGAATAATAATAAAGGAAATTTCCAATCTATATGTTTTAACTATTTCTGTGATGATGGTGTAACATGATAGATGTCTAGAGAATTGTTTTACTCAATGACGTATGCTTTTAGGTTGAGGAACTAAACGATGAGATCATATAGATGTTAAGAGTATACATTCTTGTTTAGTCCCTAGTCGGTTGTTATTGTGGAAATAACCATAGACATCAATAACACTAAATACTAGATTTTGTTTTGGTTGATGAAAAAATCTCATTAGTCATGATATAGTGATATCAAACTAAGAACATAGATACATGTTAGAGAACAAGTGTACCGAACAGACCCACTGTGAGAGTGACACATGGAACCATGATTTGGTAGTCATAGTCAGCTCCCATAGTGATGGTGGTGAATGTGATTCTTCGACCTGAAATCACTACACTCAACACATGTCGTTGGGTACACTTTGACATCATCAAATGCAGTCCTGAAACATGGGTTGTTATAAAGGTGATGATTGGGTGACTTTGACACATGGGGCTTTTGAGGGGTGAGTGATAGATATGGGATTTGTCCCTCCTAAGGGAGTTTGATGTCCATGGCCACTTGATGAGTAGGATTGAGAAAGGCATGTACATGCATGTGTGAATCAATATGTGTTATTGATGTCACACACATCTCACCCAGTCTGCTCTGATATCAAGGAAATGAATGACTGTTGAAAGGATGACTGCACCATGCCTTGAGTTCATTCAGGACATTAGTGACAAAGGAATTATACATTCTCTATAACACCATTCAGGGATTGTAGGATTGAAAGTTGTTCTCCAACTTTCTATTTCACTTGGGTAGCACTGATGTGTGACTAGGCACCGCTCTTTGCTTGTGAAGTCATAAGTGTTATGGACTTTCACTGCCAACATGAAATGGACCTACAGGGTCACACACACTAGGACATGTTCCTAGAAGAGGAGTTTCTCCATAAATCTTATTTGGATTGATTACTAAAGGAGTTTAGTAGTTAAATTAAACACACAATCGATTGATAGCTCAAAATCATAGTATTCAAGGTTTTGGATCAGATGATTAGAGTATCATATTGATTGACTGATCTACTGTCCCAACCAATCAACTCATGGAGATAAACTGATCGACTCAGGCTGGTGAGCGGAGTGGCTCAGGTCAATGAACTGATCGGTTCACTTAGTTGAACTGGTCGGTTGACCAACTGAGTTTGTTTAACTTGTCAAATTTGATTTGGATAAGGACTAATATATGATTAGTTGGAAACGAACATGGAAAGTCAATTTCAGTTGGACCAGGACCATGAACTGATCGGCTCATGCTTGAACCGATCGGCTCAAGGGCCCAGACGATCGGTTCAGGGCTGAACTGATTGGTTCAACTGGAGTAGTGTGTCCGATATTGTGGAAAAATTTTGAACCCTTCTAGTCCTACTTTAGTCCCGCATTGCCCGGGGTAGAGAACCCTGTCCCATGACCCTCCTATATATATAGGGGTATTGGGGGTTTCTCAAAGAACACCAGTTGCTTTGCAAAGTTGTCGTTCTCTCTGGTTTTGGTTCATATTTTAGACACACTGGGAGTTGATTTAGTTCTCATTTAGGTTTTGATGCTTCCTTTTCTTCATGTGTTTCCTCTAGATAAAAATACTTAATAGATTCAATGATATATTCTTCTTCATCACTGTGTTCACTTACTGGTTCATCCAGACAATCAAGTAACTCTGTCATTGTTGGGTCGTGTTGGCCATGACTTGGATCAGCTAGGGATCTCATTAGAAGGTACACTCTAACATTTTATTCTTGTACTTCCATATAGAAGTAATTGCAACTGTCAATCAAATAAACTATTTTGAAGAGGGAGGGTCCCCTCATAGAATCATGGAATTTGAAATGAATGTGGTCATTACCCACTCTTATGGTAATGCTACCAGTTTCTATGGAAATCATTGCCCTTCCCATAGAGAGAAAAGGTTTTTTAGAAAATCATTGGGCAAATTGGGTCTTTGATAGTATTGATGATGACTATATCACACGAGATGAAGAATCATCCATATCATATAGGAACATACTCCATTATCCTGATAGATTTAGTGGAAGTGTAATTTGCCAATTAAATGTGCATACCAGTCTTCACCATGTCTATCAGACCAAGCCTTTGCATAAATGTAAAAGGAATCAAGATGATGTTGGCTCCCAGATCATCCAACCCCTTTCTTCTGCATTGTCTCCCACATTAAATGGTATTGTGAAAGCTCCAAGGTCTTTTTTCTTTATCAGCATAGCCGATTGCACAAAAGCACTAGAAATCTTAGCATGCCTAATGGTTTTTGTCTCATCCCCTCGACACCTCTTGGTAATAAATCCTTTAATATTTTCACATTTTCAACATTTATTTGATTGCATAAAGGAAGGGATTGTTGAGATGTAATTTCTTTACTACCTCAATGAATATTTCATACCTCTTCTTTCAGTGGGCCTTGAATTGCTCATCAATCTAGTTATTGATTGCATTACAACTTGATATCTTTGGATCTTCAACTACTCAAACATACTCAACTCTAGACCTCCAAACGGTCTTGGGTGACCTCCAAACAGTCTTGAGACCGTTTGGGTGCTCTCCAAACGGTCTTGAGACCGTTTGGGTTAATCAACCCAAAGAATCACATTAATCAATTTCAAAATCAGCACTTAACCTGATTAGGGTTTCCAATTAGATGATTGTCTATTCATTGATTTAACCAATTGGAACCATTTGATCCTTATCCAACATGTTCTAGGGTTATGACCTCAAATGTTCAACCCATTCAAATGGTCAACCTTCTTAAATGGTTTGGGATTCCAAACCCCAAATGGTTTGGAAATCGTTTGGTCTCCAAACGGTTTGGTGAAATCGTTTGGACCAAATCATTGAAACCATTTGCAAAAGATATTTGGGGAGGTGTGTGCTTATGATGATGTCATCATCATCAATCTCTAAACCCACAAAACCTACTATTATTTTCATGGTGATTGCATCAATCAACCAAATAAAATTTTGAGGATAAGAAAGAATCAACAATTTGATAAGGAATTGAATGCAATAACAATATTAAGGGTTCAAGTTATAAAACCCGCCTCCAATTGAGCTTCAAAGCTCCAAGCTCATGTAAACAATGGTGGATGCAACTCCTTTCCCCATCCCAAGGTTCGTCCTCAAGCTTTGAGTGAAAAGGAATGGCTAGGATAGAAGATTACCTGGAGAAAAGAATAAATCCATCATTTATTTTCGATTTCCACCATGAAATCATGGTGAAAGAAGGTCAAGAAGCTTACCAACAGGTTGGCGGTCGTCCTACTATTTCTCCAAGCTCCCTTGGTCGTTTTTTCAAGCAATAATTGAAAGGGGTTTCGAAATTACCCATCCAAGCTATGGATAAGGGAGCATATATGCATTTTATTAAAAATTCATTTTAGGATAGAGAAAGTAGGGATTATCCCCTCCATTTCCTTGCCACTTTCCACATTTCCTTCCTTGGTCACGAGGCTATCTTCTTTGCCTATTATTCCTCTCAATTATCCAAGACTTAAAGAAAATCAAATTAAGCACCTTAAATCATATTATACTAATATCCATAAGTGAGTGGATATTTCTTTTCCTTATAATAATGTGTGTGAGTTATCCACTTCCTTTAGATATTTTCGTGCCTTTTCAAGGCACATGGTCTTCCACTCTCTTGCAAACTCATCCCTCACCTTTTGGTTAAAGGGGTGTCCAATTAATTTATTTATTTTGGCATTTAAATTGAAGTAAAGTTCCAATTATGCTTAAATCTTGATTATGTTAATATCAAGATTCGCTCTGCTCCAGAGAGATACAAATGAGATGCCCCTCTCATTTTCTTTGATCTACATGATGACAAGAAACATTAGGGACTATTTTGAAGTGGTAATTTGTATATTGAACCCTAGGATTTGGGTAAATTGCACATTATACCAAAACTAGGTTTTATTGCACAAACATTGCTTTATCAACTCTTTCTTGGTACTCAGGCTACCACAAGCCATACCTATGCATCATCATCATTCTCATGATGCTTCAACATATGAGGAACATCTTATCATGTAACATTTGCAATTTAACCCCTCAACTTGGGTAATTTTCACTTTAGTCCAAAATAGACAAAACATTGTTTCAACAATGTTCAAAAAGGACTAAAATTGAAACATAAGTTCCTCTTGAGCCTTAATTACTTTTTCAAAGCTAGGTTCATAGAGCTATTGTGGTTCTATCCACACATGGCGGCTAGTGATGAGGAGAGGATTCGATATTTCGAGAAGGGGTTAAACGCTGAATTGGCAACCCCTATGTCTGCTCTGGAGAACAGGGAAATATTTACCACTATTGTGGAGTCCATAACGAGGATTGAGAGGTTTGTGATCGAGAAGTGACATACTAGTAATAAGAAAGTGTATCCTCAGTTTGAAGGACCCGTGTCTGAGAGTTTCAAGAAACTGAGGTTCTCTGCATCACCACCACCAAAGTTTAATACCCCGACACAGTGGATGTCCAGTAGGGGTAGGGGTCGTAGTTTTACTCCATGTAGAGCCCCCAGTACAACATCAACATCAGTGACAGGACCACCCAATCAGAGTTTGGGAAGTTACAACTGGTACCAGTGTGGGAGGTCAGGACACTTGAGGCAAGATTGTCCTTGAGAAAGTCAGAACTGTGACTCAACCCTAGAGGCAGAGTCAGCAAAGCTCACAGAGGCGACAATTCAGTAATAATGCTAGAGGACATGGACAAGCATCCCAAGCTAGATCGTTGGCACTTAACAACCAAGAACATGGTCAACAACAACCAACAACTAGATTCTATGCCATGAATCAGCCTGAAGCAGTAGTCAACCCTCAGGTTGTGACATGTTAGATGGAACTATTTTATTTTGATATGTCTTCATCCTGCTTCGTATCCGTGTTAATTGATCCGGGTGATATGCACTCTTTCATCACTCGAGAAGTGATTTTTGACTGTAACATGACTGTCAGTCATAGAGCAGATAGTTTGATGCTAGAAACCCCTTTGTTGGAATCTGTAGTGTTGCAGGAGGTGTGTTCTCCCTACACTCTTATCTTTTCTGAACATCGCATTCAAGTGGATCTTATACAACTTGAGATGTAGGGTTTTGATATAATCCTTGGGATGGACACCTTAGAGAAGTATAAGGTTGTCTTGGATTGTAGTTCCAAGCAAGTTGTGTTCACAGATGATGGTGACACATGGATCTTTCAGGGAGATAGAAAGATTCTTCCAACATGTCTTGTGGCAGCTATGGTAGCTGAGAAGTTGATGAGACAAGGATGCTTTGCATTATTATCTCATGTGGTTAATACCACAATGGAAAGCCCTCATCTTTTTGAAGTTCCAATAGTCAGGGAATTTGAAGATGTATTTCCTGAAGAACTTCCAGGTGTTCCACCGCCCTGAGAGATTGATTTTGAGATTAATCTAATTCCGAGCACGCAACCCATAGAACAAATTTCGTATAGAATGACACCTTCTGAGATGGTAGAGCTCAGGAAACAACTGCAAGAGTTGTTTGAGAAGGGTTTTATCCAACCGAGCACTTCACCCTGGGGTGCTCCGGTTCTTTTTGTTAAAAATAAAGATGGGTTGATGTGGTAATTCATTGACTACAGACAGTTAAATAAAGTCACAATAAAGAACAAGTATCCACTGCCAAGGATAGATGACCTGTTTGATCATTTGCATGGTGCAACTATCTTTTCTAAGATAGATCTGAGGTTGGGATACCATCAGTTGTGTATCAAGGAGGGTGACGTATCTAAATCTGCTTTTAGGACAAGATATGGACACTATGAGTTCATAGTTATGGCGTTTGGACTAACTAATGCACCAGCTGCATTCATGGAACTCATGAATAGAATCTTCAGACCTTTTCTTGATTAGTGTGTAGTCATCTTCATAGATGACATCTTGATCTATAGTAGAGATGCTCAACAGCATGAGCAGCATCTCCATCAGGCTTTGACTTTGCCAAGAGTGTATAGGATATATGCTAAGTTTAGAAAATGTGAGTTTTGGCTACCAGAAGTTTCTTTTTTAGGACACGTAATATCTGCTTCAGGTATTCGTGTTGATCGTAAGAAGGTAGAATCTGTCCTACAATGGGAACATCCAAAGACACCGACGGAGATTCATAGTTTTCTTGGACTAGCAGGCTATTACAAGAGGTTCATTAAGAACTTCAGCTATATAGCTTTACCCCTGACCAAGTTGACCAGAAAAGATATTCCTTTTGTCTGGAATGACAAGTGTCAACAATCTTTCCAACTGCTGAAAGAAAGGTTAACAAGTGCACCTGTGTTGGTGTTACCTGAGCAGGGAAAGAGGTACATAGTCTTCTGTGATGCATCCAAGAATGGCTTAGGATGTGTATTGATGCAGGATAAGAAAGTGATTTCTTTTGCTTCTCGACCGCTTAAGAAACACGAGGAGAATTATCCGACACATGATCTAGAGCTAGCTATTATGGTCCATGCCTTGAAGATCTGGAGACATTATATCTATGGAGAAACATTCTAGATTTTCACAGACCATAAGAACCTAACGTATATCTTCTCACAACATTAGTTGAACATGAGACATCACCGCTGGATGGAGTTAATTAAGGACTACGAGTGTACAATTGGTTACCATCCAGGGAAGGCTAATGTGGTTGCTGATGCACTGAGCAGGAAATCATCAACACCAGCCTTAGATAAAGCACAGTTAAATTCCTTAGTGTGCTCTAAGAGAGATATGTTTATCTCCTTGAGGTAGGACAACATATAGTTTAAAGTATCGTTGTTAGCCAGGCTTTTATCTAAGATGCAAGTAAAACCTACTCCGAGGCAGCATATTAAAGAAACGCAGCAAGTTGATACTGTGATTCAGCAGATTAGGTCAGAGTATGGTAGTGAGAAATGAGATGGTTTCCATGATTCAGATGATTAGGTAGTCTGTTACCGTGGTAGAATGGTAGTACTTGATGCTGATAACTTAAGAAAGTTAGTTCTGGAAGAAGCTCATTCCTCAATGTATGCTTTGCATCCAGGGAGCACCAAGATGTATCATAACTTAAAAGATATGTATTGGTGGCCTGGATTGAAGAAAGATGTTGATGAGTTTGTTATGTGGTGTCTGGTGTGTCATCAAGTTAAAGTTAAACACCAGAAGCCCGTAGGAATAATGCAACCCCTGCCTATACTGTAGTGGAAATGGGATCATGTAACCATGGACTTTGTGGTTGGTTTTCCTAGAACAGCCAAAAGTCAAGATTCCATTTTGGTGATAGTCGATAGGTTGACTAAGACAACACATTTCTTACCTATCAAAACAACTTACACATCTGAGAAGTTGGCCCAGATATACATAGATGAGATAGTGCATTTGCACAGGGTTCCAGCTACAATAGAATCTGATAGAGGTCCCCAATTTATGAGTCATTTTTGGGAGCGACTCCATAAATCTTTGGGTACACAATTAAGGTTTAGTACATCCTTTCACCAACAGACAGACGGATAGTCTGAGAGGACCATACAAACCTTGGAGTACTTGCTTAGGGCATGTGTCCTTCAGTTTGTAGGAAGTTGGGATCTACACCTGAGCTTGATAGAATTTGCTTATAAAAATAGCTATCAACACAGTATTGAGATGGCACCATATGAGGCATTATATGGTAGACGTTGTACATCTCCTTTATGTTGGTATGAAATAGGAGAATATCAACTTTTAGGTCTTGAGCTAGTGCAACAAACAACTGAGAAAATTAAAGTCATACATCAAAAGTTGAAAACTGCCCAGGATAGACAGAAATCTTATGCTGACAAGCGTCGTAGACCCTTAGAATTCCAAGTTGGAGACAGAGTATACCTCAAGGTATCACCTTGGAAAGGTATCTTGAGATTTGGAAAGAAGGGGAAGTTAGCTCCTAGATTTATGGGGCCTTATCCAGTCATTGAAATGATGGGAAAAGTAGCCTATAAGCTGGAGTTACCACCTGAGTTGCATAGATTGCACCCAGTGTTTCATATCTCTATGTTGAGGAATTGTCATCCTAACACAGAGTTAGTCCTGCAACCTATGGAGGTATAACTAAATGATGATATATCTTATGTTGAAAGACTTGTGTTGGTTCTTGACAGAAGAATTAAAAAGCTGAAAAAGAAAGACATTAGTCTTGTAAAAGTTCTCTGGCATCACCGTGGCATTGAAGAAGCTATGTGGGAGCTAGAAGAAGAGATGAGGAGGAAATATCCTACTCTTTTCTCTTGATGTTTTGTTGATGATTTCGGGGATGAAATCCTTGTAAGGGGTGGGTAATTTGTAACATCCCTGACCTGGGTTATGCTTTAACCCTAGGTGTTTTGTTTAAGAAAGGTAATTATATGCTTGATATTATCTTTTGAAAAGTAATTAAGGCTCAAGAGGAACTTATATTTCAATTTTAGTCCATTTTGAATAATGTTGAAAGTAATCTTTTACTAGCTTTGGACTGTGCAAATTACCCAAGTTAAGGGGTTAAATCACAAATTGTGCATGATAATATGTTCCTCATGTGTTGAAGCATCATGAGAATGAAGATGATGCTGAGGTAAGGCTAGTGAAATCCTGAGTACCAAGAAATAGTTGATAAAGCAATGTTTGTTCATTAACAACCTAGTTTTGGTGTAATGTGCAATTTACCCAAAACCCAAGATTCAATATGCAATTTACCACTTCAATAAGGTCCTTAATATTCATGGCATCTTGTAGAGGCAAGAAAATGAGAGGGGCATCTCATTTGAGCTACTTTGGAAGAGAGAGAATCTTGATATTAAAATAATCAAGATTTAAGCATAAATGGAACTTTACTTCAAATTAATGCAAAAATAAATAAAATAATTGAAGGACCTTCAACCAAAAATGAGATGGTTGGATTTTTTCAAGTGTGAACACCTTTGTGCCTTTGATAGGCCACGAAATATCTAACTTGAGTGGAGAGTCCACTCACATTAAGTTAATGGAAAGTAATATCCACTAAAGATGGGATATTAATATAATATGATTAAGGCACTAAATTTCCATTTCCTTAATTCATGGATAATGGAAGGGAATTTGGAGATAAAGAAGATAGATTTGCATGCACTAAATTGAGGAGGAAGAGGTGGCACAAATTTGGGAATTAAAGGATTTTTATAAGGCATTTTCTCTGTCATTGATTTTCTTATAAAAATACCTTTTACCACTCAAACCAAGAACTTTTTCGGATCCACTTCTTTCCTTTTCTTGCAAAAATGATCAAGGGAGCTAGGGAAAGCAGGAATACGACCCTCAACCTGTTTGTAAGCTTCTTGACCTTCATTCATCTTGATTTCATGGTGGAAATCATAAATCAATGCATAATTTCTTCATATCTCGATCCCATTTTTACTTCTAACCATCCCTTTTCACTCAAAAGTTTGAGGAACGATCCTTGTGGTGTGAAAAATCTTCTTCCACCATTGTGGATGTGAAGCTCCAAGCTTTGAATCTCAAATGAAGGCGGGTTATATAACTTGAACCCCTTTACATTATTATTCAACTATCAATCTTGCAATTTCGTTGATCCCTTCATCTTCTTGATTAATTGTTGGTTGAAATTGGTAATTCCATGAAATCATAAGTGCTAAGATCTTCATGAACGAAAGTAGATGATGCTGACATCATCTTGGACACATTTCAACAAAGAAATTGTACTTCATTTGGTTTCAACAAGTTTCTCATTTGGTTTCAACAAAACTGTTTGAAAGCAAACAGTTTCATCAAACCATTTGAAGCTAAATGGTTTCAAACCATTTGGGAGAGTTGACTAGGGTTGACCGTTTGGAGAAATTGATGCTAATATTGATGTTTGATGACCCATAAAATTTGATGGATTAATTCCAAAGGGTTCATCAGTTGAAGGTTAATCAAATAGCAAACCATAATTGGATTAAGTGTTGAAATTCAATTTGGTTAATTTAGATTTTTGGGTGATTGAGCCCAAATGGTCTCAAGACCGTTTGGAGGTCTAGGGTTAAGTATGGATGAGTAATTGAAGGTCCAATGACACCAAATTGAAATGCAATTAAGTGCTGATTTGGTGATCAATATAATGATCTAAACCCTAATGGAATTTCAATAAATCCAAGGATAGGATGAGGCAAACGGTCTCAAGACCATTTGCAGGTCATCCAAACGACCTCAAGACCATTTGGTGCCTGTTCATATCAAAAATTTGATGATGGTTCATTAGTTGCAATGGAATCAATTCCATAATGTTGATCATTGATGGCTATTCAATTCAAAGCCCTAATTGAAGGTTCCTTGAGTTTAAATCCTAGATCAATTGGGTTCAAAACCCTAATTGATGGTATAATTGAAGGTTAATTCAATAGTTCAAGTGATAAAGAAATCAAGGACTCAATTGAGAATTGTTTCATCCATTGAAATATTGAATCATGTAGGTGTTGATAGGACTTTTTGGTCCATGCAATATTTAGAGGGTTTGGACCAAACGGTCTTGAGACTGTTTGGTCCCAAACGGTCCAAATGATCCCAAACCGTTTGGAGACCCAAGCTCATGCGGTTTCAACACTTTCTAGCTCATTCGGTTTCAAGGCAATGATTGCTTAAATGGTTTCAAGGGCAATATGCCCAAACAGTTTCAAACCGTTTGAACCTTGAGAACCCAAGACCGTTTGAGGTCTAAGTAAGTAAGACCATTTGAGGTTCAAAAAGGGTAAATCTAATTGGATATATATTTTAATTGAAGGTTCAATTGATCAATTCATTTGAATGCTCATGTGACTGAAGGTTCAACTGATCAAATCTCCTGGACATCCTAGAAGAGGATGAAAGAGAGCGATTTATACATGTAAGATAATCATGTAGCAATCAAGCCTAATACATTCAAACAAGTGTGATGAACAATTAGGGTATGTTCCTTGATAAAGAGATCGTGAACCCTAATTGAGTTGATTGATGAACTCAAACCCTAAATTAGGGCAATTCTGAGTGAAACCCTAATCTAGGAAGACAATGTAATATGAATTTAGGCTAATGACATGAGTAACCCCAATTCATGGTAATTGATGTAAAACCCTAATTTGGATGAATAGTAACCCTAATTGTGGGCTATTGAACATAAACCCTAAATCTAGGGTGATGAGATGTGAATAGTAAACCCTAATTATGGATTATGCTATTTAGCATGGAACCCTAATCCTGGACAATGAAATGATGAATCATTGGTCCCAATTGAATAAAGGGGGATGAGTAACCCTGATTGATATAAAATGAGAAAACCTAACCCTGGTATGGGAATAGTGGTGTTACCCTGGGATAGCATGGAACTAAAATATGATTGATATGTCTGTTATCATATGTGCTAACCATGCAGGTATCATGAGATGATGAACATAGCCATGTATGAGCTATGATGTTTTATTTATTGAAATTATTTATTGGGCCTTGTGTGCCATAATATGCCTTATTTCCTAGTAAGAGGTGACAAGAGAATTAATGGGCCTCAAGTGCCAGATAAGATGCTTGTGTAGCAAGTGTCATGTTTACCTTGGTCAGATGACCTGAAGGTGATGATTACCTAAAATAGTGGTAACATTGCTCAGTGATGAGCTAAGGGTTTGAATGCCCAGAACCATATGTTTATGTGAGGGACTGAGATCCCAATGTCTTTTAGAGACTAAGAAGTAACTGATGAAAATAGTACATATTTCTTTATAGCATTTTTCTTAATAAGCTATGTTTACAAACTTGACTGATGCTAAAAGGATATGATAATGTACTTAATTAATCAAGTGAAAGCTATTAACGTAGTTCTATGACCATAGATCCATCATCATCAGAAATGGGTGATGGTGAAATAGGTTTTCTTACGAGATCTCTTGGAGTTCTCATATTATTGAATATGTGGGGGTCGATGGGCAAAAGTATCCTTACGTCCTTATGAGGGAATTGATGGAAGGTAAACATTAAACCTCTCAATCCTTCATGCTTCTGGGATGAATGTATCACTAATCTCCCGATGATTTTAATGCTGGGTCGATGGAGGTAAACATGAAATCTCTCGATCGCAAAGAGAGTACAACTGACACTATAACTCTATAGCTAGATGCCACTATACCCTGGCAAGCTATGTAAGCAGAGACACAAGATGTCCTACATGTAATCTCAAACTGACTGAGATGTGGGAAGTCATGGAAGCTGACTCTTCCATCTGACTTTGTATGGTATCGATATTGACTTTGTAGTGATCAATTGGAGTATGAGCGGTATACCTCATCTCCTTAGAGCTTAAAAATGTTTGTAAAATATAATTAGCCGTGTATTGTATTTGCATAAGATTGAAGTACGAGAATCACTGGTTGATGTTATGCTGCTTAGCATGTTCTTGATACATAAATGTTATTTATGTTTTTTAGTTCTTTATAAAATAAGAGACATGCTACCTTGTCAAGTTATAACTGAAATACTTGAATAGGAATGTTTCTCTAACCTGTATAGATAGTGATTATCTGCTATTGAATTTTATTATCCCACTGCTCAGTTTATTTCTATTAAACTGCAATAATAATGTTTTTGGGGGGGAGTTTTATCTCTCGCTGGGGAAATTGTATAATTGTATCACCCCCGTGGGATTCAACATTTTTAGGAAGACGCAGACAAAGAGGCAGAACCTCTATAGCAGAGGAAGAGCAGCAGCAACAACAACAAGGACAACAGTAATATCCCAGGTGGGGATACTGGTTGTCAGGCTTTGTACATAATGTCATATGTGTCGTCTCTATACTCTCAGGTCCTAGGAGTCAGTAGATAGTGTTTTTATAATCAACCTGAGATTTTGGTTTGATGATACATGGAATGTCAAATATGGACTAGTATGTAAATATACTACTATGGTTCTTGTTTAAAGAATCTTTGGTAATGGATCTTTTTATAAAAGGTTTTAATTTTTAGTGATTTTCAGTAATTTTGCTGCTAACCACCGCTTCCGCATTAGTTAATCTTGTTTTTGTGAATCATTCACCTCAAGTTTAGTGGTATCAGAGCTCTAGGTTCTATGAGTCTATAGAGACATAGGATTAAGGTTGTTGAGTCTGTTCTAAGTGTCTTCTAGTTTATCTGATAGTGTCTTCTTCTCATATAGGAGAAGAAGAACTTGAAGATGTCTGGATCGCATGAAGAACATGCTGCTTAGAGCAGCATTGCTGCATCGAGAGGAGGCACAAGGAATCAAGCTAGGGAGGAACCTGTACTTGAGATTCCTCAACTTGATCAAGCTACATTAGGGTACCCAACCTTCCAAGCTATGTATGGGCAGTTTATAGCAGCCATGACTCACATGAAAGATAGGATGCCACTACCTGTGTCTAGGGCACCAACCCACAATGAAAGACAGGGAGCTGGAAAAACCTTTGAAAGGCTTCAAAGGGTAGGAGCCATAGAGTATGCTGGCACAGCTGACCCAACATATGCTGACTTATGGTTACCTGAGCTGGAGAAAGCCTTCAGAATCCTTATGATTCCTGAAGATGAGAAGGTGAGACATGTTGTGTACCTACTGAAGGGGAGTGTTGGTCACTGGTAGACCATTAAGGAAGGTAAAAGGTCGGGAGTTGAAGTCAAAAGGGATGAGTTCCGACGTGAGTTTGTTGCTAGATACTTTCCCAAAACGTATCTAGATGAGAAGATCTCTCAATTTGAGAGATTGAGGCAAACACAAATGAACATTAGTGAATATGAAGCTAGGTTCATGGAGTTGTTGTGGTTCTGTCCGCACATGGCGGCTACTGATGAGGAGAGGATTCAACATTTTGAGAAGGGGTTAAACGTTGAATTGACCACCCCTATGTCTGCTCTGGAGAACAGGGAAAGATTTGCCACTTTTGTGGAGTCCATAAGGAGGATTGAGAGTTCTGTGATCGAGAAGCGACAGACCAGTAAAAAGAAAGTGTATCCTCAGTTTCAAGGACCCGTGTCTGAGAGTTTCAAGAAACTAAGGTTCTCTGCATCACCACCGCCAAAGTTTAATACCCCGACGCAGTGGATGTCCATTACGGGTAGGGTTCATAGTTTTATTCCAAGTAGAGCCCCCAGTACAGCATCAACTTCAGTGACAGGACCACCCAAGTAGAGTTTGGGAAGTTACAACTGCTACCAGTGTGGGAGGTCAGGACACTTGAGGTGAGATTGTCCTGAGAAAGTTAGAAATGTGACTCAACCCCAGAGGAAGAGTCAGCAAGGCTCACAGAGGCGATAATTCTGTAATAATGCTAGAGGACGTGGACAAGCATCCCAAGATGGATCGTCGACACGTAACAACCAAGCACAGCTTCAACAACAACCAACAACTAGATTCTATGCCATGAATCATCCTAAAGCAGTAGGCAACCCTCGGGTTGTGACAAGTCAGATGGAACTATTTTATTCTGATATGTCTTCATCCTACTTCGTATCTGTGTTAATTGATCTGGGTGCTACGCACTCTTTTATCACTCGAGAAGTGATTTAGGACTGCAACATGACTGTCAGTCATAGAGCAGATAGTTTGATGCTAGAAACCCCTTTGTTGGAATCTGCAGTGTTGCGGGGGGTGTGTTCTCCCTACACTCTTATCTTTTCTGAACATCGCATTAAAGTGGATCTTATACGACTTGAGATGTAGGGTTTTAATATAATCCTCGGGATGGACACCTTAGAGAAGTATAAGGTTGTATTGGTTCCAAGCAAGCTGTGTTCACAGATGATGGTGACACATGGATCTTTCAAGGGGATAGAAAGATTCTTCCAACATGTCTTGTGTCAGCTATGGTAGCTGAGAAGTTGATGAGACAATGATGCTTTGCATTCTTAGCTCATGTGGTTGATACCACAACGGAAAGCCCTCATCTTTTTGAAGTTCCAATAGTCAGGAAATTTGAAGATGTATTTCCTGAAGAACTTCCAGTTGTTCCACCGCCCCGAGAGATTGATTTTGAGATTAATCTAATTCTAGGAATGCAACCCATAGCACAAATGCCGTATAGAATGGCACCTGCTAAGATGGCAGAGCTCAAGAAACAACTGCAAGAGTTGCTTGAGAAGGGTTTTATCCGACCGAGTACTTCACCTTGGGGTGCTCTGATTCTTTTTGTTAAAAAGAAAGATGGGTCGATGCGGTTATGCATTGACTACAGACAGTTAAATAAAGTCACAATAAAGAACAAGTATCCTCTACCAAGGATAGATGACCTGTTTGATCAGTTGTGTGGTGCAACTATCTTTTCTAAGATAGATCTGAGGTCAGGATACCATCAGTTGCGTATCAAGGAGGGTGACATATCTAAATCTTCTTTTAGGACAAGATATGGACACTATGAGTTCATCGTTATGTCATTTGGACTAACTAATGCACCAGCTACATTCATGGAACTCATGAATAGAATCTTCAGACCTTTTCTTGATCAGTGTGTAGTCGTCTTCATAGATGACATCTTGATCTATAGTAGAGATGCTCAACAGCCTGAGCAGCACCTCCGTCAGGCATTGACTTTGCTAAGAGAGCATAGGCTATATGCTAAGTTTAGCAAATGTGAGTTTTGGCTACCATAAATTTCTTTTCTAGGACATGTAATATCTTCTTCACGTATTCGTGTTGATCCTAAGATGGTAGAATCCATCCTGTAATGGGAACAACCAAAGACACCGATGAAGATTCTTAGTTTTCTTGGACTAGCAGGCTATTACAAGAGGTTCATTAAGAACTTCAGCTCTATAGCTTTACCCCTTACCAAGTTGACCAGAAAAGATATTCCTTTTGTCTAGAATGACAAGTGCCAACAATCTTTCCAACTGCTAAAAGAAAGGTTAACAAGTGCACCTGTGTTGGTGTTACCTAAGTAGGGAAAGGGGTACATAGTCTTCTGTGATGCATCCAAGAATGACTAAGGATGTGTGTTGATGCAGGATAAGCAAGTGATTTCTTTTGCTTCTTGACAACTTAAGAAACACAAGGAGAATTATCCGACACATGATTTAGAGCTAGATATTGTAGTCCATGCCTTGAAGATTTGGAGACATTATCTCTATGGAGAAACATTCCAGATTTTCAAAGACCATAAGAGCCTAAAGTATATCTTCTCACAACATGAGTTGAAAATGAGACAGCACCGCTGGATGGAGTTAATTAAGGACTATGATTGTACAATTGATTCCCATCCAGGGAAGGCTAATGTGGTTGCTGATGCACTAAGCAGGAAATCATCAACACCAGCCTTAGATAAAGCACAATTAAATTCCTTAGTGTGATCTAAGAGAGATATGTTTATCTGGTTGAGGTAGGACAACATATAGTTTAAAGTATCATTGTTAGCCGGGCTTTTAGCTGAGAAGCAAGTAAAACATAATCTGAGGAAGCATAATAAAGAAACACAACAAGATGGTATTGTGATTCAGCAGATTAGGTTAGAGTATGGTAGTGATAAATGAGATGGTTTCCATGATTTAGATGATTAGGTAGTCTGTTACCATGGTAGAATGGTAGTACTTGATGCTGATAACTTAAGAAAGTTAGTTTTGGAAGAAGCTCATTCTTCAATGTATGCTATGCATCCAGGGAGCACCAAAATGTATCATAACTTAAAAGATATGTATTGGTGGCCTGGATTGAAGAAAGATGTTGTTGAGTTTGTTATGTAGTGTCTGGTGTGTCAGAAAGTTAAAGCTGAACACCGGAAGCCCCCAGGAACAATGCTACCTCTACCTATACCGCAGTGGAAATGGGATCATGTAACCATGGAATTTGTGGTTGGTTTGCCTAGAACAACCAAAAATCATGATTCCATTTGGGTGATAGTTGATAGGTTGACTAAGATAGTACATTTCTTACCTATCAAAACAACCTTACATAGCTGAGAAGTTGGCCCATATATACATAGATGAGATAGTGCATTTGCATGGGGTTCCAGCTACACTAGTTTCTGATAGAGGTCCCCAATTTACGAGTCATTTTTGGGAGCGACTCCATAAAGCTTTGGGTACGTAGTTAAGGTTTAGTACAACCTTTCACCCACAGATAGACAAACAGTCTGAGAGGACTATACAAACCTTGGAGGACTTGCTTAGGGCATTTGTCCTTCAGTTTGTAGGAAGTTGGGATCTACACCTGAGCTTGATAGAATTTGCTTATAATAATAGCTATCAACACAGTATTTAGATGGCACCATATGAGGCATTATATGGTAGACGATTTCGATCTCCTTTATGTTGGTATGAAATAGGAGAATATCAACTTTTAGGTCCTAAGCTAGTGCAGCAAACAACTGAGAAGATTAAAGTCATACAACAACAATTGAAAGCTGCCCAGGATAGACACAAATCTTATGCTGACAAGCGTCGTAGACCCTTAGAATTCCAAGTTGGAGATAGAGTATACCTCAAGGTATCACCTTGGAAAGGTATCCTGAGATTTAGAAAGAAGGGGATGTTAGGTCCTAGATTTATGGGGCCTTATCCAATCATTGAAAGGATGAGAAAGGTAGCCTATAAGCTGGAGTTACCACCTAAGTTGCATAGATTGCACCCAGTGTTTCATATCTCTATGTTGAGGAAGTGTCATCCTGACACAGAGTTAGTCCTGCAACCTGTGCAGGTAGAACTAAATGATGATATATCTTATGTTGAAAGACCTGTGTTGGTTCTTGACTGAAGAATTGAAAAGATGAAAAAGAAAGACATTAGTCTTGTAAAAGTTCTCTGGCATCACCGTGACATTGAAGAAGCTACGTGGGATCTAGAGGAAGAGATGAGGAGGGAATATCCTATTCTTTTCTCTTGATGTTTTGTTGATGATTTCGGGGACGAAATCCTTGTAAGGGGTGGGTAATTTGTAACATCCCTGACTTGGGTTATGCTTTAACCCTAGGTGTTTTGTTTAAGAAAGGTAATTATATGCTTCATATTATCTTTTGAAAAGTAATTAAGGCTCAAGAGGAACACATATTTCAATTTTAGTCCATTTTAAATAATGTTGAAAGTAATGTTTTACTTGCATTGGATTAAAGTGCAAATTACCCAAGTTAAAGGGTTAAATTGCAAATTATGCATGATAATATATTCCTCATGTATTTAAGCATCATGAGAATGAATATGATGCTGAGGTAAGGCTAGTGAAAGCCTGAGTACCAAGAAAGAGCTGATAAAGCAATGTTTGTGCATTAACAACCTAGTTTTGGTGTAATGTGCAATTTACTCAAAACCCAGGGTTCAATATGCAATTTACCACTTCAATAAGGTCCTTAATATTCATTACATCTTTTAGAGGAAAGAAAATGAGAGGGGCATCTCATTTGAGCTACTTTGGAAGAGAGAGAATCTTGATATTAAAATAATCAAGATTTAAGCATAAATGGAACTTTACTTCAAATTAATGCAAAAATAAATAAAATAATTGAAGGACCTTCAACCAAAAACGAGATGGTTGGATTTGTTCAAGTGTGAACACCTTTGTGCCTTTTCTAGGCCACAAAATATCTAACTTGAGTGGAGAGTCCACTCACATTAAGTTAATGGAAAGTAATATCCACTAAAAATGGGATATTAATATAATATGATTAAGGCGCTTAATTTCCATTTCCCTAATTCATGGATAATGGTAGGGAATTTGGAGATAAGGAATATAGCTTTGCATGCATGGAAAGAGGTGGTACAAATTTGGGAATTAAAGGATTTTTATAAGGCTTTTTCTCTCTCATTGATTTTCTTATAAAAATACCTTTTACCACTCAAACCAAGGACTTTTTGGATCCACTTCTTTCCTTTACTTGCAAAAACGACCAAGGAATCTAGGGACAGAAGGAAGATGACCCTCAACCTATTTGTAAGCTTCTTTACCTTCATTCATCTTGATTTCATGGTGGAAATCATAAATCAATGCATAATTGCTTCATATCTCGATCCCATCTTCACTTGTAACCATCCCTTTTCACTCAAAAGCTTGAGGAACGATCCTTTTGGTGTGAAAAATATTCTTCCACCATTGTTTACATGAATCTCCAAGATTTTAATCTCAATTGAAGGCGAGTTATATAACTTGAACTTCTTTACATTATTATTTAATTATCAATCTTTAAATTTCGTTGATCCCTTTATCTTCTTTATTAATTGTTGGTTGAAATTGGTAATTCCATGAAATCAGAAGTGCTAAGATCTTCAGGAACGAAGGTAGATGATGACGACATCATCTTGGACACATTTTCCCTAAGAAATTGTACTTCATTCATTTTCAACAAAACTGTTTGAAAACAAATAGTTTCATCAAACCATTTGAAGCTAAATGGTTTCAAACCGTTTGGGAGAGTTGATCTGGGTTGAATGTTTGGATAAATTGATGCTAATATTGATTTTTGATGACCCATCAAATTTTATGGATTAATTCCAAAGGGTTCATCAGTTGAAGGTTAATCAATTAGCAAACCCTAATTGGATTAAGTGTTGAAATTCAATTTGGTTAATTTAGATTTTTGGGTGATTGAGCCAAAACGGTCACAAGACCATTTGTTGGTCACCCAAATGGTCTTAAGACCGTTTGGGGGTCACACAAGACCGTTTGGAGGTCTAGGGTTAAGTATGGATGAGTAATTGAAGGTCGAATGATACCAGATTGAAATGCAATTAAGTGTTGATTTGGTGATCAATCTAATGATCTAAACCCTAATGTAATTACACAAAATCCAAGGATAGGATGAGGCAAACGGTCTCAAGACCATTTGGAGGTCATCCAAATGACCTCAAGATGGTTTGGGGTTTGGTCATATCAAAAATTTGATGATGGTTCATTAGTTGCAATGGAATCAATTCCACAATGTTGATCATTGATGGCTATTCGATTCAAATCCCTAATTGAAGGTTCCTTGAGTTGAAATCCAACATCAATTGGGTTCAAAACCCTAATTGATGGTCTAATTGAAGGCTAATTCAATATTTCAAGTGAGAAAGAAATCAAGGACTCAATTGAGAATTGGTTCATCCATTGAAATCATGAATCATGTAGGTGTGGATAGGACTTTTTGGTCCATGCGGTTTTGAGAGGGTTTGGACCAAATGGTCACAAGACCGTTTGGGACCAGACGATCCCAAACCATTTGGAGACCCAAGCTCATGCGGTTTCAACACTTTCTAGCTCATTCAATTTCAAGGAAATGATTGCTTAAACGGTTTCAAGGGCAATATGCCCAAACGGTTTCAAACTGTTTGAACCTTGAGAACCCAAGACCGTTTGAGGTCTAAGTAGGTAAGTCCGTTTGAGGTTCAAAAGGGTGAATCTAATTGGATATATATTTTAATTGAAGGTTCAATTGATCAATTCATTTGAATGCTCATGTGACTGAAGGTTCAATTGATCAAATCTCCTGGACATCCTAGAAGAGGATGAAAGAGAGAGATTTATACATGTAAGATAATCATGTAGCAATCAAGCCTAATACATTCAATACAAGTGTGATGAACAATTAGGGTATGATCCTTGATAAATGTAATATGAATTTAGGGTAATGACATGAGTAACCCTAATTCATGGTAATTGATGTAAAACCCTAATTTGGATTAATAGTAACCCTAATTGTGGGTTATTGAACATAAACCCTAAATCTAGGGTGATGTGATGTGAATAGTAAACCCTAATTCTGGATTATGCTATTTAGCATGGAACCCTAATCCTAGATAATGAAATGATGAATCATTGGTCCCAATTGAATAAAGGGGCATGAGTAACCCTGATTGCTATAAAATGGGAAACCCTAACCATGGTATGGGAATAGTGGTGTTACTCTGGGATAGCATGGAACTGAAATATGATTGATATATATGTTATCATATGTTCTAACCATGCAGGTATCATGAGATGATGAACATAGCCAGGTATGAGCTATGATGTTTTATTTATTGAAATTATTTATTGGGCCTTGTGTGCCATAATATACCTTGTTGCCTAGTAAGAGGTGACAAGAGAATTAATGGGCCTCAAGTGCCAGATAAGATGCTTGTGTAGAAAGTGTCATGTTTACCATGGTCAGATGACCTAAAGGTGATGATTACCTAAAACAGTGGTAACAGTGCTCAGTGATGATATGAGGGTTTGAATGCCCAGAACCATATGTTTATTTGAGGGACTGAGATCCCAATGTCTTTTAGAGACTAAGAAGTAACTGATGAAAATAGTACATGTTTCTTTATAGCATTTTTCTTAATAAGTTATGTTTGCAAACTTGACTGATGCTAAAAGGATATGATAATGTACTTAATTAATCAAGTGAAAGCTATTCATGTAGTGCTCTGACCATAGATCCATCATCGTCAGAAGCGGGTGATGCTGAAACAAGTTTTCTTACGAGATCTCCTGGAGTTCACATATTATTGAATATGTGGGGGTCTATGGGCGAAAATATCCTTACGTCCTTATGAGGTAATTGATGGAAGGTAAACATTAAACCTCTCAATCCTTCATGCTTCCAGGATGGATGTATCACTAATCTCCCGATGATGTTAATGCTAGGTCGATGGAAGTAAGCACGAAATCTCTCGATCGCGAAAAGAGTACAACTGACACTGTAACTCTATAGCTAGAAGCCACTATACCCTCGCAAGCTATGTAAGTAGAGACACAAGATGTCCTGCATGTAATTTCGCACTGACCAGTATGTGGGAAGTCATGGAAGCTGGCTCTTCCATCTGACTTTGTATGGTACCGATATTGACTTCACAGTGATCGGTTGGGGTATGAGTGGTATACCTCATCTACTCAGAGCTTAAAAATGTTTGTAAAATATAATCAGTCGTGTAGCGTATTTTCATAAGATTGAAGTACGAGAACCACTGGTTGTTGTTATGCTGCTTAGCATGTTCTTGATACATAAATGTTATTTATGTTCTTTAATTCTTTATAAAATAAGAGACATGTTGCCTTGTCAAGTTATAACTGAAATACTTGAATAGGAATGTTGCTCTAACCTGCACAGATAGTGATTATCTGCTATTGAATTTTATTATCCCACTGATCAGTTTATTTCTATTAAACTTCAATAATAATGTTTTTGGTAGAGAGTTATATCTCTCGCTGGGGCAATTGTATAATTGTCTCACCCCTGTGGGATTCAACATTTTTAGGTAGATGTAGACAAAGAGGCAGAACCTCTATAGCAGAGGAAGAGAAGCAACAGCAACAACAAGGACACCAGTAATATCCCAGGTGGGGATACTGGTTGTCAAGATTTGTACATAAAGTCCTATGTGTCGTCTATGTACTCTCAGGTCCTAGGAGTCAGTAGATAGTGTTTTTATAATCAACCTGAGATTTTGGTTTGATGATACATGGAATGTCCAATATGGACGAGTATGTAAATATACTACTATGGTTCTTGTTTAAAGAATCTTTGGTAATGGATCTTTGTATAAAAGGTTTTAATTTTTAGTGATTTTCAGTAATTCCACTGCTAACCACCGCTTCCGCATTAGTTAATCTTGGTTTTATGAATTGGTCACCACAATGTCATTGCAGTGCAGACTCAAACTGACCAAGTAGAGCAGGAGAAGGTCATGGATTCTGACTCTTCCAGTGATCTTGTATGGAACTGATTGTGAGTTAGCAATGGTCAGTTGGATTTGGGTGGTATGAATCAAATCCTCAAGAAATAATAAAAGACATAATATAGCCGCATAGTATAATTTTATAGGGTCAAATATGATTCACATTGGATGACCCCTTTCCTGATCTTTGGTATTGATTTCTTGAATTATAATGTGGTAAGACAAATGTACAATTATACATGTTCTTCATATTCCTTCTAAAATCATAATATGTTGTACTATTTAGATGTAGATACCTAAACTACTTAGCCAATGTTATTTGCCTAGCTTATATTATTGAGTTGAATCTTCTTATAATGTTTAATATACTAAGTATTACTTTACTTGTGCTTATAATAGATGTTGGAGGAGAGTTATATCTCTTTCTGGGACATTTGGTCTCACCATGTTGGTTTCCAAATCATTTAGGTGGTCTTGCACGATGAGGTAGAGATCGTGCAGTTGAGGCTGAGCAACAAGAGTAGTAGCCATTTGAAAGTTGGATATTCTACCAGTGTTTTCTAGTCGAGTCCTATGTTTCATCCCTAAACTCTCAAGTCATTGGGGGTGTTTTGTAGATGTTGTATATCGAGATAACATTTTTGGGCTATAAACGATGATTGTACATATATGGCTTGTATATGCGAAGATGTTATGTATGTCATAGGTTGTGGCCAGTGAGCCAGTGAACAATGTTATGTAATAATCTTTTGGCATGAGATATGATACATGTGGCTTTTGTGGACTCAGATGCAATATCTTTCCACTTGAGGTGGATCTGTGATATCAGTTTTAATTTACTCGATTTTGTGTTGTTAATGATAATTCCACACTTTGTTTTGAGTAATCTCACTTGTGGTGTGTTAGGCATCATAGTTTAGGTTGGTATTAGATATCTAGGTTTATTGAGTCAATAGGAACATAGGACTAGGGTTGTGTCTATTTTAGTATCTTCTAGTCTGTCTTATGGTAACCTGTGATCATGTAGAAGAAGAATAAGAGAAGGAAAGTTGTCTGGAGAATACAAAGAATATGTTGTTGAGAGCAGTGTTGTTGCACTAGGTGGTGGTGCCTAGAGGCAGGAGAGGGTGGATGTAGTACCTGAGGATCCCCTATTTAACCCAACAACTATGGCCAATCCTATTTTTTAATCCCTATTTAGACAGTTCATGGACACGATGACACATATTGCAGACAGAATGCCCCCACCCCAAGCGAGAGTGCCAGTCCCCAATGTGGATTCATTATGTTTTAGGAAAGCCTTTGAAAGGTTGAGGCGAGTAGGGGCGGTTGAGTATTCCAGAACGACAGACTTGACAGATGCAAATCTATGGTTGACTGAGCTGGAGAAGACCTTCAAAATCATCAACATCCCCAAAGAGGATAAGGTGAAGCATGCATTGTACTTGTTGAAGGGGAGTGATGGCCATCAGTGGGCCATGGAGTATGTGAAAAGGCTTGGTGTTGTGATCAATTAGGAAGAGTAACGCCGAGGGTTCATGAGTCAATACTTCTCAGAGACATATCTGGATGAGAAGATCACACAGTTTTAGAAGATCAGACAGGGATATATGATGATCAACGAGTATGAGGCAAAGTTTATGGTGCTTTTAAGGTTTTATCCTCATATGGTAGCGACACAAAAAGAGAGGATCAGACAATTCGATAAAGATTTGAGTACGGATTTGATGAC
Organism: Alisma plantago-aquatica; assembly: GCA_963693085.1. Lineage (NCBI taxonomy): Eukaryota > Viridiplantae > Streptophyta > Magnoliopsida > Alismatales > Alismataceae > Alisma > Alisma plantago-aquatica. The sequence continues at coordinate 872,174,899 of OY856413.1, read as the reverse complement.
TCAAATGGCATCACTAGAGAAAAGAGAGAAGTTCCCCACATTTTTGGAATCAGTCAGGAGGATAGAGTGATCAACGATGGAGAAGCATGAGATGAAGGCCAAGAAGAGGCCTAAAAAGTATCAAGGACAATCTTCTAAAGGCTTCAAGAAGCCTAGGTGTTCATAACCTTCATCACAACATATATCAACGAGTCAGTTATAGTGGTTGCCAAGCAGAGGTAGGGGTTGTAGTTTTCCACCAAAAGGAGCCCATAGTGTTGCATCCATTTTAGTGATAGGGTTATCTAGGACACGGTATGAGAATAGGATTTGCTACAGGTTTGGATAAGTTTGGCATATGAAGTTGTTTTGCCCAATAAAGGATGAAGAGGTTACCCAACAACTAAAACAGAGTCAGCAAGGGTTGCAACAATGACAATAGTTCAACAGTGGTAGAGGACGTGGATAGGTGTTGTACACTAGTTCTTCTGGGAAATCCCACATAGGAAGGGGATGAAAATAACTAATGACTTGATTCTACGTGATGATTCAGCCAAAAGGAGTGGTTAACTGATGAGTTGTGATAAGTCAGATGGAGTTATTTCATTTTGATTTGTCTTATTCTTGCTTTATATCTATTTTAGTTGAGCTAGGTGCATCACACTCTTATATCACTAGGGAAGTGATTGCTAGTTGTTCTTTGCTTATTAGTCGTAGAGCTAATAGTCTTTTTTACAAACCCCTCTGGTTGGTTCTGTCAAACTGCAGGAGGTGTATCCTTCCTCTGTCCTTTCTTTTTTGGGGCACAACATTCAAGTAGATATCATGCCACTTAATATGCATGGATTCAATGTGATCCTTAGAATAGATACTTTGGAGAAGTATCAGGTGTTCTTGGACTACACTTCCAAGGTGGTGACATTTATCAATGGTGATGTTGTTGGGTTTTAGGGGTGGCATAGAAGGCATCAGAAACAAAAAATTTCTTCTCCCTGAACCCAGTATAAAGGAATCACATCAACGTCTATACAATAGGAATGATGGTTTGTAGAGACATACCTTGTCCCAAGGCTTGCTCGACGACGTTACCTCACGGCTTGTGCGGTCTTCACCTTCAGTCTTGGACGGTGTCTGTGCAGCTCCTGGTCTCACCGGGACTGTCGGGATTGACAACTGTCCTCTGAGTGACAGAAGTCTCCCGCCTCTGAAGTAGTCCACAAAGATGACCTGGAACTCCAATCGCCTTGTCGCACAAGGCACCAGAAGGAGTCGTACCCTCCTATCGGCGTACTAGTCACTAACACACTCTCCTGCAACAAGTCTTTTTCTATAGTTGTCTTTCCCTTGTTGTTCCTCCCTTGTCGAGTAGCACTTGCTCGGGCTCTCCTGGTTACCACAACCAGAGAGAACGACAACTTTGTAGAGAAACTGGTGTTCTGAGTTGTACTTTGAGAAGCCCCCAATACCCCTATATATAGGAGGGTCATGGGATAAGGTTCTCTGTCTCGGGCAATGCGGGATTAAAGTAGGAGTACAATGGTTTGAGATTTTCCACAAAAAACAACCAACTGCGCCAGCTGAACCGATCATTTCAAGCATGAACTGATCGGTTCACACCTGAACCGATCGGTTGGGACACCTGAGCTGATCAATTCAAGCATGAGCTGATCGATTTGTGGTCCTGGTCCAACTCGAATTGACTTTCATGTTTGTTTCCATCTCATCAAATATTAGTCCTTGTCCAAATATAATTTGTATAAGTGAAACAAATATGTATTTGCAAAAAGAGTTTTCTAACTTTCCAAATGATCTCGGTTGGTCACACGAATCGACCAGTTCAACAATTGAGCTGATCATTTCATTAACACATGAGCCGATCGACTCACCACTTGAGCTGATCGGTTCATCAACCTGAGTCGATCAGTTCCACCTTGTGAGTCGATCGGTTGGGGCAGTAGACTATGCAAATCAATCAATTGCAGTTCCAATCAATGTGATACTCTTAATCATCTGGTCCAACACCTTGAACACAATGGTTTTGAGCTATCAATTGATTAAGTGTTTAATTGAAATACTAAAATCCTTTAGTAATCAATCTAAACATCATTTGTGGATAAACTCCCCTTCCAAGTTAAATCCTATGTGTGTGACCCTGTAGGCCCATTTCACGTTGGCAGTGAAAGTCCATAACACTTATGACTTCACAAGCAAAGAGTGGTGCCTAGTCGCACATCAATGCTACCTAAGTGAAAAGGAAAGTTGGAGAACAACTTTCAATCCTACAATCCATGAATGGGGTTATAGAAAATGTATAATTCCTTTGTCACTGATATCCCGAATGAACTCAAGGCATGGAACAATCATCCTATCAACGTTCATTCACTTTCTTGATCTCAGAGTAGATTGGAGGAGATATGTATGACATCAATATCACATACTAATTCACACATGTGTGTACACCTATCAATCCTACTCATGAAGTGGCCATGGATATGAAACTCCCTCAGGAGGGACAAAACCCCATATGTATCACTCACCCCTCAAAAGCCCCATGTATCAAAGTCACCCAATCATCACCTTTATAACAAACCATGTTTCAAGACTGCGTTTCATGATGTCAAAGTGTACCCAACGACATGTGTTGAGTGTAGTGATTTCAGGTCAAAGAATCACACTCACCACCATCATTGTGATAACTAATTGTGACTACCATGTCATGGTTCCATGCGTCAAACTCACGGTGGGTCTGTCTGATACACTTGTTCTCTAACAAGTACCTATGTGTTTTGTTTGATATCTCCATATCATGACTAATGAGACTTTGTCATCAAAGAACACCACAATCTAGTCTTGTGTGTCATTATTGTCTACCTACCTTCCACGATGACATCTAACTAGGGACATAATAAGAATGTACAAAATCTTAGCATCTGTATGATCCCATTGTTCAGGTCCTCAACCTGAAAGCATACGTCATTGAGTATTGTCATTCTCTAGACATTCAATCTGTTCTATCATTATCTCATATGACTGAACTAGAAACAATTGGAAGCTTGCCTTTTATGTTTATCAAATCAATCTTAATGTATCCCACGAATCATCCCATGATTGGATCTCAGGGTATACATACCAACAAACTCCCACTTGCACTGCGAGCCAATCACCCTTGAATCATATTCTTAATGTTTTTCAAACATGTCCCACATGTTAATGTGCTCTATTGCTAACATAGTGAGTTATGGAAACACCTTGCCAAAGTCTATATTAACTGCATGTCTCTCATCTCTTCGTTGTACGTCACACGTATGAGATGGAGTTGCCATAATATGCGATCTAGTATTACATTTGCTAACCTTTAGCCACATTTCATGACCAAGCACTCCTAACTTGTCGTCAATGACCAGAATATCTATAAGTTCATCTCTATGAATTTCCAGATCCATATAGTATCCAATAATGTTTTCTAACACATGAGTACTCATCTTTTCCTTCTAAACGGCTTTATTGGAACGTTTCCATTTATCAACAAACATTCACTTTTATATATCTCATATATACTTTGTGATTAATTTTCTGTCCTTTTCAGAAGTTCGCATCAGTGTAACTCATTACAGTGAACCCTTCCTTATTTCCATAGAACTAGTACCTCTCAAGTACTTATCAAGTTCTTATGGTATTCCAGTAACCCTTATGGGAACTAGACAGACATCCACTCATCATGTCCCACATACGAGTTATCAGGATGACCTCATCATATTGTCATGTCCTACATACAAGATGATGAATGCATTTTATTCATGCTATGTCCTATACATGTAAGATAATGTGATGATTACATACATGATAGATCCATATCTATTCTTAGTGTTCCCATTCTTTATAAGAATTGGACACTTGGCCTTGGGATACTGAGTCCATGTAACATGAAAAGTTTTCTCCCACTGAATCTGTGCACACTGAACCCTTCAATATAGATTGCCAATGTATGCTCTCTCTTTTTAGGTCAAGAGGTTTTCGAGAACTATCTCTATAGATCTCTATTCCTATCACATAGGAAACATCTCTATCTTCCCTAAAGATAATTTCCACTTTGGATTTCCATTATAGAACATTTCCATTTCACATCAACATGTGGAATGTGAATACACTCCCACTAAATCACATATCCCTTCTTTATCTTTGACATATTATTCAAACCCTTTGACTATATTATCAAAGTAAAGATCCAACTCTGAGTTGCTTGTACTCAATCAATCACATTGATTAGTCCATTGTAATTTATAGACTTCATTTGCATTAATGGATTCATAAACCTTATAGGTTGTGTCACGTACACATCCTTGTTTTATTCCATATAGGAATGTAGTTTTAGTATTTGTATGCCAAATCTCTTCGTCATTAAGTTGCAATCAACAAGTATCATCCTTCTCAAAATGTTATCCATGTGTCTTAACGCTTAAGACTCATTCACACTTATGGATTTCATCCCAATGGGTGCTACCATCAAGGTCATACCTTATGGTTCTCAAGGAAGTCATTTAGGATGTAATGGTCATAAACCATAACTCAAAATCTGGTTCCTCATATTCATCTAGATAATTGATTCATCACATGACCAATTCATCACATAGATAATTGAGGTGTATATGTCAAGGATATAAGAACTCACAACTCCGTGTGATTCTTAATGTCCTTTATTAGTGTGGGGTATTCTTTATTTAAGAATAATTTAGTTATTTGATAATCATCCTTTAACTCCTTGGAGTATGAGTCCTTGTTGATTTAGACATCACCATGCCTTAATCATGAGCTCACTATGATACATTATCATAATCACTCATAAGGACCGCAAACATTTGGTCCAAGCATTTCATTCATTGATCTCATCAAGAATTGACACTTTACCAAATTCGTACTTCATCTATGATATTCTTGAACACTTCAAGATATTCATATTGGTATTTCTCTAAACACTATTTGAAGTACTAGCATTAACTCTAATATGTATGGAAATACATCACATGTATTATACCTAATAGGATAATCATTCTCCCACCACCACTAGTGAATATTGATTCATCTTATCTAAGAGATTCATGTCTCTTATTGGTTCTCTAACCAAAAGAGTCTAGACTTATCCATCATGTGGAAACTAGAAATGAATTGCTCATGATTTATGCTAATTTGATTGTTTGAGTTATCAATAACTTTTAGGTATCATTTTATCTTATGCATATCAAGTACCACAAGATAAATAAGGCATTTGCCATGAAGATTGAAACATCAACTATATTAATTGCCATCATTGCAAAAATTAAGGTGCTTCTATCCATTGGCAAATATGAACTAGCAGTTCATAACTCTATTACATTACTTCAAGGATGTAAATAAACTAAAGTACTCCTATCTATGGAGGCAACACTTGCCCCATTGATTGGGTTCTTTACACTTTACCAAATTCGTACTTCATCTATGATATTCTTGAACACTTCAAGATATTCATATTGGTATTTCTCTAAACACTATTTGAAGTACTAGCATTAACTCTAATAGGTATGGAAATACATCACATGTATTATACCTAATAGGATAATCATTCTCCCACCACCACTAGTGAAGATTGATTCATCTTGTCTAAGAGATTCATGTCTCTTATTGGTTCTCTAACTAAAAGAGTCTAGACTTATCCATCATGTGGAAACTAGAAATGAATTGCTCATGATTTATGCTAATTTGATTGTTTGAGTTATCAATAACTTTTAGGTATCATTTTATCTTATGCATATCAAGTACCACAAGATAAATAAGGCATTTGCCATGAAGATTGAAACATCAACTATATTAATTGCCATCATTGCAAACACTAAGGTGCTTCTATCCATTGGCAAATATGAACTAGCAGTTCATAACTCTATTACATTACTTCAAGGATGTAAATAAACTAAAGTACTCCTATCTATGGAGGCAACACTTGCCCCATTGATTGGGTTCTTTACACTTTATATCTTGGTATCATATACCTCAAAAGTGTTATAAGTTTATTTCATGACACCTTAAGGTGGAGACATCTGTCACCTCCTTCTTCTTTAGTTCTTCCAGATAGAGTGGACAATTCCTTTTCTAATGTCCTTGCTTTTGACAATGGTGGCAATTTCCTCTCTTGGTCATGCCTCCCTTGGCCTTGAGAGTTGAAGACGACTTAGGCTGTTGGCTGGCATCAGAACCTTTCTTAGCCTTACCCTTGCCCTTGCGTTTGGAATTTGCTTTCTTGTTGCTGATGATCATCACATATTTAGGCTTTTCCTTCTTCATTTGTGCCTCGACTGTCCTAAACACGCCCAACAACTCTGTCAATGGCCTATCAAAGTTGTTCATGTTGTAGTTCATCACAAAATGATGGTAGGATTCTAGCAATGATTGCAGTATCACGTCAGTAGCCAACTCTTGGCTCAGGGGAAATCCTAGTCTTGTTAGGTTCTCCACATACCCAATCATTTTGAGCGTGTGTGGACCAACTGGATCTGCTTCTATCATGACGCACTTGAACAGTGCCCTGGAGACATCATATCTCTCTTGTCGTGCTTGATCTTCATACATGTTCTTGAGATGCTGAATCATCTCAATGACACCCATGTTCTCATGTTGTCTCTGCAACTCGTGGTTCATGGAGAACAACATCAAGAACATTGCATCAATGACATCTTTGGAATGCTTCTTATAAGCATTCCTTTCTGCCTTTGGTGCAGTAGGAGCAGGTTCCTTTGGAGCTGGAGTATCCAGGACATAGAGCTTTCTCTCTTGAGTGAGAACAATTCTCAATGTCCTAAACCAGTCGTGGAAGTTAGTCCCATTCAACTTGTCCTTTTCAAGGACCGATTGCAATGAAAAGTGATTTTTGTTTGTTGTCATTTGTACTACTAAAGGAAATATATGCAATTTAGTTCAAAACTCAATTTTGACTTATTTGATTGATTTGAAAGGTTGACGATATAATTAGGACTTTAATTAAATATCGCTCCCACTATTTTTGTTCAAATTGATAGCCCTCACCATCAATTCGGAAGATTGCAGCGTATAATCTTCTAGTGGGTCAAGATCCTGAAATCCTCTAAGTCATGGACCAGCTAGGGCTATCACCCACAACTTAGATCTTCTAGGTAGGCAACTTTTGCCATTTACATAATATGCAACTCTTGAAAGATGTCATATGCAACTCCTTGCCATGATCACCTCCATGCCTCAATGTATTAGATCCTATCTAGGTCACCTTATTAAGTCCGACCCAAAGCCAATGATGAATATGCACCTTGCTAGGGTAAACCCACATATCCACCCTTCACGCTTCCACGAGATAGACGGTGCACCACGCTAGGGCATGCCCACACTTGGGTGATCAAGCTTTTCACGTGTGTCGCATTTAGAAGGCATCTAAAACATTAATATTTAACGAGGGATTTGGTTTTATAGGTACATATACATATCCAATCACCACAATACATAGTATGTATCATATACATGCTATATCCCACAAAACACATGTGAAATGATAAAAGTGATGATTATGGCCATCCTAATGTGATTCCTCAAGCCAAAAGGAATCACGGTCATCTAGGTCTACATCACATGCAACCTGTACAAGATGAACTCTATGCTTTGCTATTCTAGGTTTGATCAACTCATCTCCATGATTGATTAGCTCGCCATCAGGCTGGTCGGTTGGGTGCCACTAGTCGATCGGTTGGCTCCTTGAACCGATCGGTTCACTAGTCATTGTGTATCTCCTCAGGTCACCACCCGCTCGTCCCACTCCTCAAACCGATCATTTGGAATGCCAACCGATCAATTCACACCTTGAACCAATCATCCTAGTCGTCGTCAGATTGTCCGCCTTTCTTTGACATAACAGGAAATAAAAGTTCTATCCTATTTGCATTTGAATAGAGAAACCCCGAGTTACATTTGGGGGGAGCAAAGGTAGAAAAGAAATCTCGAGTTATCTCAAGTTACATCAAGAATAAGATATAGGGAATCAGTGCACATATCGAGATGCAAGCAACCACATTCAACCAAGCACACATACATAGGGTTTATTGGCCATAACCACGCTATACATCCACCACAAAACTTGTTTAAGGGTGACGTGTATCAAGTGATTTTATATTACATATCCTATATGTATATTGGGATTTGTGGATTTAGGATTGGACATGCATAAAGCCAATTTTATTCGCATCGTATGCAATAAAGGCAACAAACCAAAACCGATCACATTGATAATCCTAAAGTATAGAGCAGTTGATGTGGCTCTAATACCACTGTTGGGTTTTAGGGGAGGCAGAGAAGGCAGTGGAAACAAAAATTTTCTTCTCCCCGAACCCAATATAAAGGAATCACGTCAACGTCTATACAATAGGAAGGATGGTTTGTAGAGACATACCTTATCCCAAGGCTTGCTCGATGACGTTACCTTGTGGTTTGTGTGGCCTTCACCTTCAGTCTTGGGTGATGTTTGTGCAACTCCTGGTCTCACTGGGACTGTCCGGATTGACAACTATCCTTCGAGCGGCAGAAGTCTCCTGCCTCTGAAGTAGTCCACACGGACCACCTGGAACTCTGATCACATTGTCGCACAAGGCACCAGAAGGAGTCATACCCTCCTGTCAGCATGCTACTCACCGACACACTCTCCTGCAACCAGTCACTTTTCTGTAGTTGTCTTTCCCTTGATGTGCCTCCCTTGTCGGGTAGCACTTGCTCGGGCTCTCCTGGTTACCACAACCAGAGAGAACGACAACTTTGCAGAGCAAATGATGTTCTAAGTTGTACTTTGAGAAGCCCCCAATACCCCTATATATATAGGAGGGTCATGGGATAGGGTTCTCTAACCCGGACAATGCCGGATTAAAAAAGGAGTATAAGGGTTTGAGATTTTCCATAAAAACAACCAACTACACCAGCTAAACTGATCGTTTCAAGCATGAACCGATCGATTGGGGACTTGAGCCCATCGGTTCACACCTGAACCGATCGGTTGGGATTGCTGAGTCAATCGGTTCAAGCATGAGATGATCGATTCGTGGTCCTGGTCCAACTCGAATTGACTTTCATGCTTGTTTCCAACTAATCAAATACTAGTCCTTGTCCAAATCAAATTTGTACAAGTGAAACAAATATGTGTTTGAAAAAAGAGTCTTCTGACTTTCCAAACGATCTCGGTTGGTCACACGAATCGACCCGTTCAACAATTGAGTCGATTGTTTCATTGACACATGAGTTGATCGCCTCACCACTTGAGTCGATCGGTTCATCAACCTAATCCGATCGGTTCAACCCTATGAGCTGATCGGTTGGGGCAGTTGACTGCGCAAATCAGTCAATTGTAGTTCCAATCAATTTGATACTCTTAATCATCAGGTCCAACACCTTGAACACTATGATTTTGAGCTATCAATTGATTAAGTGTTTAATTGAACTACTAAACTCCTTTAGTAATCAATCTAAACATCATTTGTGGATAAACTCCTCTTCCAGGTTAAATCCTATGTGTGTGACCCTGCAGGCCCATTTCACATTGGCAGTGAAAGTCCATAACACTTATGACTTCACAAGTAAAGAGTGGTGCCTAGTTGCACATCAATGTTACCCAAGTGAAAAGGAAAGTTGGAGAACAACTTTCAATCCTACAATCTATGACAATGAATGTATAATTCCTTTGTCACTGATATCCCGAATGAACTCAAGGCATGGAATAGTCATCCTGTCAACGTTCGTTCACTTTCTTGATCTTAGAGTAGATTGGAGGAGATATGTATGACAGTAATATCAAATACTGATTCACACATGTGTGCGCACACCTATCTCAATCCTACTCATCAAGTGGTCGTGGATATCAAACTCCCTTAGGAGGGACAAATCCCATATCTATCACTCACCCCTCAAAAGCCCCATGTATCAAAGTCACCCAATCATCACCTTTATAACAACCCATGTTTCAGGACTGTGTTTGATGATGTCAAAGTGTACCCAACAACATGTGTTGAGTGTAGTGATTTCAGGTCAAAGAATCACACTCACCACCATCACTGTGAGAACTGATTGTGACTACCATGTCATGGTTCCATGTGTCAAACTCACGGTGGGTCTGTCCGGTACACTTGTTCTCTAACAAGTACCTATGTGTTTGGTTTGATATCTCCATATCATGACTAATGAGACTCCATCATCAACCAACACCACAATCTAGTCTTGCGTGTCATTGTTGTCTATCTACCTTCCATAATGACATCCGACTAGGGACATAATAATAATGTACAAACTCTTAGCACCCGTATGATCTAATCATTAAGGTCCTCAACTTGAAAGCATATGTCATTGAGTACTGTCATTCTCTTGACATTCAATATGTTCTATCATTATCTCATATGACTGAACCAGCAAGAATTGGAAGCTTGCCTTTGATGTTTATCAAATCAATCTTAATGTATCCCACCAATCATCCCATGATTGGCTCTTAGGGCATACATACCAATAGATGTGTTGTGGGTCTTCCAAGGAGATAGGAAGATTCTTCCAACCTATTTAGTATAAACAATGGTGGTAGAGAAGTTGATGAGGTAGGGATGTCATGTGTTCTTGGCACATGGGGTGTGATACTAAGGCAAGGAGTCTGAGTATCTAGGAGGTTCCAATTGTCCATGAGATTGAGGACATGTTTCCCAATGAGTTACCAGGTGTTCCTTCAGTTAGATGATTGATTTTGAGATCAATCTAGTACTTGGGAACCGAGTCGATAGTTTAAACACTGTATGAGATGGAACCAATTGAGATGGAAGAGCTAAAGAAACATTACAATAGCTGCTAGAGAAAGGTTTTATCAAGCGGAGTACGTCACCATGGTGTGCTCTAGTTTTGACTATCAAGAAGAAGGATTGATCCATGAGGCTATGCATCGACTATAGAAAGTTGAACAAAGCAACTATCAAGAAAAAGTATCCCTTTGCATAGATTGATGATTTGTTCCACCAATTGTGAGGTGACATGGTGTATTAGAAGATAGACTTGAGGCCCGAATATCACCAATCGTAGATCAAGGTAGATAACATACCAAACTCTGCTTTTAGGATGTGATATGGTCACTATGAGTTTGTAGTTATGCAGTTTGGGCTAACCAAGGCACCAAAAACATTCATGATCTTGATGAACAAGGTGTTCAAACTGTATCCAATCTATTTGTGGTGGTGTTCATAGATGACATCATGATATACAACCAATATAGCCAACAACATGAACAACATCTATATTAGGCATTGACATTGTTGGGACAACATCAATTGTACGCAAAGTTAAGCAAGTGTGAGTTTTTTTTAAGGAAGTGTCCTTTGTTAGACACATGATATCTGCTAAGGGTGTATGTGTAGACCCCAAAAAGGTTTAATCTATCATTGAATGGGAGCAACTGAAGATGCCGATAGAAGCTCATAGTTTTTTGGGTTTGGCAGGATACTACAAGAGGTTCATCAAGAACTTTAGTGTCATAGCATTACCCCTAAAGAAGTTAAAAAGGAAAGGTATGTCATTTGTTTTGGAATATAAGTGTCAACGTGATTTCCAGCTTTTGAAGGAGAAGCTGACCAGTGCACAAGTGCAAGTGCTGCCACAATAGGGAAAAGACTTCATCATATTCTATGATGCCTCAAAAAAGGGTCTGGGTTGTGTGCTCATGCAAGACAAGAATGTGATCCCTTTTATGTCGCAATAGTTAAAGAAGCATGAGGAGAATTATCACACCCATGATTTGGAGATAGCTATAGTTGTTCACACTCTGAAGATCTGGAGACATTACTTGTACCTTGAGAAGTGTCAGATCTTCACAGATCATAGGAACCCGCAACACATCTTTTCAATGAAGGAACTAAACATGAGGCAGCGTCGTTGGATTGAGTTAATCAAGGACTATGATTGCACTATAGACTACCATATGGGGAAGGCGAATGTGTTGGAAGATGCTCTGAACATGAAGTTTTCATCATCATTATCTGTTGATAAGGCATAAATATGTTCCATGGTGTGCCACAAGAGAGACATGTTAGTGTCTTTGCGTGAGATGAACATAAAGTTGGACGTCTCCTTGTTGGTAGGCTTGTTGTCTCAATTATAAGTAAAGCCTATGCTGAGGTAGCAGATCAAAGAAGCATAATAGAGTAATTATGTGATATACAATATTTAAGTAGAGTTTGGCAGCAAAAAGCATGATGGTTTTCATGACTCCCAGGATGGGACAATATGTTACCATGACGGAGTTGTGGTTCCTGATGTTGATGATCTGAAGATGCTTTTAGAAGAGGCTCACTCCTCAATGTATGTTATGCACCAAGGTGGCACCAAGATGTACCAATCTAAAATACTTATATTGGCGTCCTGGTATAAAGCATGATGCGACTGAGTTAGTTGCTAGATGTCATGTGTGCCAGCAAGTTAAAGCAGAGCATTATAAGCATACATGAACTTTACAACCATTACGCATACTACTGTGTAAGTGGGTATCATGTGACGATGGAGTTTGTGGTTGGTCTACCAAGGACAACCAAGGGTCATGACTCCATATGGGTGATTTTTGACCGGTTGACAAAGACATCACACCTTTTTCTAGTCAATACGACATACACATCGAAAAAGCTTGTACAAGTATATGTTGATGAGATAGTGTGGTTGTATGGTATCCCGACTACCATTGCATCTGATAGAGGTCCTCAGTTCACCAATCAATTTTGGGAACTGTGATGAAGTGGACTTTTGGGAATCCTAAAGGGTCCAACAAATTAAGTGAAATCATAAGGTTGATATAGATTGAGGGTTCCAAACTCTTGACAAAGTAAGTTTTTTGATTGATGTTAATATCAAGATTAAGATCCTTAACTTTATGCCTATATGAGGAAATTAATTGAATAGTCTAACAGTTGAGTTTTGACACCAAATTCGTGTACAAGGTACCTTGAGTAGTGAGGAATCTATGGTTAAAATTTGGTGGCAATCAGAGCATCCTAGAGAGAGTTTTTGTGGTATGAAATTGGTGTGGTTGATTAATAAAGTCCGAATTATATAACCCAAGTTGATGATCTAATAGGATGTCACACACCCTGGTGTTGGTCGGGCATGCACGGCTAGTCTTCTGCCCTAGATCACAGATCTAATGGCTACACGCTACAACCTTTAGAAGCCACATATTCAGTATAATGCGAAGAGAATTGGTTCGTTGGATGATGATCGAATGACACACATCTGTTCTCCTACCTTCGGTATAACCACAGAACGTGGGGATGAGAAGACGAGGTTGTGAATTCGTCCAGCCACAATGTCATGTTTGGCCTATCTGTTAGGCGATGGGAGGAAGTAACTGAAGAGTTGGACTCACATACTCATTACAGACTGTTTGACCCCTTGGGCGAACTGCCGCACCACTCCAATAGAGAGACCGAGCCCTCCATTCTCATAGGTTCTCCACCATAGTGAGTAGGTGGTGGTCGAAGGTGGAGGATGGAGATATAGGTAGCTTTTGAGGAATATAGAGAAGGGGAAATGAAGCTCGAAGCCTGGCTGGTTCTCCCAGGATCGCAGCATGGAGTTCCGTGGAAGCTTCCATGGCAGACGAACTCCAGTGAGCTGGAGACGAAGGCAAGAGCACGGGGACTGTTACTAGGTGACTTCCACCACTTTTGAAGGATAGGGAGGAGTTCCTCGAGGTGTTGCGCAACCTTCGAGAGCTTCAGATCGACGCGAGGAGGAGCAGAGGTGATTTGCCCCTTTGCTCCGCCGCAACCAAAGATGGCGGCGGCGCTCTCATCTTAACGGAGGATTAGAGGCAGAGCACCCGAGGCGAGTGGCCGGTGGCGTCGAGGGAGAGAGTCTAAAGCTCGGGCTGGGGTGAATCTTCCATGAGGAGGAGGTAGAACCTGTTTCTAGCTCGCCGGAGGGGAGCCCATGCGGTGGTGCTCTATTTCACAGAGGAAACAGAACCCTCGCGTGTGAGATCACGAGAAAAGGGGGAGAAGCCTGACTGGGCAAATGGATCCTCAGGTCCATGGATCCTGCCCCAGACCCAGACCAAGCAGGTCCTAGTGAAGAAGGAACAAAAGGGCTGGAGTTGCGCGCCCAAGGACACGTGGCAATGTGCCATTGGCCGAATAAGGTAATATTCCCAGAAATATGTAGTTCTTCATTAAATCATAGTAATTAGCTCGAGCATCAGAAAAATACATATAATATACCAAAATTCTTAGAAAAATGCATAGCACAAGATGGAACAATAATATCCTGCTTTCGATGCATGAATAATAGTGGTATCATGTAAGATGTGAAACTCTCATATGATGGATAATAAATATCAAACGATTCCCTAAAATTATGAGAAAATACCTATAAATCATATTTCATGTTTATAATGCATATGATGTCAGTTATGGTCATGATGATGTACGAAATCATGTAATTTGATTGATATATCTAATTAGGGCTAATAACCCTAAAGATAATGCAATAAATACATACATGCTTAATAAATAATGAAATTTACAGAGTAAGCTCATATCAATATCTGGAACCTCAGAATTAAATATGAGATTAATATGATACACATAATCTATGTTATACGATGATGTTTGCTCTTAATGTGATATAAACCCTAATTTGAGTAATGCATGTAACCTAGGGTTAATGTGTGACATAATGTTAATATGTTCATATGATGAACTTTGATAATGAGATGTAATCTGGAATATGACATCAGTTAGATAAATATAAGGCAAGAATACAAGTAATCATGAGAATATCCCAAAGAGAAGCAAACCCTAATATGAACACGACTAGGTAAGATGAGATGTAAGATGATGAACATCTAATGATAGTATATGATCTTGTCTTAATCAGGGTTTCACCTGGGATATATAAATGACATGAGGAATATGTGATTAGGATGTCTCTTTGGAAGGTACGCCATTGCCTCTTACTTGGCTTATTGTACAATATGCTTGCATTATATGTGTAGTAAAATACTTGGCATATGATATTGGATAAAATGATTGTTCTCGTATGATATGTTGGTTGGTTTTCTATACTTACTGCTATGAACACATCAAACATAATATATTTGTTCCATTATATGAAAGCACCAACTCTTTGGTAGTGTGCTTGGAAGTGACTCTTTGGTAGTGGTAACCTTGTACAGATGATCTAACTCTTTGGTAGTGATCATAAAGGCCTTGATAAATAATGGAAAATGTGTTTAAAACATGTGTTCTCTTTTGTTGATGAACATCTTTGTGCAAGTATATGTTTTTCTTATATTTCTTTATACTTCTAAGTATTAGTTTTATCTTATTGCCAAGATATGATGAGAGGTATATAAAAAGACACGTAGGCGTACTCAGTACAATATTCATGAAATATTGTGCTGACGTGTACCACATGTAATCTTTTGTTTAGGTAGTGGTTATGCTCTTGAAGATCCAGAATAGTTGAGAGTTGTGTAGCGAGATGATGTACAAGTGGACATGTTGTCTTAAGATCCTGTAGTTTAGTGGTAGTACATGTATATGTATAGTTGTTGTTCAATATGTAATATCAAATGTTGTAACAATTCATGTTCTAATTATATTTTGAATGGTGAACATGTGTTGTGGTATTACTGTTCATGTACATGTGCTACTGAATGTGTTTCCTTCTGACTCCCTTGATTTTCTCTTTCTTAGCCTAGTGTGGGATGTTTAAATTGGGATTCTCGCTGAGGTGAGGTTTCAATTTGGACATCGCACATCAGATTAAGTTTTAGAAAATTCAGGGACCTCATAGGAACATATGCACACATCGATGTGTATGTAGTTGAGTTTCAATAGTATGTTTCACCCACAAGCAGATGGACAGTCAAAGAGGACGATTCAAATTTTAAAATATTTCTTGAAAGCCTATGTCTTGCAGTTTTTGGGCAGTTGGGATGTGAACCTCAGTTTGATAGTTTGAATACAACAATTGCGATCATAGGAGTATTGATATGGAACCACATGAGGCATTGCATGGGAGACATTGTAGATCTCCAATTTGCTAGTACAAAATGAACAAATATCAGTTTTTGGTCCTTAGCTTGTGCAACAGACAACATAGAAGATCAAAGTGATTCAACAACAGTTGAAGACAACACACGATCGACAGAAGTCATAGCTAGATAACCAGTGTAGCCCATTGGAGTTCCAAGTGGGAGACATAGTGTATCTCAAGGTCTCTCCTTGGAAAGGTTCTTTGAGGTTTTAGAAGAATGATATGTTGGATCCTAGATATATGGGACCTTACCTGGTGGTGAATGTGTTAAGAAGGTGGCCTATAAGTTGGAGTTGCCACCTGAGTTGCATGACTTGCATCCAGTGTTCCATGTTTCTATGTTGAGGAAGTGCCACCCTGATACAAACTTGGTGTTGCAACCAGTAGAGGTTGAGCTGGATGAGGATATATCCTATGTGGAGGGTCCTGTGTTGATCATTGATAGAAGACTGAAGAATTTTAAGAAGAAGGACATCATGTTGGTTAAGGTTTTGTGGCATCATCATGGCATAAAGGAAGCCATGTCGGAGCTTGAGGAGGAGATGCGTAGGTAGTACCCATCTCTTTTCGCGTAGGATTTTAGGGGGAAAATCATTGTTAGGGGTTTATAGTTGTTTGGCCCCTAACCTAGATTAGTGCTTGAGTGTGATTGATTTGCTTAATAAGATGTGTAAACCTTAATATATTTTTTTGAATTCTTTTATAACATGTGACATATCTTGTGTTTTCAGTTTGGTCCTGTTTGAACGATGCTTGAGCTGATATGCTTGTTTTGGACCAATTTGCAATTTTCCCATGATGAGGGTTAATCTTGCAATTTGTCACATGTAGAGTGTGTTTCTTGTGAATTAGAATCATGAGAGAGAAGATGATGCCATGTGATGCCTTGCTAGGATAAGGGTTGATGATGTGGCATCACATGTTGAGATTAGGGTTTGCTTGAGTTGCCTTGTTGTTGAGTGTCGACCTTGCTAGGGTTTGTGTGTGTTGCAACTGCAACACCACTCTTGGATGAGTTATGTGACCGCAACACTTATCATAGGTGATTCTTTCTTCAACCTTGGTGACTTTGGTGAGTTTTGGTCGATGAGGTTTGTCCTTTACTGATGTGTTTCGACCATGTGGTGGTGTGGTGACCTAGTGTTGTGATCGCTACATGTGCATGGTGTTCTTCAACTACAAAAAGGGGTGTACATTACATTAGTGGTCACTACGTTTCCTAGATTATATCACCCTTCAATGGATGCAAGTCTTTAGTGGTTTCATGACTATTTCCTTGTTGGAAAATTTTCCTTTTGATGATCTCTTATGTTGACACCTCGTACCCACCTTACCTCTTCTTCCCTTTTGTATATAACATTTCTTCCCTTCATGCAAGCATCCTTTTTCTACCCTCCTTCTTTCTCTTCTATGTTGTGCTCATCCTTGAAGCTTTGTGGAGTAAAGAAGGACTGATCTTGGAGCTTTGGTGGCTGATTATTCTTGCTTGTGGTTCTTTTGAGCTTGATCATCCTCCTTGTGGTGGTCCTTGGTGATCAACTCTCTTGGTAAGTGGTTTTTAACCCTTGATTTTGTTTTCCATTGAACCCTACCTCTCTTTCACCTTCTTGTCAGTGAGACTATGGTGCAACCATGGTGTCTATCTTGAAGATCATCTCCTCATATAGGTCAGATAATGTGGTTTGACCATGGTGGTACCTATGTGAGAAGAAGCTCTTTTTTTTCTTGTTCGGCCTAAGGTTGTTACTCTCTTTCTTGATCTTTCCTTTGACCATGGTGTTCTTCTCTTTGGAGGTGATCTTGTGGCCGAGGAGTTGATCTTTGTTGGAGATTCTTTCTCTCTCTCTGTCTCTTGAGGCTCGCGATCTTGGAGCTTGATCTTCTTCATAAGGTTGGTTAGATAACTTTTTTCCCTCTTCTATTATTTCACCATAATCATGCTTGCATGTTACTGATATGGTCCCTAAAACGTGAGCTTAATATTCTAGATGATGTTATAATGATCTAGGGTTTATAACTTTGTAGTATTCTCATATAGATTTCTCTCTTACTGAAACCCTAATTTTAGGTGCCCGATTTCTAAGTGATGTTGAGGTGATGTTTTTACATGAACCATGAAACTTGGTTATATCATCATGCTATGTTTCATCAATCATGTTTTACCTAGGGTTTTGCATCAATTTTCATGAGTCTGAATCTTGGTCTTCTCTCTCCTTGTTTGGTTTCTTGGTTGATCATGTTATGTTGGACATCATGCTAGGGTTGATGTTCATGCTTTTCTGAGTTTTGGAAATGGTGACTCTTGGTGTTCATCACTTGTTTCAGTCATGCATGTCTCTCTTGGTGTTTTTAGTCGATGTCCATATGCGTGGATGTGTTGGTCGCTACAAAAAGTGTTGTTTTGGTTGAAGCACCTTGGTTGAGTTGGTTATGTGGATTGGTGAAGTGTAGTGGGCACTACACATACTTTGCAATGTACCTGTTGAAGTGGAGTGCTAGACACTAGTAGGCCATAGAGGAGCAGAAAATGCTTGGTGATGTGATTTGTTGGAAAGAGTTTCCATGAGAGTTTGTTAGTCAATACTTCCCAAAGACATATATGGGCAACAAGATCATGAAGTTTGAGAAGATCTGGCATGGATCTATGATGATTAATGATATGAGGCAATGTTTATGGAGATTTTGAGGTTTTTTTCTCAAGTGGCAGTGGCAGACAAAGAGAGGATCAGACGATTTGGTAAAGGTTTGAGTACCAAGTTGATGACTCCAATGTCATCTCTAGATTAAAGAGAGAAGTTTGCCACATTTGTGGAGTTAGTCAGGAGGGTAGAGTGATCAGTGGTGGAGAAGCATGAGACAAAGGCAAAGAAGAGGCCTACAAAGTATCAAGGACATTCATCTAAAGGCTTAAATAAGCCTAGGTTTTCAGCATTGCCATTAAAGTAGAGATCAGTGAGTCAGTCACAGTGGTCGCCAAGCAGAGACATAGGCTGTAGTTTTCCATAAGTAGAAGCCCATAGTGCTGCATTCGTTTTGGTGATAGGGCCATCTAGGCCATGGTATGAGAACAAGACTTTCTACAAGTGTAGACAGGTTGGGCATACAAAGTGGTTTTTCCGAATAAAGGATGAAAAGGTTACCCAATAATAGAGACAAAGTTAGTAAGGGTCACAACAACAACAATAGTTCAATAGTGGAAGAGGATGTGGGTAGGTGTCACAGGGTGCTTCTTTCAGGCAAGCTAGTAGAGGAAGGGGAAAACTATAGGAAATGACTCGATTCTATACAATGAGTCATCCGAAAGGAGTGGTAAACCCTTGAGTTGTGATAGGTCAGATGGAGTTATTTCATTATGATTTATCTTGTTCTTGCTTTATATATGTTTTGGTTGACCCAGGTGCAACACACTCTTTTATCACTAGAGAAGTACTTGCTAGTTATTCTTTGCATGTTAGTTGATGTACGAGTTTTGAGTCACTTTTACAATCCTATTTTACATTTGTTTTGTGCATTTGTAAGTCAATTAGTTGATCATATTTTCATAAATCTTCATAATTGGCTTGTATAATTTGGTTGCATCAAACGGTGCTAGTTATATTATTTTATACATTTCTGAACCTTATACATGGTTGATGTGCATTTTCAGGAGCTCCCAAGTAATCAAGGAGTCGGTGCCACTGACCATCCAGGTCGATGCCTCTGTGAGAACATCAGAGAGACAGAGGAAATATTTGCATCAGTTTGGTGCCACTGACTTCCAAGTCAATGGCACCGACTTTTCCAGAGCACGATCAGATCCCAATGTCATTGGTGCCACCGACCACTAGGTCGGTGCCACCAACTCTGTCGAATTTCAGCAATCTAAACCAGCCGCCCCGATCCAACGGTCCACGATATGTGGTACCGTAAGTGACATAGGACAAAAAGGGAGGACAACCAGACCTAAAGGTAATCAATTTTTGCACTACACGACGGCTAGAGAAGAGAGGGAGAGAGCACTTAGCCGAAGGATGACAACTGGATGATTCGAGCACCTCTGACAGACGTTTCTGCTGTCGGAAGACTGCAGAACGCACATTTCTTGAGGAGGATCATCCAGAGCACCGTCTTTCCACTGGTTACACGAATCTCCTTCATGTTTCCCACATTTTTCTTCTCTCCTTCCATGTATTTTCAACTAAAAACCATCGAGGGCTAAACCCCTCTTTTCCATAGGACCCGGGAGTTGCCTGGGGAATCATTATATTGACTTTTTACATGATTTAGTAAAAGTTTCTCTTTATTCATGTATATATAAGTGTGGATTTGAACGACTTATCGCTGCTTGATCACCATCGATAGGGTATTAGACCAATAATCACTCCAAAAGCGGGATTAACAGTTAGAAAACCATAACTTATACACTTCCCTACCCGTTCATTGAAATAGGTGATGTACGGGTAGTGGAAAGAACCTAGAGTTTTTATTAATGCACCTAAACTAAGAATAAATTACCATAGACATGGAATTGGCTTAGATTTAGGTAGTGAATTGTATTGCGGGTGCGAGAAATTTGACATACAAGCTTTCTATCTAGGTTAGAAGTAGGAATTTATGTTAATTTGGTAGAGATAATATACAACGAGACCCCGTGCAGAAACTGGTAATTCTATGGAATTCAACCACATTCGAATCAACCATTTTCATTTTCTCTTACTTTTCTTTTGCTTTGTTAAAACTCAATTCAACATTTTCAACCGGTTTAGCTGATTGTACTATAGTTACTAGTAGTTACTGAGACTACATCTCCCTGAGTTCGACTCAGGCCTCACAAGGCCTATATTACTCGACGCGTAGACTTGCATTTTACGCATGATTTTTGTGTGTTAAGTTTTTACGCAAGTGTATGTGTCGAGCAATATAGGCCTTGTGAGGCCCGAGTCAAACTCAGGGAGATGTAGTCTCAGTGACTACTACTAACTATAAGACAATCAGCTAAGCCGATTGAAAATGTTGAATTGAGTTTTAACGAAGCAAAAGAAAATTAAGAGAAAATGAAAATGGTTGATTCGAATGTGGTTGAATTCCTTCGAATTACCAGTTTCACTACAGGGTCTCGTTGTATATTATCTTTACCAAATTAACATAAATTCATACTTCTAACCTGGATAAAAAGCATGTACCTCGAATTGCTCGCTGCCATGATACAATTCACTACCTAAATCTAAGCCAATTCCATGTCTATGGTAATTTATTCTTAGTTTAGGTGCATTTATGAAAGCTCTGGGTTCTTTCCACTACCCGTACGTCACCTATTCTAAGGAACGCGTAGGGAAGTGTACAAGTTATGGTTTTCTAACGATTAATACCCCTTCTGGAGTGATTATTGGTCTAATACCCTATCCATGGTGATCATGTAGCTATAAGTCATTCAAATCCACACTTATATATCCAGGAATAAAGAGAAACTCATACTAAATCATGTAAATAGTCAATACAATGATTGCCTAGGCTACTCCCGCATCCTATGGAAAAGAGGGGTTTAGCCCCGCATGGTTTTCAGTTGAAGGCATGGAAGGAGAGAAGAAAAATGTGGAAAGCATGAAGGAGATTCGTGTAACCCTTGGAAAGATGATGCTATGGATGATCCTTCTTGAGAAATGTGTGTTCTGTAGTCTCTAAAAATGCACAGCGACCATGTATAAGGATGAGAAATGTATAAAATTATATAATTACGATGAAATAGGCACAGTTTGATGCAACCATATTATACAAGCCAATTAGGAAGATTTATGCAAATACGATCAACCAATTGACTTACAAATGCACAAAACAAATTTAAAATATGCTTGTAAAAGTGACTCAAAACCCATACATCAAACTCCCCTAAGATGAAATCTTGCTCGTCCTGAAGCAACAACACCTTTGGATCTGATTGAGATAAATCAGCTGAAGGACATAAGTGCATAAGGTACATTTATAAAATCCCCACCTTCGGTCCTCATACTGACCCTCACAAACCACTGAACACTAACTGCCATCTAGGCGACTAGAAACCTCTATAAAAGATGTGCGTCCCCCAATCAATGAAACACTATCAATTAAAGTAGTTAATATGATAGACTCGTTCGATTCATACTTGGTTCATCGTGTGATCTCCTATCTACATTGCTCTTTTTCTCTACCTACCATCTAGATGGAAGCAACTCTCCTGATAAATAATGAATGAGCAGAAAATCAAATGAGTGGCCTACCGATAAGAGCAACAGGTGGTCAGGATGGGTGGATGTGGAAGAATCATGATCACATAAAATCATTCGTGTAATCAAAAATTATGATGAACCTATGATGATGAGAATTTTGAAAATGATCCTAATGCCTACTTTTTAAGGTGGAATAATGCATGCAACTATTATTTCATCTCAAAATAAGACAAAATATCTACAAAATTACATCATGTACTAATTCTTCCTTATGATATAGGTAGGAATATGCCTTTTCTCCCTCACTTCCTAAAACTCTACTCAATCCCCTTTTTTCGATTTTTTTTTCAAGCCCCTTTTCAACATGCTATTACGGGCTTCTACTGACGCTTCATTTTTTTTTAATCATGACACTATTTTTCTTCTTTATTTCAAGGGTATGGTCAAAGTCACTACCTTCTTATGGTTTATAAGAATGCTTAGCACGTGATGATACTATATGCTTTATGTAATGCATTTGTAAGTATATGAACAAAGATGTTATGCAACTAAATGACATGCACCAAAATTTTGTTGTGCATGTATGTTTTGCTATATTTTTTTTTCATTTTTCACAAATACAAGAAAAAATAAATAACTATTATGTAAGGTCTATTATGCAATGTAAATGCAATCAAAAAGAAAGAATGATAATATGTATTCAATCTTTTTATGGTGGAGTGTAAGCAGATGTATGCAGTGGATGAGATCACACGACTAAGAGATAAAACCTTAAAAGAAAATCATATTTCCCTCTCTAATGACCTATGTACAGGGTAATCAAGGGGTTTCTCTCTTAAATTTTAGTTTAAGGTCACATTAGTGTTTGATCAATTTAGGCTCAACAATCCATGTCAATCACTTTTCTTGGACAAATTAAATGGTCATTTATGTTCTAATGTCCTGGAGCTAACTTACACAAGCAATTCCTCAGTTATCCAACTCAATTACTCACAAGATAGGCTCAATTTTTTTTTTTAAATTTACTCATTTTTCATGTGCACCCAACCCCAGAGATTGATATACTCAAATGAAACCATGCATTTACTTCTCCACAAATTACACTAGATAGATTGTGTATCCTACAAAAGCAGTAAACCTAGAAATAAAGACAACTAATTTATTTAAAAATAAAAACAACAAACTAAGATGAAAGGTTGTTCCAGCACCCCCCCCTAAGCATGAAAAATTCCAACTTAAGAGGTGGAACAACGGTACCATTAGCTCTGAAGGGTGGTGGAGGTGGATGGTTGGAGGCTCATTTGACCAAGTTGTGCTTGATAATATCCCTCTTCTTGGTGGCCCAATTTTGTGACTTAGTGGTGCTAAGACGTGACATTCATTAGCCTTCTTTTCTCAACAAAAAATGGTGCTAAAAAATTGTTTTGGTGCTATTTACGACCTTTTTCAGGTGGTTGTCTGCCAGGAGTCAGTGGAACTGACTCTGCCAACCATTTTTGGTGCATCAACGCATCCACCGAACCTAGAACAATCAAAAATTTCGGTGGCACCGATTAGGAGTCGGTGGGACTGACATTTTATCAGTTATACGTACCTATAATTTTCTAAAAATCTTCAGGGAAGTAGGTGGCACTGACGTGGAAGTCGGTGGCACTGACTCTGGCTTTCCAAAGTCGATCCAACACGGATCAAATCTTGGTGCCACCGACATGGATGTCAGTGGTATCAACTTTGTATGTTCTGCACACTTCCAAACACAAATCAGGGTACCATTTTTACAAAAAAATACTAAAAATTAAGGAAAACTAAGTGCATAAAATTAAAAGAACATAAAGAAGTAATCTAAAAGTTGGGTTGCCTCCCAACAAGTGCCCTTGTTTAATGTCCTAGGCTTGACATGAGGAATACCTTCAACCTAGGTTGTCAAGGGGTGGCTCTGACGATTCAAATGGAAGCTTAAACTCAACTCTATCATCACCAATACCAAGTGTCAAGTAACCTTGCCCAATGGAAGTGATCACATCAGCCATAGTTTGGAATGGCCTTCCCAATAGCATCTCAGATCCTTTCATCTCAGGCATATCCATGACCACAAAATCTATAGGAAATATGAACTTGTCTACTTTGACTAGCACATCCTCGCATATACCCTATGGCTTTACAATTGATCCACCATCCAACTCAATTGTCATAGAGGTTTTTGTTGTCTTCTTTAATCCCAACTTCTAAAAAGTAGCAAGAGGCATGATGTTAGTGCTAGATCCTGAGTCACAATGTGCTTGTGGAAATTTTTGTCTACCTATAGAATAAGGGATGTAGAAACGTCCTAGATCCTTTCTCTTTCTTGGCAACTTTCCCTGAACAATAGAACTCACTCCCTCATCAACACACCAAACATATGTATCTTTCATGAATATTCCATATGCAGGGATTTTCTCTATAGCCTCCACCAGTGGGATGTTGATGTGGAGCTTTCGAAAGATGTCAAGAAATTTCCTAAAGTGCCTTTTCTCCTTCCTCGGCTTCAGACTATCCGGAAATGGCACATAGGCATTCTCTACGCGCTTGTGTAGAGGAACATATGGAACTTTGGGGGTCTCCATCCCTATGCTTACTTCAACACCACCTTCTGAGATAGAATTTGGCACATCTTCTGTGGGTGGCATGACTTGTGGCTACTTCTCCTTGTTTGTGGGAGTCTCCTTGTTGATTGTGACTGCTCCACTACGGAGTAGAGCCTTCACATGCTCCTCTGGCATGGGAACCTCTTCTGAAATATGAGATGTGGACACGGTAGTAGTGGAGTTTTGGAGTGCTTTATTGGCATCATGCATCCTCCTAGAAATCCATACACACTATGAAGGAATGGAACTATGGACTTATACTCCAAATCTAGTTGCATGATGTTCCGCTTAGGTATCTCCTCAATAGGGAGCTATGGCTCCTTGCTAACTAAGATATATTTAACCTGTTGATGTTGTTGAGCGGGTGCTGCATTCCCAGTAGGTTCCTTCTGAATGAGCTTCTTCATGGAAGCCATCACCTCCACAATTTTAGAAATTTGATATTGCATTCTCTGTATTTGTGCCCCATGGCTCTGAAGAACCTGTTATGTCTGTCCCATGAACGACTCATTTTATTGGAGCAGTTTCCTTAGCATCTCATTGTTACTATCTTCTTCATTGTTTATGTACCCGTGTTGCCTCATGTACTTGGCCTTTTCTGCCTCTTCTTCCTCTTCCTTTTTATATATCTTCTTAGCAATCAAATCCAACTTTTCATTCAATGCATCGATCACCTTTAACTCTACCACACTCTTGATGTGCAATGGGCGTTCTCTCTCATTACCCCATGATTGATTTTTTGCCATGTTCTGCAAAATCTCCTGACACATAGAGGGTGGGTTTGTTGAGGAAGAACCATGTGTCTGCACTATCTAAGGTGACACGTTCATTTTTGTGGAGCCCAAAGTAGAACATCTTTATTTGGTTCTCTAGATCAATTCCATGATAAGGGACTTTTCTGAGCATATTCTGAAATCTCTCCCACACCTCTGGTCATGATTCTTCAGCCTGTTGCTTGAAGTTATAAATCTTTCAGAACAACTCATTAGTTTTCTTCGACGGGAAGTATGTTTCAAAGAAGACTCTCAATCATCTGCTCCCGTGTCTCAATGAATTCCTTTGGCAGGTTGTATAGCCATTCTTTTGCCTTGTCTGCCAGCGATGATGGAAATAGCTTCAGGTAAATAGCTGTATGTGGAAATTTATCCACTTTCACCATGTCACAACACTCCACAAAGTTGCTTATGTGTGTCATCGGGTCTTCATGAGTATGCCCGTGAAAAGCCTGCGACTTAACTAGTGCAATCAACCCTGGATCAATCTTGTATTGTGCCACATTCACTACCTTTTTCTTGATCGGGCCCAATTGAGCAGTCGAAGAAGATGCCTTGATCTTCTCCCATTTGGTCTTTTCTTCAGCTGCTGCTTTGTCGCCCATTGTTGCTTTACTAGTACCTTGAAATTTCAAATAACATTGTATGAACCGATACTGATAATTTAAAAAGATAAATAAGATTTGTAATTTAGTTCAACAGATTAAAATAAAATAACAAGAAATAAAAAGTGGCCTAGAGTGGCCAACCGTAGCACTCATAGTGTTGAGACTTGTCGTCTCCTCGCTAACGGCGCCAAAAACCTAACACGCAAAAACCATGCGTAAAAACACAAGTTTACGCATCAAGTAATATAGGCCTTCTGAGGCCTGAGTTGAACTCAGGGAGACGTAGTCTGAGTGACTACTACTAACTACAGTACGATCAACTAAGTCGGTTGAAAATGTTGAATTGAGTTATAAGGAAGCAAAAGAAAATTAAGAGAAAATGAAAATAGTTGATTTGAATGTGATTGAATTCCTGAGAATTTCCAGTTTCACCATGGGGTCTCGTTGTATATTATCTCTATCGAATTAACATAAATTCCTACTTCTAACCTAGATAAAAAGCTTGTACCTCGAATTTCTCACTCCCGCAATACAATTCACTACCTAAATCTATGCCAATTACATGTCTATGGTAATTTATTATTAGTTTAGGTTCATTAATGAAAATGTTGGGTTCTTTCCACTACTCGTACGTCACCTATTTCAAGGAACACGTACAGAAGTGTACAAGTTTTGATTTTCTAACCATTAATCCCCCTTCCGGAGTGAATATTGGTCTAATACCCTATCGATGTTGATCAAGAAGTGATAAGTCATTCAAATCCACACTTATATATCCAGGAATAAAGAGAAACTTATACAAAATCATTTAAATAGTCAATACAATGATTCCCTAGGCTACTCCCGGGTCCTAAGGAAAAGAGGGGTTTATCCCCGCATGGTTTTTAGTTGAAAATACATGGAAGGAGGGAAGAAAATTGTGGGAAACATGAAGGAGATTCGTGTAACCTCTGGAAAGATGATGCTCCAGATGATCCTCCTTGAGAAATGCATGTTTTGTAGGCTTCCGACAACAAAAACGTCCATCGAAGGTGCTCAAATTGTCCATGTAAGGACCCTGACCTGCGTTTAGGGTTTACCCTATTTGTTTTGCTTGATCTTGGTGCTTTGGTGCTTGCTAATCACCTTTAGTGGTGATTAGGGTTTGGTTATGCTTTGTTGAGAGTTCGAGGGGCTACTTGCAAATAACCCAAGTTTAGGGTTTTGTGGGCAAGTTTGCCATCTTGTGAGATGTTTTCCCTCTTTGCTTCCTCTAGGGTTGAGAGGAAGGCTTGGGCTTGTTGTTTGAGTCCTTTGGGCCTGAGTTGAGCTTGTTTGGGCCTTGGAGTCCCTTGTTTGGGCTTGCTTGAGCCTTGTGTCGCCCAGGGCAGGTGGTGTGTCGCCCAGTTGCTTGGTGTGTCGCCCAGTAGCTCTTGTTGTGTCGCCCAGATGGCTTGGCTTGGTTGGTGGACACATGGTGCACATCTTGGACAAGTGCCTTATGGCTTGCATGAGATGTGGCTTGAGTTGGTGGACATGTGTCCCTTGGGTGGGTGACACATAGCATGGTTGTACCTTGGTTTCTCCTCCCTTCCCTCCAATATAGGTAGCTCTTCTCCTTGCCTTAGTCTCCTTTGCTCTTTTGGTCTCCTCTCCACCCTTGGTGCACGATATCCCTCTCCATCTTGCTTGTGTTGGCTGATACACTTCCTTGGAGCTGAAGTGGTGGCCGATACACCTTCCTGGAGCAGCCTGGTGGACGATAGCTTTGGACCTTGGAGTGCTTTGGAGCTTTGGTGGCCGACAACCTTGGAGCTCAAAGTGCATCTTCTTCCTTGGAGCTTAAGGCGGGTTGCATAGTTTCTAACCCTAACTCTCTTACCTCTAGCTTTAACCTTGTTATATGTTAGTAGTCTAGCTTAGTTCCTTGCTTGTACATCTTGCTTATGTACCTTAGTGGCCGATATCCCCCTCTAGGGTTTTAGGGTTCCTTTGTATACCTTTGCTTTCTAGGGTTTGGGGCTTCCTTGTGTTGAAGGTTGAAGATGACCTAGGGTTGGGCGATATCCCTTCCTTGTGGGTGTGTCGGGCGACACCCTTGTCCTTGAGTTGAACAATATCAGTGTTCTTGGTGTTGGGCAACACCCTTCCTCTTGGATTGGACGATAGGTTGACCTAGTATGGATGTTGGCCGACATGGTGACCATGTTGGGCGATACGGTTCCTTGGGTTGAGCAACACCTTTGTTTTTGAGTTGGACGACATGGTGTTCCCCTTGGTGGACGACATGGTAGCTGGTGTTGGGCGACATGATGAGTCCTTTAGGTTGGCCGATATTCTTGCCCTTGAGTTGGGAGATAGGGTGAGCTAGGGTTTGTTGGCCGATATGGTGAGTACCCTTGGAGATGGGCGATACTCTCTCTCTCTCTTGTTGGGTGATATGGTCTGATGGTGTTGGGAGACATGGATATCCTTGAGTTGGACGATAGAATGGGTGCTCTTGTGTTGAGTTATCTCCTTGTCCATGTGGTGGACGATAGGGCCAAGTAGTGCCATGTTGGATGATAGGCTATGTGCCCTGATGGCCGATACCATGATGGCCGATATCTTGATGGCTGACACCATGGTGGGCGATACCCTAATGGCCGACACCATGGTGGGTGATACCCTTGTGGCCGATAGCCATGTTGGGCGATACCCTACCCTATGTGCATGAGTGTGATGGTCGATAGGGTTAGTAGAGTGTGTTGGCCGATAGCCATGTTGGGCGATACCCTACCCTATGTGCATGAGTGTGATGGTCGATAGGGTTAGTAGAGTGTGTTGGCTGATAGGGTAGTAGTGGGTGATGGTCGATAGGGTTAAGTGAGGTTGGCCGATACCCATGTTGGATGATAGGTTTTAGATGAGGGTTGTGAGGCTATAGTGAGGGTATGAGTTTCTTTGGTGACGGTCCCTCATGTGATAGAAGTGGATGCTTATACATAAACCAATAAACGATGGTAGTGTTTGTGATATCATCAATGTATACGATGCCTTACATATAATAAGGATGCTAATGATAGTAATGTATATGATGATAGCCCTCATGTAATAGATGCATGATGTGACTTGTTATGCTTAATTGTTAATGATAATGAGAATGATGATAACTACTCTAGTAGTTTGTTTAATGATCATAATGTTGGTAATAATGATGCTAATTGACAGTTATGTTAAAGGTTGCCTCATGATAAAGATGACAATAGCTGATGGCAACAATAATGACATTGGTAATAATAGTGTTAGTTTTGTATACATAACATGATCTCCATATACCCTGATTGTTTGTATAATCTTGAGATAAGGGTAAGCATCAGTATGGTTTGTTAATGATGTACTTAACATACTTGGTTACCAAATAAGTGTCATATTGATAAGTATATTATCTTGAATGATATTTCATGATAGTGAGCATATTCCTTATGTTGAATCTATGATTATTGTGTACCCTAACCATGCAGGTGATGACTTAGCCATGAAAGGGCTATGTGACATATGTAATGAGTAACAGTATTTTGATAATTGCTCTATAAGATTATGTATGTGATGTGTTGGTCCCATGATGATGATGTGGGCCTTAAGAGGCAGTGACAGTACATGATGAAGGATTGAGACCCCGTAGTATGTGATGATCCTTGAGATGGATCTGGATGGTTGGCAAGAGGCCAAGTGGTAACATGTGATGTTGGATCCTTGAGATGGATCAGGTTGATGTGATCAGATCCTAATATAATGTTCTTTACTTTCTGTTATATCTTGCATGTTATACAACTTGGTTGAATCTTGCAATCCATCTAAAAGATACTAATTAAGCACAGTGAAATACATCATGTAGTTTGCCCTGGCCATAGATCCATCATCGTCAGGACTTGGTGATGGTGAAACAGGTTTTCCTACGAGTTAACCTGGAAGCGCATATTGTTGAATATGTGTAGGTTGCTCCTAGCCTGAAAATGAGGAGGTAAGAGTGTAACTTCGGTTGCAGACTCAGATATGTGTGTAGAGCATGGTGAACGGGCCCATGGCTCAGGATATGTGATGTATGGAGCATGAATGCGTTCATGGCTCAGAGCACGATGATCAGGCCCGTGGCTCAGTTTTACTAGCGTCGTGACCTGTACCAAGGTGGGCTAGAGAATGGGTAGCCTATGGAGCTAACCCTGTGGCTTAGACCACTTCGGCATGTGATTGCGGTCCTGCTTGTGTTGTACTCATGTACTGACCATGAGGTGGGAGGTCGTGGAGTCCGGCTCTTCCATTGACCTTGTATGGCACCGTCTTGGGTTTCGTAACCGAAGGTTGGATTTGAACGGTACGGTTCAAATCCTTAGGGCATAATAAAATGTAAAAACAGCCGTTTAGTATTTACTAGTCATATCAAATACGAAACATTGGTTGAGGCCTTGTTTGTGTAATATTCCGTTATACCTTGCAGGTCATGTGGTAATCTACCTTATCTTGATAATCAGGTTATATGGAATTATACCCTGTTCTACTAATCATGTTACATGTTGATATATCTCATCTTGATAGTCATGTTCCTTTGAAAGACATCTGGTTTTACGCTTTAGTACAGCTGGTATGCTTGCCGGTAAGAGTGATCTTGCTTTATATATATAACTGCTCTCGTTACACCTGTTGATAGTTATCTGCTACTATGGTTTATCTTGCTGAGGTTCTATAGTTGTGGTGGAGAGCTATGTTTCCCGCTGGGACAATTGTTCAATTGTCTCACTCCGCTGGTTTACACCCTTTTAAGGTGGTTGAGGTAGACGTGGTCGTGGTTGTGGTGTTGCGGATGAGCAGCTTGAGGAGTAGTAGAAGGCAAGCGATGGACATGCTGCTATTTTGGATGTTTTGTAGTAGAGTCTAGAGTCATCCCTGTACTCTCAGGTCCTTGGCAGTGTTTTGATGATGTTTCACGAAGATCGTTCGATGATATCTGTATATCCTGCTGTTGGCCGGATGTGGGCCTTTATGTATATATGAATAGGTGGTGAACTCATGTGATGGATGGACAACTGTTCCTGAGCTGTGGACGCGTGTCAGATCTTGTGTATGTACATATTCATATGACATGTTTCTGTGCAGGATGAGGACTGGAAAGTAATAGTTTCACAGTTTATATGTTTTCCGCAATCGGTTTTAATTAACCCGTGTTTTTGATAATCTGTGGTTATGGTGTTTTCCGCACGTTTTCGCGTAACACCTCGTTATCTGTGTGATAATGGGATGTGTTGCCACAAGTTTTGGTATCAGAGCTCTAGGTTCGCTGAGTCTACAGGGATCTAGGACTAGGTTGAGTCTGTTCTTATGAGTTTCCCAGGTTATCTTACAAAAATCTTCTGCCCTCAGCAGAAGAAAAGCCAAGATGTCTGGAAACCACGAAGAACATGCTCCTGAGTATAGTGATGCTGCATCGGTTGATGGAGCAGATGGACGGGCACATGAAGATCGGGTGCCTGAGGTCCCCCAACCAGACCCAGCCATACTTGAACACCCTGCCTACCAACAGCTTATGGGGCAGTTAATGGCTACGATGAATCTCATGGTTGAGCGATTACCAGTGCCTCCTCCGCAAGCACAGGTTCCCCATGGAGAAGCATCGGGTATTGGGAAGACCTTTGAGCGGCTTCGCCGAGTCGGAGCTTCGGATTATGCTGGAACGGCTGATCCAGCGGATGCAGATCTGTGGCTGACGAGTCTTGAAAAGGCTTTTCGGATCCTCGACATCCCCGAAGCAGACAAAGTAAAGCATGTTGTCTACCTTTTGAAGGGTAGTGCTGGACACTGGTGGACCATCGAGGAAGAGAAGCGGCCTGGTGAGGTGATCTGTTGGGAAGTGTTTCGACGTGAGTTCGTCACCAGATACTTTCCGAAGACGTACCTGGATGAGAAGATCAGTCAGTTTGAGAAGTTGCGGCAAGGAACGATGAACATCACCGAGTATGAAGCCAAGTTTATGGATCTGTTGAGGTTCTGTCCTCACATGGCGGCGACAGATGATGAACGGATCAGACGTTTCGAGAAGGGTTTGAGTGCTGAGTTGACAACCCCTGTGTCTGCGCTGGAAAACCGAGAGCGGTTTGCTACATTTGTGGAATCAGTTTGACGGATCGAGAGGACAGTAAGGGAGAAAAGAGAGTCGGTGTCTCTTAAAAGACCTGCTCAGTTTCAAGGATGAAGGTTTGGTGGCTTCAAGAAACCCAAGTTTTCAGCACCGTCAGTGATGAGAAGTGCTGGTGTACCATCTCAGTGGTCTCCGAGTAAGGGAAAAGGTTATGTTTCTTCACCATCTAAGGCGCACAGTTCAGCTTCGGTGGTAGTGACAGGGCCATCTAGGCCACGAGTTGACAATAGAGCATGTCATCTCTGTGGACAAGTCGGGCATTGGAAGTTCAATTGCCCGAATAGAGATGTTGAAGTGATGCATCAACCAAGGCAGAGTCTTCAGAAGTCTGAGAGACCACAGCCCAGTGGTAGCAGAGGATGAGGACGCGGTCAAGCATCTCAAGCTGGATCGTCTGCTCAAGGGAGCAGAGGTCGTGGACAGCAAGCTACAGCTCGATTCTATGCCATGAATCAGCCGGAGACGGTAGTCAACCCACGAGTGGTGACAGGTCAGATGGAGTTATTTCATTCTGATATGTCTTCTTCTTGCTTTATATCTGTTATGGTTGACCCGGGTGCTACACACTCTTTTATCGCCCATAGTATGCTTGAAAACTGTCATCTACCTGTTAGTTGTAAGAATGATAGCTTGTTGCTAGAAACCCCTCTTAATGGTTCCTCTTTGCTTCGAGAAGAGTGTCCATCTTGTGTTTTGCTTTTTCGGGACACAGCATTCAGGTGGATCTCATACCACTTGATATGCATGGTTTCGATGTTATCCTTGGGATGGATACCTTAGAGAAGTATAAGGTTGTCTTGGACTGTGGTTCCAAGCAGGCGGTGTTTGATGTTGCTGGAGAGAAGTGGATCTTCCAGGGAGATAGGAAGATTCTTCCGACGTGTCTGGTGTCAGCTATGGTGGCAGATAGGTTGTTGCGACAAGGATGTGAGGCATTCTTAGCTCACGTTGTGGATACCGTTGTGGATACCAAGGCGAAAGGCCTTAACCTTGAAGAAGTGTCAGTGGTCCGAGAGTTTGCAGATGTGTTTCCCGAGGAGTTTCCTGGTGTTCCTCCACCCCGAGAGATCGATTTTGAGATCAATCTGGTTCTGGGAACGCAGCCGATTGCACATACACCTTATAGGATGGCTCCAGCAGAGATGGTAGAGTTGAAGAAGCAGTTACAAGAGTTGTTGGAGAAAGGTTTCATCAGACCGAGCACGTCACCTTGGGGTGCTCCCGTGTTGTTCGTTAAGAAGAAGGATGGTTCTATGCGGTTGTGTATAGACTACCGACAGTTGAACAAGGTCACGATCAAGAATAAGTACCCGTTGCCGAGGATAGATGACCTGTTCGATTAGTTGCGTGGTGCTACAGTGTTTTTGAAGATCGATCTACGGTTTGGATATCATCAATTGAGGATAAAGGCGGATGACATACCAAAGTCAGCTTTTAGGATGAGGTATGGTCATTTTGAGTTTGTGGTTATGCCGTTTGGATTAACCAATGCACCTGCTGCTTTCATGGACCTGATGAATAGAGTGTTTCGTCCGTTCTTAGATCAGTTTGTTGTAGTTTTTATAGACGACATCTTGATCTATAGTCGGAACCGGCTAGAGCATGAGCAACATCTTCGTCAAGCGTTGACTCTCCTTCGTCAACATCAGTTGTATGCTAAGTTTAGTAAGTGTGAGTTCTGGTTGGATGAAGTGACTTTCTTAGGTCATGTGATATCTGCTGAAGGAGTCAAAGTAGATCCGAAGAAAGTGGAATCTGTTGCGGATTGGGAACAGCCGAAGACGCCGACGGAAGTTCGTAGTTTCCTTGGTCTAGCAGGATACTACCGGAGGTTTATCAAGGACTTTAGTTCGATAGCTCTACCGATGACGAGGTTGACCAGGAAGGATGGACCTTTTGTTTGGGATGATCGATGTCAGCAAGCTTTCCAAAGTTTGAAGGAAAAGCTAACCAGTGCTCCAGTGTTGACCTTGCCAGAATCTGGAAAAGGCTATGTTGTTTTCTGTGATGCGTCCAAGAAAGGTTTGGGTTGTGTGCTGATGCAGGAAGATCATGTGGTTTCTTTTGCTTCACGACAGCTTAAGAAACACGAGGAGAACTATCCGACCCATGACTTGGAGCTGGCAGTAGTGGTTCATGCGTTAAAGATTTGGAGACACTATCTTTATGGGGAAGTGTGTCAGATCTTTACAGATCACAAGAATCTGAAGTACATCTTCTCACAGCAAGAGTTGAACATGCGACAACATCGGTGGATGGAGTTGATCAATGATTATGATTGCACTATCGAGTATCATCCTGGTAAGGTGAATGTGGTAGCAGACGCGCTTAGCAGAAAGTCTTCTACTCCCAAGAAGGCACAGATGAGTTCTTTGGTATGCCATAGGCGGGACATGTTAGTCTCCTTACGGTAGATGAACGTACAGATGGAGGTTTCCTCATTAGCTGGACTTTTAGCACAGATGCAAATCAAGCCCATGTTGAGACAGTAGATCAAGGATGCACAACAGACGGATGATACAATACAGCTAATCAGATCAGAGTTTGGCAGCGAAAAGCGTGATGGGTTCCATGAGTCCGAGGATGGAGTGGTTTGCTATCATAATAGGATGGTGGTTCCAGATGCTGATAATCTGAGGAAGTTAGTGCTCGAGGAAGCACACACGTCGATGTATGCTATGCATCCAGGAGTCACCAAGATGTACCATAGTCTGAAGGACTTGTACTGGTGGCCCGGCTTGAAGAAAGATGTAGCTGAGTTTGTGGCTAGGTGTGCGGTGTGTCAGCAAGTCAAGGCTGAACATCAAAAGCCGGCAGGTACGTTGCAACCTTTGCCTATACCACAGTGGAAATGAGATCATATAACCATGGATTTCGTAGTTGGTCTACCCAGGACAACTAAGAATCATGATTCCATTTGGGTGATAGTGGACAGATTAACGAAGTCTGCCCATTTCATACCTGTGAAGACCACGTATACAGCTGAAAAGCTCGGTCGAGTATATGTGGATGAGATAGTTCGTTTGCATGGTGTGCTAGCAATGATAGTTTCTGATAGAGGTCCTCAGTTTACAAGTCGTTTTTGGGAACACAGTTGAAGTTCAGTACGGCTTTCCACCCACAGACAGATGGACAGTCTGAGAGGACTATTCAGACTTTGGAGGATCTTCTTCATGCTTGTGTTTTGCAGTTCCTAGGCAGTTGGGACGTACATCTCAGTTTGATAGAGTTTGCCTACAACAATAGCTATCAGCGGAGCATTGACATGGCTCCCTATGAGGCTTTGTATGGGAGGAAGTGCAGATCTCCTTTGTGTTGGTATGAATCAGGTGAATATCAGCTTTTGGGTCCCGAGTTAGTACAGCAGACGACGGAAAAGATCAAGGTGATACAACAACAGTTGAAAGCGGCACAAGACAGGCAGAAGTCTTATGCAGACAATCGCCGACGACCCTTGGAGTTCCAGGTGGGAGACAAGGTGTATCTTAAAGTCTCTCCGTGGAAAGGTGTGCTGAGGTTTGGCCGGAAGGGTAAGTTAGCTCCCAGATATATGGGGCCTTACTCAGTCATAGCACGTGTTGGCAAGGTGGCTTATGAGTTAGAATTGCCTCCAGAGTTGCATAGGTTACATCCAGTGTTCCATGTCAGTATGCTGAAGAAAAGTCATCTGGATACAGGAACAGTGATACAACCAGTTGAAGTTAAGCTTGACAAAGATGTGACTTATGAAGAGGGTCCTATGATGATCCTTGACAGAAGAGTCAAGAAGCTGAAGAGAAAGGATCTGGTTCTTGTGAAGGTCCTTTGGCATCACCGTGGTGTTGAAGAAGCCACGTGGGAGCTTGAGGAAGAGATGAGGAGGAAGTATCCCTCGCTTTTCTCTTCGGATTTCGGGGAAGAAATCCTTTTGTAGAGGTTCATGGTTGTAAGGACCCTTACCTGCGTTTAGGGTTTACCCTGTTTGTTTTGCTTGATCTTGGTGCTTTGGTGCTTGCTAATCACCTTTAGTGGTGATTAGGGTTTGGTTGTGCTTTGTTGAGAGTTCGAGGGGCTACTTGCAAATAACCCAAGTTTAGGGTTTTGTGGGCAAGTTTGCCATCTTGTGAGATGTTTTCCCTCTTTGCTTCCTCTAGGGTTGAGAGGAAGGCTTGGGCTTGTTGTTTGAGTCCTTTGGGCCTGAGTTGAGCTTGTTTGGGCCTTGGAGTCCCTTGTTTGGGCTTGCTTGAGCCTTGTGTCGCTCAGGGCAGGTGGTGTGTCGCCCAGTTGCTTGGTGTGTCGCCCAGTAGCTCTTGTTGTGTCGCCCAGATGGCTTGGCTTGGTTGGTGGACACATGGTGCACATCTTGGACAAGTGCCTTATGGATTGCATGAGAGGTGGCTTGAATTGGTGGACATGTGTCCCTTGGGTGGGCGACACATAGCATGGTTGTACCTTGGTTTCTCCTCCCTTCCCTCCTATATAGGTAGCTCTTCTCCTTGCCTTAGTCTCCTTTGCTCTTTTGGTCTCCTCTCCACCCTTGGTGCACGATATCCCTCTCCATCTTGCTTGTGTTGGCTGACACACTTCCTTGGAGCTGAAGTGGTGGCCGATACACCTTCCTGGAGCAGCCTGGTGGACGATAGCTTTGGACCTTGGAGTTCTTTGGAGCTTTGGTGGCCGACAACCTTGGAGCTCAAAGTGCATCTTCTTCCTTGGAGCTTAAGGCGGGTTGCACAGTTTCTAACCCTGACTCTCTTACCTCTAGCTTTAACCTTGTTATATGTTAGTAGTCTAGCTTAGTTCCTTGCTTGTACATCTTGCTTATGTACCTTAGTGGCCGATATCCCCCTCTAGGGTTTTAGGGTTCCTTTGTATACCTTTGCTTTCTAAGGTTTGGGGCTTCCTTGTGTTGAAGGTTGAAGATGACCTAGGGTTGGGTGATATCCCTTCCTTGTGGGTGTGTCGGGCGACACCCTTGTCCTTGAGTTGAACGATATCAGTGTTCTTGGTGTTGGGCAACACCCTTCCTCTTGGGTTGGACGATAGGTTGACCTAGTATGGATGTTGGCCGACATGGTGACCATGTTGGGCGATACGGTTCCTTGGGTTGAGCAACACCTTTGTTTTTGAGTTGGACGACATGATGTTCCCCTTGGTGGACGACATGGTAGCTGGTGTTGGGCGACATGATGAGTTCTTTAGGTTGGCCGATACTCTTGCCCTTGAGTTGGGAGATAGGGTGAGCTAGGGTTTGTTGGCCGATATGGTGAGTACCCTTGGAGATGGGCGATACTCTCTCTCTCTCTCCCTCTCTCTCTCTCTTGTTGGGAGATATGGTCTGATGGTGTTGGGAGACATGGATATCCTTGAGTTGGACGATAGAATGGGTGCTCTTGTGTTGAGTTATCTCCTTGTCCATGTGGTGGACGATAGGGCCAAGTAGTGCCATGTTGGACGATAGGCTATGTGCCCTGATGGATGATACCATGATGGCCGATATCTTGATGGCCGACACCATGGAGGGCGATACCCTAATGGCCGACACCATGGTGGGCGATACCCTTGTGGCCGATAGCCATGTTGGCTGATACCCTACCCTATGTGCATGAGTGTGATGGTCGATAGGGTTAGTAGAGTGTGTTGGTCGATAGCCATGTTGGGCGATACCCTACCCTATGTGCATGAGTGTGATGGTCGATAGGGTTAGTAGAGTGTGTTGGCCGATAGGGTAGTAGTGGGTGATGGTCGATAGGGTTAAGTGAGGTTGGCCGATACCCATGTTGGATGATAGGTTTTAGATGAGGGTTGTGAGGCTATAGTGAGGGTATGAGTTTCTTTGGTGACGGTCCCTCATGTGATAGAAGTGGATGCTTATACATAAACCAATAAATGATGGTAGTGTTTGTGATATCATCAATGTATACGATGCCTTACATATAATAAGGATGTTAATGATAGTAATGTATATGATGATAGCCCTCATGTAATAGATGCATGATGTGACCTGTTATGCTTAATTGTTAATGATAATGAGAATGATGATAACTACTCTAGTAGTTTGTTTAATGATCATAATGTTGGTAATAATGATGCTAAGTGACAGTTATGTTAAAGGTTGCCTCATGATAAAGATGACAATAGCTGATGGCAACAATAATGACATTGGTAATAATAGTGTTAGTTTTGTATACATAACATGATCTCCATATACCCTGATTGTTTGTATAATCTTGAGATAAGGGTAAGCATCAGTATGGTTTGTTAATGATGTACTTAACATACTTGGTTACCAAATAAGTGTCATATTGATAAGTAGATTATCTTGAATGATATTTCATGATAGTGAGCATATTCCTTATGTTGAATCTATGATTATTGTGTACCCTAACTATGCAGGTGATGACTTAGCCATGAAAGGGCTATGTGACATATGTAATGAGTAACAGTATTTTGATAATTGCTCTATAAGATTATGTATGTGATGTGTTGGTCCCATGATGATGATGTGGGCCTTAAGAGGCAGTGACAGTACATGATGAAGGATTGAGACCCCATAGTATGTGATGATCCTTGAGATGGATCTGGATGGTTGGCAAGAGGCCAAGTGGTAACATGTGATGTTGGATCCTTGAGATGGATCAGGTTGATGTGATCAGATCCTAATATAATGTTCTTTACTTTCTGTTATATCTTGCATGTTATACAACTTGGTTGAATCTTGCAATCCATCTAAAAGATACTAATTAAGCACAGTGAAATACATCATGTAGTTTGCCCTGGCCATAGATCCATCATCGTCAGGACTTGGTGATGGTGAAACAGGTTTTCCTACGGGTTAACCTGGAAGCACATATTGTTGAATATGTGTAGGTTGCTCCTAGCCTGAAAATGAGGAGGTAAGAGTGTAACTTCGGTTGCAGACTCAGATATGTGTGTAGAGCATGGTGAACGGGCCCATGGCTCAGGATATGTGATGTATGGAGCATGAATGCGTTCATGGCTCAGAGCACGGTGATCAGGCCCGTGGCTCAGTTTTACTAGCGCCGTGACCTGTACCAAGGCGGGCTAGTGAATGGGTAGCCTATGGAGCTAACCTTGTGGCTTAGACCACTTCAGCATGTGACTGCGGTCCTGCTTGTGTTGTACTCATGTACTGACCATGAGGTGGGAGGTCGTGGAGTCCAGCTCTTCCATTGACCTTGTATGGCACCGTCTTGGGTTTCGTAACTGAAGGTTGGATTTGAACAGTACGGTTCAAATCCTCAGGGCATAATAAAATGTAATAACAGCCGTTTAGTATTTACTAGTCATATCAAATACGAAACATTGGTTGAGGCCTTGTTTGTGTAATATTCCATTATACCTTGCAGGTCATGTGGTAATCTACCTTATCTTGATAATCAGGTTATATGGCATTATACCCTGTTCTAATAATCCTGTTACATGTTGATATATCTCATCTTGATAGTCATGTTCCTTTGAAAGACATCTGGTTTTACACTTTAGTACAGCTGGTATGCTTGCCGGTAAGAGTGATCTTGCTTTATATATATAACTGCTCTCGTTACACCTGTTGATAGTTATTTTCTGCTATGGTTTATCTTGCTGAGGTTCTATAGTTGCGGTGGGGAGCTATGTTTCCCGCTGGGACAATTGTTCAATTGTCTCACTCCGCTGGTTTACACCCTTTTTAGGTGGTCGAGGAAGACGTGGTCGTGGTTGTGGTGTTGCAGACGAGCATCTTGAGGAGTAGTAGAAGGCAAGCGATGGACATGCTGTTGTTTTGGATGTTTTTTAGTAGAGTCTAGAGTCATCCCTGTACTCTCAGGTCCTTGGCAGTGTTTTGACGATGTTTCACGAAGATCGTTCGATGATATCTGTATATCATGTTGTTGGCCGGATGTGGGCCTTTATGTATATATGAACAGGTGGTGAACTCATGTGATGGATGGATAGTTGTTCCTGAGCTGTGGACGCGTGTCAGATCTTGTGTATGTACATATTCATATGACATGTTTCTGTGCAGGATGAGGACTGGAAAGTAATAGTTTCACAGTTTATCAGTTTTCTGCAATCGGTTTTAATTAACCCGTGTTTTTGATAATCTGTGGTTATGGTGTTTTCCGCACGTTTTCGCGTAACACCTCGTTATCTGTGTGATAATGGGATGTTTTGCCACACTCCAGATGTCATCCTTCAGCTCTGTGCTCTCTCCCTCTCTTCTCTGGCCATCGTGCGATGCAAAAATCGATTCCCTTAAGGTCTGGCCATCCTCCCTTTTTGTCCTAGGTCACTTACGGTACCCGATAACGTCGTTGGATTGGGGCCTCCGGTTGAGATTGTTGAAATCTGACAGAGTTGGTGGCACCAACCTGGTGGTCGGTGGAACTGACGACATAGGGATCTGATCGTGCTCTGGAAAAGTCAGTGACATCAACTTGGAAGTCGGGGCACAGAGCTGATGTGACTATTTCCTCCATCTCTCTGATGTTCTCTCGGTGGCATCGACCTGGATGGTTGGTGGAACCGACTCCTTGATTACTAAGGAGCTCTTGAAAATGCACAACGACCATGTATAAGGTTGAGAAATGTATAGAATAATATAATTATGATGAAATAGGCACAGTTTCATGCAACCAGATTATACAAGCCAATTATGAAGATTTATGCAAATATGATCAACTAATTGACTTACAAATGCACAAAACAAATGTAAAATAGTCTTGTAAAAGTGACTCAAAACCCATACATCATTAGTCATAGAGCTGATAGTCATTGTTTAGAAACCCCTCTGGTTGGTTCTGCAAAGTTGCCGGAGGTGTGTCCTTCTTGTGTCTGTTCTTTTTTGGGACTCAACATTCAAGTGGATCTCATACCATTTGAAATGTATGATTTAAATGTGATCCTTGGAATGGATACTTTAGAGAAGTATTGAGCGGTCTTGGACTGTAGTTCCAAGGTGGCAACATTTGTCGATGGTGATGTGTCATGTGTCTTCCAAGGAGATAGGAAGATTCTTCCAACCTATTTTATATCAGTGTGTTGGTATAGAAGTTGATGAGGCAGGGATGTAATGCATTCTTCATGCATGCGATGTGATACTAAGGCTAGGAGTTTGAGTATCCAGGAGGTGATAGTAGTCCATGAGTTTGATGATGTGTTTCCCACTGAGTTCCCAAGTTTCCCTTCTATTAGCGTGATTTTTTTAGATCAATCTAGAGCCAGGCACCCAACCGATAGCTGAGACACCATACAAGATGGCACCAGCTGAGATGCAAGAGCTGAAGAAACATTACAAGAGATGCTAGAGAAAGGTTTTATTAATCCGAGTACTTCACCATGGGGTGCTCTATTTTTTATTATCAAGAAGAAGGATGGATCCATGAGGCTATTCATCCACTATAGATAGTTGAACAAAGTGACTATCAAGAATAAGTATCCATTGTCACAATTTGATGATTTGTTTGACCAGTTTCTAGGTGCCATGGTGTTTTTGAAGATAGTCTTGAGGTCTAGAAATCACCAGTTGTGGATCAAGGTAGATGAAATATGAAAGTTAGCTTTTAGGATGAGGTATGTTCACTATGAGTTCGTGGTTATGTTGTTTGGGCTAACAAATGAACCAACAACATTCATGAACTTGATGAATAGGCTGTTCTGACCTTATCTCGATATGTTTGTGGTTGTATTCATAGATGACATCCTAATATATGAATGAGATCCAACAACATCAACAACATTTTCTTCAGGCATTGACTTTGTTTAAGACATCATGAGTTGTATCCAAAGTTCAATAAGTGTGAGTTTTGGCTTAGGGAAGTGTCCTTTCTGTGACACCCCATGCCACATAAAGTGAGATTACTCAAAACAGAATTGTTGAAAAGATACATATTCAAAATTAATGCCATACAGGTCTAGTAGAAGACTCAGAATCCACAACCTCACCTTCTCTTAGTCAGTACGAGTGAACATGCAGTGACATCATAGTTCAAACTACTATCAACGACATATAATATATATGTACATATCTAGCCCGCCCTGGTATAGGTCATGACGTTAGTGAGTTATGGCTCGTAGTTGTACTCTAATTAGGGTATGGCCCATAGCCAATCATGTATCACATATTATTGAGCTATGACCCATAGCCTCTCTCTACTCAGGGTATGGCCTGCACCCAATCCTATAAGTTCAGGACACAAGGAGATACCTCAACTTGTACCCCACATATTCAACAATATGCACTCAGAGTTAAACTCGTTTCACCATTTAACAAGTACTAACACTGAATGGATCTATGGCATAGGGATAACTTATAGGATTAGGTTCCACTTTGCTTAATTAGGTTATTTAAGCATCTTTCGGCATCAATCATGTTACAACGTATAAACTTAAAACAAGATCTGCATAAACAAGGCATGACACATCAACAGTACACACTGAATCACATAAGGACCACATCATCACTTTATGTTTGTCTTTCACCATATGCCCATTACAAGGACCACATACTTGGGGTATCATCCCCTTATCTCATCATTTGAGGAAACTATAATCTCACATAAGGAATAAGCCATCATCAAATCATAAGACTACTTTCTTCCTCTTTTTTTGTTACTATGTCACATTTGCCTCACAAGGCCTTATTCAACGTATTGTAATCACCATAGCTTATACATGGCTATGTGAGTCAACTGAAGTTACCTACATGGTTAGAAACTTATAATAATAGAAGCAATACACCCTTAACACTATCATCTCACATAAGACTCATGCCATACATATTGCATCTTTTAGGGTTAGGGTTTCTCTATACATGATTAGGGTTTACAAGGTGTGATTAACAACCATGCTTAGATCAATACTTCCATCATAATTATGAGGTGTGTTATGAAATTAAGAAACATGGTTCTCATTATAATTATAAAACATGTTATGAGGTATAGAAACATAGCTTTCAACATGATTCACACAACTTCTCCATAGGTTATCATATCATACCATGTGACCCTAGCATCAACATGCTGTATCTCAAATACAACCACAAGATATCGGTTAGGGTTATTAACATAGAGTGTCAGGTTAACCCTAGGTGTGTCAGTCAACCATACTAAGGTAGGGTATCAGTTAAGCATATACTAGGTGAGAAAGCAAGGT
This sequence comes from Alisma plantago-aquatica, assembly GCA_963693085.1. Classification (NCBI taxonomy): domain Eukaryota; kingdom Viridiplantae; phylum Streptophyta; class Magnoliopsida; order Alismatales; family Alismataceae; genus Alisma; species Alisma plantago-aquatica. Next base: position 872,131,363 of record OY856413.1, on the reverse strand, counting down.
ATCAACCAACCAACTGGGAATGTGTATCAGTTTAGGCATCTAGGGATGGTGTATCGGGCAACAAGACTTCAAGGAAAGGGTGTCAGCCAACCCCTTCTATTGGGTAACATCAACGCATGGTGTGACAAACATCCTAAGGTAACGACAATGCTTGAATGTGTCAGGCAACTCAAGGGTGACGACTATCTAGGGTTTTAGCAATGCTTCAACCGTGATGGGCTGTCAGGGGATATCGGGAATCAAACCTCTCTCAAGTTGTGATGGCTAGAGCCCTAACGGGCATCACTCACCAAGGAAGCACTCCTATAACTATAACATCCGATATCTAATTCACTGCATATCGGCAACGTATGCCTAAAATCGGTTGGTCTCTGCCCAAGTAGAGTGTCACAAGTTGTGACGACTACGGTGTGTCATGCAACAATGCCCCTGAGGGTAATGAGCTAGCCATGGAAGATATCACTCCTCATCACATATCGTCTAGCAATGATATGTCGGGCAACAACAAGAAACCAAGGCTAAAATGACTGAAACATGCACAAGGCATAATGATCTAACTCCCGTCCAGACATGTCAACTTAGGCCTCACTAAGGTCGTGATGACCACCATCAAAGCAAGTCATTCTAGTCCTTTCCAAGACCATGATGACCTATCGCAAGGTGTGACGGTCACCCAAAGCATATCGGCCTGACATGCCTATCAGCCTCAACATACATATTGGCCCACTCATATTCATCCTTAGAATGGTGTTACAAGGAAGGAAAAGGAGGCCCAACACAAGAGCATAACTAAGAAACATCCCTCTTCTAAAATAGAATGCAAAACCTCCAATAAAGAAATACTAAAAAGTAAGGAATAATGAGCCAAAGATAAAGAAAAAGATAGTAACTAAAGAGTGATAATAAAAAAGAGGGTTTATAGTTATACAAACCACCTCATAGATCACCACCAAGCTCCAAGCTTCACGATCTCAAGGTAGAAGAAGATATCCCAAACTTGATCACCAAAGCACCTCCAAGGAAGAAGATGGAACCATGGTTAAGAGCGTTCGAAGAAGAAAGAAAGAAGGTAACCAAGATCCATGGCTGAGAAGAAGAAAGGAGAGAAGGAAAGCTAGGGATCATGGCTTACCAGGGTAAAGGATGAAGAGTGAACCACAATCATGGGACTCATCCTCCAAGATCCAAGGGAGAGACTCCTCTAGGTCATGGTCGTCCACCAAAGAGAGAATGTAAGGATAACCAAAAGGGTTCTCTTTCATGAAGATAAAGAGGTATATATACAAGAGGGATGAGAGAGGGAGTAAGGGGAAGGTGTCACCACCTTAGAACCCTAGGTGACACTTGTCTACAAGAAAAATCCACATGAAATACTATGCAATGAGGTGATAAGATCTACGTCTCTCCCACTAGGTCACCTATGATGGTCAAGGCCGATAGACACATCTACCCTCTTCAAAAATTGATAGGGGTGAACCCTAGGTACCACAAACCAATATGGTGCACCTCTAGTGTTACAACCCCAATTTTGGGTTCTTTTGCTGAGAAATATAATTTCTCATATTAAAGTTTTTTGAACGAATAAATGATATAATCTATTTTGAATAAATGGATTTCATTTACAATAGCCTTGTTGTTTGATTTGAGGGCTTTATTGGCTATTGGGCCCAATAACAAGGATATTCAATTAATTAATGAATAATTGAGAATTTAAGATAAGAAAGGTGTGGAAACCTCTGGAAGGCAAATCCAAAAAGGATTTCGTGCCTCTTAGATTCCTTGGGTTCCAAGGAGTCCAAAGTTGCAAAGAAAAGGCAGTAAGAAAAGAAAATATAAATTAAGTATTTCCTTGTTAATAAAGAAATTGAAAACATTGATGAAATATGGAAAACATGTGAAAAGAGGTATAGTTGGGTAATCCTTGGTGGGATTTCGTATCCCAAGGATTCCTGATGATAAAAGGAATACTAATGAGGAAAATAAAAGAGAAATAAGAGAGAGATCTTCAAAAAGGAATTATTTTAAAAAGAAATAAGCAAAATCATGAGAATAATGCATATTGATGCATTTAAGGATAATGAGTATTCCTTTAAAAGGAATTTCGAAATCATAAAGGTTCTTGGGATCCATGGAGTCCCAATGAAGAAAGAGGAAAGAGAAAACTACCGATAAAGCAAAATAAGAGGATAATGTGTTGCTTTATTAATAAATTTATTTGTGATATGGATAAAAGGAAATACTTTCCTACTAAAGGAAAGTAATATTTCGTGCTTATGAAGTTGAAGTAAAACATACGAGAGTATGATGGGACATAGTCTCGAAATCCAAATATTTAAAGAGAAAGGGAAATAAGAAGGAGAGAAAGGTTTTCTTTTCATTAAAGGAAAAAGGGGTTCCTATTGAGAGAAGGACTTAGTAATTTGTGGATAGACAACCTAAGGCCTTGCTACTCACTCTTATATAAAGGGATAAGCCTTGGTTCGAGTTGAGGAGAGATCCCACATCTCTCTCTCTCTCCCATCCTCTTCTTCACCTAGATTTCGCTCAAAACCCTAACCTTTGAGTTGGCTCTATCCCTTGAGTGGAAGGGAGTCGTGAAGGTTTGCAAGGGTGGGCATGGCGTTTCCGCAGACGATCTAGGGAAGCTCCGCCCTCGACATGCTCCTCTGACCCTACTTAATGCCTGCAAGGGGTCTCTAACCTAGCTGCAAATCGCAGCTCTGACCCGCTTCAGTTTGGGAATATCGGCTTGGGGTCGAGGTGTTTCTGAGTATGGTGGAAGGTGGCGGAGACGAGGTGTTGTTCCCCTGTGATCCCCGGACCATGGGGAAGGGGGAAACGACTTTGTGGCCGGCTCCAGTCGGCGGCAGACTGGATCTCGTGAGGTGGAAGACGATCCCTCCAGGTTGGACAATTATACCCCCCCTGGGGTGTGAAGAGTGAGCGCTTGACGCGGGGGCAAGGCTGTCTTTTCGTTATATTTTCAAAACCACCAAGCGACGTGCATGGAGACGGCTACGTGGCGGCTCCTGATTCGCTAGAGTAAGTGATTTTGGTTAAATTCATAGTAAATAAATGGTAGGTCAAATAAGGACACATTATACATGAAAATTTATCAGAAAAATGAGAGGAATGCATTAAAAATGGTTTCAGAGTCTAATTTCTCTTGCTGTTCAAAAAGTAATGTAAATTATCAACTTTAACATATTAATGTTTAAAGAACCCTATTTTGATATGATTAAAGTGATTAGTAGGATTTAATAACTGATTAAAGTGGTTATTAGCCTGTTAATGATAAAAAGGAACATTAAGAATAAAAAGGATGAGTTTTGCATGTTAGTAGCTTAATTGAGAGTTCATGAGCATAAATAAAGCTTTAATGGGACTTGAAACCCTAATGTTGAAAATTAGGATTACTAATCGCTTTAATTATTCGATTTCATGTATAGAACTGAGTTTTCCTGATTATAAGCTATTTCGAGCAATAAAGTTCCTAATTTGTGGATAGATACCCTTAATATGATAATCAGGGTTTCCTAACAGATAAAGTTAGAGTTAATACTAAATAGAGTTCATATGGGAATTAGACCCTGATAAATTATGAGTTGTTAATCCGAAAGAAACTAAAGGTGATAATGGAGTCTAATGACCTTGAAATAAATTAAAAGGATGAAGAAAGTAGTTTTGGTAAAAAAAAAAGAAGTAATCAACTTTAAGTGGACTTATGGTGTTGAAATTAGGGTTTATGAACTAAGACATCATTTAATATGATAAAAGCGTTATGGAGGCAAAAACCCTAATAAAACCCTAATGTGGTTTAGAAAACCTAAGATGGAATCCAAGTCTAGCTTTAGAATGTTCTGGATAAATTATAACACTTGGATGTCATGCATTAATTTCAGGATACTTGTTGATTTCTTGTTGCTTGTTCTTTATCATTATTGCTTGGACAGCAAGTTGCTCTGGATCAGGTATGTGGTTACGCGTATGAATAACCGCATTAGTTTCCCGCGTGTTTGTCGGATGATTAATCGCATTGACTGCAACTAAACTGTTTGGATGTTCATACTTGCAAATCATAAAGTCACTATGATTATCACATTAATAGTAGAAGTATGTTTTCTCGCACCTACATGCCACCTTGATGGATGATGCCAAGAGAGTCAGGCCCAGATGGGTAGACCAATGGGCACCATGAGTGGTGACCCCCAGGCACCAAGAAGGTGGCCTATGATATTGCATGACTAGAGGGCATCATGAGTGGTGACCCCTAGGCACCAAGCTCGGGATTGAGAAGGTGGCCTTAAGTCATGGGCAAAAGAAACCCTAAGGAGGGTATGCCAGGGTTAGGGAAAAAGCGGTGGAGAATGTCATACTGAAAAGTGTAAATTTGCTTGTTAAATAATTTGATTGTGATATTTAAATTGTTATCCATATGTGCAAACTTTTGGTTGTCCCCACATACCAGTATATTTCGATATACTGACCGACATTTTGTTTGTCGGTGTTTTAGGTACAAATGAAAAGAACAAACAGTAAAGTGGCATATGTGGAATTAAATGAGAACTAACGTGCACAGGAGGATTAGTTAGAGTAGCATTTTCATGGATAGAAGTTTAGAAATCCCATCTTTTAAAAAGGTAAACAAATTTTTATTTTATACCAGTTTTTAGTTTAGTTGGTAAAGTTTCTTAATTGTTATTGATTATTTGTCGAACCTTTGATCCTGTTTATTGAATAACGGCTCTGACCTTCGGGTCTCCCTTAATTGGGGGTTACCGGGAGGTGGGGTCGTTACAATTGGTATCAGAGCATAGGTTCCTCAATTAATCTTTAATAATTATTAAATTTTACAAATTCCGTAGAACCCAAGGGAGTTATTAGAGGATTATCCGAAAGACAGAGGTGTCTAGAAAAGGATCACGACCGGGGGCTGGCAAGATTTTCCTCCGCACCGCTAGTCGGAATACGAGGACTCCCGGATCTGTGTGACTGCCTGGCCAAAGTCTTAGGGTATGATTCGAAATAAGATACCTTTAGGACTCTCTCATCTTGATCATCCCTTCTCAACTCAAATTCTATTAAGGACCTTAAGGATTAGGGTTGTCTCTCTTTCCCTCACCCTCTTGAGGTATGGGTAAGGTTGATAAGGATTAAGGAATCCTCCAGCAAATTAATAAAAAGCATGTAAATAAGATGTCATGGACATAAGCTTAATAGAGTAAGCGTAAAGGAATAGATACATGCTTAGGTCGTATGACATAAGTTGTCATGTCCTCAGAATAGACCTGAGAGTAGACTTTTTGTCAGAAGGATGAGTCAGTTTTGGAGATAGAGATCCCCATTGCTAGTAGAGACCTGGCACATCCTCATAGGATGATGCTAACCCTAACCCTAAGTGAAGGATAGAGAAAGTTGAGTTAGACCAGGTGTTTGAAGGGACATGCCTTAGGGATGAAATATGATCCATGGGTGACTCAACCCCTTTGGCAACCTAACCCTGGGAAGGGTCATGCATGTTAGAGTGAAGGATAGCTCCTTCATCGATGAGGTTAGAGAAGAACCTGTAGTTACCCTATGGGCTTTGGCAAGTAAGGTATAGCTTGGTGAAACCCTGGTTAAGAGATCATGATGGGTGGCTTATGAGATAAGCATAAGTTATAACGGATAACCATGAGTGAGTTGAGCGTAAGCATAGGCTTCACCAGGTAAGGATATGCTTATGAGCTTGATCCTTCAGGAAGAAAGGACCTTTTATAGAGAGGTTGGTTGTAGGATTAGCTCTAGAGAGAAAGCAGACCTCAAGCAAGAATGTTGTAAGCTCAAAACCCTGAGACATAAGGGACAGAGGGTAGTTAAGGATGATGCGACCTACGTGGAGGATAGTAGTTTTCTTATGCTTGATTCCTAGAAGCTGATGATATCTTGGTTACCTTTAGATAAACCAAACCCCAGAGAGAGGACGATGCTTCTAGTACCCATGGCATAAGTGGTTACCTGCTCGAAAGAGTGCCTTAGACCCTGAGGAGGTTTAAGTAACCTGTTGTGAGGTTTATACCTAGTTGGTTGTCCTGGAAGAAGACTCGACCCTGATGTGTTTCTCGAATAAGAGAATGATAGGGAGTACGTGACATACCTTGGATAGGCTTGATTCGTGGTTAAGAGGTTGAGCATGCAGTTGGTTACCCAAAGGAGAACCTAGGGTTCCCAGGCCTAAGAGGGGAAGCGGTGTACCCAATGCTCATGTTGAGATTTGAGTCACTATAGTTTTGAGCATGGTACTTTTAATGTGTAGAGGTAAAGGAAAACCCCTTCAGGTAAGGGTATGTTTGATGAACCCCACACGAATAAGTTGATCTGATGATGAGGAAAGAGAACGAGTGTGACCTAGCATGGTTTTGTGGGTGTGCTTGTGCCTTAGTAGTTGTTGGTTTAAGCATGCTCATACGGATGTAAATCCTAAGGACGGTTGTGACCTTGCTGTCACGGGTTGTAGTTTCCTCCCATCCTGGGAGAGGACCCTTTGGTAGGGTGTGTACCAGTTCTGTCGGTTTTGAGGTGACCTAAAGAGGTCTCATAGGATCTTGAGAAGCTAAGTGAAGAGTACATGGTATGAAAATGAACCTATAGGCCCATAGATAACCATCTCTAAGTGCATGGACGTACTACCATGGGAGTAACTGGTATGGGGCCCGACCAAGGTAGGCAGGTTGCCATGACCCCTGTGAAGGGATGAAAGTCAATTATGAATACAGAAAGAGATGATGAAGGCTTGGGTAAGGTTCTAAGTCATACATATACTATAGGAGAATCCCAAGTCTATCCTAGGGTCAGGTATGGATAAGACCGATGAAAGACGGAGTTGCCTAATTCCCTAGTTGCACATGACCATAGGGTCGGGAGGTAACAACTATCATTGTCTGAGGGTCATGGGTTAGGAGATTGATCACCTTCATTAACTCATGGGACCTAAAGGGCAGATGAGTAGGGCACTCTCTGGATGCATGAGGGAAGAGGGATGACCCCAAAAGTGCCGGCACCCTATAGATCTAGAGGAGGTGACCAAGGATTGTGTGGTGACCCAAGTAGGTTTTGGATCAGTTTTCCATGGATGTAATTCTGATATCAGGAGGATATGTGGCACGTTTCAACTTAGATTTGAAGGTGTACTGGCAAGGTGGGATGTACCATCTCTACTCTTGGAATAGGAAGAACTCTGTATTTGGACTGCAGCCAAATGCTTATTTCCTTTTGTTATGGGAGTGAGAGATAGGACAATACGCATGCCTTACACCAAGGATAAAAGATGTTGCGAGTTGGAATGTTGCTACGAGGAATGATGAAAGAGATGATAACATAACCTTGTGAAGTGGATGATACATGGATGGTTCGCAAACACTAAGAGAGGTACTGTTATCATCTTATGAGAATGTTTTATTAGGAACTATGTGGAATTTGCAGATTAACCAAGGTCGAGTTCGATCACATTGAGTATGAGCTCAGAACTTCTTAATAAAAATAGACTTAGAGTTTGAGATGAGATGATGAGTATAATACATGGAGATGTATATCGTCGCATTACCTAACACCTAAGAAGGTGAAGTGGTAATAAATACTCTAGTTGAGGTATAGCTGCCTAGTTTAGCTGGAAACTAGAAGTGGAGGTCGTTTGGCTAACCCTAAGTTTGATAACAAGATGTGTTTTGATATGTTGAACAAGTTAATGGTCGTTTGGTTAGCCAGTTTAGTCCTTGATGTAGTAAAAGGATGGTAATAAAACCCTGATGAAAGTAGTTTGGGGTTTCTGAGGTATTGATCTCGAGGAATCATGACTTACAGGAGATCATGGTTTTAAGATCATGATACACCTTGATACTACAAAGATAGTAAGTGATGGTACCATTCTGGATGCTTAAAACAAAGTTGCATGTAGCATGTGTCCATGCAAGCCAAGAGGTGAAGGACGAACACCATTAACCCAGTGCATGGATGTAAAGTATAAAGAGTTCCCGAGAAGGAATGATAGTTCATCATTATGGATGTTGTGAGTCTCTCCTTGACCAAGAAGGTCAAGATACAATATGGGTTATGGTAGATCGCCTTACCTAGATGACATGAGAAAGGAAGAGTTCTGTCAAGGGACAGATCTGGTTAAACTACATATGAAAAGAGATTTTTCAACTACACCATGATGTGAATTCAAAAGATTTGATGTGATCCCAGAGTTCACTTCCATGAGGTGGAAGTAGATACATGAAGAGCTCAGTGTTTGTACAGTTTATCACCCCATACTAATGGACAGTATGATTCGGACTAGAGGGTCTGATGAGAGCGAGTGTTCTCATTTAGGGTGATACATAGAGACAGTTCTTAAGATGTAATGTTAACCACCATAGCCTTTATCGGGATGCAAGAAGTTTTATAAGGAGGTTGTGTCGGTCACCACTTCATTATGATGATTGGTGAAGGAGGCCTCGCGAAGGTCAGAAAAGAACCCCAGGTGTGTGCAGATGAAGTCTCTTTGATTGTGCAATGGCTGAGAGAGAGCCCAGTGGTGACATGAGTCATGAGCTGATGCAAAGCAGACTGACATGCAGTTCACTGTGGAGGAATATAATGTGAAAATCCGACCCCTCTAAGCTACAGCTGAGAGAGCGGAATCCCCGATATATGGGTCCATTTGAGATGGATTGGTGGGTATGATTGTGTTTAGCCTTGCCCCACAGGATAACGTGATGTGTAATATGTTACATGAGTCCAATCTAGAAGCACTATGTGAGGTACCCAAGCCATGTGTTAAGCCCTGAACCTATTCAGCTTTTGAGAGGCTGAAATGTCCTGAGTCGCCTATGAGGGTACGATATACCAAGGTAAGAAAGAACTCAGATGGAAGAATATGAGATAATGAAGGTTCTTGGAAAGCACCATGGATAGGGTAAAGCCACATGGTAGCCCTGATGGACATAAGAATGGATTATCCTGTTTGTTTGCTTGCTTGATGGAATTTTGAGGACAAAATTCTTATAAGAGGGGAAGGATGTTACAACCCCAATTTTGGGTTCTTTTGCTGAGAAATATAATTTCTCATATTAAATATTTTTGAACGAATAAATGATATAATCTATTTTGAATAAATGGATTTCATTTACAATAGCCTTGTTGTTTGATTTGAGGGCTTTATTGGCTATTGGGCCCAATAACAAGGATATTCAATTAATTAATGAATAATTGAGAATTTAAGATAAGAAAGGTGTGGAAACCTCTGAAAGGCAAATCCAAAAAGGATTTCGTGCCTCTTAGATTCCTTGGGTTCCAAGGAGTCCAAAGTTGCAAAGAAAAGGCAGTAAGAAAAGAAAATATCAATTAAGTATTTCCTTGTTAATAAAGAAATTGAAAACATTGATGAAATATGGAAAACATGTGAAAAGAGGTATAGTTGGGTAATCCTTGGTGGGATTTTGTATCCCAAGGATTCCTAATGATAAAAGGAATACTAATGAGAAAAATAAAAGAGAAATAAGAGAGAGATATTCAAAAAGGAATTATTTTAAAAAGAAATAAGCAAAATAACGCGAATAATGCATATTGATGCATTTAAGGATAATGAGTATTCCTTTAAAAGGAATTTCGAAATCATAAAGGTTCTTGGGATCCATGGAGTCCCAATGAAGAAAGAGGAAAGAGAAAACTACCGATAAAGCAAAATAAGAGGATAATGTGTTGCTTTATTAATAAATTTATTTGTGATATGGATAAAAGGAAATACTTTCCTACTAAAGGAAAGTAATATTTTGTGCTTATGAAGTTGAAGTAAAACATACGAGAGTATGATGGGACATATTCTCAAAATCCAAATATTTAAAGAGAAAGGGAAATAAGAAGGAGAGAAAGGTTTTCTTTTCATTAAAGGAAAAAGGGGTTCCTATTGAGAGAAGGACTTAGTAATTCGTGGATAGACAACCTAAGGCCTTGCTACTCACTCCTATATAAAGGGATAAGCCTTGGTTCGAGTTGAGGAGAGATCCCACATCTCTCTCTCTCTCTCCCATCCTCTTCTTCACCTAGATTTCGCTCAAAACCCTAACCTTTGAGTTGCCTCTATCCCTTGAGTGGCAGGGAGTCGTGAAGGTTTGCAAGGGTGGGCATGGCGTTTCCGCAGACGATCTAGGGAAGTTCCGCCCTCGACATGCTCCTCTGACCCTACTTAATGCCTGCAAGGGGTCTCTAACCTAGCTGCAAATCGCAGCTCTGACCCGCTTCAGTTTGGGCATATCGGCCTGGGGTCGAGGTGTTTCTGAGTATGGTGGAAGGTGGCGGAGACGAGGTGTTGTTCCCCTGTGATCCCCGGACCATGGGGAAGGGGGAAACGACTTTGTGGCCGGCTCCAGTCGGCGGCAGACTGGATCTCGTGAGGTGGAAGACGATCCCGCCAGGTTGGACAATTATACCCCCCCTGGGGTGTGAAGAGTGAGCACTTGACGCGGGGGCAAGGCTGTCTTTTCGTTATATTTTCAAAACCACCAAGCGACGTGCATGGAGACGGCTACGTGGCGGCTCCTGATTCGCTAGAGTAAGTGATTTTGGTTAAATTCGTAGTAAATAAATGGTAGGTCAAATAAGGACATATTATACATGAAAATTTATCCGAAAAACGAGAGGAATGCATTAAAAATGGTTTCCGAGTCTAATTTCTCTTGCTGTTCGAAAAGTAATGTAAATTATCAACTTTAACATATTAATGTTTAAAGAACCCTATTTTGATATGATTAAAGTGATTAGTAGGATTTAATAACTGATTAAAGTGGTTATTAGCCTGTTAATGATAAAAAGGAACATTAAGAATAAAATGGATGAGTTTTGCACGTTAGTAGCTTAATTGAGAGTTCATGAGCATAAATAAAGCTTTAATGGGACTTGAAACCCTAATGTTGAAAATTAGGATTACTAATAGCTTTAATTATTCGATTTCATGTATAGAACTGAGTTTTCCTGATTATAAGCTATTTCGAGCAATAAAGTTCCTAATTTGTGGATAGATACCCTTAATATGATAATTAGGGTTTCCTAACGGATAAAGTTAGAGTTAATACTAAATAGAGTTCATATGGGAATTAGACCCTGATAAATTATGAGTTGTTAATCCGAAAGAAACTAAAGGTGATAATGGAGTCTAATGACCTTGAAATAAATTAAAAGGATGAAGAAAGTAGTTTTGGTAAAAAAAAAAGTAATCAACTTTAAGTGGACTTATGGTGTTGAAATTAGGGTTTATGAACTAAGACATCATTTAATATGATAAAAGCGTTATGGAGGCAAAATCCCTAATAAAACCCTAATGTGGTTTAGAAAACCTAAGATGGAACCCAAGTCTAGCTTTAGAAGGTTCTGGATAAATTATAACACTTCGATGTCATGCATTAATTTCAGGATACTTGTTGATTGCTTGTTGCTTGTTCTTTATCATTATTGCTTGGACAGCAAGTTGCTCTGGATCAGGTATGTGGTTACGCTTATGAATAACCGCATTAGTTTCCCGCGTGTTTGCCGGATGATTAATCGCATTGACTGCAACTAAACTATTTGGATGTTCATACTTGCAAATCATAAAGTCACTATGATTATCACATTAATAGTAGAAGTATGTTTTCTCGCACCTACATGCCACCCTGATGGATGATGTCAAGAGAGTCAGGCCCAGATGGGTAGACCAATGGGCACCATGAGTGGTGACCCCCAGGCACCAAGAAGGTGGCCTATGATATTGCATGACTAGAGGGCACCATGAGTGGTGACCCCCAGGCACCATGAAGGTGGCCTTAAGTCATGGGCAAAAGAAACCCTAAGGAGGGTATGCCAGGGTTAGGGCAAAAGCGGTGGAGAATGTCATACTGAAAAGTGTAAATTGGCTTGTTAAATAATTTGATTGTGATATTTAAATTGTTATCCATATGTGCAAACTTTTGGTTGTCCCCACATACCAGTATATTTTGATATACTGACCGACATTTTGTTTGTCGGTGTTTTAGGTACAAATGAAAAGAACAAATAGTAAAGTGGCATATGTGGAATTAAATGAGAACTAACGTGCACAGGAGGATTAGTTAGAGTAGCATTTTCATGGATAGAAGTTTAGAAATCCCATCTTTTAAAAAGGTAAACAAAGTTTTATTTTATACCAGTTTTTAGTTTAGTTGGTAAAGTTTCTTAATTGTTATTGATTATTTGTCGAACCTTTGATCCTATTTATTGAATAACGGCTCTGACCTTCGGGTCTCCCTTAATTAGGGGTTACCGGGAGGCGGGATCGTTACATCTAGACACCAAAAAATCGATAGGATGTCCCTCAAAATATCCACAAGCCAATAGAATGTCCCTCGAGACACCCACAAATCGATACAAAGCCTCTCGAAGGCTCTCAACTTCGAGACAACACTTCTAGGTGTAAGGCACACCTCAAACATGTGTCCAAAACGTCACCAAGGATGTCACCACTCATGTAAGGCTCAAATAAGATGCCCATCTCTCTTTATCCTCTAGATGATGCTAAGAGAGAGAAGGAACACTCTAGAGGTGGAAAATTTGCACATCAACCCCTACTATAGGTAAGTTACAATTTGCACCAAAACCTATCCAAAAAACACAAGTATCAAGCAAACAAGCTCAAACAAGGAACTCAAGTTTCCAACATGACCTAATTACATCTCAGATGATTAGAGCAAGGAGATAAGATATATACTTAGGCAAAAAAATAGGGTTATCCCAAAACATTGCTCAAGGTCCTTACACTTTCTTAGAAACGTGATATCTGCTAAGGGTGTATGTGTGGACCCCAAGAAGGTTGAATATGTCATATAATGGGAGCAGCTGAAGATGCCGATAGAAGTTTGCCATTTTTTGGGTTTTGCAGGATACCACAGGAGGTTGATCAAGAACTTTAGTGTTGTAGCATTACCCCTAACAAAGTTAATGAGGAAATGTGTGTTGTTTGTCTTGGATGACAAGTTTCAACATGCTTTCTAGGTTTTGAAGGAGATGTTAACGAATGCACATGTGCTTGTGCTGCAAAAATAGGGAAAAGGCTTCATCATCTTCAGTGATGCCTCGAAGAATGGTCTGGGTGGTGTTGTCATACAAGACAAGAATGTGATCTCTTTCACATCATGATAGTTAAAGAAGCATGAGGAGAGCTATCCCAACCATGATCTGGAGCTAGTTGTAGTTGTTCATGCTCTGAAGATATGGAAACATTACTTGTATCGCGAGAAGTGTCAGATCTTCACGAATCATAGGACCCCACAATACATCTTTTCTAATAAGGAGCTAAACATATGGCAACATAACTTGATGGAGTTAATCAAAGAATATGATTGCACTATAGACTACTATCCAGGGAAGGCAAATGTGGTGGAAGATGCTCTGAGCAAAAAGTCATCATCATCATCTGTTGGTAAGGAACATATATGTTCCTTGGTGTGCCACAAGAGAGACATGTTAGTGTATTTGTGTGAGATGAACGTAAAGTTGGAAGTTTCCTTGTTAGAAAGCTTGTTAGCTCAATTACAAGTAAAGCCTACATTGAGGCAGTGATTCAAAGAAGCATAACACAGTGATATTGTGATACAACATATTCAAGAAGATTTGGTAGAAAAAAACGTGATGGTTTTTATGAGTCATAGGATGAGTCAATATGTTACCACGACATAGTTGTGGTTCCTGATGTTGATGCTATGAGGAAGATGGTTTTAGAAGAGGCTCACTCCTCAATGTATGATATGCATCCACGTAGCACCAAGATGTACTACAATATGAAATACTTATATTAGTGGTCTGGTATAAAGCATGATGGGGTTGAGTTTGTTACCATATGTCCTATGTGCCAGCAAGTTAAAGAAGATCATCATAATCCTACATGAACATTACAATGGTTGCCCATACCACCGTGGAAGTGGAATCATGTTACGGTGGACTTTGTGGTTGGTCTGCCTAGGACAACCAAGGGTCATGACTCCATATGGGTGATTTTTGACTAGTTGACAAAGTCATCATACTTTTTTCCAGTTAATATGACATACACAATAGAAAATATTTCACATATATATGTTAATGAGATAGTGCGGTTGCTTGGTATCTCGACTACCATTATATCTGGCAAAGGTCCGCAGTTCACCTGTCATTTTTGGGAACATCTGCACACATCAATGGGTACACAGTTGAGGTTCAGTATGATATTTCACTAGTTGACTGATGGACAGTTAAAGAGGATGATTCAAATTTTGGAAGATCTTTTGAGAGCCTATGTCTTGCAGTTTTTGGGTAGTTGGGATGTGCACCTCAGTTTGAGAGTTTGCATACAATAACATCTATCATAGGAGTATTGATATGGAATCTTATGAGGCATTATGTGGGAGACATTGCAAATCTATGTTGTGATAGTATGAAATTGACAATTATCAGTATTTGGTCCTGAGCTTATGCATAAGACAATAGAAAAGATCAGAGTGATTCAACAATAGCTAAAGACAATACAAGACAGGCATAAGTCATATGTAGATAATCGGCATTGACCATTGAAGTTCCAAGTGGGAAATAGAGTGTATCTCAATGTATCTACTTGGAAAGGTGCTTTGAGGTTTAGAAAGAAGGGTAAGTGTTGGTAATTTGTCCTATAAGTTGGAGCTTTCACTTGATTTGTACAGGTTTCATCTAGTATTCCATGTGTCTATGTTGACGAAGTGCCACCCTAATACAAAGATGGTGTTGCAACCAATAGAGGTTGAGTTGCATGAGGATATATCCAATGTGGAGGGTCCTGTGTTGATCCTTGATAGAAGAGTGAAGAAGTTGAAGAATAACAAAATTATGTTGGTTAAGATTATATGGCATCATCATGGCATAGAGGATGCCACCCAATAGCTTGAGGAGGAGATGCGTAGGAAGTACCCATCTCTTTTCATGTAAGATTTCTGGGGTAAAAATCCTTGTTAGGGGTTTATGGTTGTAAGGCCCATGACCTAGATTAGTGCTTGAGAGAGCTTGATTTTCTTAATAAATGCTTAAACCTTAATCTAGTCCTTTGATTGCTTTTATAATGTGTGACATATCCTGTGTTTTTAGTTTGGTCCTATTTGGATGATGCTTGAGCTTGATATGCTTGTTTTGGACCAATTTGCAATTTACCCATGATGAGGGTTAATATTGCAATTTGTCACATGTAGAGTGTGTTTTTTTCGCCTTAGCATCATGAGAAACAAGATGAATTTATGCAGTGTCTTTCTTGGACCATGGTTGATGATGTGGAATCTCCATTCTCCCATGCTCTAGCAATTGCGCTCCCTAGACTCAGGACAAGAAATCTGGGGAGATTATGGTTTGCTTTAGTTGCCTTGTTGTTGAGTGTCAACCTTTCTAGGGTTTGTGTGTGTTGCAACCGCAACACCACTCTTGGATGAATGTTGAGACCACGACACTTACCCTAGGTGTTGCTTTCTTCAACCTTGGTTACTTTGGTGAGGTTTAGTTGATGACATTTGTCCTTTAGTGACGTGATACAACCATGTGGTGGTGTGGTGACCTAGTGTTGCGATCACTACATGTGCATGGTGTGCTTTGACTACAACAAGGGGTGTAGATGGCATGAGTGGTTGCTACTCTACTAATATATCACCATTTGATGCATGCATGTGTTTAGTGGTTGCATGGATGTTTCCTTGATGGACAAGTGTCCTTTTGATGCTCTCTTGTGTTAACACCGCATACCCACCTTACCTCTCTCCTTCCTTGTGTATATAACCTCTCTTCTCTTTGTGCAAGTATCATTTTTTGTCTCTCCTTCTTTCTCTTCTATGTTGTGCTCATCCTTGAAGCTTTTTGGAGAAAAGAAGGATTGATCTTAGAGCCTTGGTGGCAGATCATCCTTTCATATGGTGCTTTTGACCTTGATCATCCTCCTTGTCGTGGTCCTTGGTGATCATCTCTCTTGGTAATTGGTGTTGAACCCTTGATTTCATTTTCCCTTAAACCCTACCTCACTCTCTCCTTCTACGACGTGTGACTATGGTGCAACCACAGTAGCTATCTTGAAGATCTTCTCCTCCCATAGATGAGAGACTGTGGTTTGACCATGGTTGTACCTATGTGTGATGAAGCTCTCTTCTTTCTTTTTCTTGTTTGGCCTAAGTTTGTTACCCTATTTATTGAGATTTCCTTTGACCATGGTGTTCTTATCTTTGTAGGTGATCTTGTTGATGATGAGTGGGTCTTTGTTGGAGCTTCTTTCTCTCTCTCTTGGATCTCATGATCTTGGAGCTTGATCTTCTTCATAAGGTGGGTTGTATAACTCTTTTCCTACTTCTATTATTGCACCATAAATATTTTGCATCTTACTGATATAGTCTCTAAAATGTGATTTTAATATTCTAGATGATGTTAGCATGATCTAGGGTTTATGAGTTTGTAGTATTCTCATATAGATTTTTGTCTTTCTTAAACCCTAATTTTAGGTACTTGATTTCGATGTGATGTTGAGGTGATGTTCTTACATGCACCACGAACTTCGGTTTTCTCATCATGCTATGTTTCGGTCATCATGTTTTTCCTAGGGTTTTGAAACAATTTTCATGAGGTTGAATATTGGTCTTCTCTCTCCTAGTTTGGTTTCTTGGTTGATCATGTTATGTTGGAGATCGTGCTGGGGTTGATGCTTAAGCTTTTTTGAGTTTTGGAAATGGTAACGCCCAGTGTTCATCACTTGTTTTGGTCATGCATGTCTCTCTTGGTGTTTTTAGTCGATGTTTGTATGTGTGGATGTGTTGGTCGCTACACTAAGTGTTGTTTCAGTTGAAGCCCCTTGGTTGAGTTGGTTATGTGGACGGGTGAAGTGTAGCAGGCACTATACATGATTTTCTTTGGTTTGGTCACTGCTACCATTTTGGTTGCAATGTTTGAGGTCACAACATTGGGTTACTTGTTTGAACCTATTTCGATTGAAGCACATGTTTAGTGTGTTGGTTGCTACATGTTTCTGGTATGGTCACAATAGGGGCAAGTGTAGTAGGTCACTACTCAATGCATATCACCTATGCTGATGGTTGCTACCCTGACCCAAGTGCATCGGTCACAACACACCTGGATGGATGGTTGACACACGTACATGGGTACTTCGTTGCTACATATGCATAACAGAGTAAGAATTTCCACATGGTTGATACATATTGTTGTTTGGATGGTTAACTAATCAGGTCAACAATGATGTTCAAACCCTAAAGTGTTCCAAGAAAGTGGGAGATGGTATATCTTGGGTTTTATGGTTGAAGGATAACATGAAAATCCTAATTGGGTATGTGTGTGAAATCCTAACCCTAATTGTAGGGTATGTTATACTTATTGAGCTTGCTTGAATGGATAGCATGTGATTATGTTTTCTCTTTCCTACTTGTGTAATCCTAACCTTTCCAGTTTATTGTATGTCATAGATTGTGAGTATTATGGTGGGAATGATGTGACACATGATGATGATAATGATCCTTGTTAAGGCATGCTGAGATGATATGATGTGTTTGGGTCTTATGACCTGGCAAAGGCTTTATGCCTAGTGTGAGGTGTTATCCCCCAGTGATGTAATGAGGGATTGATATCTCATGGAAAAATGATAATCATTATAGTTTTGTATGATAGTGGTATCATGTAATAATGTGACACATTTATGCTTCAAATGTTTTATATCTTGTGAAGTTGTATTATGCCCTTATCTTTGTAGAGTTTGTTTAGGGTTTGTATGTTGTAACTTGATTAATGCTAAAAGATACTGAATTGGACTAAGTAATCAAGTGAAACCCTAATCATGAAGCTTCCCTATGCCATAGATCCATCTTCAATGCGAACAATTTGTTGGATGGTGGAACAGGTATTCCCAAGGGAAACCTATAGCGTATACTTTTTGAGTATGTGAGGTACAAGTGACTACATGTCCTTGACATCTTGTTCCTAAGTGTTTTGAGGATGACTATAGTAGGGTCTCAATGATGAGCATGTGATATGATGTGATGGAGGACAACTATGGTTGTACCTTTGTGGATGGGTTATATACTGTGGTTTCTAGTGTCATGACATGTACCAAGGCAGGCTAGGTGTTTTACAGGCCTTAGCATTGCCTATGAGTTATTGTCTCTATATGATTATAGCTTTCATTATAAGTTGTTGTCTTTGAAGTTTGACTATATGTCAATGTGGTGCAAAATCCAAATGATCGAGTAGTGCATGAGAAGAACATGTATTCCAACTCTTACATTTATCTTGTATGGCACTGATTTTGACTTAGCAATGGTCAGTTGGATTAGGGTGGTATGACTCAAATCATCAGGGCATAATAAAAGATGTAATACAGCTGTGTAACATAATTGCTTAGGGTCAAATATGATTCATATTGGATGACTCCTTTCCTTATATTTGGTTTTGATTTCTTGAATTATAATGTTGCATAAGAAATCAACTATTATACATGTTCTTCATATTCCTTATATAAGCATAACATTTTCTATTGCTCAGTTGTTGATACCTAAACTTCTTAGATAGTGTTATTTTGCTTTCTTATATGATTAAGCTGAATATGCTTATCATACTGACCAATATTATTTTACATGTGCTTATAGTAGACATTGGTGGAGAGTTATATCTCTCGCTGGGGTGTTTGGTCTCACCGTATGGGTTTCCACATCTTTAGGTGGTCACGTACGATGAGATAGAGATTGTGCGGTTGAGGATGAGCAACAAGATGAGAAGTAGCCATTTGAAGGTTGGATATGTTGCTAATGCTTAGTAGTAGAGTCCTCTTTTTCGTGCCTATACTCTCATGTCATTGGGGTGTTTTGTAGATATTGTACTTTGAGACGTCATTTTTGGGTTGTATGACATGATTGTACTGATATGGTGTGTATATGTGTACATATTATGTATGTCACAGAATGTGAATAGTGAGCCAGTGAACAATGTATATAATAATCTTTTGGCATGAGATATGATACATGTGCTTTTGTGGAATCAGATGTAATATGTTTCCACTTGAGGTGGATTTGTGATATCGATTTTAATTTACCTGGTTTTGTGGTAATGTGGTTTTTTAGTGATATTTTAGCACTTTTTTTTGAGTAATCTCACCTGTGGCACATTGAGGCATCACACCAATCACATACACAAATGATGGGGGTAGAAATAAGAGCATCCTTTAGGAAAAGGAAACTGGTCATGCAAGATTTATTGAAGATGAAGGGGGCATCCTTTTGGAAGAGGTTAGTAAGAGGCTTAGTGATTTTTGAAAAATCATAGATGAATCAACGATAAAATCTAGCACGTCGAAGGAAAGGCATGGTTGTCATTGATAGAAGTAGGTGGGTGAAGTTTGTAATTACCTCAATATTGGCTCTATCCACTTCTAAGCCTCAGTTGCTAACACAATGTCACAAAACAATTTCTTGTAACATCACGAAGTGGGATTTTTTCCACTTTAATACCAAATATGCTTCTTTACACTTTTCTAGAACAAGGGATAGGTGTCTTAGGAATGACTAAAAAAAATCTCCATAAATAGAGAAATCAACCATAAACACCTCCATTACGATTTTAGTGAACCCAACAAAAATAACATACATGCATCAGTTGAAGGTAGTTGGGGCATTACACAATCTAAGGGCATTCTCGTGAATGCATAGGTGCCAAATAGGAAAATGAAAGATCATCTTTTCCTGATCTTCAGGATGAATGAGAATTTGATAGAAACCTAAATAATCATCTAAATAGCAAAAATATTGTTTATGGGAAAGGCACTCTAGTACTTAATTCAGATAGAGAAGAGGGAAATGATCTTTCCTAGTGGCCTTATTCAGTTTCCTACAGTCAATGCACATCCTCCATCCTATAATGGTATAGGTGGAGTTGAGATCATCCATGTCATTATTCACAACAATGGTTCTCC
This sequence comes from Alisma plantago-aquatica, assembly GCA_963693085.1. Classification (NCBI taxonomy): domain Eukaryota; kingdom Viridiplantae; phylum Streptophyta; class Magnoliopsida; order Alismatales; family Alismataceae; genus Alisma; species Alisma plantago-aquatica. Next base: position 872,111,397 of record OY856413.1, on the reverse strand, counting down.
CTTTCTTGGGGACTGATTGGATAGGACTGACCCACGCAGAGTTAGAGATGGGGTCGATGATTCCTGCAGTCTAAAGTTTGATAACTTCCAATCAGACAACCTCTTCCATATTTGGGTTTAATTTCCATTGAGGGTCCCGAGATGGTTTATATTCTTCTACCATAGAGTATTTTATGTATGCAAATAACTTTATTAATCCTTGTCAACTCGGTCACTTTATACCCTAGAACATCTCTCCTTTTTCTTAGCTCACTCATGATCTTGTCTTCCTGCTCAAAAGTAAAGTTAGAATTATGATTACATGGCATATTTCTTTTTCATCTAGAAGGACATATTTAAGTCCCGCTATGAGATATTTCATTTTTGGGGTCTTCAGTGGTTCAAGTTTCTCTTCTAGAAGAGAGACCATTTTTAGGTCCTCCCATTCTCCATTAGAGACCTCCTCAATGTTGTCTAGATGAACCCTGCATTTATCCTATTGCTCATCTTCAAAACCACATTCACAAGGGGCCATAAGGGTAGTGTGGAGGGGATCCTCAAGAAACTCCCATTCTTATATTAATTGGGAAAGCTTACAAAAAAATCAAGAAGATAGAACTCCTCATGAGGGGTTGGTCTTCTCATGCTTTCAAACACCCTAAAATCATGGGTATGCCTTCCTAGTCATAATAGAATGGTTCCGACCTCAACATAAATCAATGCTCAGATGGTGGACAAGAAGGGATAGAAGAAAATGAGAGGGTAATGTAAATCTTCCATAATGTCCATGATCATGAAACCACATGGAACATAGACGTTTTTCCCAACCCTTACCATTTATATCTTCAATGATACCCATAGGCTTCATCATAGATGTATTTATCAACTGGATGGTCATTATAGTGAGAAACCTATCAAGCACAACTATGTGGGATAATTGAAACACTACATCCTAAGTCAGTAAGTCCTTCTATGCATATATTGTCACCTAAATAGAACCAAATCCCAAAGGAACCTAGATATTTTTGTTTTTTAGACATTTTTATTTGAATGGATCCAACGTGGTCCTGGTGAGTTTTACCATCTCATACTCTTATGTGGCATACTTTCTAGTCAAAAGGGTTTTCATTTACTTGGACTAGGCATGCATGTTAGCAAGACCATACAAGAAGGGAATGTCCACAATGTAGCTTTTTCATGGTCTCCCAAAACTTCATGAAATGGGAATCTATCCTGGTTTTCTTTAGGCGGGCCTGGTATGGTGGACATGGCTTGTAGATAGGGATTTGAGGATGAGCCTCCATTTGGTGGGGCTTTGGGGGCAGCAATGATGGGTTCTAGTGAAGGTTGGGTTTCAACAACCACACTATCGTCATCCACAAAATATAAGGATACAACAGGGGGCTTCTCTATAGGAGCAGGAGGAGAGTGTGCCTTTCTTGACCAGGTGGAGACAATTTTAAGCTTCTTGGGATGCTTGGGATTGTTTTTTGGTTTCCCATCAAAAGAGATAACAGGAGGCTTCTTGCTAGCAATAAGTTGGGTTAATTGAGCATTAGTTTCCTTTTTGTGAGCCTATTGGGAAAGTGGAATTTGATTCAAAGAATGGAGGAATTATTGTAGAGAAGATATCCTCTCATCGGAAGAAAGAGTGAGCGGTGGCTAGTTAATATTTTGATACTATTGCACTTGGTAGGATCTGTAGTTTTGGAAAATACTTTTGTAAGTTCCCATATTCCCAAGGTTCCTCTAGTTGTCATTGTAAGGAAAGCCTGGTGGAGGATGATTCACATTGTTTGCTTGAGGATGAGTGGTTTTCTGTTGGGGATCAAGTTGAGGAGCATTTTTAGTAGTCGATAGGTTTTCATATTTGAATATAGGGTAGTTTCTCACCTGATTCAGGTTATAATAAACTTGAACATGTATGTTATGAATGGAGTTGAGGTCCTCCATTTGTTGTCCAACATCCGATTTCACATGGACATGTAGGGAAATTGACATTTTAGGGTAGTGTGATCATACCCTTGGCAAATTCCATAGAGAGAGTCTACAACCTTTACTTGTAGAGGTTGTCCTCTATCTCATAGTAATTTAAGGAAAACTCTAATGATTCCAATATCAACACGAGAATCTTAAGACTATTGGAAATATATTAAATGTTAGAATTCTCTTTAGTCTTAACTACCTTGAGGACCCCAACGATCCCTCAATGTGATTGGGTTTTAGAATTGTGTTTAACAACCTCCCAAGTAATTTGAATTTTTTGAAACATCAAATTTCCTCCATATGAGGAATCAAGAAATACTTTGTTGTCATTGTCAACACCATAATAGAATATTTTTATGAGTTGGTCTTGGGGAATGTCATGGTGGGGGAAATGATGGAGAAGGTCTATGAACCTCTTCCAAGCTTCTCCTATTGTCTCACCTAGGGCCATGCCAAATTTAGTAATTTGTCCCCTAATTTTATAAGTGAGGGAAGGGGGGTAATAAGTTTCTAGAAATTTGGATTGGAGTGCAGACCAAGTAGTGACGTGATCTCCCCCCTCCATGGAATTATACTAGATGTCCTGAAAGGTCATACTTGAGCAATCTAAGTCAATTGATGTCCTAAAAAATGTCGGGACCCTATGTAAGGAACATAGATTACAAAATTGCTAGATATGATCCTGAAAACTATCACCCTTATTACTAGAGAAAGGGTTAGTCTATAGAATTTTGATCCATTAAATATGGATCTTTAACTAAGGGGTTGTGACGTCGGGTGGCACAATAGGGTGTTGTCCATAGGCAGTTTTGGGGGGCAAGAAGTCCTTCTATTGTTTTTACTATTTGCCTTGCGTAGCTTGGCATATTAGGCTACAATAGGGTGGCACAATAGGGGGTTGTCCACAAAGGCCTCTCTCTAAACTGCAAGGGCCTTCTCAATCCAATAGTTTACTTCCTCCTTGTCCATCCTAAAATATTTTTCTCAATTTGAAAGATGGAACATCCTTTATAGTTGTGGGTCAAAAACTGGCAGCACAAAATTAGCATTAGGCAGGTGTCACATGCATAGGCACCCTGAGATGAATAGATAATAGAGGTTGTATAAAAATGGATTGCCAAAATGGAAACTCAAAAAAAGGAGTAGCACTTCTGAAATGGGACTCAAAAGGAAGAAAAAAAATTGCTAAAAAGTTTTTAGGGCTAAAAGCAATCTGTTTTCGCTGTAAACAAAACCAAATTGATATGCGTCGTCCGACACACCAATTCACTAGGTTTTTTTTATCCTAGAGTTTAACCTCTTGTTAATGGACAAACAACTTATTAAGGTTAGTTTATTAGTATAGAGAGGGTCGTGACCACATGACAATGTTTTTAAGAATGATTTTAAACACAAATTATTTTGAGCAATGATTGGAACATGAAAGTAAAGATTTTTTGGTTGAAGGTTAATTACACTAGAACAAGTAATGAAAAGACCACAATAAGAACAACTAAATAAAATGTTAAATTAAGAATCTATAAGGAAAGTGTTATGATTAAGAAAAGTAAAAGAGACTTATGATAAGAACAATAAAGGAGATATTATCTACAAATAAAGTTATGCAAGTAAATAAAAGAGCGATTGAGAAACAAGCATTGAGAAACAAGAATGAATTAATGATAAAAGTTATGGGGGTTATGGGAATTACCAAAATAGCCCATGTAAAACTAAATCAATGGAATCTAATAAGACAAACAATTTAGATGAAGATATGCCAAAATAGAAGGAAGAGAGGGAGCCATAGACTAGAGGAGAAAGAATCCAAAGGATCTTGTCTAGTGACTATGAAATGGTTTCCCCTGTTAATTCCTTACTCCCAACAAGAAGAGCAAGAAATAACAGAAAGAGAACTAGTAATCTTTATTGAAGAACCAGAGTACAAGATGTAAGAATGAAATAAAGAATTGCTGAAGTGTTAAAATAAAAAGTGCAAGTACAGAAATATGGATCCCTTTTCTTGTGAAGTCACCCCTTCTTTAATAGGGTAAGGAGGGGTGGAAACCCTAAAGAGGGGGAAAGAAAAGGAATGGACAAACTGTTGAATTATTAAATTTGTGGATTGATTGATTCACATCCTGAATCAATCAATTTAGGTCTGAAGAGGTATGCACCTAGGAAAAACCCAAAGGAAGGGTGGTAGCACCATTTGAATATAACTTGGTCTCTAAGATATATGAACCATCCATTTGGATACTTGAGATAGGTGATTCACATTTGACTTTGCTCGATCTAGGGAAGCAGGTCAAAACTCTAGAGTTGGGGTGGAGACAAAGTTTGACCTTGACTTGAACATTGAGGAAGTTGAGTTGGATGTTTGGAAGACTTGAAATGCTCATTTGGAAACCTAAGATGAGAAGTTGTGAATACTAGGATGCTCGTTACTACTACTAAATAGCCAATGTGGAAGGGTTGAGTCGAGGCGTGGGGAAGATTAGGACGCTTGTTACTACTGTGGAATAGCCAATGTGGAAGGGTTGAGTCTCGAATGAACCAATCCGTTCGAGTGTCAAAATGGTCAATAAATTTTTGTGAAGGAAAAATCTATAAAATATGGATGAAAAGCTAAGAATTTACATTATTGGTCAAGAATTGAGCAAATTGAAATTATTTTTAGAAACCGGGAAGACGGAAATAAATTCCTCAGATAAGATTAAGAAAAATGTATTTGAAAAGAGATGAATATACATTCATCATGGTGTCACTTTCCTTCCTTTTTCGCTCCTTCCTTAGCTTTTAATACAGAAGACTTAGGTTCTGGATAGCTTTAGAACTCTTCTTGGATTTGTCATTTCCCTTGGACTTCCCTTTCCTGATAATCATCATAGTTTTGGGAGTGTCCTTCTTCATCTGCACTTCAACTTTCCTCAACATACCAAGTAACTCTAACAATGGTTTGTCAAAATTATTCATGTTGTAGTTCATGACAAATTGACTGTATGATTCTAGAAATGACTGTGAAATCATATATATGACCAACTCTTGACCCAAGGGAAATACCAATTTAGCAAGGTTCTCCATATACCATTCAAGTTCATAGTGTGAGGACCTACTAGATCTCCTTTAGCCATATTTCACTTGAACAACACCTTTGAGACATCATATATCTCTTGTCTTTCCTAGTCTTGGTACATGTTCTTAATATGTGTTACCATCCCAATAATATTGATGTTATAATGAAGTGGATTTTTCACATTTGATGACCAAATTACAATTATGTTCGTCAATTATCAAGAATTTCTCAATTGACCTCACTTCATCACTCTCATGATCATTGAATAATTTTGACACCAAAAATTCCAATTATGATGCCCAATGTGCACCTTGTGACATCAAGAACTAGCTTGAAATATATTGTGACTCAACAAATTTCATTTGTAGAATAAACTTTATCATATGGACCTTAAACTCTAGTTATATCTTTATAAGACTTTTACCAATTAGTTTCTAAAATCTCATAATTTTTTAATGTGCACATTGAAAGTCATGCTTTTATGAAGAAATACCTATAAAATATCCTAAAATAGCTATTTTTTAGTCTAGTTGGACCCCCAACCTGGACCAGAAACCCTGATCAAGGTAACCACATGAGAGGGAGTCGTCTCCTCCACCTGACTGATTTGGAGGAGAATTCACATAGTGATAGTAAAATTTCAAACCATTAAAACTTCCTCCTCTTTGATTGTTTCCTCATTAAAATAAATGCATTAGATCTACAGATCACTCCTCTACATAACGATCCCCAACAACCCCTCTCTCTTACCCTATTCTGAAAACACCCAAAAGGCAATAACCTAAGGTCGAGGAGATGAAACACAGAGGCAACCCGAGGTCTCGTCATGACCATTTAATGACTCTAGAGGCTTCGGGATACCCTCACTAGCTGAGACAACACATCAATTGATCGAACCCTGAAACCACCCCACTAATTATTGATCGAATGAACCAGATGACTGTTCCCTTATAGCAGAGTGCCTCCTCAAAAGTTACTTTCTCCTCCACCTACTGTGACCCAAGATGGATCTTACCCACTCACCGACTAAAGGTGTAATAGTTTAGAGTCCTCTAACGTCAATGTGCCGTCAACACCACCTAAACAAGACCAATGAAGACACTGCCAAGATGCTTCAAGCTCTACAACAAGGGGCTAAGGGCCGCAAATGACTCCTCATAAAACTTCAAAGCCCCCCATTCTCCAATTCCATCCTTTATGAGGTATATCCCTCAATCCAACATTCAGCTCTTCACCTACAAAATAGTCATTGTTTCTACATCATCAATTTGCTTCAAGCCAAGAAGAAATGGATCACCTCATCGACACATCAGGAAGTTTGTTGGCATCCTGGCTTTTGCATCAACCCATCACTTGGCCAGACTATGCCCTCCCTTCTTCTTCCTAAGTTCTCTACTTCATATCATGCAAGCCACAATGGCATGAGTAGGGGATCGTGCTTTTGTTTTCATTGAAGATACAAGGTCTTGCTAGTACTGATATGCCATGTAATTGTCATGCTTTTGATTTCATGACCATGGACATTTGTATCCTTTTGCTCCTATAGCGAACCCCTTGAGCCAAGCCATGGCTTGTGGGTCAGTAGGAGGATCTGTGAAGTCAGATCCATCCCCTTATCCACGAAGCTGGATGGAAAATATCTTTTTTTATTCTTCTAGCAAATTTTTGATTGGTCAGAATTGTAAAATTGATTATAAATAGCTAACTTATTATAAAAAATCCCAAAAAATATTGATGTTATCAAAAAAATGTCTACTTTAACATGAAACATTTTTCCTTTCCATGTTGATGTAATATTCGATGATGATATCCAATATCTATTTCATACATCTTAATTAGGGTTTTCCATTACTATTGCAAACCCTAATCTTTCCAAAACTCTAATGTGACTTGATACATGAATGCATCACAACTATGCTAGAGTTTGATCTTATATTGATGACTTGATCACATGATTATAACTTCTAAATCATATTTCAATTTACTCTTGACATGATTGTACATGAAAATGACTAAATCATTTAGTATCTTGAATATATAAAAATACCTAGGTGACTCATTCATGCCTATCATATTAGGTATTGAAATTGATGATGGTATGATGAATGGTCACCTAAGGGTCTAATTAGGGGTTAGGAACCCTAGCCATGATATAACAACCCTCTGACTTGTATTTCTACACGATCTTAACAAATATTTTGCATCTTGCAATCTAGGATCTAATATGAATCATTGAATCAATATTGGATATTACTAGTACTCTATTTTGACTCCAGGAGGTACACTTTTATATTAATTCCTCCTTGAACAGACTAGTGGTATTGAATGATACTTGTATGTACCTCTTGAAAATCATGGCTATGTATTTGTTTGAGCTACAACATTCCCTACTGAGTAGTCTTCTAATTTTCTATATTATAGTTTGCAGTACATCTGAAACTTAAATGATACTGCCCATTATGACTGCCAGTAATGATGATTGTTGATATTGAGTAAAAGTGACCTCATGTACCAATGGGTGGAACTTGTACATGTCATTGACCTCCTCCCTCATATGTAGAGATGGAGCATGGTGGCTTCCCCCATCCCATTGGGCGATGGAGCCTCATAAATATATAAGCATGCTTCCCGACATCATCTTAATGGGGAAATTGTAATAAAATCTTGTCAGATAAATGTTGTTTTAAAATCCCTTGTTGATTATTTTTCTTATAAGTCCTTCCAAGTACAATATTTTCCTATAAATATTTTCAATTGTTCAAGATTTTCTCTTTTTCAAATCGTTCCAATGCATTTGCATTGATTGCGTCTTGAATTACCTGATTTTATGCATGAAGAAACAAGGATTAAAAAAATATGATCTACTATTCTCTTTTCAAAGTCTGCTAAAAAGAAGAGTGCTCTCACATCAGATTTACGTAAAGGGAATCTAGTATCTAGTTGTATCTTCATATCTTGTATCTTTTTTGTTTCTTGTTGTCTTTGGGCCCCTGATGTACTAGAATCTATTGGTCTTTTCAATAAATGAAATATTATTTCCTTTTTGCCTAAATGTGAGTGTGACTTTCAGGCCACGCAAAAAAAGTCACTCTAATTCCCTTAACACTACCTACCCAGGCAGTGGGAGTGAGATTAGACTTAGAACAGTTCTCTGACATATGTTCTCATTCTATCTTTGCAACTCATATTTTATTGATCACAACACCATGCATTCAAAATTCATATAATCTTCATAATGTTTACATACCACATCCTTGTCAGACTTAGGCATGGTGGAAGCAAGTTCATCTAGCTCTGGTGTCTCCTAGACATAGATCTTGTGCACTTGAGTGAGAATGATCCTCAACATCCAGTTGCAGTCATGGAAGTTGTTCCCATTAAGGTTGTCCTTCTCAAGAACTGACTGCAAAGAAAATGTATTTGTATTTGCCATTATATTTTACAAAAGAAACATTGCAATTTGTGTCAAAATATCTTAATTTGATTTGATAATATTGAGAATATTAGTTAGGCCTTTAGTTAATTATTTCTCCCAATATTTTATTCAAATTGATATCCCTCACATATCAATTTGAAAGATTGCAACATACAATCTTCTAGTGAACCAAGACCCAAAACAATGGAATTACTACCCAGCCAAGGCCAACATCCATAATCAATCATTAAGGTACGCAAAATTTTCCGACTGCATCTCATACAATTCTTTGATAAATAGTATGCACAACTCTTTACCATAGTCCACCTTCATGTTTCCAGGTACTTAATCTCTTTAAGATCACCTAGTTAAGTCTGACCCAAAATTTGACACGATAGTAATGCACCCTTCTTGAAAGGTCAACATGACTACCATCACATTTCCATGAGATGGACAACGCACAACGCTTACTGTGCCAACATATAGTTGGTCAAGCTTTTCATGTCTGTTGCTTATGCAAAGCATCTAAAACTTAATATTAGATTGAGGGATTTTATATTTATATAACTACATATATGTATCCAATTACCACATACTTGCATGTATCATATACATACTATATCCATAAATGAAACATGCAATTATAAAACACTAGAAGTGGTTACGGTCGTACAATTGTACTTCCTTGGAGCCATAAGGAATTACTACCACCTAAGGTCTAATTCATATGTATCTAGGTCAAACAGTTCAACTCATGAACCAATCATTTCTCCTCCTAGTCAGCCAATTGGTCTCTCTGAATGGTCATTTGCTCTCCAATCCAAGCAGTGTCTGGACGTCTCCTATTGAACAGTTGGGCCACCAATCAATTGATAAACTCCTCTTGTCATCAAGCCTCCTTAGTTCTCTAGCCGATCAGTTCTTCTTCTGAAACAATTAGTTCCTTTGGTGTATAACATCTTCTTTGCCATAACTAGAAAGAAACTATCCTAATCCTATTTAACATTTTACATTGTAATAGGGAAACTTAGAGTTAGGTTCAAGGGGAGCATAGGAAAGAAAGGATCAATACTTCTACATGTAGAAAAGGAGAGAGAGGCTCAGTACACAAACTGAGATATAAAATAGGAATAACCACCATAAAACCAAACACGAATATCTGGGGTTTATTGGCCATAAGCATACACCATCAAAACAAATTTTAGGGTGACACGTATAATTTATATATATATAGGGATTGTATGTGGTATTTAATCAGATGTGCACATTAGTAATTTTAATATTTGCTTCACTTATAATAAATAAATGATAAAACAAAAATTTGATCATATCGATTAAAATTCAAATATATATATATATATATATATATATAGGGATTATATGTGGTATTCAATTAGATATGCACATTAGTAATTTAAATATTTGCACTACTTATAATAAATAAATATTAAAACAAAAATTCGATCATATCGATTAAATCCCAAAACATAGTAAATTGATGTGGTCTTGATACCACTGTAGAGAAATATGACATCAAATACAAAATTGGAGACAAATTTTTTTGTTGTTATATTCCCCTTAGATAGTAGATCACGTCAACAAAAGAGGTTGCAAGATATATACCCAGTCCTGGAGCAAATCCAGTGACCATCCCTTATTGCTACATGCTTCTTTATTGAAGTTGCACCTGGATAGTGTCAAGAGTAGCCTCCTAGTTGATCACCATACATGATAGTTGACTACATCTTCTTAATAGGTGGTAAAGGCCTCATCCCCTCTATAGTAGTCCATGCAAACTATCATTAACTCCTATTATTCTACCAGAGACAATGGGAAGGAGTTGTCCCTTCAAACGTCAACCTTCTAGGGTTGATTTACTCTCCCATGTTGTCTCTCCCTTGTTATCCCTCCCTTTTATGGGTATTTCTTGCTCAGACTCTCTGTTTACCACAACTAGAGAGGACAAAAACTTATCAGAGAGATTGCTATGTTGCTAGAAAGTCTTGACTACCTTTATATAGGAGGGTCAGGGTCAGGAGTTCTTGTGTGAGTGGGAGTCAAAGAGATGGAATTTCATAAATTTTGTGGATCCTACGAACCATGAACTAGTTGGTTCACCAATGAAACGATTTCTTAAGACATGAGAGATCGGTTAAACAATTGAACTACTTGTTTCACTTTGTTTCCTATTTGCAACTAATGCACAACGTGATGTCAACAAGAGGTACACTTTTATATTAATTCCTCTTTGAACAGACTAGTGGTATTGAATGATACTTGTATGTACCTCTTGAAAATCATGGCTATGTATTTGTTTGAGCTACAACATTCCCTACTGAGTAGTCTTCTAATTTTCTATATTATAGTTTGCAATACTTCTGAAACATAAACGATACTGCCCATTATGACTTGCAGTAATGATGATTGTTGATATTGAGTACAAGTGACCTCATGTACCAATGGGCGGAACTTGTACATGTCATTGACCTCCTCCCTCATATGTAGAGATGGAGCATGCTGGCTTCCCCCATCCCATTGGGCAATGGGGCCTCATAAATATATAAGCATGCTTCTCGATATCATCTTAATGGGGAAATTGTAATAAAATCTTGTCGAATAAATGTTGTTTTAAAATCTCTTGTTGATTATTTTTCTTATAAGTCCTTCCAAGTACAATATTTTCCTATAAATATTTTCAATTGTTCAAGATTTTCTCTTTTCAAATCATTCCAATGCATTTGCATTGATTGCGTCTTGAATTACCTAATTTTATGCATGAAGAAACACGGATTAAAAAAATATGATCTACTATTCTCTTTTCAAAGTCTTCCAAAAAGAAGAATGCTCTCATATCAGATTTATGTAAAGGGAATCTAGTACGTAGTTGTATCTTCATATCTTGTATCTTTTTTGTTTCTTCTTGTCTTTGGGCCCCTAATGTACTAGAATCTGTTGGTGTTTTCAATAAATGAAATATTATTTCCTTTTTTCTGAAATGTGAGTGTGACTTTCAGGCCACTTAGAAAAAGTCACTCTAATTCCCTTAACACTACCTACCCGGGAAGTGGGAGTGGGATTAGAGTAAGAACGGTTCTGTGACATATGTTCTCATGCTATCTTTGCAACTCATAGTTTATTGATCACAACATCATGCATTAAAAATTCATATAATCTTCATAATGTTTACATGCCACATCCTTGTCAGACTTAGGCATGGTGGAAGCAAGTTCATCTAGCTTTGGTGTCTCCTAGACATAGATCTTGTGCACTTGAGTGAGAATGATCCTCAGCATCCAGTTTTAGTCATGGAAGTTGTTCCCATTAAGGTTGTCCTTCTCAAAAAATGACTCCAAAGAAAATGTATTTGTATTTGCCATTATATTTTACAAAAGAAACATTGCAATTTGTGTCAAAATATCTTAATTTGATTTGATAATATTGAGGATATTAGTTAGGCCTTTAGTTAATTGTTGCTCCCAATATTTTATTCAAACTGATATCCCTCACATATCAATTTGAAAGATTGAAACATACAATCTTCTAGCGAACCAAGACCCAAAACAATGGAATTACTACCCAGCCAACGCCAACATCCATAATCAATCATTAAGGTATGCAAATTTTTTCGACTGCATTTCATACAATTCTTTGATAAATAGTATGCACAACTCTTTACCATAGTCCATCTTCATGCTTCCAGGTACTTAATCTCTTTAAGATCACCTAGTTAAGTCTGACCCAAAATTTGACACGATAGTAATGCACCCTTCTTGAAAGGTCAACATGACTACCATCACATTTCCACGAGATGGACAACGCACCACGCTTACAGTGCCAACATATGGTTGGTCAAGCTTTTCATGTGTGTTGCTTATGCAAAGCATCTAAAACTTAATATTATATTGAGGGATTTTATATTTATATAACTACATATATGTATCCAATTACCACATACTTGCATGTATCATATACATACTATATCCATAAATGAAACATGCAATTATAAAACACTAGAAGTGGTTATGGCCATACAATTGTACTTCCTTGGAGCCATAAGGAATTACTACCACCTAAGGTCTAATTCATATGTATCTAGGTCAAACGGTTCAACTCATGAAAAAATCATTTCTCCTCCTAGTCAGTCGGTTGGTCTCTCTGAATGGTCGTTTGGTCTCCAATCCAAGTAGTGTCTGGACGTCTCCTATTGAACAGTTGGGCCACCAACCAATTGATAAACTCCTCTTATCATCAAGCATCCTCAGTTCTCTATCTGATCGATTCTTCTTCTGAAACAATTAGTTCCTTTGGTGTAGAACATCTTCTTTTCCATAACTAGAAAGAAACTATCCTAATCCTATTTAACATATTACACTGTAATAGGGAAACTTAGAGTTATGTTCATGGGGAGCTTAGGAAAGAAAGGACCAATACTTCTACATGTAGAAAAGGAGAGAGAGGCTCAGTACACAAACTGAAATATAAAATAGGAATAACCACCATTCAACGAAACACAAATATCTAGGGCTTATTGGCCATAACCATCCACCATCAAAACACATTTTAGTGTGACACGTATAATATATATATATATATATATATATATATATATATATATATATATATATATATATATATATATAGGGATTGTATGTGGTATTTAATCATATGTGCACATTAGTAATTTTATATTTGCTTCACTTATAATAAATAAATGATAAAACAAAAATCCGATCATATCGATTAAATTTGAAATATATATATATATAGGGATTGTATGTGGTATTCAATTAGATATGCACATTAGTAATTTATATATTTGCACTGCTTATAATAAATAAATGTTAAAACAAAAATCCGATCATATCGATTAAATCCCAAAACATAGTAAATTGATGTGGTCTTGATACTGCTGTAGAGAAATATGACATCAAATACAAAATTGGAAACAAATTTTTTGTTGTTATATTCCCCTTAGATAGTACATCACGTCAACAGAAGAGGTTACAAGGTATATACCCAGTCCTGGAGCAAATCCAGTGACTATCCCTTGTTGCTACATGCTTCTTTATTCAAGTTGCACCTGGACAGTGTCAAAAGTAGCCTCCTAGTTGATCGCCATAGATGACAGTTGATTGCATCTTCTTAATTTGTGGTAAAGTCCTTGTCCCTTCTATAGTAGTCCATGCAAACTATCATTAACTCCTATTATTCTACCAGAGACAACGGGAAGGAGTTTTCCCTTCAAACGTCAACCTTATAGGGTTGATTTACTCTCCCATGTTGTCTCTCCCTTGCTATCCCTCCCTTTTATGGGTATGACTTGCTCAGACTCTCTGGTTACCACAACCAGAGAGGACAAAAACTTGTCAGAGAGATTGCTATGTTGCTAGAAAGTCTTGACTACCTTTATATAGGAGGTTTAGGGTCAGGAGTTCTTGTCTGAGTAGGAGTCGAAAAGATGGAATTTCATGAATTTCGTGTATCCTACGAACCATGAACTAGTTGGTTCACTAATGAAACGATTGCTTAAGACATGAGAGATCAATTAAACAATTGAACTACTTGTTTTACTTGTTTTACTTTGTTTCCTATTTGTAATTATATTAGCACTTAATATTTGATTAATGCACAACGTGATGTCAACATCAATTCTTTGGTCCAATCATACTTATCATTGAACCAGTCATTTCACATCTGAAACTATCGGTTCACACCTTGAAAAGGTTAGTTAATTTATGAATCGATCATTTCATGTTCCAAACCTAGCGGTTTATTTCTAAACTTGGTGGTTCAGAATTCATGTTCATCCAATGTACAACCAATGTTGTTTAAATTGCATACATAAACACTTAAGTACTTAAGTTAAACCATATTCATGAGTGAAATCTATTCCAAGTGCATCAAATGCATGTCACCCTATAGGTCCCAAATTATGTTGGAAGTGAATGTCCATAACCAATTTATGACTTCATAAGAAAAGAGTAGTATCTAGAAAAAAATCATTTCTACCCAAGTAAATGACAAGTGGGAGAACAACTTCAACCTACAATTCATGACCAATGTCATTGTGATCATATAATTCCTTTGTCATTGATATCTGGATTGAATTCGAGGCATGGAATCATCATTCAGATCAACATTAATCCATTTTCCTTGAACAAGAGCAGATTGTATGAGATGCATGTGGGCTCACATATCATATATTGATTCACATGAGTATTTCCATCTGTTTTGCGATCTCTCTTATATAGTGGCCTAGATACCAATCTCCTATAGGTGGGACAAATCTTGTCTACATCACTCACACTCAATCCGTTAGTGTCATAATGCACGTGAGAATCATGTTTATGGAAACCCTTATTTAACTCATGTTGGATTATGTCAAAATATATCAAATGACATGTGATAAGTGTGGTGACTTTAGGTGTAAGAACCACAATCACCACTATCACTATGAGAGTTGATTCTGAATACCATTCCATGGTATCCATGTATCACTCTCAAGGTGGGTCTGTCCGATAAACTATTCTCTAACATGTGCCTATGTGTTTGGTTTAGTAGCACAAATCATGATTTATGATATTTCGTCATCAACCAACACACAATATAGTATTATGTATTACTATTGTCTATTTTTCTTCCAAACTGATATCTAACTAGGTGCATAACAAGAATGTATGTACTCTTACCATACATATGATCTCATTCTTTAGGTCCTCAACCTGAAGACATATGTCATTGAGTAACATCATTCTTTAGACATCTATTATGTATGTGTCATAATCTCATGATTGAGAGAAATATAACACATGTAACTACTTATATCATTATCTAATTAGGTATCTATTACCTCATTACAATCATTGTATGACTAACTCTTTGGGAATATATACCCACAACCTTTCCAACAAGTTGTGCCAAGTGTTGTCCCCAACTATTGGGACGTGCCCCTTTCCTAAAGGAGTGCCATGGGCTTGGAAAACCCAAATTCCAATCCCTTACTAATCACAATCTCAAAACAACCTTAATTTTTTAAAAACATTTTAGAATTGTAATCTTCAAACTAGGATTGTCAATTGATATACTGGGCAAATCTGGATCTAGATGCAAAATCCCTACTGAATCCTAATTGGCCAAATTGATTTCCCAATCTGCCGACTTGATAAGTCTATATCCAATATTTGATTGGTTTCCAAAATATAACCTTCCTGGTTGAAATCTACTCAGTAAGTGGGACTCCCTATCGACCAATTGGGTCAATTTAGAGTACATATCTAGTCAAACAATTGATAATCAATTGATTCAATGACCTAACAAATCCAATCGGGAAATTGGACATTCTAGTGACCTGATTGGATAGGAAAACAACCTATTTACGATTCAGAATCATTCTAATTATCTATTTGATTATGAACATTATTTCCATTCGGAATCCTTATGTGCATGGCTAGGTAGGTTCCTAATTATGATGGTAGTGATGTTGAAAACGTCACAAACAAATATTGGTATCTAGACACACATCATAGCCACCCAAGTAATAAGAGTAACTTCGAGAACAACTTCTACATGTATGAAGATATGTTACCATGACCACATAATCCCTTTTTCATAGATATCCAGATTGAAACCTGAGGCATGGAATATCATTCTGTTATCATTAAATCTGTATTCCTTAAAAACTAATAGACTTATGAGATATTGCAAGCTCAAAATCATATAATCACTCATATGAGAAAGACCATGCATATCATAGTCTCGCTTATCAAGTAGAAGGATATCACTCCCAAGGAGGGAAGAATTCCATTTGCAATACTCATGGTGATCCCCATGTGTCATACTACACCCAATCACTACCTTTTTGGAACCCTATTTCAGAGCATGTTGGCCTTGTGGCCCATATACACAAAAAAAACGTGTGATTACTATAGTGACTTTAGGTCTAAGGACCACATTTAGCATTTTTACTTTGATCTATGACTTTGTCATGTTGTTCTATGTGTCATTTTTAAGGTGTCCTGTCTAGTAAAACATGTTCTCTAACAATTAGACATCTATAAAAGTTGATATCTGACATCATTAATAAAGAGACACAATAATCACTCACCATACATGATAGTCTTGTGTATTATTGTTGTAGTATAATATAAACAATAATAATTGACTAGGGACATAACAAGAATGAATATTCTAGGTATAGGTATGATCTCATGCTTAAGTCCTCAACCCAAACATTTTTTCATTGAGTCAAAACATTCTTTGGACGTTATTAAGTTTATTCATTGTCCCAATATTGAAGCAAACATAATGAGTAGACTTGCATTTTATAAATAATCAAATCAAATACAAAATACCCCATTTACAAACATCACATGATGGATCTAAGGGAATATAACCAATAGTATCCCACATGCACTAGATCCAATCACTCATGAATATAATTCTAAGTGATTTAATAGGACCTTAATGGTTTGGTTGTGAATTATTTTCATCAAGGGATCAATAATATTTCTATCGGTTGTACTCTACAAATATTTACTTCTCCTTGCTAAACTATCTCTCATATCAGATGGTTATGCCTAAGTATGTGTTTGAAATGTTGAGGCAGTCTGGGTGCCTTAGCTTGTGCAATGGCTTCATTGTTGTCACCCATAGATCTCTATTGCATCTTCAACGGTTGTAACAACCCCAAATTTGACTAATGAACTTCATAATCCATACTACTACATTTACTACATTGGAGGTAACAATGCACTCTACCTTTGTTTTAGAATGATCTATTGTCTCATTCTTGGAACTAATCCATCTTACAGCTCTTCAATTTAGGAAAAATGCCAATCCTGAATGTGATTGGTAATTGTCCTTGTCAATTTGGAAACTTGCATAAATGTAACCTTTTACAACCAACTCTTCATCACCACCAATGAGGAATTGATCCTCCAGTGACCATAAACAAGATATCACTAGTACCTTCTTGTCATGCTCAATGGATACAAGACATTTGGTCATATACATAACATTGCATACATGAGATGTAACGACCCCAATTCATGTATACTTTTCATAGTGACATTCCTTAGATATGTATGCACTCATATCTATAGAGAATATCGTTATGGAAACTATACATGAATTGGGGTTGTCACATGAGAGGTCCAATTGCAAAGGCATATGGAATCATACTTGTGCTTGGATGCTCTTCATAATATCTAGGAAATTGGGCTCTAGACATACTTATTCCTTGGGACTTGGGTAAGTTTACTCTCTTGGAAACTTGCATGCTAAACCTATTTAGCATTTTGTCAATGTGTCTACTTTGGATTAGGCCAAGAATCCTTCTAAATATATCTCTATGGATCTTGAATTCTAGTACAGGGGATGCCTTGCCTATGTCCTTCATGGAGAAGGTATTTTCTGAACAATTCTTAACCAGTAGTAGAGTAGACCTATCATTTATCTTGAATAATATGTGATCTACATACAATATGAGAAATACAAATATGTTCCCACTAACCTTATAGTAAACATAAGGTTTGTCTTCATTATAAATAAGGCCAAACTATTTGACCGTCTCATAAAAATCAAGATTATATTTCTTAGGTGCTTGATTCAATCCGCATATTAGCTTTGTAGCTTATCTATTTTATTGACTTCATTTGTGGCGATTAACCATTAAAAAGCATGGAGATGTGGGGGTTATGGTAGGGAAACTAGAAAACTAGGTTTTTATGGTGGAAATGGAGTGGAATATGGAATCAGAGGTAGGTGAGTGGAGTAAATGCAAGGAAGTGGATGACGGATCTCTAGATTAGCTAGAAAGAGAGTAAGTGAAGATAACCTTCATGTTGTGGCCGCCAACTATGTATATATAGGTGGGGAGAGGCACTAGGGTAACTGGGGGTAAAAAGGGGAAAATAGTGGAGAAAATGGGTAGGTTTAGGTGGTCACCATGATCGTGGTTAAGTGCCACGACCATTGTGGGGATTCCATGGCACGGTAGTGGGTAGTGGAATGGCTGAGGTGGAAGGTGGATTTGATGTGTGTGTATGGTGGTCACGGCTGTGGTGGGGGACGTAGTTGTGTTGGGTAGAGGGTACCATGATTCTATTGGGGACTACGACTGTGTTGGAGGAGGTAGCCACAGGCGAGGTCGCTCTCAGGTTGTCCTTTCTTCAACATGCCATGGTCGTGGTGTTCACCACAGATGAGATGGGCTTCAAGGGCCATAGTCATGCAGATGGCCATGACCATGGTCATTCACGTATAAAATGAGTTGAGTCCCTATTGATTTTTGGGGTCTTAATGAATAAATTGCCACGGTCGTGGCATGGGCCTCCGGCGAGTTGGGTCTCCTTGGCCACTTCTATTTTGCTAACCACGACCATTGTGTCTTCAGTGACCACGGCCATGGTCATTCATGTACAAATTTGGCAACTTCCCTATAACTTTTGGAACTTAATTCCCCACGACTATGGTGATTTTCCATAGCCATTTTGGGGCTTCTTACTACTGATCTCCACTTCAACTTCTTCGTTTAACCTTGTTTTGCTTTGAATTTGCTCTTGTGAATCCAAAGAGAGATTGGGGACGAGGTAGGTCTAATCTTAGGGCATAATAACCCAAAGATGTTCTTCATCATTCTCCCATGCATTAATGCATGCATAAGTGCCCTGAAATACACACAAAAGGAGGTATAAGTGCATTTATCATAAAATATCATATTGGAGGAAATATCTTGTAATATACACTATTTAGATGTGATTATAATGAAAAAAGGCATAGGATGAAGTCCTAAAATAGGGTTGCATCAACCATCATGTGTTTTCATGTAAACATCCTCTAGAAGATTCCCATTAAGGAAAGTGGTTTAAATTCCATTTGTGAAATATCGTAGTCATGATAAGATGCAATGACAAGCATAATCCTAATGGATTTAACTACGAAATCTAGTGAAAACATTTCATCATAGTTAAAACTTGAACTTTTTTGAAACATTTTTCTAACAACCAACCTTATGTTTGTATATTATCAACCATGTCAGTCTTCTTCTTTAAGACTCATTTGGACACTATGGGTTTTACCCCTTCAGGTGGATCTACCAAGGCCCATAAATTGTTGGTATACATAGAGTCCATCTCAGATCTCATGTCTTTGAGCCATTTCTCATAATGTAGTACCTCAATAGATTCGTTTTAGGTTGATGGCTCATCATCTTCTATGACCAACACATCATTATGTCGAGTCATGATAAATCCATATATCTTTGTCTTAAGACGTTCCTTAGTAAACATTTTAGGTACTTGTGTTACAATAGAGATTTGAGGTTGTGGTTCCTTGTTTTCCTTATCGACCTCCATTGGTTCGATGTTATCTTGCTAGACTTGAATTTCTTTAAGTAATATTTTCCTCCCATTGGCTCCCCAAGAAATAATTTCCTTTTGAGAAATAGAGAATCTCTAGAAAATAAATACTTTATTGTCATATGAAATATAGAATTAGTAACCCTTTGTTTCCTTAAGGTATCTAATAAAGAAACATTTCTTCGATTGGAATCCAAGAATTTCACAGAACCATTTCTTAACAAAACCTTCACATATCCAACTTTCATGAAAGACATGTTGTTTCTTCTCCTATTATGTCTCATATTATGTCTTTACAATGGATTTGGAAGGTACTCGGTTAATTGTAAATACTAAGGTACCAAGATCAAGTTCCTCATAAGGAAATCAAAAGATTAGCTAAACTCATCATTGATTAACATGCCCAACAAGGTGTGATACCTTTTTTTTTACACACCATATGTTTGAAGTGGGGTCAGTTGTTATACAATACCACAATCCATCAAAAGAGCCTCAAACTCTTAGCTTATGTATTCAACATCTTAATTTGATTGAAGTGATTTGATTCTTTTTTCAAGTTGATTTTGTAATTCTTTCATGAATCCTGACTTGTATTTCATTAGATATGCATAGAAAAATCTACTGAAGTCATCAATAAATGTGATGAAGCATTGATATACACCTCTAGAACTTGTGTTAAAAGGCCCACATACATCAATATGTATGATCCCTAATAAGTAACTAGCCTCTCCTTGTCACCAACAAAATGTGTTTCTATCATCTTTCCAAATAAATAAGATTCACTTGTCTCTATTGATTCAAACTTGTAAGATTTTAGATAACCAATAGTACGGACTCTAGAAATGCAATTCTCATTTATGATCCCTGGATGGCAGTGCCAAAGATAAGTTTCATTTGAATCATTGGGTTTGGATTTATTTCTATTTATTTTATATACATGTTTCTCATTATCTAATAAATAAATACAATCAGATATAGGGACACTAACATAAAAGTTCTCTTCTTTAAAAATGTAAATTTGACCGTTCATTATTAGAAATTATAAAATATTCTTCTCTAAAGAAGATATAGATACAATGTCAATATTTATTGCATATACATATCTTTAGCTCTCTAAATATAATACAAACCCATTGGGAAGATTTAAACAATATGTGCCTACTATAGTAGCAAAATAACTCTTGCTCCAATTACAACACAGTTCCACCTTTTCTTATTAAGGGTATACTTATTTTAAGATCTTTCAAATTCATATGTGAGATCAACATGCAATATCCAATACACATGATGAAGGAGTAGATTAGATTATTTCTATAACATATATAGTGGAGATCTCTATCCTCTTCTTCATGATCTTCAGTTCTTCAAGGTGGAGAGGGAATTTATCTTCCAATGTCTAGCCTAGTTACAATGGGGACAATTACCACCCTTTCTCCCTCCTCCTTTGTCTCAGGTGTAGAATATTGCTTTCCAACCTTAGAACTTTTCTTGGATTTGCCTTTGTCCTTGGACTTTCCTTTTCCATTGATGACCATCAACACAGATTTCCACTTGTCTTTGATTTTCCCATCAGCTGTTCTCGACATGCCAAGTAGATATTTCAACAAATTAACAAAATTTTCATATTTTAATTCATGAAAAAATGTTTGTATGAATCTAGAAACAATTAAAGGATCACATATGTGGCCAACCATTGGCCAAAAGGAAATACTAGTATTGCTAAAATTTCCACATACCCAATTAACTTGAGTAGATGAGGTCCAACTAGATCACCTTCCACCATCTTGCACTTAAACATATCCTTGGATGCATCATACCTCTCATGCCTTGATTATTCTTGGTACTTATTTTTGATATGTGTTATCATTTGAATAACATCCATATGCTCATGTTGCTTGTAAAGCTCATGATTCCTAGAGAAAAGAATAAGACATTTGATGTCTACAACATTATCAAAATGCTTCATAAAAGCTTCCCATTATGTATTAGGTGCATTAGGAGTTCATTCATTTGATACTGGTGTGTTAAGATATAGAGCTTTTGCTCATGTGTGGCAACAATTCTTAGCATCTTGAACCACTCATTGAAGTTATTTACATTTACTTATTTTTTCAAGGATCGATATAGTGAAAAAGGATTGTCTTTTGTGTTTTCAATTAATTATCATGGAAGAAATTTGCATGAGTTTGCAAATTGATTTGAAATAAAATTTTGATTTAAAAAATCTAATTATATGATATATATATATAGTATTCACTATTAATTGGGAATATTACCATTACATCCATTGAGCCAAGATCCAAAATACATTAAATCCAACAATGGATGACCGTTCACAACTTAACTATCAAAGTAGGTAACAACTACCATATGCATCATATGTGATTTTAGATAGATGGTTGCACAGCTCCATGTGAATCAAACATAATATGAAATATATGCTATTTTTATGCCTCTAGGTCTTAATCCCATGGAAATCACCCAGTCAAGTCTAACCCAAGTCCAACATAATAAGATATGCACCCTACTGAGAAGACACACATTGTTTTTATCACACTTCCCCAAGGTAGACGATGCACCATGCTTGGTGCACCTAGAGATAGTCCAACATGGTTTTCACATATATTTAAGTTGGAAGAAATTTCAAAACTAATATTGTATTTATGGATTTATATATATACATCCATATATATTTAATCACCATACTTCTACATTATTATATGTACCACATGCAATAAAATAGGATACGGTAACTATTACAACATTTTTAGCCAATAAGTCTAGTAGAAAGCAATAATAAAACTAACAATTTTGAATCTTCACTTTTAGTGTTTCCATTCATCCAATTGGACAAGCCAGCCAGTCAATTGTAATTCTCAATTCTAGGACATAACCTCTACATGGTTTCTAGTCATGACTGGGAAGCCAGTCACCTAATTGGCAGTCCCTATATTGGGTAGTTCTTGTGTTGTTGATTGATTCATCATCTCTTATTCATCAAGAACCGTCCAAAAACCATCCTCTTTGGCATGGGTGTCATAGAGTTGTTCTTACCCTAATACCAATCCCACTGCCTGGGTAGGGAATGTTCAGGGGATTAGAGAATGCTTCTCAAAGTGTCATGAAAGTCACACACACATTTTACACAAAAAGAAATAGTATTAAATTTATTAAAAAATAAAGAAGTGTATTACATCTAAGCTCGTGATAATTTTGTAAAAGAAAATATAACAAGATAAGATGATATAATTAGATACAACGTTCTCATTACATATAATCCCATGTGATGAGCATTCATTATTTAGGCATATATTGGCAAGAGTATGGTAGATCAATATGTATCAATTTTTAGAGTCTTAATATCTAAAATCAGGTAAAATCAAGATGTAATTAATCTAAATGCATCAATACACTTTGAAAAGAACAATATTGAACAATTGAAAAGAATTATATCAAAATTATTCTACTTAGAAAGACTTATAAGAAAAATATTAAATGTGATATTCAAAGTTATCTTTATTTCAAACAATTCAATTTTATTAAGAATTTATCTATTATGCTAAAAAAACATGCATGCTTCTAACGTATGACTCAATATCATTATTACATGCAGTCATAAGGGATGTTATCATTCATGTTCTAGGATTTTGAGGAATACATATACAAATTAAAATATTACTCAGTAGGGAATGATGTAGCTCAAACAAATACATAGCCAAATGTTGTAGCTCAAACAAATACTTAGCCAATGTTTTCAATAAGAGTATATTTAATATCATTCAATATCACTGGTTGGTTCAATGAGGATTTGTTATAAAAGCATACCTCATGGAGTCAATTAAATTATTAGCAATATTGAAATAGATACAAGAGTTTAGATCATATTTTAGATTGCAAGATACAAATCATTTTTCTAGATCGTGTAAAAATACAAGTCATATGTCATTATTTCATGGGTAGGGTTCTAAATTCCTAATTTGTCCCTAAGGTGATCATTCATCATATTATTTCTAAATTTCATCATCAATATTAATATCTAGTATGAACAGGGATGAATGATCCACCTAGGTCTTTTAGGAAATTACAGTAAATCCAAATTATCCATATGTACATTATTGTCAAAAATCAATATTATGATCATTGTTGGTAATAAATGGATGATCAAGATCATTTGTGGTCAAAACATAGCCTAGAGTTACCATGAGTATAGAGATCTAGGATTATTACAAATTTTCCAACAATCGAGCTTAATAGTCCCTAGACAACTAATTATTTTCCTGGCAAGATAATCAAATTATGATCTAATAGTCATTGAATGAGATCTAGTATCCGTTATTTGATTAGAGTCTAATATAATTGTGACAAGTAAATTTGGAAAAAAATCATCTTTTGGTAAGAATACAGTTTGAAATACTAATGAAAACCCTAATGAAGATAATAAAGATATACAATTTAACTTCATCAAAGTCCACTATGATAGAGTGACATTACGGCTCATAATTGTGTCAATTACTGGCAAGATAATCAAATTATTATCTAATAGTCATTGAATGAGATCTAGTATGGGTTATTTGATTAGAGTCTAATATAATTGTGACATGTACATTTCGCAAAGAAAAACAAAGTTTTTGGCAAGAATACGGTTTCAAATACTAAAAAAAACCCTAATTAAGATAATAAAGAGGTACAATTTAACTTCATGAAAGTCCATTATGATAAAGTGACATTAGGACTGATAATTTTAGCCACGTAATAACCACTTTTTTATAATTGAAGCTATTTTTAATGCACTTAACTAGATCTAACAATCAGAAAATTGCTAGGTAATAAAAATGAAAATAAAAAAGAAATGCAAGATTGGTTTTGTAAATCAGGGGAGGGATCCAACTGCATGGATCTTTCCACTGACTAACAATCCATAGTTTGTCTTAAGGAGGTCCATGACAGAGAGCAAAGGACCAAAGTGCTTTTGAGATAAAAATCAAAAGTGTGACACAATATAGGGCATAGAAGTTATGTTAATACACTAATTGTTTGATCAAACAAAGACTCACACCATGGATGTATATGCAAGAAGAAAAATTGAGGAGAAACTATGGAGACATATATCCACATGCTCAGAAAATATGGATTACAATGGGAATTTCTAGGGTATTTACTTGTATAACTCATAACTACAACACCAAAAAAATAGATTTTAGGAAGTGATCTTCAATTAACTTCTCTCTACTTATAGAATAATTATGAAGTTCATATGATATAGTTTGATCCATAAATAAAACCAAGTGAGTGAGAATATTAATTTAGCTAGGTCTTGATGTCACAAGGTATACATCTTGATTTTAGGCATCAAAATTGTAATTTGGTGTCCAAAATCATTAATTATAATGAAGGTGATGAAGTGGTGTTAATTGAGAAATAGTAAATAATAAAGGGGTACAACAATAATATGGATCATAAATGTGAAAAAAATCCACTTCATCACATCCTTCACACATTAAAATCTTTCAAATTCAAATAATCCATCAATTGTGAATGGGATTTTATATTTCATATCATAACCAACTTTTTATAAATACTATTTGATAATTAAGCAATCGAGCATTAAGATCAAAGCCTTGTCACATTGTTAATTAATTAGGAAAGATCATCAACATGTGTCACAATCTGGAGAGATCATCCTACTGATCACAAATTTAAAGAGATTACATTTTAGGTTACACAAATAAAGATCTTGAATCAAGAGTATAACATGACTTTCAATCTAAATATTTTCGTTTCCTAACTTCCATTGGCCTTGGGGGGGAATACATCCACGATTATGATTTCATATTTCAAAAATTTAAGATAAACATCATAATTTCAATGTCATGATTTCATGCTCAAAATCAATGGAAGGCCCCACTCTAGTCCTTATGAGAGCTAATCTCTAAGTCATAAATAGAGCAAATGAACATAATCATTGTTCCTAAATTCTCAAATTTGGGATTTCAATTTCATTAGTCATATGTCAAGGGTGACCTAAAGATCTAAACAGTGTGATCATAGGATTCATATCATTACTCAGATTGATAATCATGAGTCAAAATTTCATTAGCCGATATCAAGAGTTAAGATTTTTTTACATCAAAAGTCATAGGTACAAAATTTTAAGATAGGGTGTAGATTCCTACTTTATATCGTAGGGGTGATCATTCCTCCATATACAACAATTGAGAAATATTTGAGCAACATTTCTAGTTATCAGTATTAATTTCATTATCATGGCATTCAAGGTTGGTGAATGATTTATACCTACATATTTATAGGAAATCAATCTCAAGATATAGTCAACATTTTCCTATCACAACCTTAGGTTTAAACCAAGATTCAAGATCAAGTGTCCATATCATTGTGGATTTAACCTATTACAGACTTATGTCAAGCAATATAGACTAGGTGAAAGAGATTATCTTTTCAAACTATAAATAATCAACAAGATGAAGATTTAAAGGTAGTCACAATAGTGATATGACCTAGGTTAGGGAAGTCATGTGTCAACTACTACCGTAATCTAGCACGAAAATGTACATTAGTCATCACTAATGGAGTATATCCAAATAGGGAGAGTACCAATGATCAAATCATATCACATAAGGTCATAATATCAAAATTAATTATTAGAATAGGGCAACCATGACTCAAGATTTGCAATAGTGGGTTCATAATTGTACTCTTCCTTTCCTGATCTAGGTCATGGTACAATTTGGGGATCGAGAAGTAGGATTGGGCACCCGAAGAATCATAGAATAATAGTGCAATATTGCAATACATATTTATTATATCAAAATTGAGATTACAAAGAGGCATAATAATCAATAGGTAAGGTGCCTTTTATATCAAATTCTTACATCATCATTTTATGAATCCCAAGGCATAGTCATTTCCTGGAATAATCTTGGTATGTATCCAATAGGGAAATTTTTTTCTTAAGTATCTTTGAGATTTTATCAACGATAGGGAAAGATAGACTTAATCAAATAGGGACCTCATCAACCATGAAGTATAAGGTATAAATCCTTCTTATATAACCATATCAAGATTATTATAATTTACCTTAATCATAGGAAGCATGTAGTCTAGTTCTGGTGAAATTGAGTTTACCTATTATGAGGGGTCATACATGAGTATTTTATTTCAAGATAATTTCATTGATTAAAATTGAGTTTTCAAATGAAGGTCAGATCATGACATCATCAGCTTAATAAAATTTCATGATTTCAAATGAATTTTAGTTTTCACTTATATAAGATATCCATAATCTAGAAATCATGTGGTAAATAGTCATGAGAGAAGAACCACACGAGGAGATTAGAAACTAACTAATCATCATCTACTGGTGTTGCTTCAGGTAGTCCTTAAAGAAGAGATGAGAATCTAGAAGACTCTCTATGGTTATGGGAAATTCCATCAGTCTAGTTCTGGATCCACTTAGGCTAGGTGGTGCAGGGGGGCCTCATCCACCATAGCTAGATGGATATAAGGAATTACTACCAGAACCCCTTATACTCTTTTTAGACACCTCAGTTTCACCATAGTGAACTTTAGGGTTTTCCCTTGGTTTAATGGCTAGGAATATGCTTTCATTAATGCATAAGAAGTATTTGGTGGCTCTGATACCAACTATTATGTAATTGTTCTTACCTTAATCCAAGTCTCATTTCTCAGGTAGGAAGTGTTAAGGGGATTATAACGCCCATCTCTGAGTGGCCCCAAAATCATACACACATTTTATGCAAAAAGAAATAATATTTCATTTATTGAAATAGAAACAAGTTTATTAAATCTTAGCCTATATGTAACATGGAAAAGAAAAGACAACAAGATAAGAAGATACAACTAGACACTACATTCCCTTTACATATAATACCATGTGATGAGCATCCTTTATTCTGGTGGTTATTGGAAAGAGTATGGTAGATCAATATGTATCATGTCTTCAATTCTTCATGCCTAAAATCAAGTAAATCAAGACAAAATCAATGTCAATACATCGATACACATTGAAAAGAACAATATTAAACAATTGGAAACATTTATATCAAAATATTTTATTTTGTAGGACTTATAAGGAAAATATTCAATGCGATATTCAATTTCATCTTTATTTCGATGAATGCAATTTTATTAAGAATTTCTCCAATATGCTAAAAAAATATGCATGCTTATACGTATGGATCCATCATCCCACCGAGATGGGAGAGGTCACCATGTTGTACAGGTTCCACTCTCCGATATGAGGAGGTCTCTTGTACCCAATATCAATATCAATATTATAGGTAGACATAAGGGGTGTTTTCCTTTATGTTCAAATATTTTCAAGAATACATATAGAAATCAAAAGCTTACTCTGTAGGGAACGTTATAGCTCAAAACATACATATCCAACATTTTCAGCATGAGTATATACAAAATTATGATTCAATATCATGACTTTGTTCAAAAAGGAGTTCATACAAAAACCTACCTCATAGAGTGAATCAGATTGTTAGCAATATCCCATATATATCCAAGAGTTTAGATTAGATTGTAGATTGTAAGTTATAAATCATTTGTCAAGATCTTAGAAAAATACAAGTCATATGTATTAATTGCATGGTTAGGTTTCTTAGTTTTTAATTTGTCCTTGAGGTGATCATGCATCATATTATTTTGAAATTCCATCATCAATATCAGTGTTTAGTATGAGAAAGAATTAGTGATCCGCCTAGATCTTTTTAGGAAATTAAGGTAAAGCCTAATTATCCATATTTACATTATCATCATAAATCAAGATTATGATCTTTCTAGGTCATAATTGGAGGATCAAGATCTTTTGAGGTCATAACATACCTTGAGTATAGAGATGATATGGAACCATAACATACCTTGAGTACACATAACATACCTTTTGTTCTCAAGGTATGTTATGACCTCAAAAAGGATTGTCTTTTGTGTTTTCCATTAATTATCATGGAAGAAATTTGCATGAGTTTGCAAATTCACTTGAAATAAAATTTTTATTTAAAAAATCTAATTATATGATATATATATAGTATTCACTATTAATTGGGAATATTACCATTACATCCACTGAGCCAAGATCCAAAATACATTAAATCCAACAATGGATGACCGTTCACAACTTAACTATCAAAGTAGGTAACAACTACCATATGCATCATATGTGATTTTAGATAGATGGTTGCACAACTCCATGTGAATCAAATATAATATGAAATATATGCTATTTTTATGCCTCTAGGTCTTAATCCCATTGAAATCACCCATTCAAGTCTAACCCAAGTCCAATATAATAAGATATGCACCCTATTGAGAAGACACACATTGTTTTTATCACACTTCCCCAAGGTAGACGATGCACCATGCCTGGTGCACCTAGAGATAGTCCAACATGGTTTTCACATATATTTCAGTTGGAAGGAATTTCAAAACTAATATTGTATTTATGGATTTATATATATACATCCATATATATTTAATCACCATTACTTCTACATTATTATATGTACCACATGCAATAAAATAGGATACGGTAACTATTACAACATTTTTAGCCAATAAGTCTAGTAGAAAGCAATAATAAAACTAACAATTTTGAATCTTCACTTTTAGGGTTTCCATTCATCCAATTGGACAAGCCAGCCAGCCAATTGTAATTCTCAATTCTAGGACATAACCTCTACATGGTTTCTAGTCGTGACTGGGAAGACAGTCACCTAATTGGCAGTCCCTATATTGGGTAGTTCTTGTGTTGTTGATTGATTCATCATCTCTTATTCATCAAGAACCGTCCAAAAACCATCGTCTTTGGCATGGGTGTCATAGAGTTGTTCTTACCCTAATACCAATCCCACTTCCTGGGTAGGGAATGTTCAGGGGATTATAGAATGCTTCTCAAAGTGGCATGAAAGTCACACACACATTTTACACAAAAAGAAATAGTATTCAAATTTATTAAAAAATAAAAAAGTCTATTACATCTAAGGTCGTGATAATTTTGTAAAAGAAAATATAACAAGATAAGATGATATAATTAGATATAACATTCTCTTTACATATAATCCCATGTGATGAGCATTCCTTATTTAGGCATATATTGGCAAGAGTATGGTATATCAATATGTATCAATTTTTAGAGTCTTAATATCTAAAATCAGGTAAAATCAAGATGTAATTAATGTAAATGCAGCAGTACACTTTGAAACGAACAATATTGAACAATTGAAAAGAATTATATCAAAACTATTCTACTTAGAAGGACTTATAAGCAAAATATTAAATGTGATATTCAAACTTATCTTTATTTCAAACAATTCAATTTTATTAATAATTTATCTATTATGCTAAAAAAACATACATGCTTCTAACGTATGACTCAATATCATTATTACATGCAGTCATAAGGGGTGTTATCCTTCATGTTCTAGGATTTTGAGGAATACATATACAAATTAAAATATTACCTAGTAGGGAATGATGTAGCTCAAACAAATGCATAGCCAAATGTTGTAGCTCAAACAAATACATAGCCAATGTTTTCAATAAGAGTATATATAATATCATTCAATATCACTGGTTGGTTCAATGAGGATTTTTTATAAAAGCATACCTCATGGAGTCAATTAGATTATTAGCAATATTGAAATAGATACAAGAGTTTAGATCAGATTTTAGATTGCAAGATACAAATCATTTTTCTAGATCGTGTAAAAATACAAGTCATATGTCATTATTTCATGGGTAGGGTTCTAAATTCCTAATTTGTCCCTAAGGTGATCATTCATCATATTATTTCTAAATTTCATCATCAATATTAGTATCTAGTATGAACAGGGATGAATGACCCACCTAGGTCTTTTAGGAAATTACAGTAAATCCAAAGTATCCATATGTACATTATTGTCAGAAATCAATATTATGATCATTGTTGGTAATAAATGGATGATCAAGATCATTTGTGGTCAAAACATAGCCTAGAGTTACCATGAGTATAGAGATCTAGGATTATTACCAATTTTTCAACAATCGAGCTTAATAGTCCCTAGACAACTAATTATTTTTCATGGAAAGATAATCAAATTATGATCTAATAGTCATTGAATGAGATCTAGTATCCGTTATTTGATTAGAGTCTAATATAATTGTGACAAGTAAATTTGGAAAAAAATAAGCTTTTGGTAAGAATACAGTTTGAAATACTAATGAAAACCCTAATGAAGATAATAAAGAGGTACAATTTAACTTCATCAAAGTCCACTATGATAGAGTGACATTACGGCTCATAATTGTGCCAATTACTGGCAAGATAATCAAATTATTATCTAATAGTCATTGAATGAGATCTAGTATGCGTTATTTGATTAGAGTCTAATATAATTGTGACATGGACATTTGGCAAAGAAAAACAAAGTTTTTGGCAAGAATACGGTTTCAAATACTAATAAAAACCCTAATTAAGATAATAAATAGGTACAATTTAACTTCATGAAAGTCCATTATGATAAAGTGACATTACGATTGATAATTTTAGCCACGTAATAACCACTTTTTTATAATTGGAGCTATTTTTAATGCACTTAACAAGATCTAACAACCAGAAAATTGCTAGGTAATAAAAATGAAAATAAAAAAGAAATGCAAGCTTGGTTTTGTAAATCAGGGGAGGGATCCAACTGCATGGATCTTTCCACTGACTAACAAGCCATAGTTTGTCTTAAGGAGGTCCACGACAAGGAGCAAAGGACCAAAGTGCTTTTGAGATAAAAATCAAAAGTGTGACACAGTATAGGGCATAGAAGTTATGTTAATACACTAATTGATTGATCAAACAAATACTCACACCATGGATGTATATGCAAGAAGAAAAATTGAGGAGAAACTATGGAGACATATGTTCACATGCTCAGAAAATATGGATTACAATGGGATTTTCTAGGGTATTTACTTGTATAGCTCATAACTACAACACCAAAAAAATAGATTTTAAGAAGTGATCTTCAATTAGCTTCTCTCTACGTATAGAATATTTATGAAGTTCATATGATATAGTTTGATCCATAAATAAAATCAAGAGAGTGAGAATATTAATTGAGCTAGGTCTTGATGTCACAAGGTATATATCTTGATTTTAGGCATCAAAATTGTAATTTGGTGTCCAAAATCATTAATTATAAAGAAGGTGATGAAGTGGTGTTAATTGAGAAATAGTGAATAATAAAGGGGTACAACAATAATATGGATCATAAATGTGAAAAAAATCCAATTCATCACATCCTTCACACATTAAAATCCTTGAAATTCAAATAATCCATCAATTGTGAATGGGATTTTATATTTCATATCATAACCAACTTTTTATAAATATTATTTTATAATTAAGCAATCGAGCATTAAGATCAAAGCCTTGTCACATTGTTAATTAATTAGGAAAGATCATCAACATGTGTCACAATCTGGAGAGATCATCCTACTTTTCATCAACATCCTTCACACATTAAAATCCTTTGACCATGTGTCTTGGGATGGTTTATGGTGCTCCGTGGAGGCTTTAGGGTTCTCTACCAGGTTCATGAATGTTCTCAAACAATGTATTCACACCACTTCATTTTCTGTGATGATCAATGGCATCCCTAAAGGTTTGTTTAGAACATCTAATGGGTTAAGACAAGGCGATCCACTATCGCCTCTACTGTTCACTATCATTATGGAAAACCTCTCATGTATTGCTGTCAAAGCTGAAGAGGAGGGGAGGATTAGAAGCTACAACGTGAGGGGTACCAAAGTGCTGAATCATATGATCTTTGCGGATGACATCATGTTTTTTGTGGCTACCCACCCTAGAATCTTCAGAGGGGTCAGGACTTTGCTGGAGGTGTTTGCGGATCTATGTTGTCATCATATCAGTGACATCAAGTCACAGGTCTTCCTGTCAAAGTCGTGTGATTCCAAAAGAGGTAGACTAAAAAATGCGATTCAGCTAGAAATTGGTTGCTTTCCCACGAAGTATCTGGGGGTGCCCATCTCGGGAGGAGTGTGCCGAGGTTCTGACTTCATACTTGCTTGGATAAATGGAGTGGGTTGACGATCTCTATGGCGGGGAGAACTGTGTTGATCAAAACTATCCTTACTAGTATGTTGAGATATCGGTGTAGGTTGGATGATATACCTGACTTTATCTTGAGCAAATGTAGATCGATTATGGCTGGTTTTTTGTGGTTCGGTGGGCAACATGGTGTGGGATGGATGGAGGTGGCTCGGCCTAGGCATAGTGGAGGGCTGGGGTTGTTTGACCATTCCGATATTATGTGTGAAGCTACGACGAAAAGGATGCATGATTTTCTTATTAAACCAGAGTCTACCTGGTCTTCCTGGATGAGGAAACGGTATGGGACTAGCTTGGAGGTTGGTTCTACAGAGGTTACTTCCTATTCTATAATTTGGCACAAGATGTGCTTGGCTTGGGACTCTTGCCATCAGGATTATCATTGGATCAACGACAATTGGACTATTTGAGAGAGAGATAGGCCTTGGTTGATTGTCCGCAATCAGTCATAGGTGCCTTGGGACCAGATTCTTTGGGGCAGGTTCCACTGCCCCAAGTGGAGCTTTTATGCTTATAGAGCAATCCTCGGTCGGCTTCCTACAAGAGATAGAGTTAGTAGATGGGTGATTGGCTCTAGCACCGTTTGCCTACTTTGCTGCGAGGGGATGGAGTCTCATCAACACCTTTTCTTTGGTTGCTCGTATGCTAAGTACCTTTGGGTTCGGTGCTCCCTTAAGCTCAGCTGGGGGGTACCCCGCCCACCAACCTTATGGATACTATGGGCTAGATTTTGGAGTCAACGACTTTGGATTGTCATCTCAGGAGGTTTGCGGTGCTGATCTGGACGGGTCTCATCTTCCTCCTATGGCAAGATAGGAATTGTAGAGCCCATGGCAAAAGGGAGAGGGATAAATTTCAATTTTTTAATGAGTTTGTTAATAGCTTATGTTGGTTTTGTAAAGCTAACCCAGGTACCCTTGTGAGGGTCAAGCCGGAGGTTAGGTTGATGTGGGGTCTTTGATGACCTTGTACAGTATACAGGGTGTTCACCTCTATACTCTTTTTTGGGGCTCCAGTAATATTTTACCTTATCCAAAAAAATATTCTATTAGTTTTTGGAGGTTCGAGCTATTTTTAATGCACTTAACAAGATGGACCAATAAGAAAATTTCTATGTAATAAAAATAAAAATAGAAAAAGAAATTCTAGCTTGGCTTTGTGGATTAGAGGAGCCATTAACTTCATATATCATCTAGATAACATGTGACACATAGCTTTTCTCAAGGGGGTCTGCGACAAGGACTAAAATACCAAAGTGCCCATGAGATAAAAATCAAAAGTGTCATACAATATAGGGCATATAAGTGTTTCTAAAAACTGATTGTATAATCAAATGAAGCCTCATGCCATGGTCTTTTACTCAAAAAGGAAAACTGAGGAGAAATTGGGGAGAGGTTGGTCGAACATATGTGTGTAAAAGATATGAGCTGGTTACTAATGGTTTCATGGAGGTGCAACAATCTCAGAGAGCCATTACATGGCTAAAATGATGGAATCTATAAGAAAAGTGTGATTCCTATTGCAAATGGAAGGAAACAAGAGAGGAGGAACATATCACACACAGGAGGGAACATGGAGTCTCAAAGGTCTAGAATAGCTTTGTGGGCCTCTTTGGTGTCATCCACAGGGAAGTAGCCCCTCGATGTAGCTTTCAATGGTTCTTGTTATACAGGGCACATGTGGTGTGGGAAGCACCTTGATGTTGGAGTGCTTTGAGCCCTCACACCTTCATCCAATGAGTGAAGAAACTCCACCAAAGCCCTTAGATGATATTGGTGTAAGGTATTTGGAGGATGTTCTCTATGGTGAGGGAACACTACTTGGGTGAAGCCAATTGAAGGAGTCTTATAGGGTGTTGAGGGATTGATGGAAATCAATTAGTAGGTAGGATAGGATAAAGGATGTGTGGTGGAGCCACTTAGACCTTTAAATAGGAAACACAAGACCCAGGGTTGGGTCAATGGTTATGGTGACGTGTCTTGTTTGATAGGATAAAGCATTAGGTAGATATTTATATATTTTCTTAAACAAGGTAAAAAAGGTGTATCGAAAGAACTGATCTTGAATTCATGAGTATTAGAGAGGAGGGAGAGTGGTGGATTCAAAATCCCACAATATTGTGTGTGTTCTTCCCCACACGAGTCAGGCAGGGGAGATGACTCCCTCACCATGCCCTTCCTGGATATGTGTCCAAGTCTAGGATCTTGTTAGGCTATTTAAATAGAGCAAAGTGGATATTCTAGGGCATTTTCATGTATAATTCATAACTCATAATTGCAACACCCAAATATTATGAGATTTTAACCCATGCATCAATTAAATTCTCTCTATGTACAGAAAAGTTTGAAGTTCATATGACATAGTTGGATCCACGAATAAAATCAATTATGTAACAACATTAATTGAGCTAGGTCTTGATGTCACAAGGTATACATTATGATATTAGGTAGCATAATTCCAATTCGGTGTCTAAAATTTCAATTATCATGAGGGTGATGAAGTTGAGTCAATTGAGAAATAGTGGATAACAGAGGCCATAATTGTAATATGAATAATAAATGTGGAAAAATCCACTTCATTATAGTTGGATTATGATCATTTCTTACTATCCATCATATTCCACTCGTGATGTCATTATACATCATCCTATACTAATTGCATAATTAAAATTTACTTGGGGAATGAATAGAGAGAGGCATATCATGCTAGCTACATACATGTTACAAAATTTTGTTCAAAATTTAAAAAATTGACGTTTCATGTTTCAGATCACAATATATGGACCAAATTTCCATATACACCCACCAAACAAAATGTTTTCAAAGAATTGTATAGGAATATTTCATATCATATATGATATTAGGTGATTAATTTGGATATAGTTTAGCACATAATTCATGTCATGAATTGTTTGTATTTTAATACATAAAAGAACATTAAAAGCATATGACATTGTCTATGATACCACTATAGTGTTTCTAGGAAGGGGAACAAAACAAGAATAAATGTTTTTCTTCCAATTTTACCCTAGCCATCAATTCCTTTTTAGTGATAACACGTCAGTGAACCAAAGATGTAGAAAGGATAAGGATTATACCTTTGTGCATACTAGTTGTCCAACTACTAGACATATCTTATTTAATGAAGAACTCTAAAGTTTTGGATCTATATTTGAATCAGCCACCAAGAAATCTAGGTCATTGATCAAGAACTCCACATTAGCCAATAAGCTTCTACACTATTGTCTTATTTGTATTACCTTATTGTCTCATTGTAGAATATATTTTTCAAGTCTCCACGCATGTGCCTAGGCATCAATGTTGTCCACACATATGAGGGAGAACGTGGTGCACCACCTTGGCTACCAAATTGAAGTGGAACATGAATTTTTGAAGAGCTATGGTCCTGGAACTCCCTTTATTCTCTTATCTCAAAAACAATGAATAGGGAAGCTCTCTCTCTCACACTCTCTCTTCTTAAAATAGAAATGTGATTGCCAAATTGTCTCACAAGTCTCAAGTGTAGTTCTATGTGATGTGCCCCCTTTATATAGGAGACTCATGGACTAGGAAAACCCTTATTCCAATCCTTCCCTAGTTGCAATCTTAAAACAACCTTAATGTAAATAACACAGATTGAAATTCACAATGGCCACTATCCAAATGTATATCTAAATTTCCTAATAAATGTAAATCAATAGATTAGGTTTCATAATCGTCCAATCTGGTCAATCCAGGTACAAATCAGAATTGGTTCCCAAATTTAAACATTCATTGTTGAATTCCATTTGGGAGACTAGGCCAGTCTAGAGTGAAAACTAGTCAACCAATTGGAAATCAATTGATCCATTGAGACAACCTATCCAATAGGATGACTGGATGTTCTAGTAACCTGAATTGGATAGGAGATCAACCTATTTATGATTCAAAGCCATTCTAATCATTCATTTGATTGGAAACTTTAACACCCTTGTCACGTATCCGTTCTTACCCTAATCCCAATCCCACTGTCCAAAAGGGCAGTGTTAGAGGGATGAGAGTGCTCGTCCCTGAGTGGCCCAAAAATCACACACATATAATATGCAAAATTGAAATAACATCCTTCTTTATTAAAATGAACCAAAATGTTTAATACATAGGCCCATAGGCAACATGAAAGAGAAAAGGATAAGAACTAGCCTACAACTACATCCTTTTTACAATTAGCTCCCATGTAGAGTCCATAAGATGTAGCAGTCTTTAATGCAGTAGATGAAAGAGTAGATGAATCTAGTTCCTTGCATTACCTAAAGTGGAGAAAATCAAGACACAAAGTCAATGCAATTGCACGGTACGCTATATAAAAACAAGTAAAGCAGTTTATAAGAAAAACTAGTATGCTTGGCAGGACTTATGCTTCAAAACATTATCGAACGATTTCCAAAAACCAAAATGTTATTCAACAATAAATTTTATTACGACTTTCCCATTATGTTGTAATTCAAGAAGCATGCTTATATTAGTTTGGGTGACTCTATTACCCCAACGCGATGGGGAGGTCACCAAGCTCCTTCTCATCATATGAGATACGAGGTCCAAGTGAAAAATCCCTCCTTCCAAAGAAGGAGTTTTGCTTATATCCAATATCAACATTATCAATTTTTCCAACATCATTATCAACATCAATATACGGGCAGTCATAATGGGTCTAATGATTTAGGTTTCATGTTTCTCAACATATAATATAGAAGAAAAATGGAAGACTATTCATAGGGAACAATATTTTATCCAAATAACTAGCCAAGCATAATTTAAGAGATACCCAAAAAAATATCACCATACAACCAAGGAGGAGTAGTATAATAGCGTACCTTTCTAAAAGTGTATTTGGAGTATAGATCCCAAGAGAGAGAGTAGATCAACCCTTTGAGTCAGATCCTAGATCAAAATATTGGATCAAGGGTCAAGATCATAATATTAAAAGATCATGCTTTGTTATTCGAGATTAGGGTTACATTTTCCTATTTCTACCTTAGGTTTAGGTCATCAACAATATTCCTCAAAAGTCCAACAAATATTCAAGTATCAAACATGTTTCATGAATGGATGACCTTCCTAGGTATATTTAGGAATACATGTCAACCCTAGTTATCATTATCATTATTCAAATCTCTAGATCATTTCCAATATCAGATAGCACAATTAGACTCAAAATTAGATTAGGGAGTCTTATGATTAAGAGGGCTTTCTAGATCAAGGTAGAGCATCATTATATTAAGGATAAACCCTATTTCAAAGTATATGATTCATATTTTTAGGGTAAAGAGTCAAGAGGATTATATCTAACCCTTATTTTGTCAAAAATGATTTGGTGTCTTAGAATGATCATTAGAAATAGGAATAAGAGTTTCTCCAAGATTAATCATCATATGAGATAATTAACAAAGCAAAAGAACGAGATCATGTCATATCAGTGATAAATATCTATAATTAAGATTCACAAGTATTTTTAACAGGTCAGTTGGATTTTTCTGATCAAAATGGACTATAATTTCACTATTTTTGGAGTTAGGGATCTCAAGATATTGATTTTGCAAGATTTAGGTTATTTTCTGGAATTTAGGGCAGAGAGGAAAAGTACCAGAAAATAGGGGTCGTCGATCGATGATCTACCGTGGAAACGTGAAGCCAATCAGCGGCGGAGGGAAGCCGTGCTCCCAGGCATGTGCTTCACAGAGAAGGAGCAGGAGAGGGACGACGCGCGGTCTGATGACCGTCGATCTTGGAAAGGACCAGCGTGGAAACCCAATCCAAGGGCAGTAGTTACTCGCCCCAACACAAGCACCCGCCCACGAACAGGGGCGGTCCGCAACGGTGTGGTGGCCAGAGAAGAAAGGGGTGAGAGAGGGAGGACTCGGCGCGAGGAGAGGAGGTGTTGTTCGAGTTTGTGGGGGCAAACCGACCTCAAGGGGGGTTTATATAGTTGTTTGGGGCTAAGGTTAGGGTTATTTAGAGGGGGCGGTGCACCCCATGGGTTTGCTTGATTGCTTGAACCCAAGTAGTGATTCCACCCTACAAAGACGTGTGGAAGGTTCGAGAACGTCTGGGGGATTCAATGGTCAAGTTATTGGGCGCAAAAGATGTGATCTGCTCGATCGGGGTCGGGCCATGGCGCCGGCTGGTCCACCGTGGACCCTTACCAAACCAGGTGCAAGGTAGGGGATGACCCCAGCACCGTTGGATTAAGATCCAAGGCTGCTGGGTCAACCCTCCTTGCCCAGCGGCGCCCCAAGCCACAGATGGGCCGGGCCCAACAAGAAAAAGGGAGAAAAAAGGTGGAAAAAAGGCAAGGAAATCTAGGGAAAGGCTAAAACCTTAGAAAAATTGTATAAAATCATAGGAAGGTCCAAATGATCTCAATTTTGGATCATATCTTCAACATGAAGTGTAGAATAAAGTGTAAAAGTTTGGAGACCAACAGATAAGGTTAACTAGTCGAACTCAAGAATTTTCTCAAAGAGGTGTATTCAGTTAATTAAGGTGCCCAAGAGTGCATGACATTCATAGAATACAAAAGAATTTGATTTTGGGTATCTATATTGATCAAGGAGTCAAAAGATATTATGAATGATCATTATAAAGGTGAAAGATAAAATAATTAATATAAAAGAGGGAAAAACTCACATTGTCACATCCTCCCCTCCTTACAAAGAATTTTGTCCACAAAATTCAAACTTCCTTGAAGAGGTCAAGAAAACGTTCCTCCATGTCTAACCTCAACTCTCAAGTAGCATCATCACTCCCATGGTGCTTCCACAACACATGAACCATATCGATTTTCTTATTTCTGAGTTCCTTGGTGCGAGTATCAAGTATCTTGACTGGAGTTTCTTGGTACACAAGGGTGTCCTTTAATTCAATTGGTTCATGATTGAGGACATGGATAGGGTCTTTGACATACCGCTTTAGGTTCGACACATGAAAGACATTGTGCATCATGCTATATTGTGGAGGTAGAGACAAAATGTAAGCACATTCCCCAATACGATCCAGAATTTCAAAAGGACCCACATATCTAGGAATGAGTTTTCCTTTGTTCTTTGCAATGGCTCGAATTGGTCGAATCTTCAGGAAAACATGATCACCTACTAAGAACTGAGTGTCAGTCTTGTGTGCATCGACATAAGACTTATGATGATCTTGTGCCCTTTTTAACCTTTGCTTGATTAGGTTGACATTATCAGAATAGCGTTGTAGTTCCTCAGACTTCAGAATTCGTCTTTCACCTACTTCATCCCAGTAAAGAGGAGATCTACACGGTCTTCCATACAGAGCTTCATAGGGAGGCATGCCGATACTGGATTGGTAGCTATTGTTGTAGGAAAACTCAATGAGAGGAAGGTAGTGGTCCCAAGAACCACCCCAATCGAGGACGCATGATCTCAACAAGTCTTCT
Organism: Alisma plantago-aquatica; assembly: GCA_963693085.1. Lineage (NCBI taxonomy): Eukaryota > Viridiplantae > Streptophyta > Magnoliopsida > Alismatales > Alismataceae > Alisma > Alisma plantago-aquatica. The sequence continues at coordinate 872,071,030 of OY856413.1, read as the reverse complement.
AGAACCTGGATTGTCCTCTCAGATTGTCCGTCAGTTTGGGGGTGATAAGCAGTGCTAAAATTCAGTTGAGTTCCCAATTCTTCCTGTACTTGTCGCCACAAGTGAGAAGTGAACTTTGCATCACGATCAGATACTATAGATACAGGAATTCCATGCAGCCTGACTATCTCTCGAACGTAAAGTTCTGCTAACTAAGGAACCTTGGTTGTTGTCTTTATTGGAATAAAATGGGCCAATTTAGTCAGACGATCCACTACAACCCAAATGGCGTCACTCCCTTTCCTGGTCCTGGGTAGTCCCACAACAAAATCCATGGTGATGTTTTCCCATTTCCACTCGGGGATAGGTAGGGGTTGTAGAAGACCTCCTGGACGTTGATGTTCAGCGTTGATATGTTGGCAGGTCAAACACTTGGAGATGAAAGTAGCAATGTCAGTCTTCATATTCCTCCACTAAAAGTGCCTTTGTAGATCCTTGTACATTTTTGTCGATCCAGGATGCACCATATATTTTGACCCGTGAGATTCTCGTAACACCATACCTATCATGACTGAATCTTCTGGGACCCATATGCGTTGTTTATATCGGATTCCACCATCTATACCGAATGTCAGATGAGTTTGGGGCTTCTCTAATAGCTTAGTCATATCATCAAGGCTCTTGCTATTCTTTTGAGCTGACAGGATTTCGGAGGGGAGGCCCAGTTTTACATGGACACTAGCCAATCTAAGAACGTTGCCCATATGCCTTGGAGCCCAAAGTGACATGACTTCCATGTTCTTCCATTCCGTAGTGAAGACAACAGCACATTTAGCCTGCTTCCTGCTGAGTGCATCGGCCACCACATTTTCCTTACCGGGGTGGTAGGCAATGGTGAAGTCATAGTCTTTAAGGTACTCGAGCCAACGCCTCTGTCTGAGATTGAGATCCTTCTGTGTCAAGATGTATTTCAGACTCTTGTGGTCAGTGAGGATGTCGAAGGTGGCACCATACAAGTAGTGTCACCATATTTTCAAAGCATATATGATGGCGGCAAGCTCGAGGTCATGGGTTGGGTAGTTGACCTCATTTGGCTTCAATTGTCGGGAGGCATAAGCAACTACTTTTCTCTCTTGCATGAGAACACAACCCAGACCGAACCTTCATGCGTCGGTGAAGATGACGAACCCATCATTTCTTGAGGGAAGAGTCAAGATAGGTGAAGTTGTCAGCTTTGTCTTTAGCTCTTGAAAACTGGACTCACACTCCTTTGACCAGATAAACTATTCTCCTTTCCTGGTGAGCTTAATGAGAGGCAAGGCATTCCTGCTGAAAGTTCTGGATAAAACGTCGATAATAGCCAGCAAGACCTAGAAAAATGCGAATCTCCAAAACATTCTTGGGGGCTTGCCACTCATGAACAACTGAGACTTTGGCGGGGTCAACAGAAATTTTCCCACCAGAAATTATGTGGCCCAAGAACATGACTTCAGAAATCCAAAATTCACATTTTGACAACTTTGCATAGAATTTCTGAGATTGGAGGATGTCAAGAACTTTGCAAAGGTGGATGCGGTGTGATTCAGTATCATTCGAATATATCAATATATCATCAATGAAGACCACTACAAACTCATTGAGGAAAGGTTGGAAGACACTATTCATTAAGTTCATAAACACACCAAGGGCATTAGTCAACCCAAAACGCATGACAAGGAATTCATAATGCTTGTATCGAGTTCGAAAGGTTGTTTCAGGAATGTCTTCATCCTTAACTTTGAGTTGGTGGTAACCAGAACAAAGATCAATTTTTGAAAAGACATGGGCAGAACGGAGTTGATTGAAAAGGTCATCAATTTTGGGCAGCGGATACTTGTTTTTCACAGTAGCTTGATTGATCATACGATAGTCAATACACATGCGAAGGGAACCATCCTTTTTCTTGACAAATAAAATGGGGGCTCCCCAAGGAGAGGTACTAGGGCGGATGAAACCCTTGTCAAGCAATTCCTGCAACTACTCTTTCAGCTCAGTCAATTCAGCAGGAGCCATCCGATAGGGTGCCCGAGAAATAGGTGCGGTACCAGGTGCTAAATCAATAGAAAACTCAACATCACAATCTGGTGGTAGCCCCGGGAGCTCCTCAAGAAAGACACTCGGGTACTCTCGCACTATATCAATGTTTTCCAGGGCACTCATATCAGGATTGACTATGGTTACAGTTGCTAGGTAGGCTTTGCACCCTTTGGCTATCAAGTTTTGGGCTTTAATCAGAGAAATTACAACATTTTGATTTTGATCTTTCCTTCCAGGAATCACAAGAATAGGGAGATTGGGTTTGGAAATAATGACTTTCTTGGCACGACAGTCGACTAGAGCATGATTTTTATGGAGCCAATCCATCCCTACAAAAAGGTCAGAGTCTTCCATGTCTAATATTATGAAATCTGACTCAAAACTACGTCCATCATAAGATAGAGGGACTTTCTCGACAATATAGTAGGATACTTTCATCTTCCCACTTGGGGTAGTTACATCAAGTACGTACCCTAAGTCCCTTGTTTCAAGATTCAACATAAAGGCAAGATTCTTAGACATGAAAGTGTTTGTTGACCCAGAGTCAAAAAGAGTTGAGATATAGGACTATGTACAAGATAATCATGATATAAAGTTCTGGAAATAATCTTGAATTTAAAAGGTACCTTCCATGAGTTTGTTTTCATTGGCCTTCGCCTCATCTGCATTCATAGCAAAGACACGAGCCTATCTATGTTCACCTTGCCTGGCCCATGCTGGAGGAGGGTGGAGGCATCTATCTCTGAAGTGACCCTTCTGTTTGCAGTAATGGCAGACTAGGGACGGATACTTGCACTGGCCAGGGTGGAAGTTACCACAGTTACGGCAACAAGGAATATTGGTGTTCCGGCCTGGACCCCTATTTTGGCCATGATTGTGGTTTTGTACAGGACCACAGTTGTGGTTCTGATTCTGGCCTTGGGCAGGAGGATTCCTCTGGTTCTTCTGTTGGTTCCTGTTCTTATTGCCACCAATATGGGGTTTTCCCTTTGGTTCAGGTTTTGCAGGTACAACTTCAGTCAGGCCTAGATAGGCAAGGGTAGGTAAAGGTTTCCCATGTCCCATCCCCAGGGTTCTCTCCATGGACAAGGCATGGTCATAGGCATCTTGGAAATTGGTGGGTTTGGATGAGGATACAAAAGCTTTTAGGGTAAGGAAAAGCCCATCAATGTAGCGGTCAAGTTTTTGTTCTTCGATGAGGTTGGTGACATGCCTCTCCAGCAGGCGGAACTGTCGGTTGTATTCAACCACTGTGTTAGTTCCTTGGGTAAGGGTGAGGAATTGTTTTTATTTCTCCTTTCTCTCAGATGTGGGTTGGAAATGGTTGGTGAAAATGGGTTTGAAGGCTTCCCAGTTGACAGGGATGACCTATTGTGACCGGATATAATTGTCCCACCACAATTTGGCCGCTCCCTTCAACTGGTAGGTGGCAAAACCAACCTTGTCTTGTTCATGGCACCTCAAAACTGAAAACACTAGAGGGGGGGTGAATAGAGTTTTTAAATTATTTTAACAATTATTTAACTTAAACAACCACAATTGAAAATGGAAGAAGGAGACAAGTGTTTAGAGTGGTTCCAATCTTAGCAAATACTAAGATTGTCAGTCCACTACCCGATTGCTTACCCAACCGGGATTTTGAAAGTATTAATTTTATTACCTTCACAAGGATTTACACAAAATACAATACTTTCTTACACCCCTTGAACAACCTTCACTTGAAGTAGATGCACCAACCCGAGGTAGCCTTCTTGAAGTAACTCCAAGCTCCCCCTTGAAGTAGCCTTCCTCTTTAGAAGTAACCTCCCGTTGTACCAGCCTTCTTGAAGTAGTTCAAGGTCCCCTTCTTCACCAAGAAGATCTTCCAACCTCTCCAATCCGCAGCCTCCAACCTAGGAGTAGCAAGGAGAGTACAAACAATAATAGTGAACAAGAAAGGAAAATGGAAATTACAACTTATCCTTTGAAGCACAAGGCTTGATTTGCCTAGATCAAGCGTGTAGATCTCCTAACCAATGTGTATGGAATGTGATTCTTGTGGATTAGGAGATGATAGCCTATAGTACACGAAATTTGAGCTAGGATAGGAAGTAGCCAATTGCCAATATGCTTAATTGCTCACAAACAGATTGCTCAATGTAAATGTATGCTCAAAGATTGCTCAAGTGTGTAATCAAGTGATTTTAGGTGTCCTAAGGCATGTCCTATTTATAGGAATGTCCTACAAGTGCTTAAGGACGTTCTAGACACTTTCTAGGGGTTTCTAAGTGCTTAACTAGCCGTTAGATATAAGTTAGTTGCTTTAACAACGGCTAGTTAATTAATTCTGCAGTTGCTGTTAGAGATCATCTCGGTCGAGAAATGGTCGACCGAGACTCCTACTCGGTTGACGTTTTGTCGACCGACATGCTCTCTAGATCAAGTGTTTGCAACTTTTATCTCCAACTGCCAACTACCTGAAAACCTCTAGAGGGGGGGTGAATAGAGTTTTATGATAATTTTAAATTAATTTAAACTCAAGCAACCACAGAGAAAGATATGACAAGGAGACACAAGGGTTTAGAGTGGTTCCTAGCCTTAGCAAATACTAAGGTAGTCAGTCCACTACCCGGTTGCTTACCCAACCGGGATTTGAAAAGAAATTATTTTATTACCTCGCAAGGACTTTACATAAAATGCATTTCTTTTCCCTAAACCCTTCAAGCAGCCTTCACCTAGAAGTAATCGCCCAACTCGAAGCAGCCTTCCCTTGAAGTAGATGCACCAACACCCGTTGCACCAGCCTTTTGAAGTAGCTTCCCGTGCGATATCCTTCTTGAAGTAGCTTGAAGTCCCCTTCTCCACCTGAGAAGTCCACCCTCTCCAGTCCGCAGCCTCCAACCTTAGGAGTAGCAAGGAGAGTACAAGGAATAAATAGGAACAAGAAAGAAAAACAGAAATTACAACTTATCCTTTAAGCCCAAGGCTTGATGTGCCTAGATCAAGCGTAAGATCTCCTAGACAAGTATGTGAACTTGTGATTGCTGTAGGTAGGAGAATCTAGTCTATAGGACACGAGATTGAGCTAAGGAGAATGTAGGCCAATGATCACAGTGCTCAACTTTTGCTTGCAAAAGATTGCTCAAGTATGCTCAAGTGTATTCTCAATTGTAACAAGTGAATTCTAGTGTCCTATAGCTTGTTCTATTTATAGGAATGGCCTACGTATGCTTAAGGACATTCTAGACAACTTCTAGGGGGTTCCTAGTGCTTAACTAGCCGTTAGGAATAAGTTGGGCGCATTAGCAACGGCTAGTTAATTAATTCTGCAGTTGCTGTCAGAGACCATCTCGGTCGAGGACTTGTCGACCGAGATGCCCAGTCGGTCGAGGATTTGTCGACCGACATGCTCTCTGGATTAACATTTATTTGCAACTGTCAACTGCTGTGTCTAACGGCTACTTTTGGTCAATCTCGGTCGAGAAGTTTGTCGACCGAGAGTGTCTCGGTCGAGGAGTGCGGTCGACCGAGATTGACCCTGTTTTCAATCTTTCAATTAAGATACTAAGTGTGTGCATGAGTGTGCATTATGTGATCCTATTAGAAGGAGATGACCTAACTAAGTGTGGTGTTTAGTTAGGGAGATCTAACGCTTGATTTACATGAAGTCTAAGTACTTGTACATTATATATTTGTACAAGTTTACAAATGATTATATTGCATGACATTTATAAACATTCAAGCGTAAGGATTCCCTAGAACTTTGTCATCACCTTGTTCCTGCACACTTAAGTAGCTCGTTAGATTAATACGAATGAAATGTTTGTCATCATCGAAACCAAGGGATTTATCATAATATCCAATTTATCCAACAATCTCCCCCTTTTTGAAGATGACAAACATTTCCTAAATATGAAATAAGGAAATATAAAGCATGTGAGCTTCATACCTGAAAATTTACCTTTTGTAGCCATTTATGTTTTTCAAGTAAGTGCTGGCCAAGATGTGATGAAACTCTTTTATATATATTTGTATATTCTTTCTCCCCCTTTGTCATTTCAAAAAGATATCCAAGTTGAATGTTTTATTTTTCTTCTCCCCCTTAATATAATGCTCCCCCTTAATTAGATATCCTATTAGGAACATGGATTTTTATCTAATTTATCCACAATTTGTTTCTCGTTAAGCCTTGAAATGATATGAGATTCCCTTAAGCGTATGATGGATTTCTCATATATCAAAGGATGTTAAGCCCTAGATTAAATGAGAATCCTCTAAGCTTAGAGTACCTAAAAATGTCTCCATCCAAATGCAAGGGATGTTAAGCCCCATTTTGGGTAGAGAGTTCCTTCAAGTATAAGATACCAATTTCAATAAATTCATAACTTTCTTGAAAATATTCAGTTACACATAGTGATTACAAAGTTTTTGTAAGCTTCTTTAATCAATGATCAAAGTTTTAATGATCTACCCCTTTTTCTTATGCTTTGCTCCCCCTTCGATAGATATCTCAAATGAAAGTTTGAATACTGAGCAAATATATAAAATGTCCAAGATTTTAACAAAGATGTATGCAATTATGTGAATCTGGAAAAACAGAAACCCAGTCGGTCGACAATTGCTCGACCGACAATGTTCTCGGTCGACTAGTTGCTCGACCGAGAATGTTTCTGGAGGACTGTTTTGTTATTTGAAAATTTAATTTTAATTGTAATAGTTGCCTGTTTTTAATTATTATTCCCTTATTTGTTATTCTCTACAATAATGAACTTATAATTCATATTTTGAAGAAGTCTCATATGCCAAACAAATAACCATGTGAATCAAATAAAAATGGCAAATTTCATTCAATAGCATGAAGAAGATTACAATCATATAGAATACAACTATTACAACTCCAACACTTCACAGGAAAGATTTAAGAATTACATCAATGTCCGGATCTTTCCCAAGGAATGGCTCGGCTCCATAGTATTGGACCAGAGTTTGCCAATCCAAAGCACCAGTTGTAGTCAACGCATATGCTTCCAGGAAAGTGGGAACTCGGTCAAATCGGAAGTGAGCAGCTATGTCTTGCAATTGTATGGAAGAAAATTGAGTATGTGCAAGATCCATTGATGGTGAAGGTGGAGGTTGATAATAGTTGTATGAGGGGTTAAATGGGTTGAGCATGCCAGGGTTTAAAGAATGCAGATATTCATCGGTTTGGCCGGGAGAAAGGTTTTGCATTCTTTGATTTAAGTATGTCATGGCATGGTGATTGTAGTTTAATTGTCTACTAAGATGGTATTGGGAGCCAGCAATATAAGTAAGGGTATTTTGGATGGGATCAATGGAAAGGTTAGTAGGAGGAGGGGGTGGTATATCCTGATGTGATGACTCTCCTTCTACTCTTGCCTTTTTATGGCCAAAGTCAATCCCCATCTTCTCTACGGTGTTCTTACTTATCTTTGGTGGTCTACGCTCCCATATGTATCCCATATCTTCAATGTTAATCTTAAGACAATGTTGAGTAATCTGGCATACAAAATCGGCATATGGTGGATTGCCAGAAAACTCAAGCATATTTTTAAGTACTATGCGAATGAAGTTGATGGGAATTTCTTTTATGATAGCATAAATTAGACACATACGGAAAATGGGAACCTCGGATTTATTGGCTCGTGGATGTATGTTGGTGGAAACAATGAGGTTTACTATTCTACATGCCGGTTTTAGGTTTATAGCATAATAGGTTCCCCTATCTTCATGACAAGTGGTATTGGCTTGAAATATGGCTCTTTTGATATCACTTAGGCTAGTGGTGTGGTCATCATGGGAAAATAAATTTATTGGATTGCTGGTGGTAAGGTCAAGGAAATCTTGATATTCATCTATATCAATTTCAAGCATGTCAAGAATATCCCCTTCGGAAAATTTAAAACTATGCCCATTGACCATGGTGTAGAAGAAAGTGGTGTCATTTTCGGTGTGAGATAGAAGATTGGCATAGAATTCGTTGACTACCTTAATGGAGTAGGAAGGAAAGGATGGATTGATGAAGTCCTTCAGCTTTTGTACTCCAAAGAGATGCTCCAGGTCGACTATGTTGATGAAGTCCATCACTTCGACCGAACGTCGGGGAAGAGGAGCTTTAGAGGAAAGCCGAAAGTATCTATCTCCAGCATCTCCGTCGACGAAGGCTATGTCATTGATGATCGTCAGTGGCGGAGTGGCTTCCCGCTCTTCTCTTCTTTTTCTTCCAGCAACTTTCTTCTTCCCACGGACAGTTGATGATGAGGTCATTGTGTTTCTTAAGAGTGGAGAAGAAGAAAGGAAGATTTGAGGGTAAGAGTGCTGAAGGATTGCACGAAATTGCACTAGAGATGGACTATGGAAGCAAGGAAATGCAAGTGTGAGTAAGTGGCTCGTTTTTGCACTTATTTATAGAATTCCAGCGACCCGGTCGGTCGACGACTCGTCGACCGAGCGTCCGCAACGGTCGAGTTGCAGACGCGCCACTTGGTCCTCCAACGGTAAAGAAAACGGTCATAACGGTCGGGTCGCAACGGTCATATCCAACGGCTAATTCTCGGTCGAGCGCTTGTCGACCGACATTGTCTCGGTCGAGCACTCGTCGACCGACAGTTTGTCCGATACTGAGTCTGTTTAGAATTTGTCGGTCGAGTGAGATGGGCTGACCGAGTGGTTCTCGGTCGAGCATTTGTCGACCGACTAACTTACTGAGTTCAATTTTTTTGGCTGAATTTTAATGCAAATCATAGAACATTTTTGTAGAGCATATGTATATGTATATTCCAAGGGAGTAATAATATTTAAGGCTTCTAATTACCACAAATGATTTGACGTTTTGATTTAAAAATATGCTAAGATTAAGTTCAATAAAATAATGTTCAAATAAACAATTTTTATCAAAGTTTATTTTAGGTCGCCCTTGATTACGACCATGGCGCCCCTTGGTCAAATTTTATTTTAACCAAGAGGCATATTCTGCAGGTTTCCAGTATGAACATTCATATGCGAAGTATGAGTTCTGCAGATAGCTTGCAAATATCAATTTGAGACTCATTAAAGTGTATAAATTATGAGAGCTAAATAAGGACATCAAATATGATGAAGCATATTCAAGAATAATATCCATTCATGAATTTAAGATTACTTTGGATAGACTAAAATATGTGATGCTTAATATAAAAGCACACAAAAATTTATTTGAAACATTTTATTCATTGCAAGTATTTCTGAAAAAGAAATGTGCAATAAGAGCATGATTAAATAGAAATGTAAGCATGATCAGTTAATATTTATTCCATATAATCTTTCAAGAATAATTTTCACATACAATGTAAAGATTTACAGCAGTCTGAGAACAATGATATGCTCGGTCGACAGTTGCTCGACCGAGGATGATTCGGTCGACAACTTCTCGACCGATCAAGTTTCTAGAAACTGTTTCAGAAATATATTTCAAGTGCAATATAGGCTGTATCTTATTCAATTATTTCAAAGATCAGTTTGAGATAAACATATGTGTATCAAGGTGCTATTAAATCTTTTAATTTTTGATTTTGTTATCCCTAAATGTTAAGTTGAGATAGACATAAGGATATACAAATTAAGATCTTTGGTCATATCTCAACTTAGTCGAACCTATTTAATTTGGGGGTTTTGGAACCCATACAATCTCGACATTCTTTTCTTGTATGGGCATGAAAAAGAATAATGTCCAAGGCGTGAGCAATAATGACAACAAATTGAATCAACCTCAAGCCTTTTTCTATGGTTTTGATCTAGGTTATTCTTGGGTATATACATTTTTGTGCCTCTAGGTATATAAGCAGATTGACTCGCTTGTGTCCTTCTAGGTTGTTGATGGGATTTCTCATTAGGCTTATAACCTAGTCCTCTTCTCCCTATTTGATGATAGGAATTTTCTAGTATTTTATCAAGGATTCCATTGTTGCTTAACTTACTAACTTCTTGTTGCAACTTAACGATCTCATCCATTCTTTTCTTGATATCTAATTTTGCTTGGTCTAGATTGGATGATAACATATTTCTTTCTTTCACTATATTGTCATAATCTACATGGGTGCACAATATAGGTTGTTTTTAATATCATTTAATTTTGTAAGCAATTCAGCTTTTTCTTGACATAGAAGATCATAGTTTGTTTCTAGAGTAAAGATCTTCACTTCACTGTTACTTAGAGATGATTTCAAGGTACGATTATCAGACATAATGCTGTCTTTTTCAAAACCAAGAGTATTCAATTTAGCATATAAATCGTCATTTTCGGATGTAAGCTCAAGAAGTCTATCATTTAGATCATCATTTTCTTTATTTGATTTCTTTAATTTCTTTTTGTATTCAACATATTTATTATGTGTTTCTTCAATAATAGTAACTAACTCTTCTTTAGGTAAATCAAGCAAGCTTACCTCTTCTTCTTCTTCCTCACTTATTGTAGCAACGAAACATTCTTTATGTGTATCTTCTTTCTTTGACCTCCATGGACATCTAGAAGTAGAGTGCTTTGTTCCTAAGCACCAATTGCAACTTGTCGCACATTGGTCCATGCTCTTTTTCTTGTGATTGTAGTCACCTCCTCCCTTTATCTCTTCAAGACCTTGTTAGGGCTCCTTGAAGCCTGCTCTGATACCAATTGAAAACCTCTAGAGGGGGGGTGAATAGAGTTTTATGATAATTTTAAATTAATTTAAACTCAAGCAACCACAGAGAAAGATTTGACAAGGAGACACAAGGGTTTAGAGTGGTTCCTAGCCTTAGCAAATACTAAGGTAGTCAGTCCACTACCCGGTTGCTTACCCAACCGGGATTTGAAAAGAAATTATTTTATTACCTCGCAAGGACTTTACATAAAATACATTTCTTTTCCCTAAACCCTTCAAGCAGCCTTCACCTAGAAGTAATCGCCCAACTCGAAGCAGCCTTCCCTTGAAGTAGATGCACCAACACCCGTTGCACCAGCCTTCTGAAGTAGCTTCCCGTGCGATATCCTTCTTGAAGTAGCTTGAAGTCCCCTTCTCCACCTGAGAAGTCCACCCTCTCCAGTCCGCATCCTCCAACCTTAGGAGTAGCAAGGAGAGTACAAGGAATAAATAGGAACAAGAAAGAAAAACAGAAATTACAACTTATCCTTTAAGCCCAAGGCTTGATGTGCCTAGATCAAGCGTAAGATCTCCTAGCCAAGTATGTGAACTTGTGATTGCTGTAGGTAGGAGAATCTAGTCTATAGGACACGAGATTGAGCTAAGGAGAATGTAGGCCAATGATCACAGTGCTCAACTTTTGCTTGCAAAAGATTGCTCAAGTATGCTCAAGTGTATTATCAATTGTAACAAGTGAATTCTAGTGTCCTATAGCTTGTTCTATTTATAGGAATGGCCTAAGTATGCTTAAGGACATTCTAGACAACTTCTAGGGGGTTCCTAGTGCTTAACTAGCCGTTAGGAATAAGTTGGGCGCATTAGCAACGGCTAGTTAATTAATTCTGCAGTTGCTGTCAGAGACCATCTCGGTCGAGGACTTGTCGACCGAGATGCCCAGTCGGTCGAGGATTTGTCGACCGACATGCTCTCCGGATTAACGTTTATTTGCAACTGTCAACTGTTGTGTCTAACGGCTACTTTTGGTCAATCTCGGTCGAGAAGTTTGTCGACCGAGAGTGTCTCGGTCGAGGAGTGCGGTCGACCGAGATTGACTCTGTTTTCAATCTTTCAATTAAGATACTAAGTGTGTGCATGAGTGTGCATTATGTGATCCTATTAGAAGGAGATGACCTAACTAAGTGTGGTGTTTAGTTAGGGAGATCTAACGCTTGATTTACATGAAGTCTAAGTACTTGTACATTATATATTTGTACAAGTTTACAAATGATTACATTGCATGACATTTATAAACATTCAAGCGTAAGGATTCCCTAGAACTTTGTCATCACCTTGTTCCTGCACACTTAAGTAGCTCGTTAGATTAATACGAATGAAATGTTTGTCATCATCGAAACCAAGGGATTTATCATAATATCCAATTTATCCAACACTACCTTGTCAGCTGTGTCTAACGGCTACTTGGGTCTTTCTCGGTCGAGAAGATTGTCGACCGAGAGTGTCTCGGTCGAGGATTTTGTCGATCGAGATGGACCCTGTTTCAATGTTTCAAATGAAGACATTAAGTGTGTATATGAGTGTGAATATGTGACACTATTGAAGGGGATGACCTATCTAAATGTGGTGTTTAGCTAGGGAAGATCTAACGCTTGATTTACATGAAGTCTAAGTACTTGTACATTATATATTTGTACAATTTTACAATTGATTACATTTCATGACATTTACAATCATTCAAGCATATAGATTCCCTAGTGCTTTGTCATCCACCTTATTCCTACAACACTCAAGTATCCCGTTAGATCAACAAGAATGAAATGTTTGTCATTATCAAAACAAAGGGGTTTACAGATGTCCATTTAGCCAACAATCTCCCCCTTTTTGAAGATGACAAACATTTCCTAAATATAAAATAAGAAAGTATAAAAACATGTGAGTTTCATACCTGAAGATTACCTTTGTGAAATTTCTTCTCTTGTTTATAAAATGTGTGCTTATTATTCCCCATGAATTATGGAACATGAAATCCAATTCTTTAGGGAATATACCAACTCTCAATGTAAAGCCAAGAGTTTATGAAACTCATTGATTGAGTTTTGCACAAATATTAAGTTTTATATTTATTTCTCCCCCTTTGTCATTTCAAAAAGATATCCATTTAAGAACAAAACTCCCCCTTAATTAGATGTCCCAACAAATACCAAATTCAATGACAAAGATGTCCATTAAATGCCAAAATGATGCAAATAGACGACAGTGTTAGGAAGCACAAATATCAAAGAAAACATCTTCCAAAGGAGTGATAAGCAATTTCTTCCTTATTTTGTTGAATTGGTCTAGTGGAAGTGGTTTTGTAAAAATATCAGCCAATTGATCTTCCGTATCAACATGATGAAGGCAAATATGATTTTTAGAAATATGATCCCTTAAGAAGTGATGACGGATTTCAATATATTTAGCTCTGCTGTGTAAAATAGGATTGTGTGCTAAGTTTATAGTGCTTGTGTTGTCACAAAAGATAGGTGTAGATGAAAGGGTAAAACCATAATCGTTTAATACTTGTTGCATATAAAGCACTTGAGCACAACAAGATCCGGCTGCCATATATTCAGCTTCAGTTGTAGAAAGGGCAACCGTGTTTTGTTTCTTGCTAAACCAAGATACTAAAGCTCTCCCTAACAAGAAACAGCCACCACTAGTGCTCTTGCGATCAAGTCGACAACCAACATAATCAGCATCAGTATAAGCTTTAAAATCCAAGGATTGTCCTTTTGGATACCATAAACCAAAACATGTAGTGTCGGCTAAGTATCGAAGAATTCGTTTAACTGCTTGAAAATGAGAGTGCATAGGTTGTGATTGAAATCGAGCACAAAGACCAACGGAAAACATGATGTCCGGTCTAGAAGCAGTTAAGTAAAGCAAACTACCAATCATGGCTCTATATAAGGAATCATCAATAGGTTCCCCATCTTCATCCTTATCAATTTTAGTAGAAGTGGCCATAGGAGTAGTAGCATGTTTGCACTGATCCATCCCAAAACGTTTTAAGAGTTCTTTAGTATACTTTTCTTGGCTTATAAAAATCCCGGCAGGCGTTTGTTTAATTTGGAAACCAAGAAAGAAAGTTAGTTCACCCATGAGGCTCATTTCAAATTTTTTTTGTATAATGTCACTAAATTGTGTGCACAACGATTCATTGGAAGCTCCAAAAATAATGTCATCAACATATATTTGAACAACTAGAAAATTAGATGTATATGTTTTGAAAAATAAGGTAGAATCTGAATTTCCAATAGAAAAACCATTATCAAAAAGATATGTCTTGAGCCTTTCATACCAGTTCCTAGGTGCTTGTTTTAAACCATAAAGTGCTTTCTTAAGTTTTTAAACATAGTCACCTTTTTCCGGTATTTCAAAACCGGGTGGTTGGGAAACATATACTTCTTCTTGAATGATTCCATTTAGAAATGCACTTTTTACATCCATTTGGTAGAGTTTGATGTTTTTATGTGCAGCAATAGCTAGTAACATTCTAATAGCTTCAAGTCTAGCGACTGGTGCATACGTTTCATCAAAGTCTATTCCTTCTTGCTGATTATATCCTTGTGCTACTAACCGAGCTTTATTCCTTATTACTTCTCCTGCCTCATTTAGCTTATTCCTAAAAACCCATTTAGTTCCAATGATGGTTTTATCTTGTGGTCTAGGAACTAAATCCCATACATCATTTTTTGTGAATTGGTTTAATTCTTCTTGCATTGCTATTATCCAATAATCATCTTTAAGAGCTTTAGATATCTTTTTAGGTTCAATGATAGAAACAAAAACCATGCTTGCGATACCCTTAAAGGAAGACCGAGTTTTTACCTTATCATTTGGATTTCCAATAATTAATTCTTGAGGATGATCCTTAATAAGTCTAGGTATAGGTTGTGTTTCAGCTTGGTTATTGTTTGTAGTATCTTTCTCACTATCGTTTGGTATGTTTAAGGTTTTGAATTGATTAGTAATATCAATTATTTCTAGATTTTCCGATTTGGACTCTTCATGAAAAGAGACATGAATAGATTCCTCAACTTTTCTAGAGATAGTGGTGTAGACTCTGAATGCTTTGCTAGAGGTAGAATATCCCAAAAAGAATGCTTTGTGGGATTTAGAATCAAACTTATCTCTATCATCTTTGGTATTTAAGATATAGCATGTAGATCCAAAGGTATGAAAATAGTCAACTCTAGGTTTCTTAGAATGTATGATTTCATATGGAGTTTTCTTCAAATGAGAGTGAACAGTTACTCTATTTAACACATAGCATGAGGTGTTTACAACTTCAGCCCAAAAGGTTTTGGGTGTGTTATGTACCAGCATCATAGTTCTAGCCATTTCTTGTAGTGATCGATTTTTCCTTTCAACTATACCATTTTGTTGTGGAGTGCGTGGAGCAGAAAAATTGTGAGTGTACCCTTGAGATGTGCAAAATTCTTCAAATACATGATTTTCAATTTCTCCACCATGATCACTTCTAATGGTACATATTTTGTTTTGTAATAGATTTTCAATCATGGAACAAAATTTTATAAAAACATGAATAGTATCATCTTTGGTTGCAATAAAATGTACCCATGTATATCTACTATAATCATCAACAATAACAAAACAATATCTTTTGCCACCAATAGATTGTGTCCGCATGGGTCCAAATAAATCCATATGAATTAATTCTAAAGATCTACTGGTGCTAAGTACATGTTTAGGTTTAAAAGAGGTTTTTGTTTGCTTTCCCAATGTACATGGTTCACAATTTTCAACCTGATCAAAGGATAAAGTAGGCAAACCACGAACAAGATCATATTTCACTAACGTTTTGATAACATGTGAACTAGCATGTCCTAGCTTTTTATGCCATAGTTGTAAAGTATTTTCATTTGCAAGCAAACACTTTCCTACTACAAATTTCATAGAATTAGGTCTAAGAATATAAAGATTTCCAACTCTTTTTCCTTCACAGACAACTTTTGTAGTGTTTTCTATTAACAATTTGCAGCAGGTTTTGTTAAATAAAACATCATAGCCACTATCACATAATTGACTTACACTTATTAAATTATGGTGCAAACCATCAACGACTAGAACATTCTTTATTTCGAGGGTTGTACCAATGTTACCTATTCCAACGATTTTACCTTTACGGTTATCTCCAAAAGTGACTGTTCCACTCTTCTTTTCTTCAAAAGTTTGAAATGCATCCTTGTTTCCGGTCATGTGTTTGGAACATCCACTGTCGACCACCCAATCCTACATTAAAATGTAGGTTTTGGTACCCATGTGATGGTCCGATATGGTTAGAAGCATTTAAGTACAGACTATATAAAAATTCTGATTCAGAACTTCAGTCGGTCGACAATTGTTCGACTGACATCTTTCTCGGTCGACTAATCGTCGATCGAGAAGGTTGCTGTATTAAGAAAAAAAAATAAAGATTCTGCTCGGTTGACCAACTTTCGACCGAAATAGTTGTTGTTGATTTTGATTTGTTACAGGCATCTAGTCGGTCGACAAAAGTTCGACCGATTATATTTTCGGTCGAAAATACTTCGACCGACTACATTTCTGTTTCAGTACAGGAGTTCAAAAAATTACCATAATGCATAAAACCTTTTATTAAGTTGAGATAAGACAATATGAATTGCAAAATTGAGCGTTTGATCATATCTCAACTGAATTGCATTCGACTCTACTAATTTTGGGGTTTTGGGACCCAAACTAAGTAAGAATTCTTGGTCTTATACGGGCATGAAAATGAATAATGTCCAAGACGTAGACAAAAATGACAAGTAATAGAATCAACTTCATTTCTCTTTCTAGGAATTGTGTTCTTAGGTACAAACATAGTCCGAGTTCTTTTGGGTTGATTTTTCTTTGGAGCATATCCCAAACCTTTTCTTCCATTGAAACTAGAGGAGGCTTTTAGAATGTTGTCAAGGATATCTTTTCTTCTTAACTCATGTAGGTTTCTTTGTAGCTTAGCAATGTCATCCATCTTCTTGTGTAAATCTTTTCTAGCTTGATCTAAATCAGATAATAGGGAGTCTTTTTCTTTTACAACATTATCATAGTCTAGATGGTTACACAGAATTGGTTGAGTCTGAAAGTCTTTTAGTTTAGCTAACAATTCAGTCTTTTCTTGAGAAAGAAGATCAACGTTTGTTTCTAGAGTGAGTAGCTTTTTAGTGCAGTCATTTAAAGATGTTTTTAAAGACAAATTCTCAAGATCAATGTTGTTCTTTTCAGAAGAGAGATCATTTAATTTAGCATATAGCTCATCATTTGTTTTGATAACCTTCTTTAGTTTCTTCTTGACATCAACATACTTATCATGAGTTTCTTGTAAACTAGTAATTAATTCTTCTTTAGGAAGATCAAGTAGGCATACCTCTTGAGAGTCTTCATCATCTTCTCTTTCCATTAGACATTCCACCTTTTCTTCTCCGCTTTCTCTTTCACTTGACTCGTCCCATGCAGCTTTATAGGCTTTTTCTCCCTTCTTCTTGTGTGAGCTTTTCTTTCCTTTCTTTGCTTTAGGACATTCATTTTTGAAATTTCCTTTCTTTCTACACTCAAAGCACCTAGGAGGAGCAGAAGAAGAACTAGAGATTTTGTTAGATTTAAATCTTTTATATTTCTTACCATTGACAATCAAGGCTTCTTCTGCTTCTTCTTCAATTGACTCCTCACTTTTGGGTGTGATTATCTTTGAAGCTTTTAGAGCCACATCCTTCTTCTTTCCTTGCTGAAGTTCACGTTCTCTTCTTTCTTCCTCTTCTAGGGTTGCTTCATGAGCTTCTAGATTGCCAATGAGTTGCTCCATTTTCAGTCGAGTGAGGTCATTAGCTTCTTCAATGGCTGTCACCTTTGGCTTGTACTTAGGAGGAAGTGATCGAAGGATTTTTGATACATGATCTTCTTCAAGAACAATGTTTCCTAGGGCATTTAAACCATTAACAATAGAAGAGAATTTTGCAAACATTTCACTAATAGATTCATTTGGATCCATACGGAAGTGTTCAAACTTTTGTTTAAGCATGCTAATCTTAGAATTCTTGACTTGAATTGTACCTTCATAAGTTATGGACAGTCTATGCCAAATGTCATAGGCTGTGTCACAATTTGATATCCTATTAAATTCTCCTACTGAAATTGAACAATATAAAATGCTTACAGCTTTGGCATTCATTTGAGCCAACTTTACCGTATTTGCATCCCACTCTGCATATTGTGTTTGAGGAAGCTCGTATGGGGTTGACACCATCCGCCATAAGTCCCAATTGATGCCTTGGAAGTAGAACTGCATCCTTCTCTTCCAATATGTGTAGTTTGTTCCATCAAACGCTGGAGGTCTAGCAACAAGTGTCCCTTCAAGGTTAAGGTTGTTAAGCACCCCGTCACCCATTCTTCAAAACCTTGTTAGGGTTCCTTGAAGCCTGCTCTGATACCAATTGAAAAACACTAGAGGGGGGTGAATAGAGTTTTTAAATTATTTTAACAATTATTTAACTCAAACAACCACAATTGAAAATGGAAGAAGGAGACAAGTGTTTAGAGTGGTTCCAATCTTAGCAAATACTAAGATTGTCAGTTTACTACCTGGTTGCTTACCCAACCGAGATTTTGAAAGGATTAATTTTATTACCTTCACAAGGATTTACACAAAATACAATACTTTCTTACACCCCTTGAACAGCCTTCACTTGAAGTAGATGCCCCAACCTGAGGTAGCCTTCTTGAAGTAACTCCAAGCTCCCCCTTGAAGTAGCCTTCCTCTTTAGAAGTAACCTCCCGTTGCACCAGCCTTCTTGAAGTAGTTCAAGGTCCCCTTCTTCACCAAGAAGATATTCCAACCTCTCCAATCCGCAGCCTCCAACCTAGCAGTAGCAAGGAGAGTACAAACAATAATAGTGAACAAGAAAGGAAAATGGAAATTACAACTTATCCTTTGAAGCACAAGGCTTGATTTGCCTAGATCAAGTGTGTAGATCTCCTAACCAATGTGTATGGAATGTGATTGTTGTGGATTAGGAGATGATAGCCTATAGGACACGAAATTTGAGCTAGGATAGGAAGTAGCCAATTGCCAATATGCTTAATTGCTCACAAACAGATTGCTCAATGTAAATGTATGCTCAAAGATTGCTCAAGTGTGTAATCAAGTGAGTTTAGGTGTCCTAAGGCATGTCCTATTTATAGGAATGTCCTACAAGTTCTTAAGGACGTTCTAGACACTTTCTAGGGGTTTCTAAGTGCTTAACTAGTCGTTAGATATAAGTTCGTTGCTTTAACAACGGCTAGTTAATTAATTCTGCAGTTGCTGTCAGAGATCATCTCGGTTGAGAAATGGTCGACCGAGACTCCTACTCGGTCGACGTTTTGTCGACCGACAGGCTCTCTAGATCAAGTGTTTGCAACTTTTATCTCCAACTGCCAACTACCTTGTCAGCTGTGTCTAACGGCTACTTGGGTCTTTCTCGGTCGAGAAGATTGTCGACCGAGAGTGTCTCGGTCGAGGATTTTGTCGACCGAGATGGACCCTGTTTCAATGTTTCAAATGAAGACATTAAGTGTGTATATGAGTGTGCATATGTGACACTATTGAAGGGGATGACCTATCTAAATGTGGTGTTTAGCTAGGGAAGATCTAACGCTTGATTTACATGAAGTCTAAGTACTTGTACATTATATATTTGTACAAGTTTACAATTGATTACATTTCATGACATTTACAATCATTCAAGCATATAGATTCCCTAGTGCTTTGTCATCCACCTTATTCCTGCAACACTCAAGTAGCCCGTTAGATCAACAAGAATGAAATGTTTGTCATTATCAAAACAAAGGGGTTTACAGATGTCCATTTAGCCAACAAAAACCGTAAAGGTGTTTTCCATAGACTCTAACCAGGCATCAGCCTTGTCTATGACATCATCTTTGTCTTCCCCATAGAAGGTTTCAGGGCTGAGTTTCAGAAAATCTTGGATAGTGGTGGGTTTTGGGTTTGGGTTGGTACAAGGGATGTTGTACGAATAGCTAGGTCATGAAGGGCATCCATAATGGCCTTTTGTTTTAATTCCCATTCCCCCATATTTTTGGGCTTATTGGCAGAACCAACATCTTCATCATCCTCCATGTGGGGCTTCTTCCCCTTGTCTTTAGTACCAGAGGTCCCTTCACCGTCCCTGTTGTTCCTGGTTTTTGGGGCCATCTGCAAGAGTTCAACTAATATAAGTTTTCTTATTTATAACCTTCAAAGCAAGAATATGATAGATCATTGCAACGAGTTTTCTAAATTTATTTTCGGATTTTAGTTGTTCCCATCCTTAATTTACCCAAAATAGAGAGAGTATATAGATCAAGTCATGACACCTTAAGGAGAACGAGAAGATGAGGAGTCATCCTACTTCCTTATAATAGGTGGCTTGGGTAATCCTTAAAGAAGAGATAAGATGCTAGAAGACTCTCTAGGGTTATAGGAAGTCCTTCCATCCATTTCTGGATCAACTAAGGCCAGGTGGAGCAGGAGAAACCTCAACCACCGTGAAGATAGATAGGAGGAATTATGCCAGAACCCCCTTTGTGCTCTTTCTAGACACCTCAGTTTTCACCATAGTGAATTTTAGGGCTTCCTTGGTTCAGCGATTAAGAATATCATTTCACTAATGCATATGAAGTGTGTTATGGCTCTGATACCAACTATCACAGATCCGTTCTTACCCTAATATCAATCCCACTATCCAAAAGGGTAGTTTTAGAGGGATGAGAGCGCCCGTCCCTGAGTGGACCGAAAATCACACACAGATAATATGCAAAATTGAAATAACATCCTTCTTTATTGAAATGAACCAAAATGTTTAATACATAGGCCCGTAGGCAATAGGAAAGAGAAAAGGATAAGAACTAACCTACAACTACATCCCTTTTACAATTATCTCTCATGTAGAGTCCATAAGATGTAGCAGTCTTTATTGCAGTAGATGAAAGAGTAGATGAATCTAGTTCCTTGCATTACCTAAAATCGAGAAAATCAAGACACAAAGTCAATGCAATTGCACGGTATGCTATATAAAAACAAGTAAAGCAGTTTATAAGAAAAACTAGTATGCTTGGCAGGACTTATGTTCCAAAACATTATCGAACGATTTCTAAAAACCAAAATGTTATTCAACAACAAATTTTATTACGAATTTCCCATTATGTTGTAATTCAAGAAGCATGCCTATATTAGTTTGGGTGACTCTATTACCCCAACGTGATGGGGAGGTCACCAAAATCCTTCTCATCATATGAGATAGGATGTCCAAGTGCAAAATCCCTCCTTCCAAAGAAGGAGTTTTGCTTATATCCAATATCAACATTATCAATTTTTCCAACATCATTATCAACATCAATATACGGGCAGTCGTAATGGGTCTAATGATTTAGGTTTCATGTTTCTCAACATGTAATATAGAAAAAAATGGAAGACTATTCATAGGGAACAATATTTCATCCAAATAACTAGCCAAGCATAATTCAAGAGATACCTAAAAAAATATCACCATACAACCACGGAGGAGTAGTATAATAGCGTACCTTTCTAAAAGAGTATTTGGAGTATAGATCCCAAGAGAGAGAGTAGATCAACCCTTTGAGTCAAATCCTAGATCAAAATATTGGATCAAGGGTCAATATCATAGTTTAAAAAGATAATGCTTTGTTATTCGAGATTAGGGTTACATTTTCCTATTTCTACCTTAGGTTTAGGTCATCAACAATATTCCTCAAAAGTCCAACAAATATTCAAGTATCAAACATGTTTCATGAATGGATGACCTTCCTAGGTATATTTAGGAATACATGTCAACCCTAATTATCATTATCATTATTCAAATCTCTAGATCTTTTCCAATATCATATAGCACAATTGGACTCAAAATTAGATTAGGGAGTCCTATGATTAAGAGGGATTTCTAGATCAAGGTAGAGCATCATTATATTAAGGATAAACCCTATTTCAAAGTATATGATTCATATTTTTAGGGTAAAGAGTCAAGAGGATTATATCTAACCCTTATTTTGTCAAAAATGATTTGGTGTCTCAGAATGATCATTAGAAACAGGAATAAGAGTTTCTCCAAGATTAATCATAATATGAGATAATTAACAAGGCAAAAGAATGAGATCATGGCATATTTGTGATAAATATCGAGAATTAAGCTTCACAAGTATTTTTAACAGCTCAGTTGGATTTTTCTGATCAAAATGGACTATAATTTCACATTTTTGGAGTTAGGGATCTCAAGATATTGATTTTGCAAGATTTAGGTTATTTTCTGGAATTTAGGGCAGAGAGGAAAAGTACCAGAAAATTGGGGTCGTCGATCGATGATCTACCGTGGACACGTGAAGCCGATCTGCGGCAGAGGGAAGTCGTGCTCCCAGGCACATGATTCACGGAGAAGGAGCAGGAGAGGGACGGTGTGCAGTCTGATGACCGTTGATCTTGGAAAGGACCATCGTGGAAACCCAATCCAAGGGCAGGTGTTGCTCGCCCCAACAAAAGCACCCGCCCACGAACAGGGGCGCTCCGTGGAGGTGTGGTGGTCGGAGAAGAAAGGGATGAGAGAGGGAGGACTCGGTGTGAGGAGAGGAGGTGATGTTCGAGTTCGTGGGGGCGAGCCGACCTCAAGGGGGGGTTTATATAGTTGTTTGGGGCTAGGGCTAGGGTTATTCAGAGGGGGGGCGGCAAACCCCATGGGTTTGCTTGATTGCTTGACCCCAAGCAGTGATTCCACCCTACAAAGCTGCACGGAAGGTTCGAGAATGGCTGGGGGATTCAATGGTCGAGTTATTGGGCACAAAAGATGCGATCTGCTCGATCGGGGTCGGGCCATGGCGTCGGCTGGTCCACCGTGGACCCTTGCCAAACCAGGTGTAAGGTAGGGGATGACCCCAGCACCGTTGGATCAAGATCCAAGACTGCTGGGTCAACCCGCCTTGCCCAGCGGTGCCCCAAGCCACAGATGGGCCGGGCCCAACAAGAAAAAGAGAGAAAAAGGTGGAAAAAAGGCAAGGAAAGCTAGGGAAAGGCTAAGACCTTAGAAAAATCGTATAAAATCATAGGAAGGTCCAAATGATCTCAATTTTGGATCATATCTTCAACATGAAGTGTAGAATAAATTGTAAAAGTTTGGAGACCAAAAGATAAGGTTAACTAGTCGAACTCAAGCATTTTCTCAAAGAGGTGTATTAAGTTAATTAAGGTGCCCAAGAGTGCATGAAATTCATAGAATACAAAAGAATTTGATTTTGGGTATCTATATTGATCAAGGAATCAAAATATATTATGCATGATCATTATAAAGGTGAAAGATAAAATAATTAACAGAAAAGAGGGAAAAACTCACATTGTCACAACCCTTATGCATCCTTATGTGTGTGACTAGGTTTGTTCCTAATTACATTGGTAGTGAAGATCAAAATCTCACAACAAAATTTTGTCTAGACACACATCATGTCCACCCATGTAATAGAATTAAGTTGAGAACAACTTCAACCTAAAAAGTGATCAACATTACCATGACCATATAATGCCTTTGTCACATGTATCCATATTGATATTGGGGTATGAAATGGCCTTCTTTTATCATTAAATTAATATTCCTTGAACAAAAGTTGTAATGATCTCCACTTTTGAGTGTTCCCCAATGAAGGTTGACAATAAAGTTGAGGATTGGTACAAAAACTTCCAACGTCTAGATTCAAGAAATAATAAATAATAGTTCATACTTTCAATTAATTTAACAAATATTGTTGACAAGATGTAATATGAGACACCTCTAATGAGTCACATAAATAATCAAAGGAAACTAACTTATTCATGACAAGAAGTACTACAAATATCTAGATAGCTAATACTCCTTTTGAATTAAATTCGTAATCTTCATATTTCCTGAATCTACATTTCTTCATCTTTTAGGTGTAAATTAACCTAAAAAGTCGATAAACAAAGGCCATATCAATACACTGCTATACTGTGTACATGGTGCCACAAAAATGTGTGCAAGTATAGTAATAACATCTATGATGACCAACCCTAATTCTCATGTTCATGGCTCTATTGATTTATATTCCCTAATATACAACATTATAATTATCATTAAATTAGTATCTCACTATATTCTACAGTATGAGTTTATATGAACAAGTAAACATATTAAATGCATTATACATGTTACTATTCAAATCTTGAGTTTCCATGTATTAATCACCATACATTAATGAATTAGCTATAGACTTGGAGATACTATTATATTTAAGGCATGAAACCATTTATTTAGCATCAATGCATATTTCTAATTAACCTCATATATAATATCACTACGATTGGAGCTACTAGTAATTAACTTCAACATTTCACAATAACATTAGCATGCCAATCCTAGGCTTCCAGGTTAGCCAAAGTGACTTGATTCAATCATATCATGCCCAAGTCAGGAGGGAATGACCTCCTTGCCCCTATACTATCACACATTAGAGGAACATCTTCTTCCTCCTTTGTTTATTACCTATATGCACAACCAAAAGGCATGTCTTAACTCCCTATTTCCGTCCACATATATTTTTTGGTCGCATTGTCTAAGATCTCCATTGCCCTCTCCAAGTCATTCTGGACTCAAAACGGGGTCAGGAAGTGAGGATAGTGGCTAACCACCACATCTAAGACCTACAAAGGTCTTTAAAAGGCTAGTTGAAAGAGGTAGGGATTACCTCTATTTCTGTCGATTCAAAATGAGGGGAATCTTTGTGGAGCCCTGAGGGTTGACTCCCATCACCATCGAAGAACCACAATATTCTGGGGATGCCTCCAAATGATTTTCTCTCACTGAACACATTTAACTAGTGGGGGATCCTCTCTTGGTTCCCTTAAATAAGGATGAGAGCCAAAATCTCCTTGAGACTGGCCACCAATACTCTCAGGCCATCAAATATGGATGCAGGATTGATGGTTCCTTGTTGTAAAGAGGAGTGTTCTCAAAATTACATCCCCATTGTCAGAATGATGTAAGGGCTCCTTCATCCAATTGGGGACATTAATATGTTACCCTAGTCCCTACAGAGCCTCATCATCTTCATATAGTCTTGTAGAAACCTAGAGCCTTAGGCTACCTCAACACTCAGGATAGCTCACAATCCCATATTGGGAATTATCTAATGTTGTGATTCTATTAGATATATCAAGATTGGTTGTGTTAATCTCCTCCCTATGAATGCAACTAAGATTCTTTCAAGAGAGGTGGTTGTGTGAGGAGGGTGAACCATGAAGTAGGAGTGTCTAGGTTCTATGTGTCTCTTGTCGATAGGATGATGATGGACATGGTTTGTTTGATTGTTGATCCATCATCTAAGGTTTAATGAGGAATTCTATTCACACTCCTAAATCCCGACTCAACAACTTTGGTCTTGAATAACCAGTTACAACTTGATTATCCACTATTTTCTAGAGATTGTATTTGTCACATCCCAATTTTCATAGCCAATTTAAATTTTGGAATGGAGTTCCTCCTAAATGATAATAGATGAGGGGTTTTCATGTAAAATACCAATAATGGTTGTCCTTATATGAAAATAGGATTAGAAAACTTAAATTAAGACTCAATTTTATTTCTACTCTCAAATGTTCATTATAAATATTAATTAACGCATGATGATCTATTTCCTTTTCTCTCTCCTCCTAGATAGCAATAAAGCATAGGAAAGAGGTTAAAGAAGGGACCATGTGACTCTTGCATGATAAATAGAGCATATCCTGAATATTGACTCAAGAATGTAATAGTAAAAGCCTTTTCAATTTATCTCACCATTTAAATGCATTAATATTAAGACTAATAGCCACTATAGAAATTATGTACCATAATATGTACAAAAATGAAATCTAATTTCATATAAATATTCTAGACCTTTTAATTTGCATATGGTTCAAATTTGAACTCATTTGACCCACTTTGATCCACCAAATGAATTAAAACTCATTTGAATATAGTTTGACTACGAATTTGATTTAATTTCATTAATGAAATGCATTAAACCTAAAGTCCAAGATTTATGCATTTTCACATGTTAAATTTCATTATTTCCATTTCTCACAGACCGTCTGATGGTCCACATTTAGTGACCCAAGATTTAAATGGTTAGATCATCGTCTCTTTCCTCTGTTGCTTCTCGAGTTAGAAACTTGTTCCGAGCATTTTTTTCGCGATCTCTTTCTCTTTATCCTCTCAGTCTCTCACAGAAATCTCTCTTCCAATGACTTCACGAGACCTTCTCACACTGAAAGAGCTATCATTAACCCTCCCTTGTGGTCATACAAGGAAACACCTAAATTAGGGTCTTCCATGGATCGTGTCGTGGGGTTGCAGAGGGTACTCTGACCCTTATAACACCTATAATATCATACAAAATTGAACCTTGACTCAGTTTGGTTGCTCCTCCACATCCAATTCCCCCACTAATGCCTCCAAGATCAAAGACCCACTTCTCCTTCCTCTCTCGTGACCTAGGATTTGCCCCGACAACTCCAACCACCCCAACATAATTAAGAACCTGGTGAGAATCTTTGACCACCTTCCTTCTTTTTCGTATCATTAATCCACCATACGACTTCTCAAAATTTTGTATCCTATAGACGCCAGCACTAACCCCCGTCGATGATCACCACCATGGTCCCTCCGTGATCCCCTGGTCCTGAAAACCCTACCGCATCGCTCTATTTGACCTCGCAATGACTCTTATGTCTTAAGGGCATGATTGTTGGGTGAGGTTCAACGATAACAAGCCATACATTAGTTCTCCTATATCTCGTAGCTTTATAGTGAGAATTTTTGACACAAAAATCCCTATCCCTCACCACTTACTTCTTTGGTTTTGTTAGATGACTAGAAACATGTTTAAGATCTTGGTTCACATGAAGGATTTCCCCTATTCATGCTCTAATCAGAGGAAGTACCTCTAGTGGAGCACCTCACGCCATGACCATGGCAGGGAAGAACCATAGTAGTGTAAGGACATGGGTGACCCTACATGAGAAATCATGTAATTAAGAATGCAAGGGCAATCTAGTCTTTTCACTATTGTATTTGTTTCTCAAATGAGCAAATTTGATTTATGACCTAATGACAAATATACACCTGCATGTTAAATATATGTGTCATGTGTACCATGGTTTCTTTGGTCTTTTAATGCCTCATTTACATCAAAATTATCTCTAATATAAATCATGCCAGGCATAATGTTTGTTTCTCCCTGATTAATTAGATTTCCAAAATTCACAATAAATCATAGGATGCTCAGAAAATACAGATAAATAGCCTTTGCAAAGGTTTTTTTGAGAGGAATTCGATTTTATGGTTTTCAAGTCCTGATTTTCCTTTCCACTTTGAGGTTTTATTAGAAACCCTAATTATGTAATTATTATAATCTAAGTCAGTTTAGTTTCCCTAAGTTAATGATGTTGATCAATGAGCCTAACCCTAATGCATTCAAACCCTAACTCAACCTGATTCAATCTAGGATCAATACAATGTATTGATATATGATGTTTAATAAACATGTAAAGGTGTATAGAGCCTAATCAAGACAAGAGGAAGATTTGACCTAGATTTGACTCAAAGATTAGGAAGACTATCTTAGGATCTACATTACTCCAAGGTAAATGGGTCATGCTACGGAGCACTAGTATTTATGGTTGATTGCATATTAAGTACAAGTAGGCATTATCATTCCACATTTAATATTTTAATCATGATCACTCTATGTGTAACGACCCCACCTCTCGGTAACCCCCAATTAAGGGAGACCCGAAGGTCAAAGCCATTATCCCAATTAACAAGATCTAAGGTTCAACAAATAATTAGTAATATTTATAAAATTCTACCAAACTAAATTGAAATCTGGTATAAAATAAAACTTTGCATACCTTTTTCAAAAACATGGATATCTACTACTATCCACATCTGGAGTCTATTCTAACTAATCCTCCTTTGTACTTTAATTCTTATTTAATTCCACATATGCCACTTTACTATTTTTCCTTTTCAATCTTGTACCTAAAATGCCAACAAACAAAACGTCAGTCAGCATAAATGAATATGCCGGTATTTGGGGACAACCAAAATTTTGCAAATATGGCTAACAATCTAAATATCACAATCAAGTTAATTAACAAGCGAAATTATGCTTTCAGTGTGACATTCTCTACCGCTTTAGCCCTAACCCTGGCATACCCCCTTTCGGGTTTCTCTTTTGCCAATGACTTAAGGCCACCTTCTCAATCCCAAGCTTGGTGCCTGGGGTCACCTCTCATGGAACCCATTATTCATTCTATAAAGACCACCTTCTCAATCCCGAGCTTGATGTCCGGGGTCACCACTCATGGTGCCCATTGGTCTTCCCTCCTGGGCTTGACCTTTGGCATCATCCATCAGGGTGGCATGTAGGTGCGAGAATACACACTTCTATTATTATTGAGATAATTATAGTGACTTTATGATTTGCAAGTATGAACATCCAAACTGATAAGTTGCATTCAATGCGATGAAACATCTAGGAAACTCTTCGGGAAACAAATGTGATTAACCATAATTAACCACATACCATACTCCATTGTAGAAACCATGCAGAACATCATATATTTTATGAGTGTATCCAAACATCCAAGCAACCAAGCATATAATCAACAATATTTGAAACATGCGTACTACATATGTGTCACCATGTATTCACATTACATTACTCAGATCTAGATTCACTCCTAAACTAGGGTTTTAGGTCATCTCATGTTTGGACTAGGGATTAGGGATACCAACCCTAATGACATAATATCATGTTTTCTCAGATTACAAATTCAATTATGCATATTAGATGAAACCCTAATCATCAAATTAAGCATATTAAGATACTCATGGCACCTAAATCATTATGATCATAGCAGGACGTTTACATTGGTTTCAACACTCTAAATCAGCATGAATAAGATTATTAATCTAGAATCATTCATTATTCATCATTATCAAGGATTTCCTTATTAGACATGACAATATTAGATATTAACACAATATAGAGGAATCTACTTAATTAAGCATCAGTTTATAGGAATCTAGGTCTTTCCTTTATATTATACACACCAAACCATTATTGCATGTACTTTTGGAATAGGAAGCTTAATAAGACACTGATTATATTTTATTTGGATTACCCTCATTTTTCTAAGAAATGTTCATATATTAAATGTCTAAATCTTATCATCCTAGCAATTACTATGATATTTGCAAAATAAGTCTAAATTGACCAATCGATATAAGCCAAGTCAGCCCAGCAACCAATGGTATGCACCCACCACACCCTTGCGCTCTAGCATGGCAATGACTTAAAATAGAACCAAAATACACTTTTACCCTTACCTGAGTGGACACACTCCCATAGTGTGTGGGGGGTACTTGGGTTTTTTTAGCCTTGGCCATCTTCAACCTCACGCGAGGTCTCTGCTACGTGATGTCGCTGTGGGGAATGTCTATCAGCGTTCACCCAACCTCACCCTCTCATCGCCGTAGCGATTCTCCCTTGACTCCAGCGTGTTCTCTATCTGCCAAGATGCAGCATGGCAAGGAGAAGGATCGTGCATGATCCTCCTACGCTGCTAGCAGTGCCTCCTACAATTATGCAACAATAGGTGTGCTTGTGCCGTCTCTGACGCTTCCTGCGCCATCTCTGACGCTGAAAACATAGCCACCTCCAGCGCCAGTCTCTCAGCCACAGGGGTGTCGACCGCTTTTCTTTTGTCTTGCCACCATTCGGATGACCCGACTTCGGTTCCATGGGTGCAACACATCCGTTGCAGCTTCTCCTCACGGGGATGGACTCCCAGGTTGGTGGTACGGATCCCATATATATATATATATCCATCATTATGACTTTTAGGGTTTAGAGAAGAACGGCGAAGGGAGAGATATCGGCGGTAGTTTTAGGGTTCGTTTCCTCCCTTTTGTAAGCAGTCTAATGGGATGGTGTTGTGGGGAAATGTTTAAGTAGGTTAATTAACGGTTGCCCATCCAAAATCTGATATCTACTTATGGTAGATAATGTTAATGACTTTCCATATTTAATCACTTATTTCTTGGTTATAACTCTCCCTCAAAAGCATACGAACGAATTGCTAAAAGCTATTATGGGAGTATATAAACACGTGACACACAAATTGGATATCTGATCATTAATGTATTTGAGAAATTTTTCTAGATTATTCTTTATTTCTCTCTCCTTGGCATATCCTTTTAATCTCAAATTTTAGGGAAAGTCTTAAATTGGTATGATCTACTCGAGTATTTAAATTTGAAATCCAAATTCCAAAGGAACGTCATGTTTCCTTCATATGCAAGTTATTCATTAATAAAACCAAATTAATTGATATTTCCTCTCTTTTTTGCCATTATCTTATCATCTTGGATTCTTTGGACTTCAAGGAACCCTAAAGGCATGAAATCCCATATTGGGAAATATCCCTTTGCCTTTTTCCTCTTATTTTTATCCTTTTATTATATATCTCTCTATATTAGATAAATCCTTTTCTTTTTTTATTTCTCTTTTCTTTTGAATTGGGCTCAATGGCCAACGAAGCCCATTAACAATCAAACAAGGCCATTGTAAGTGAAATCCATTAATTCAAACAAATAAATCAACCATTGATTTCATTTATCATTAAAAGAGAATTATACATCTCATTACGTTATTTAGAAAAATGAGGTTATAACATCCTTCCACTCTTATAGGAATTTTGCCCTCAAAATTCCATCAAACATACAAATAAGAAGGATAAGATTTCCTCATGTCCATCATGGCTCCTACGTGGCTTTCCATGGTGCTTCCCAAGAACCTTCATCATCTTATATTCTTATATATGAGCTTTCTCTCACCTTGGTATCTTGTACCCTCATAGGTGACTCAGGATATTTAATCTTCTCTCAAAGATAAATAGGTTCATGGCTCAGCACATGCCTTGGGTACCTCACATAGTGCTCTAGATCAGACTCATCAAACACATCACACATCACATTATCCTGAGGGGTAAGGCTACACACAAGCATCTCCACCAATCAATCTCCAATGGACCCATGTATCGGGGACTCAACTTTCTTAGCTATAGCTCAGAGGGGTTGGATTTTCACATCACATATCCTCCCATAGTGAATTGCATGTCAGTCTGCTTTGCATCAGCTCAGGACTCATGTCGCCCTTGGGCTTCCTCATCCATCGCATGATCAAAGTGACTTCATCTACACCCACCGTGGTCTCTCTGACCTTCACAAGGTCTTTCCACCAACATCCTCTTCATGAAGTGGTAACCGACACAACCTCCCTTATAGAGCTTCTTACATCTCGATAAAGGCTATGGTGGTTAACATCACATTTTTCATAGGACAAAATTGTCTCCATGTATCACCTTGAATGAGCACACATGCTCTCATCAGACCCTCTTTTTTAGATCATACTAACCATTAGTTAGGGGTGATAAACAGTACTAATATCGAGTTCTTCTTATACCTACTTCCACCGCATGGAAGTGAATCTTTAGGTTATACTCAAGAGCCTTTGAACTCACATCATGGTGTAGTGGAACCATCTCTCTCTCTTACATGTAGTTCAACCTGATATGTCCATTGACAGTACTCCCTCTTTCTCTTAGACTATGTCATTTAGGTAAGGCGATCTACCATAACCCATATTGCACCTTGACCTTCTTCGGTCCATGGGAGACTTACCACGACATCCATAGTGATGAACTCCCATTCCCCCTCAGGGACTCTTTATCCTCTATATCAACTAATTGTGTTATTGGTGTTTCTCCTTCACCTCCTGGCTTGCATGGCGACAAGCCACATGCATCTTTGTACACTTCTCATCTTAGGCATCAAAGTACTACACCACTTATTATCTTAGTAGTACCATGGTGTATGGTGATATTAAAATCATGATCTCCTGTATATCATGAATCCTCAAGATTGATTCCTTAGAAACCCTAAACCACTCTAGTCAAGGTTTCATCACCTTCTTTTCCAGCGAAGTGCATCTGAGGTTCTACAACCATCCTTTTATTGCATCAAGGCCTAGGTTTTCTAACCAAACAACTACTAACTTGATCAACGATCTTGTTGCATCAGAGTGTTAGCTTAACATATCTCACAAACTTAGGGTTCACCTAACCACCTCTCCCAGCCTTTCCACTACCTAGGCTAGGCAGCTGCATCTCAACAGGAGCATCCATTACCACCTCACATCCTTATGTATTAGGTAATGTTGAATACATACACCTCCATGTGTTCCACTTATCATCTCATCTCGGACTCTAGGTCTATCTTGAACAAGAAAACTTAGAGTTCATCTTCTTGGTTATCAAACTCAACCTTGTATAACTCACAAATTCCACATAGCTCGTGATAAAAACATCCTCATAAGATGACCACCTTAGTTCTCTTGATTTTTGTAAACCATCCACATATCGTACACTCCACAAGGGTACGTTATCATCTCTATCCCCATACCTCATAGAAACATTCCAACTCACATCATCTTTATCCTTGGTGTATGGCATGCATAATGACCTATCTCTCACTCCCATAACAAGAGGAAATAAGCATTTGGCAGTCGTCCAAACACAAAGTTCTTCCTATTCCAAGAGAAAATATGGTACATCCCACATTGCCAGTACACCTTCAAATCTAAGTTGAAACGTGCAACATATGTCTCTACAACCTGATCATATTGATATCAAAGTTACTTCCCTGGAAAATTGATCTCGAACCCACTTGGGTCATCATACCATCCTTGGTCATCTCCTCTAGGTCTGTAGGGTGCCGACACTTTTGGGGTCATCCCTCTTCCCTTATGCATCCAGAGAGTGCCCTCCTCATCTGCCCTTTGGGTCCCATGAGTTCACGAAGGTGATCAATCTCCTAATCCATGGCCCTCAGACAATGATACATGTTACCTCCCGACCCTATGATGATGTGCAACTAGGGAATTAGGCAACTCCTACTCTCATCGGTCTTATCCCTACCTAACACTAGGATAGACTTAGGATTCTAACATAGAACATGTCCAACTTAGAACCTTACCCAAGCCTTCATCATCTCTCTCTCTGCATTCATGGGCTGACTTTCATCCTTCCATAAGGGTCATGATGACCTTCCTACCTTGGTCAGGCCCCATATCGGTTACCTCCATGGTAACACATCCACATGCACTTAGAGATGGTTATCTATGGGTCTACAGGTTCATTCTCATACTATGTACTTTTCACCTAGCTTTTCAAGATCCTATGAGACCTCTTTAGGTTACCTTAAAACCAACAAAATTGGTATACACCCTACAAAAGGGTCCCTCTCCTAGGATGGGAGGAAACTACATCTTGATAACAAAGGTCACAAACGTCCTTATGTCTAGGGTTTACATCATGCTTAACCTAGCAAGATACTAAGCCACAAGAAGACCGCCTACTAAACCATGCTAGGTAATACTTGTTCTCATCCTCAACATTGGACTAAGAACATACCTTCTCATGTCACCAACTTAGTTGTGAGGGGTTCACTAAACATACCTTATACTTAAGGGGTTTCCCTTTCCTCTCAACATGAGGGGTGCCATTCTTGAATCTATAGAAACTCAAATCTCATCTTGAGCATTAGGTACACCACTTCCCTTCTTAGGCCTAGGAACCCTAGGTTCACTTTTGGGTGTCCAATCGCATGCTCAACCTCTTAACCATGAACCAAACATGTACAATGTATGAAATGCACTTCCTATCATCCTTCTACTTGAAAAACACTTTAGAGTGGAGTCCTCCTCAAGGACAACCAACAAGGTATAAGGCATCACAACCTATTATTAAACCTCTTCAGGGTCAAAGGAACTCTTCTTCCCATCTCAGAAGGTAAACACCTATACCATAGGCACATAGGTACCAGAAGTTGCATCCTCTCTCTAGGGTTAGGTTCCTCTAAAGGCAACCAAGATACCATCAACCTCCAGGAAACAAGCATGAGGCAACCACAACCATCCACTTAGGTCATAACATACGCAACTTCTCAGGGTTCCTCATATCACGGAGCCAAAGCTTCCAACCTTCTTGCTCAGGTCATGCTCTCTCTCTCTAGAGCTAACCCCACAACTAGCCTTACTACTAGAGGTCCTCTCTCCATGAAGGTGGATCAAGCTCACAAGCATACCCCTACATGGGTGAAATGTATGATCAACCTATGTCTACTCAAGATCATCCATAGCTCTTTTATGCTTATCTCATAAGCTCCCCAACATGCCCTTTCAGGCCTAGGTTTCAACCTACTACTAACACTACTGATGTACTCTAGGTGCATACTATGTCATATTCATACAATCCCATAGGGTTTCTATATGGTCATCACTAACCTCATCAATGAAGGAGTTATCCTTCACCCTAACATGCAAAACCCTTCCCTGGGTTGGGTCGCCAAAGGTACTAGGCCAACCAGCCTCACATGGCTCAAACTATCATAGGGATTAAAAACTTCCATCTCATCGTGTCATCTCTCTCTAACCACCACTTAGGGTTAGGGTTAGCATCATCCTCAGAGGATGCGCCAGGTCTCTACCTATAATGGAGGTCTCTGCCTCCCATACCAACTCCCCACTCATCCTCCTGACAAGGAGGTCTAACCTCATGTCTCCCCTAAGGGCACGACAACACATGTCATGCAACCTAAGCATGCAACTATTCTTTAGTTTACGCTTAAACTATTAAGCTTATGTCCATAACATCTTATTTACATGCTTTTGCATTAATTTGGTGGAGGATTCCTTAACCTTATCACTCATACCCTGACCTCAAGAGGGTGAGGACAAGAGAGAAAACCCTAACTCTTAGAATCCTTAACAGAATTTGAGTTGAGAAGGGATGAACAAGATGAGAGAGTCTTAAAGGTATCTTATTTCGAGTCAAATCCTGAGACATTGGTCAGGAAGTCACACAAATCCAGCAGTCCTCGTATTCTGACTAGTGGTGTGGAGGAAAATATTGCCAGCCCCCAGACGTGATCCTTTTCTAAACACCTCTGTCTTTCAGAAAATCCTCTAACAACTCCCTGGGTTCTATGGAATTTGTAAAATTTAAAAATTATTATAGATTAAATGAGGAACCTCACTCTGATACCAAATGTAATGACCCCACCTCCCGGCAACCCCCAATTAAGGGAGACCTGAAGGTCAGAGTCATTATCCCAATTATTAGGATCAAAGGTTTGACAAATAATCAGTAATAATTATAAAATTCTACCAAACTAAATTGAAATCTGGTATAAAATAAAACTTTGCATACCTTTTTCAAAAACTTGGATATCTACTACTATCCACATCTAGAGTCTATTCTAAGTAATCCTCCTTTGTACTTTAATTCTTATTTAATTACACATATGCCACTTTATTGTTTGTCCTTCTCAATCTTGTACCTAAAACACCGACAAACAAAACGTCAGTCAGCATAAATGAATATGCTGGTATGTGGGGACAACAAAAATTTTGCAAATATGGCTAACAATCTAAATATCACAATCAAGTTAATTAACAAGCCAAATTACACTTTCAGTGTGACATTCTTCTCCACTTTTTCCCTAACCCTGGCATACCCCCTTTTGAGTTTCTCTTTTGCCAATGACTTAATGCTACCTTCTCAATCCCGA
This sequence comes from Alisma plantago-aquatica, assembly GCA_963693085.1. Taxonomy (NCBI): domain Eukaryota; kingdom Viridiplantae; phylum Streptophyta; class Magnoliopsida; order Alismatales; family Alismataceae; genus Alisma; species Alisma plantago-aquatica. The sequence goes on along the minus strand of OY856413.1, from coordinate 872,035,575 downwards.
GATTGGTGCCTGGGGTCACCTCTCATGGTGCCCATTAGTCATTCTATAAAGACCACCTTCTCAATCCTGAGCTCGGTGTCTGGGGTCACCACTCATGGTGCCCATTGGTCTTCCCTCCTGGGCTTGACCTTCGGGTCTCCCTTAATTGGGGGTTACCAGAAGGTGGGGTCATTACACTATGTTATTTCTTGATGACTGCTATATGTTATGTCCTATGATTAAAATGTTCATTATGATTAAAGTTATGATTAAGGACTCAATAAATTCAAGTTAATGAACAAGAGGGAGCAATCCCACCATGTTTAAACATCATGTTAAGAGGGAGAAATCCCATCATGTTATGTTCAAGAATCATGATTATATTAATTTTAATGTTATGTTATTGATTAAGTTAATTGGAATTGAACTAGTTTTTATATGCTCCTGAATCATGGACCATAAGGGGTCATTTAAGGGATTTCCTAGCAATCAAGGGATTTCCTAGCAATCATGTGCTCCTAATGGAGCGTTATGGAGGGATGCATACAATTCATATTGAATTTTTCATGTTAATAATGATTCAAGAATGCTTATAGTCAATTCATGTCGACTTTTTCTTACATATCAAGTATACTTTATTTTGCCTATATTATTATGTGCCATTACCATTTACTGATGTCTTGTTTTTCCGCTTCGCATTAATGGGAACATGATGTCCCTTGGAGTTGGAGCAACTAAGGACCCAAGAAGATCAAGAAAAGACTAGAAGATCTTCAAGAGCTAATTGGTGGGGTGACATCCATACTAGGCTATCCAATTATGTTTAACTTTATGCATAGTTTCCATGTTTAGAAATGTTTTGACATGTAATAGCACTAAATTATAGTTTCCTATTAAAAAGAATAATGTATGAATCTCGATGGTGAATTATGTGTTTATTTGTTATGATTTCATAAATATGACATCCCCCTAAAAGATGAAAGCTTCCGCTGAGTTATGTTGAATATCATAAGGAGGGGTGTTACATTAATGGTATCAGAGCCAATAAATGGATGGCCACCAGTAAACTAATCCATATGTTCTAACCCTAAAATTAAGATAGGAGATAAGTGTTTAGAGATAAATTCTCAAAGAAAGGAATATTCCATGACCTAGAATTAGTAAGAGTTTTCACTTTAGAAGAGATAGAGGTCAGAGACAAATGCTTACCTAGTTTAGATCTCAAGTATCAACCTACCCTAGCTATTGAGATGACCTCTACATTCTCATTTGTTATGGCCATTCAATTGAGACTTGAAGAGGAATGTCATGAGCATGAAACCTTCTATGCACTTCTCTTTAGTCACTAGTGCATGTGGTATGGGACTTGTGCATTAGTAAGTTAATGAGAGGTAGCATGTTAAGATCCCACATCTCTGGGTATGTGCCTGATCACGACATATCTCTGATTTAAATGATGTCACACATAATGTTTCTTTCTTTTTTATTGGTAAGATTTCCAAAATTCACAATAAATTAGTGGATGCTCAGAAAAATACAAATCAATAGTTGTTAGAAAGTATTTTTTGAGAGGATTTCGATTTTATGGTTTTCAAGTCCTAATTTTCCTTCCCTCTCTGATTGTTTATTAGAAACCCAAATTGAAATAATGAAACCCTAATTATGTAAATATTATGATCTAAGTCAGTCAAGTTTCCCTAAGTTAATGATGTTGATCAATGAGCCTAACCCTAATGCAGTCAAACCCTAATTCATCCTAATTCAATATAAGATCAATATAATGTATTGAATTATGATGTTCAATAAACATGTAAAGGTATATAGATCCTAATCAAGATAAGAGGAAGATTTGACATTGATTTGACTCAAAGATCAGGAAGACTATCTTAGGGTCTGACTGGTTTGATGTAACTACAATTTTTTCTAGAATTTATTTTCCCAGAATTGAAATTGAGTTCCAGGAAATTGAGTTCCATCTAATTGGTTTGAAATTTTAGTTTTCCTAAAAACTGACTTCTGTATGATTGGTTTGTTGTAATTGAAGACACAAAATCTAGAAAAAGGAGTTCTACTGGTTAGTTATCATCATTGTAACTATACATCAAATTAATATGTATCATCCAAGTATACAAGAGAATGATATATTGTGCCCAAGTATAAGAAAGCACAAGAACATGTACATTTAGTTCCAAATTCCATCAAAATCTAAATAAAAAATTGACGGCACGAAAATCACCCTTTTAACTTTTGGCTTTGCGCAAACTTCATAAATGAAGTTAAGTTTCTACGATTCTAATTTACGGAGAAGAACATACTCTATTTCATGTGTAGGAGCAACCCTCGACAACGTCCAAAACTGCACAGGTAGAGTTCCTCCACTGGTGGAGAGGCAAAACAAGTTGTTAGAAGGGTAGACGGGCTCTGGCCAGGCACGACAAGGACGACTGGAAAAATGTCTGGGGCATGACTTTGAGGACATGAAGAAGCACCGGGGACAACAAAGAAATCTAGACCTAATAGTGATACCACCTGAGACTATTTGTCTTCTCTAGCAACTCGAGACTGTTCGTCTTCCCTATTGAGTTGTCGCTCGAGGGAATGACAGAAGTGGGCAAGACGCAGAACTAGTTTTCCGTTGGCTTTTCTATGAAAGTCTTGAATTCTAAAGTATATATATTGTTGGAAGTCTATGGAAATCTAGGGAACTCAAGTTCCAGACTTTCATCAAACCAATCATGTAAAATTTTAAAAGGAATCTGACTTCTAGTGTTTTCGGGACAAATTACATGAAACTAGTCAGACCCTTAGGGTCAACATTACTCTAAGGTAAATGGGTCGTGCTACTGAGCACTAGTATTTATGGTTGATTGCATATTAAGTACAAGTAGGCATTATCATTCTAAGTTTAATGTTTTAATCATGATCACTCTATGTTATTGCTTGATGACTGCTATATGTTATGTCCTATGATTAAAATGTTCATTATGATTAAAGTTATGATTAAGGAATCATAAAATTGATGTCAATGATCAAGAGAGAGCAATCCCATCATCTTAAGAGGGAGAAATCCCATCATGCTTAGTTCAAGAATCATGATTAATTTAATGTTAATGTTATATTAATGACCAAGTTAATTAGAATTGAACTTGTTTTTATATGCTCCCAAATCATGGACCTCAAAGGGTCGTTAAGGGCTTTCCTAGAAATCATGTGCTCCTAATGGGGCATTATAGAGGGATGCATACAATTACTATTCTATTCTTCATGTTAATAATCACTACTACAGAAATGGCCTTTGGCGTCAGTCGTTTAACCCCATTTGGCGTCGGTTTTCGACCGACGCCTATGTGGGCGCCGCTAAAGGTCGAACACTTCGGCGTCGGTTGTTTAACCGACGCCTATTTTACCTATAAGTGTCGGTCTTTTAGTAGATAACCGACGCCAAAAGGGTTCGCGTCACATAAAACGGCGTCAGCTAGGGCACTTTATGCGTCGGTTATTTACTCAAGGACCGACGCCTATATATCATGTAGCGTCGGTCGTTTAGTAGATAACCGACGCATAACGTGTGGCGCGAACACTTTTGGCGTCGGTTATATACCAAAAGACCGACGCTACATGGTATATAGGCGTCGGTCCCTTAGTAAATAACCGACGCAGAAAGTGCCCTAGCTGACGCCATTTCTGGGGCTGCTTTGGCCACATAAGGCGTCGGTTATCTATAAATAACCGACGTTGTAGGTTTTTGCTGTCGGTTATCTATAAATAACCGACGCCTATTTTACATTTTTTTTTTAATATCAGTTTGCAGGCCTGCTGTGGCTGGTCAGCAGGATGAGAACCTGCAGTTCAGTTTTCTGAACTGCAGGTTTACGACATCCATTGATATCAGCCTACAAACAGGCCGCAAACCTGCAAAAGTAATAAGGAAAATTTCACACAAGTACATACATTCAGACATCAATTCAATTCTCACATTCACACATATAGAAACATTCACATACATGTATTAACATTCAGAAATATTCATTTCCAAAGTATCATTAATTATCGCTATCAACATCCCAATTATATCTTACAGTTGCCATTGCTTGTATGGCTTTTGCCCATTCTTCTCTTACTTCATTTAATGATTCCCTCGTATATGGAGCATGTAAATTTTTTAAGCGTTTGCCTATAGTTTGGTTTGTTTTAAACACCTGCAAAGAGAATGATGTATATATATAAGTAATAATATAAAAATAAGATTGATATATTTCATACTAACTAATGAGACTATGTATAATACCTCATGTATGGTATCGATGTCCAATGCGGCATATCGGATAATCATCTGCATAAATCGCATCACATAGTATGCGCATGCCCAGCCATTGTCTTGTGTAGCACACTATAAATTGAAACATACAAAATAATACAACTAAGCACAATTCACATCAATAATATATACATTGGAGTCGGGAACTTACTTGTACGTTCTGCCAATTTATTGGCTGGTTCTTTTTCCTTGGGACCGTTCCTCCAGCCTTTTTGAATGCATCTAAACCCCTACATGTTAATATAACACAGTAAATTGCATAAGTAAATAGTAATGTAATAAAAGATGTTAACGGATATAAAAATGAAATATTTCTCACCAGAATAATGGCATTCTCATTACGTGTCCAATTTTAGGGTTCAATGTACTCCCCGCAGGATCTAGATAATAAACAGTGAATGTCCCGGGGACAATAACTAGTAACTCCCAATGTCTACCGCTAGAGATAAGAAGTTAACAATTAATAACTCAAAATGCAAAATAAAGTCAACAAAGTCAAAAATGAAGTGAAGCTTTTGTCGCTCCATCTATTGTTAGCTTTCAACTTATACAATCTCAACACAGCGCTAAGCTTCGTAAACTTAGCACAACCTGTGTATAACGGTATCTCAGCATCATGCACAATGTTTGTAAAGATAGGAGGTGGATCGGTGTGCTCTACCCTACAACTATCCAGCATCGCATCAACGATGTCTGCTGGAACTGGTTTGTTCACATTTACGTCATCAGAGGCAATTTCTTCTTCCACCCAAGCACTGCTATCGACATCTACTGGTTTCGATTTTGAAATCTCTCCATGCCAGTGCCATTCTGTATAGCCTTGTACAATCCCGTTGCACATGACATGACTTTTGATTTCCTCACCAGTGTTGACTTTCAAGTTGTTACCGCAATGCCTACATGGACAGTAGAACCTATCTGTAGGTTGTTTCCTATGTTCCTCGGCAAATCTAATAAACTGATCAAGACCAGATATAAACTCTGGGGTGCAACGATTACGAATGGACATCCATGATCTATCCATTCTATGATCAGAGAAAACAAGTATATATTAGGAAACAAGTATATATTAGGAAAAAATTAAGGTATACACTTACATCCTAAGCGTATAATGTGATGTCATTCTTATATATAATAAATGTGTACCACCTATCCCATCCTTGAACACCTAATCTCACTAGTAAGTGTATAATGTGTATTTGGTTTTCAAGAAAATTTCGGCAGCATTTCCCCGCTGTTCTCTAAGTACGTATGTACTTAGAGAACAAACGGGGAAATGCTACTGAAATTTTCTCGAAAACCCAATACACATTATACACTTACATCCTAAGTGAGATTAGGTGTTCAAGAACAGTCCCAAACCGGGGACTATCCAAGATTTACTCCTAATGAGTCAATCTTGGATGGGTTTCTAGGCCAACAAACACATTTGATGTCATTCTTATATATAATAAATGTGTACCACCTATCCCATCCTTGAACACCTAATCTCACTAGTAAGTGTATAATGTGTATTTGGTTTTCAAGAAAATTTCGACAGCATTTCCCCGCTGTTCTCTAAGTACATATGTACTTAGAGAACAAACGGGGAAATGCTACCGAAATTTTCTCGAAAACCCAATACACATTATACACTTACATCCTAAGTGAGATTAGGTGTTTAAGAACAGTCCCAAACCGGGGACTATCCAAGATTTACTCCTAATGAGTCAACCTTGGACGGGTTTCTAGGCCAACAAACACAATAATAGATATGACAAATACATGCAAGCAAAAGATTTGTTCATATATGCAAAAACAAATGTATGACAAATATATGCACAAATTAGAAGTTCATAACCCTCATAACCCCCCATCTTAGGATGATGAAGGTCCATCTTTGCAGTCCTTGGCTACCATATGAGCCAATGAACAAGGAAGTTGGTCGTTTGTCCCAGGATTAACATTGTGAAATTTGAGTTGAAGTACATGAACAAATTTGAGTTGAAGGTCCATCTTTGAGGTCGGTCATCTAGGTTCACCCACAATACAACTTATCAGAAGAACATGAACAACTTTCAGGGCAAGGTCAAAGCAAAAATCAGAATTAGAATCAGAACCAAATCCAAATCTACTAGGATTTATTGTACAAACCGTTCTCCTTTGAAAAATTACAAGCAAATATAAATGACAAAATGAACCAAATTGCAATAAAAAACAACAACATGTTGAATATGATTGAAGCAAAAATGAGCTGTGTAACTAGGTATAAAAACTCATAACCAAATGATTGACCAACAACTCATAAACCAATCTGACCTTATAAAGAACACACATTAAAGGATCCTATAACAGAGTAAAATCGAACATGTAAGTAGCGAGCTCGTGGAGGAAGAAGAGGAGTAGCTCTGTCGGTAGCGAGCTCCGTTAAGGAAGAAGAGCAGTGGAGGCGGTGACGTTGAGCAGTGGAGGCGGCGGTGTAGGCAGTAGAGGCGGCAACGGCGTAGGGCAGTGGCAGCAGCGGCGGAGACGCGGGGGTCATCAGGCGGAGATGCGGCGGCAGAAAGGCAGTTCTCCGGCAGCAGCGTTGAGCAGTGGCAGTAGTGGCAGAGACGTCGGTGGAGAGCAGCGGCGGAGAGCGAGCGGCGGAGAGCAGCAGCGGAGAGCGAGCGGCAGAGAGCAGCAGCTGGAGTCGTCGGGCAGAGAGGGAGCGGCGAGCAGCAGGATGAAACAGGAAGAAAGGGGGAAGAGCTGGGTGATCGGGTCTATTAATTTGGTAATCAACATCGGTTATTTAGAAAACCGAAGCCTCGAACGCTTTAGCGTCGGTTGTCTGTAAAAAACCGACGCCCGTTTAGAAAACCTTTACCCTAATTTTTTTGGCGGGAACCATAATCAGCATCGGTTATCTGGCACAACCGACGCTGCAAGTGGGACATTTTCGCGCAAATTTTCATTTTAAATAGGCGTCGGTGAATACCTATAAAACCGACGCTAAAGATGACCTAAAATGTTTTTGCTCGAAATTTGGATTTCGCGGGTGATTTTAGGCGTCGGTTTTTTAGAAACAGCCGACGCTGAATATAAAGCGGTACCCGTGTCTGGCTGGTCTTCAAATATAGACGTCGGTTTGTATAAATAACTGACGTCTAATAGTATAGGCGTCGGTTTCCGTAAACAACTGACGCCCAGAAAAGTGACACTGAATGCTATTTCTGTAGTAGTGAATGATTCAAGAACATTATTCATGAATGTTTATAGTCAATCCATGTCAATTGTTTCTTACATGTCAAGTATACTTTATTTTTCCTATGCTATAATGTGCCAGTACCTTTTACTGATGTGTTGTTTTTCCCCTTCGCATGGATGGGGACATGTCTACGGGAGTTGGAGCAACTAAGGACCCAAGAAGATTAAGAAAATACTAGAAGATCTTCAAGAGCTAACTGGTGTGGTACCATCTATACTAGGCAATCCAATTATGTTTACCTTTATGCATAGTTTCCATTTTTAGAAATGTTTTGACTTGTTATAGCACTCAATTATTGTTTCCTATTCAAAAGAACAATGTATGAATTTCAATGATGAATTAAGTGTTTATTTTCTATGATTTCATGAATGTGACATCCCCCTAAAAGATGAAAGTTTTTGTTGAGTTATGTTGAATATCATAAGGAGGGGTTTTACGGTATTATTTTCTAAGAATCATATTCATTTGTAGAAATACCAGATTAGTAGAAAACTTCGATATTATCTTCTAAAATATCGTTATGGCCTGGGTAAAGATTGAGATCAAAAGGAACAAGATAAATCCCATTTCCTTACTTCTTAAGTATTTCTTTATTTTAATTACATAGGTCTCATTTATCAATGAAATTAGTTCAAGTATTTTATTTAGCTTTAATTTACCATTATTGGATATAGTACCAATTATTGAACAATATTAGGCATAGTTGATACCTAAATCTTGAAATATAAGAAAAAACTTGATAAAAACTTTGTTAATTATCTAGAGAACTAATAACTTTAGAATCTTCTTGAATCTGGCTAATTATCTAACAATAAGTTTATGAATCTACTAACAATAATATTGGTATCTTATTTATGCACAAAATTCTGATTCTCTTTATCTTAGACCTATAACATCCACAAAATACATCTTCCTAAAACCTTGCGGGATAGAGAGGAGAAAACTTGAAAACATTAGACAATCATATCAGAGTGTGATGTGGAAGCATTATGTGCATACCTGAATAAACAACATAACACACACCATTAAATTTCTCAACATTCAAATGTTATAATTACAACATGTTGGGCCCTACCCCGTTTACCAAGTACTTTGGGAAAACTTCATGTATAATGTTGTCCCTAGGGAGGTGTACTGGTCAACATTAATCCACTTCCTTGTAAAGGGGATAATGAACACCGTAAGTAACTACAAAATATATACTCATCATTTATGTTACAAATGGAAAATCAAAGAGTACTTATAGTAATACTACATCCAATATCTACAAATAAAAGAGCACAAATACATATAATGATTTCAACCAAGAAAACCATAGTCATATCATTAAATAAACCCAAGTACCCTAGTTTAGTTAATCATAATTATCCTAGAATGAAATATCTAGTCATCTCCTGGCCCAAATCAATTAACGATCATTAGTACATGTTTCATTATAATTGATGGCATTTTGGTCCAAATATTTTTTAAGGCCAACATAGGTCAATTTAATAGTAGGATGGTGTCTACTATTTTTTTACTGATCTAAAGGTCATAATTTAGGTTTGGTTCTATTATCATAATTTTGTATGCTTTATCTATTTCTGATAATTAATAAGATGTTTAAAGCATCTAATTGGTCATTAATATAAAATACCTAGTATTTGTATATATTATTAAGTTGTAGTCTTTGAATGGGTTTCAATAATCATTAGGCTCCCTATAATAATTTTTTGATAATTAGTATAACATGTATACTATTTATTTTATATAACAAACCCTAAGACATCTATTATCATCTACATAGAAACTCTATAAAATTAATCACCAAAAGTTTATACTAGAGGTTCTATAAGAAAAGTGGCATTTTTCTGAGGCCATGGGTATTTTATGGGTATTTATTGGTCATTGGAGCTATAAATAGTGGGATTTCTAATTTTTTGGTATTCGAGAAGAATATGATTAGAATTACAAAATCTGAAGAAAAAAATGCAATCCTTAAATCCTCCAACATATCCTATGGATTGTTGCCACGTATCTCAAAGAGTGACTAATTTCTCTATTGACTCAAAGGTGAGGTGTTGTTCTATAAGGTTCTTGAATCGACCCGCTTATCTTCCTTGTGTCATGTTCTCAACTAGACTCTCCTATGGGTCTCCTTCTGCATGACCTCCTAGGGTGACTCCATGAAAAGGATGAGAAGAGGGTGATCTTCCTCAAATCATACTTTCCATTCTTTAAGAAATAGATGCCTATCTTGGCTTCAAAGTGAGGAGTGTCTCAATGCCAATGGTTTCTCGAGGATACGCCTATGATGCTCCATGATAACCTGTGGCAAATTGATGTAGCAAGATTGTGAATTTCTCCCTTTCATGATCACCTCACCCAATCAAATCCCCAATATGGATTCACAACCTTTCATTGAATTCAATGGTGGTATTAGAAGGTGGTGGAAGATAAAGGAGGCCTATCCCCAACTAGAGCTTCTCTTGTTGTAGTGGGTGAGCTTGGCTAATGATGACTATTTAAGATCTTCTGAGACAAGGATACATAGATCTCTTTCTGACTTCAGGGATAAATATTGAAAAGCCAACACCTCTTCCCATTGTTCTTCCATCTCATCTTGTAGGCATTGTCACCCCCATTTTAATGTCGAGGTGATAAACCTAAGTAATCATGGTAACCCCCAGAAATGCTCTAGATTCTTTATCCAATTGATTAGAGAACCTACTAGGTTTTTTTTACTCATGTGAATGTGTATGTTTTCCATTGAGTCCTCCTTCTACACACTGACTCTTCCTACATTGGCATATGAAAATAGCTAGGGAGACAGGAATTGAATCTTTCTCTATATGCCATGAGGCTTATGGGAGAGGTTGTTTGGATCTAGGATGTGCGGCAAGTTCAACAACTCCAGCCAAAAATCCCAAAAATCTTGTATCAAACTCCCTCCACTACCAAATAAAATGGCCACCTAGTCCTCACCTTTTCAGATCTTGGTGAGGATGGTATCTCTCAACATATTAGCCTCATGTGACACATATATAAATCACCCAAATATGGTTCTCAATGAACTATTTCATCATTTTAAAAGATGAATAACTTTCTATTGGAACCCCAATTGTATCTCAAGTTTCAAATGAATGTTCATCATGACTTAGTGTAGATTTCAACCAAGGTTGATGCCTAAAATTTGAATGTTTATCTTGTTGAATAATTCATTCAAATAACAGTATATCTAGGGATAGTATTGTCGAAAAATATGTACATTTAATATTTACATGAAACCAACCAACCTTGATCATCTTAGCATGATCAAGATACACCCAAAGGTCATATAAGACTATTCAAATTTATACATATTTTAAAATGGATGGTTAATATAATAGTTAATTAATTTTTTTAATAAAACTATACTAAATGGTTGAACTCAAATAGGTATTATAAACATCATTCGAATTTCAGACTACACTATTTGGTGAAAAGAATATATGATCGAATTATATATTTTTTCCATTTGTTAATGTAATATTCATAGTCCTCATTACTATATATAGTATCGAAATCCCAAAATTAGGGCCATCATAGTCACCCCATCTTATTTGGAATTTTGTCCTTAAAATTCAACTAATGTCATGTTTAAGGTAATGTAAAGCATCAAACTTCATAAAGGTCACCACCTCTAGGTTCTAAAGTTCACATATTTTTTAAAGAACCCTAAGTTGTCATCATCGGATTTTATTGCATCATGGTACAGCCATCCCACCTTATATAATTGAAGAATTACCTAAGTAATTGAGTCATATCAAGATTAGAATCAAAGAATCACTTAATGTCTTAGTCATAAAATGGCATTCTTATATTTTAGTATTTACATCCTCATAGTTCCTTACAGATAAGGGTTTTATTCATACGTATGAAGTTAAGAAGGTACTACTCTAGGCGTCATCTTTCACCTACTAAATCATACAAAGTGATGTCAAGATTTCAGATCAATATTTACTAGAGTTATCAGATATAATATCGTTAACATGGTTTCTGATCAGCATCATACTAAGATTTCATTATAAAACGAAATTGATTTCCAGATATACATATTAGGGTTTTCAACATATTGTGTGAGTGTAATCATCAACTAGAAGCATAGATTCCAAAGGGTAAGATCCAAAATTATACTTTGTGATCATGTAATCTATGATCCAAAGATATCTTTATTTCAAACTAATGATTTCAAACATATATTTTTTCATGTACCATATGAGGAAATATAGAATAGGTCAAGCTTATCTGAGTCATTCTTCATATATAAATCATATCTATTGCTCAAGTGAGATATATGTTATCATATATTAAGACGGAGAAGTTAACCAAACATCAATTATGAGCACCTAATTAACATGAAACTACTCTCAGAACATAAATTTAATATATCACCTTACTTCTAGATTATTATCAGCTTTATAAACTTAAGTCACTCAACCTAGGACCTAACTCGGTCAAAGGATTGACTTTCTCAATTTGAGTCTGATATCCATCACATTTTTCTTCTTTCCAGACTCCTCCTATCTATGATTTAGATCTTTTAAATGAATAATGCATAAAGACTCAATTTTTCTACTCAGGAGTAAACCAACTTAGGACAATGTTTTTCACATATTTCTCATATTTTGGAGATTAGGTCCTCCAACATTCTCATTGCGGGTCTCACTCTCTCTAGAGTTCACTTCATATCACATCCTAAAACTAGGGTTCCATCTTCCAACAGATCTTGAGGCTCATGAATATTCAACCTTATATTAACCAATTTTATCTTAATTCAGAATATATTATGTACTTTCATCATTAATACTTAGCTTGGATTCTTCAAATTGGATTCAAACATCATATAAAGCTTGAACTATTATAAATAATCTTTTGTTGATAGATTTTGGAACTTATATAAGATCACAATTGCTTATATTATATATTAGTCTATCTTGTACTGTAACTATCACATATTCAGTAAGCCTCTAGATATCTAATCTAGATCTACTCTCTCTTCTAGACTGATGTCACTCCCTTCCACTTATGTTGCATGAACACCTCCTACACTCATGTGAGAGGGTCACAAATTCATATTTTAATATATACAAACAAATATATTTTTCTAATAAAACATGTGTCAAAGAAAACTTTCAAGACTCGAGTCGAGTGGAAACAAAACCAAATTAGCAAAAGTGAATGTCCTATACGTAGTAGATTGTATATTTCCATGTCACCTAATGAAATGGTGAGAACAAGGTCTACACTAGTGTAGCTATTCAACATATGAGCTCTATTCAGAAATATTGTCACACACTTGTCTAAACCTAGTTCTTGAACATCTGGGTTCTAACCTAGAGGCTAACTCCAACCTAATTCCTACTAAACAACTAACTATGTTTTTATGGTTTTAAGTGAAAGGTTTGGTCTAATTTTGATGTTCCATGGTGAGAAGTTATCAAAGTGTAGTTATTGTTCATGCTTTGATACTAATAGTAACATCCTCAAATTCCTTCTTCCCAAAATCATGTGGGTCTCTGAGGAAAAACCCAAAAATGTTAGGCAATTGTATCAGAGTGTGATACAGAAGCATTATGCACATGCATGAACAAACAACCACAACATACACCATAACATTTCTCAACATTCAACATGTACATAATTACAACATGAATTACAATTACATATTGAAAGGAGAGTAATACAAGTATGTAACATGTATGCTAAATAGGTACTTACATAATAGGTACAACTTGTACAATACCTCACTTCCCATCTTTTCTCCCGTGCTGGCTCTGAACCTAAAACATACGTGAAACAATGGATCAACATGTGATTTTTGCATACGTGGGCAGAAGATACATTTATTTACAATGTCCATAACTTTAAAATTATTTATCTAAAGAAATAAATAAGATCATAGAAAACATTTCTGTATTAAGTAATGTTTGCCAATTTTAGTCACTTTTCTAGATGAATTGTATTATCAAGTTGGACTAGTACCAAAACAAATAAGTTGGGCCCTACCACATGTACCAAGTACTCTAGGAAAACTTCTAGTACACCTTATACTCTAGGAAGGTGTACTAGTCAATATTAATCCATTCCCTTGTAAAGGGGATAATGAACACCGTAAATAACAACAAAACATCTACGCATAATTTATGTTTCAAGTGGCAAATGACCAAGTACTTATAGTAATAGTACATCCAATATTTGCAAATAAAAGACCATACATAGATATCATAATTTCAACCAAGAAAACCATAGTCATATAATTAAATAAACCCATGTAATTGAGTTCAAATAATCATAATTAAAATCTTTGGTCATCATCTGATTCATATCAATTAACGATCACTAATAAATGGTTAATGGAATTTTTGGTCCAAATTTTGGTTTTAGGACAAAATTAGGTTCAATCTAGTAGAAGGATTGTATCTAATATTTTTTACTGATCTAGAGGTTATGATTTAGGTCTATTACTATTTTCATAATTTTTTGACGTTTTATCTATTTCCTATAACTAATAAGACGTTCAAAGCAGCTGATTGGTCATTAATAGAAAAGACTTAGTATTTGAAAATATTTTTACATTCAGAGTCCATAATTAGGATATAGTAATCTTTAGAGTTCTACACAAACTCTCTGAGAATTAATATCAAATGTATACTATTTGTTTCATTTAGTGAACTTTAAAACAAGTATTATAATCAAAATAAGAAATCTTTCAAGTTAACCACCACAAGTATGTTCTAAAGGTTGAATAAGAAAAATTCCATCTTTTTTAGTACATGGGTAATTTATGGATATTTATTGTCCATCAGATCTATGAATAGTGAAATTTCTAAGATTTTGGGTATGTGAGGAGATAAAGATTAGACTTACCAAATTCGAAGGAAAAAAGACTAGTCATTAGATCCTCCATTGTAGCGTATGGATTATTGTCATGCCACTCAAATAGAAACTCGACTCTCAATTTGGTCAGAGGTGAGGTGTCGTTAACCGGCCCACCTATCTTCCTCACATCATTTTCTCAACTAGACGCTCTGAAGTGTCTCCTTCCATAGGATCTCTCAAGGCTCGCTAATGAAAAGGGTGAGAAGAGGGCAAGCTTCCTCATATTGCACTTTCCCTTTATTGAGAAATGAATGCATATCTTGTCTTTGTAGGGAGGAGGGTCACCATGATAGGTTTTTCTTAAGGATACAACTTCAAAGCACCTTGAAAAGCTATGGAAGATTGGTGTGGCAAGATTGGGGATTTCTCCACTTCACAATCACCTCATGCAACCAGAACCCCAACATGGATTAACAACCTTTCATTGAACTTAATGGTGATATTATAACATAGAGGGAGACAAAGGAGACCTATCCCCAATGGGTACCACCATTTCCAGAGTTGGTGAGCTTGGTAGATGATGGCTACTGAAGATCTTTTAATACAAGGACACATAGGCCTCTTTCCAACTTCAAGGATGAGGCTAAAAATCCCAAGTGTCTTCCTATTGCCCTTGATTTCTTTTATGTTCCCATTGTTCCTCGTACTCATCTTTTAAGTAGCGTCACTATCTATTCTAACACTGAGGAAATAAACCTAAGTGATCATGGTAACCCCCAAAAATCCTTTGTCTTCCCCCAAATGATTTGAGAGACGACATGGTGGCATGGAACAATTTGTTACCCTCATCCTACCCCCGATGACTAAATGGTCACTAGTAGTAGGATTTAGGTGCCCATCCATCGAATGTTAGAAATATTTCACACATGAAATATATATGTAAAAGCAGTAACAACAAATGATAACAAGATACTAAACATGGAGAAAATAGATTTGTACCCATTTCTATATCCAAGTATGTCCATTGGTGATTCATTTCAAAGTGTAGAGCCTTGAGTGCAGCATATCTTCATTTGATATCTAAAAATTTGATAAATAAAACATATAAATTCTAAAGCATCAAGTATGCTATGAAAAGACAAACAGTTCAAGAATATATAAATGATACTTGGCTAAATCGATAACTAAGCAAGAACAAGAAACAAGGCGAGGAAACTTGACAAAATTCTCTTATACAATGCATCTTTTAGGTTTCTTTATCCATTATATTAAAATGAATTTATTTATATAATGTTCAATGTTTGTCAACATATGATAACCTCCCATGAAAGTAGTATTCATAGGAACAATAGCTCAAAAAATTAAGTAGCCAAGCATTAATACGAGCATACATAGAAGCAAGCCAATATCATAGTAGGAAAATGTACCTCATGAGTAGAGTAGAAGATACAAGAAGATCTCTAAAGATGGTCCAGCCCATGGAGACCTAAGATGTAACAAGGCATAATAGAGGGTCTTATATAAATAGGGAAGAGATATCTAAACATTGTATGAGTCATGTGGATGTTACCCTAGATTTAGGTTATCATTATGGTTTAATCATGTAAGATCACAATTAGTCATATTAGAGAAAGCACATGCATTCACATCATGTTTCCAAACCATATGAGCATTAGGTAGATCAATTTGGTTCTTAGTACTACAAGTAGGATATGTTTACTATTTTGCAGTCATTCAGATAGAACACAATAGGTGTTACATGTATCTCACAAATTGGAGTATGATCTAGAAAGTTTAGAGCCCAACAACCAACATATGCATCTAGAACATAATAGGTGTTACATGCATGTCACAAATGCATATGAGTAACTTACATGAAATTTCGTGTCAAAAACCATCAAAATGATTGATATTAAGGTGAATTTATAGGTTTAAACTATTACAGATAAACTTGAGCATAAGTATTTAAGGTACCAACTTATAGCATTCAAACCTTACACTTTAGGGCACAAAAAGGTTAGAAAGTGAGAACTTAAGTCCAAGATCTACTCATGTTGAACATAGAATAACATCGTACTCATGCATGGAAAATCACACCAAAATATTTACTGATTTTGAGATTAAGGGATTGAATCATAACAAATTAAGAGAAAAGTTGCATACTTGATCATGTATGCACAAGAAAGAACCATTTAGACATAAAAGGTAGCAATAGAAGGTAAAGATGATCATTAGGGTTCAAGTACATGATCTAAGACCCAACACAAAACAAGTGTGCACTAAAGTTACTGATTTTGGATATTAGGGCAATGTTTGATCATAAATAATATCAAGGACAACAAATACAAGAAAAATATCATTAAAAGAGTGCACAAGTATCATTTTATCAAACACAAAGGAGCTACGAGTACAATTAGGTTTTAGAACCCATTTCAGTCAATATATCTTATTTTGTAGGTCAGAAATCATATATTACATGCCCAAAAAGGCCCAAGAGGTGATTTATTATAATTTTCCAAAGAAAATACCTTATTCAGGTCCTTTTGGACCGTTGCGTTTGGATCTAGCGTTCGATCAGGGTGGTTGTTGAAGGAGATAGGCTCCTTTAACCTACGGCGTGGTGCCACTTACAGCCTCTGGTCAGTTCCACTTGGCTACCATCAGTCGCCACCTACCGCCATGAACCGCTCCAGGAGCGACAGCCAGCTCACCCTGGTTACTACAAAATGTCGTGAATCGCTACCTCGAGGAGTATTGTGGTGCACACGACCTGACCAGATGCTACTTCCTACTCGCTGGAGTTGTAAAGGAAGGGTAGTTGGGGAAAGCCCAAAGATTTGGGACTATGTTGCCCATCTTTTGATGGGTGCCTCAGACCCCAGCGAGATCCTAATTAAGACCAAAAGGTTCAAGGTTGTGGACACTCAAAAAGGGGGAGGAGGTGGTGGTGCAAAAAGGTAGGAGAAGGAAAAGGGCTCTAGGGCTAGGGAAAAGAGGGAATACTATAGGGGAAAGATAGAGAGGGTCAGTGCAGATTTGAAAGAGTGATTAATTCATGAAAATCATGGTGAATCAATGTCTATTAGCCATAGTAAAAGGGGGTCATGCTATAGTACCGAAAAACTAGGAGATGACCTCCTAACTGTCTGATCGGGGCTGATCTATGGTAGTAGTATTCAAAGTCTGAGATTTGATATCTAAAGGTCCGATCCCTATGATTGGTCAAACAAAGGAGGAATGGATCACCAAGGGAAAGGATGTTCCATTAGACCGTGCCCAAGCTTTTGTTCCATTAGGGCTCTAAATTAAAATAAATCACAAATTAATTAAAAAAGTTCAAATGAACATATCTTGGGATACAATGGTTCGATTGAAGTGATTTTTGTATCGTCGGATTCATAAATGAATCCTCAATACCATCACATATGTTTAATGTAAAAAGAGTTCATTTAAAGGGTTAAATTGTGATTTCAAGTTGATGTTACATTATAAACATGACACTTAGTTCAAAACTCAAATTAGAGTCATATATAGGTATAAAGGGATATTCAATCAAATACAACTCATCAATTTAGAACAAGGTGACTTCAAGTCATCAAGGTGTGGGTCAGGGAGGTTTTTGAGTTTAATAGGGTATCTAATGAGTTAAGATACACATAAATTGAATAAGAGACAAAATACACATGATCACATCCTCCCTACCATAAAATAAATTGTGTCCTAAAAATATTACAAACCATAATTTAAGATTTGGGATTTTCTATTCTACATCAAAAACTTCATAGTACTCTTCTAAGTTATCATCACTTTATATAATATTAGTCTCATTAGGAAATTGATTAGCCGAGCATCATAGTAAATACATAGTCTCATAGATCGTCAAATTGGAAGTATCATCATGTGAGTCACGATTTGGAGAGAAATCCTATATATATTATCAAATTTTGATAGATTAATTTCCAAGTCAATTGGATAATTTCCAGAGTAGGACATGACTTTCATTTCCAATATTTAGTGTTCTAGATTCTACATTAGCCTAGTTAGGGTCATGCATCCATGATTGAGATTTCATTTTTTAACAATCCGAGACAAACATCATTTTTCGACATCATGATTTTGCACTCAAAATATAGGGAAGGGCCCACACTAGTGCACATGGAGCTTAACCCTAAGTCATAAATTGAGTGAGTTAACACAATCATCATTTTACTTTTTTTTTAGATTTGGAAACATGGAAGTCATTAATCATATATCGAGGGTGACCTTAAGATCCAAATGGGGTGATCATAGGAGTCAAATCAATATCAAGATCACTAATCATGAGTCAAGATTTTGTTATTTAATATTGAAAGTCGAGTTTGGACAGTGAAGTCACAATCTAAACATTTTGAAGTTATGGTTTGGATTCTTATTTGATACATTAATGGTGACTTAGAGCTCTACCCTTCGTAAGGTTTTAATTGAGATGTCATTCTCATTTTTTATTGAGGTTTCTCCAACAACATTAGAGCACATTATTTTCTATGTAATTCTTTAACATGTTCCACCTCTTAGGGTGCACATCATTTTCTTTATGTCCCAACATTGGGCTCATGGTGATCTTCCCTCCTGGACTTGGTCTTTTGGGTGACCTTCCCTACTGGTCTTGGTCTTCATGTTGGTCTTCCCATATGCGCTTGACCTCTTGGCGAGCTTCCCTCCTGGGCTTGCTCTTCATGTTGGACTTTCCTCCTAGTCTGGGCCTCTTGGTGACCTTCCCTCCTGGGCTTGGTCACCTACTATCAGCCACTGCCTCAGTGACATTTCCTTATTTCTGTTAGAGATGGCGTAGTTGGTTTTAGAGAATTATACTTAATATTTATTCTTTCATGATTTGTATCTTAACCTTCCAAATATTAGGTGACATTCGAGGTTATCTCAATTCTTAAACCAATTGATAAACTCATTCTTCTAGGGGATGATCATTCCTCCATAAACATCAATCGAGCAACATTTGGAGCATTATTCAACATTTCATGGCATCAACATCAAATTTATTTTCATGGTATTCATGGTTGATGTATGATATAGGACTAGGTTTTTGTAGGAACTTCACCACTAGCTATAGTCAATGTCATCATATTCCAAGATTGTCATTAAATCTAGATTTTGGGACCGAGTATCAATATCATCATAGACATAACCTATTAGTGACTTAGGTCAAGAAATGAAAGTTGTGTGGAAGGGGTCACCTTTCCAAATTCGATATAATCAACATGATGACAATTTAGTGGTAGTCTGAATGGGGGTGTGACCTAGGTTAGGGGAGTGACAAGTCAACTACCACCCTAACCTACCATACTAGTCTACATTGTCATGAGTTACCAAGCATATCCGAATAGGGTAGTATCAACTATCAATTTTTTTTGGATCTGGTAAAATATTCTCATTGATGAAACCAAAAAAGGAGTATAGGGACAAGAGTCTGTATACTGTACAACCAAGCTCAGTCTCTCCACATGAGGAGGACTAGCGAAGCCACACCACGGAGCCACTTGAGTTTAGATCTAATAACCCAATTGACTATATTTACAATGAGATCAAAAATATGAAGGGGGTCACGCTCCCCTTTCCCAAGAGTCCTAGCATTCCTCTCGCCCCATACGTGATAAATGACCGCAGAGAAAATCATCCGACAGAAGCTCCTCAAGCTATCGTTGTTCTTAGTATGGTCGAGAAGCCAAAATAAGGCATCTTGGAGGCTACACGGGGGTGCACCACCAAAACCTCACTTCAAGGTGCTCCTCTTCCTACAATACTTAGAAAAATCACACTAAAAAAAGACATGCTCCATAGTCTCATTATTACTTTTGCACAAACAGTAGGTTGGGTTGACCGCCAACCCCCATCTGTTAAGCCTGTCCAAGGTAGGAAGCCTGGCTAACAACGTCCTATAGGTGGTGAAGCTCCACTTTGGTTGAAAACCTTTGCACCAAATAATGTCAGCCCACGACACCTACAGTCTCACCTTCTTCATAGCCCAAGGGCATGTCAGGATCAGCAAGAGCCCAGCAGCCATTAAAGTTCATGTAGCTTGTCTTCACAATAGCCCAGCTCCTGATCATGCTCTACATACACCTTGAGAGGTCGCCCCTCTTGACGTCCAGCTCCAGGCAATCCACCCCATACATGTTGCTTAACCAACAGCTCCATATGGTCGAATGCTTGCAAAGGAATATGTCCACTCTCCTCATATTGGCTTGAATAGCAATGGCTTCTGGGTTCTTCAAATCCAGACCACCATCTTCGAATGGCTGAGCCACCACCTCCTAGGCTACCGCCCTCCCTCTCCCTCCCTAAAGGAAGCCACTCATTACTGATTTACACTTGTCAATGATGAACCAAGGCAAGGAGGTTTGCATGCACCAAAAGAAAACCATAACAGTCAACACACTTCTAATCACGACAGCACGTCCGACCATGGAAATATTCAGTCCAGACCAACTGTCCAACTTTGTTCTCAAGGCATCCACCACTTCAGCATAATCTGATCCCTTCCCCCGACCCCCAAATATAGGAATCCCCAAAAACTTCATAGGAAAAGATCCCTCCTGAATGCCAACTGCATCCTTCAACCTCCCCCTTCTACCATCACACGACCTGGAGAAAAAGGCTTTAGATTTGATATCACTAATAAACAGCCCCGTAAGATTACCGAAGCACACAAGAACAACACGGGCCCCTCTCATGTACTTGATGTGCCCCGCTATGAACATTATCATGTCATTAGCAAAGATCATGTGAGGCAGCAACTTCACACCCCAGACAGAGTAAGGTTACAACACACCTCTGGTAACAACATCATCAATCATGGTAGTCAACCCCTCCATAGCTAGAGTGAATAGCAGGGGAGATAATGGATCACCCTGCCTCAACCCATTTGTAGAATTAAATAGGCCCTTAGGCACTCTATTGATCAGCACTGAGAAGGATGTAGTCTCCACACATTGCCGCATGATGTTGATCCACTTCTCTGTAAACCTAAGGGCCCTCATAATCCGCCACAGAGTTGGCCATCTGAGGCGATCATAAGCTTTTATGATATCGAGTTTTAAACACACCTTCTTGGTTGACTTCTTCACATTGAAATCAAAAAGAAATTCTTCCACCAAGAGAGCATTGTCAGAAATTGAGCGACCCTCGAAAAACGCACCCTGGACATTAGAGACAATTTGGGGGAGTATCACTTTCAACCTTCTCGCAAACACTTTGGATAGAATTTTATAAATGACCGAGCAAAAAGTGATGGGTCTAAACTCATTCATGGACATCACATTATTCTTCTTGGGAATAAGCCTAACGAAGGCTTGAATTGCCTGTCTTAGCATCCTTCCACCCACCGTGAACCATCTGACCGCTCTACCCACATCTTCTTTTACAAGATCCCAGCATGACTGAAATTTTTTTCCATTGAATCCGTTCGGGCCAGGTGCTTTGGACGCACCGATAGAGAAGATCGCATCCTTAATTTCCACATCAGTGACAGGCTTCAGCAATAGCCTATTCATGTCGTTTGTGACCTTTGAAGCAGGGAGGGTGGGGTCAGCCATAACCGGCCTAGTTGCTTGGTTGTAAAGCTCTTTGAAGAACTTCACAGCTATATCTGCAATCTTATCCAGTTCATCCACCAACTCACCTTTGGCATCTATAAGAGCATAAATGTGATCCCGCATATCATTCCTCCTAATCGCCGTATGATAAACCCGAGTGTTCCTGTCACCATCCCTAATCCATCTCAACCGGCTTCTTTGCCATAGATGGACTTCCTACGCCTTCTCCAGCTGCAAAAGATGATCAACAACTTGGGTTTCCCGCTCCATGAGCCTAGTGCAGGTTGGGTTACACCTTAGCTCCAGCGTAGAAGCATCAAAAGCACCCTTAGCGTCCTTGATTAGATTGGGGAGGTATATCCAACACCAAGACCACTCCTTAAGCTTTGTCTTAGTGTTCTTCAACTTCGTCATGATCCTGAAAATAGGATTACCCTCCACATTAATATTCCATGCATCCTCCACAGTACCTTTGAAAGAAGGGCAGTTGATCCAATCATTGGGGAATCTAAACGGGCGTCGCTTAGTTTTATAGGCACATAAATCCATCAGCATCCAAGTGTGATCACTATTGGGGTGGGCACCAAGTTGGATCACATTCTGTGGGAACACATCAAGCCAAGCAGCATTTACAAGCCCTCTATCAAGGAAACTCGAGATTCTTTTAATTGGAACCCTCTTGTTGTGCCAAGTGACACTGCCTCCTCTCATGTTGACTTCCATCAGATTTGCCACATCCACCGCCTCATTAAATCTTCTCAAAACAGAGTTAGGAACTGGCAGCCACCAACTTTCTCATGAGCCTTATGGATGTGATTGAAGTCACCAATCACCAATTGTAGAAGCGCCTATTGATTAGATCCGGCCAGCACGTCCCACAATCTTCTACGACACCCCTCCACATCCAGACCATAGGTAGTAGAAATTACGTAGTGAAAAACCCTATTGTTATACAACTTAGATTGATCATCTGGTCCATCTCATGAATCGGCTGGATATCCCATATCCTTGGATTCCATCCCACCACAATACAGCCTCCTTCAACCTGGTCATGGTTGGAAGTGAACTCCCACCCATTAAGGAACAGACCGCTCATGCTCTCCCTACAATCTCTCTTGATGCGAGTTTCCAAACACACAGCAATTGAGATCTCCATCTCCCTTATTAGCTCCCTGATTCTTCTCTGCTTGTGCGGCAAGGAAGCACCCCACACATTCCATGCAAGTATCTTCATGTATTAGAGCTTGAAGCTCCACCCCTTCCATGGATATAGCAACCCCCTCTTCCTCTGTTGGACTGTCCCCTTCCCACCCTACCTCGCACAACACTACATGTAAGGGGAGTGTGGCCATTGTCCTCTCCCATGTCACCTAGGATTGAGAAGGTATTAGTTGTAGATAACACCTCCCCTACCTCCAACTCCAGCTGCTTGTCGTGCTGGTGCGGCACCCTATGCCCAGGGGAGCCCCTTTCAGCAATGGATCTCCTCACCTCCTGGAACTCCCCCCATCCACAGCACTCGGGTTAGTGGCAATAGCTACTATGCCAGCAGTCCCCGTGCCAGAAATACCTCCATCTATATCAGCTTCCTAGACCCAGGCCGAAACAACCGGACCAGGGACCCTCGATGCCGCCTCCTCGACATAAGCATCAACCACAGTGGATTTCACAACCTTGGAAGCCTGACGCCAATGGCTAGGCCTCCTGCAAGCAGACTGTCCATGGTTGGGATTGTGATTGTCCACCTACACATCCTTCTGGCAGTACCCAGACTTGTGCCTGAACACCTTGCATGCGTCACAACAGTCGGGTAGAGCCTCATACTACACACGGATGTCCATCTCCTCACCGTTGGGCAACTCCACCAACACCACAAGGGATGGATCCTTATCTGCCGGTATCTCCACACAAATTCTCGCAGTGCCCTTTCTCTTGCCACCACCTGAGAAATTGAAAGATCTCGGTGTGCCCACAGCATGCCTGATGATGGTGAGTGCACGACGCGACCAGTGATAACCGATATCTGGAAACATCGCCCACACCGGTGTCGAGGTCAGCACCACCCTCCTAAGGTCCGCCTGGGGTGACCATTGTCTGATGAGGATGAGTTGGGAGTTGAAAAACCACAGTCCTCTATCCAGTGAGACATCCAGGTCCGCCTCATTAGAGAAGTTGACGAGGAACAACCCCTCACTCATAGACTTCATCTAGATCTCACCCTTCGGTCGCCAGGTTCTGAGCATCCACCCATACAACTAGGTCAGATGGAACTTCTTACCCATCACCTGAATAATAACGACATATTTGTTGAAGTCATCCATCTCCTCCAGGACGGGAAGAGAGAAGTTCATCCTGGGCCTTGAGTCTCCCTCCTTGAAATGGGGTGCCTTTGGGTCTTCCGGCACAAGCACAAGTCTACAACCACGCGGGACAGCCATGGGTTTCCTCAGAGTATTCACCCAGGCCCTCCCCACCGTGATGTCTATGCTGGGATCATTCCAATCTTCGACCCTAGCCTCTGGGAACGAAGGGGGCGCCAATGGCGGAGCGGCAGAGGCCGGAGATGTGGCAACACCAAGAACAGAGGTGGGAGGGGGGACAGCACCCTGTGCCGGCAGAGAGGTAGGGGTCGGAGAGGCGACAACAACAAGAACAGAGGTGGGAGGGGGGGCAGAGCCCTGTGCCAACGGGCCGGCACCCCCCATGGCAGCTCTGGATAGAGATGGAACGGAGTGCACTAGAGAGAGAGAGAGGAGCGGAGCGATGAAAAAGCTTCAATTCAACTATCAATTTTTATTTCTCAAGGTCATGAGTCAAATATCAAGATCATTAATAGGGAAACAATATTTCAAGATTTTTTGAGATCGAGGTCATAATTTCATCCCCTTCCTTCCAAGATTAAGGTAAGGGTAGATTTTAGAAATCAAGAAGTCAAATTGAGAACTCAAGAGTTTGTGCATAACCGGGAAATATTGAGGTCTAGGTCCATCACATTATTCAAATTGATTCTACAAAGAGGAATAGTAATCAATAGGGGATTTTCCTCTTGTAACAAGTCTTCACATCGTGATTTAGGGTTCCAAGCACATGGTCATTTTGTTGCATCATCATTTCACCTATCAAATAGGGGGGCATTTTCTTAACTATGTTTGAGGTTTGATCAATAATAGGGAAACATGAGTTTAGTCAATAGGGACCTCATCAAACATTAGGTACAAAGCATGAGTTCCATCTTACACCATATCAAGAATTTACCACAAACATAGAAAACCTTTGTATGTGATTCGGTATCATCAAGTTTTTGTACACTTTGCACATGGGTAAAACACTTTCAAGAGTAATTTCTTATATCAAATAGGGTTTTCAATTTAAGAACAAATTATACCATTATCATCTTAATTAACTATCATGATTTCAAATGAGTTTTATTTTTCCCATGCATAAGCTACCCATAAATTAGATTTCCTGTGATTAATAGTCATGAGAAAAGAATCAAATGAGAATATGAGAAGACTAACTAATTATCATATATTTCGGTGTCTTAGGCAGTCCTTAAAGAAGAGATGAGATACTAGAAGACTCTCTAAATATTTATGGAAAGTATTTTAGTCCTCCCTAGGTTCTTAAGATACGTTATGCCTTTAACACATATAGAGACATGTGAGTATGGTTATGATACCATTTGTCATGGAACCCTGGTTTTTACCCTCATCCTACCCCCACTAACAACATAGTCAGTGGCAGAAGGATTATGTCGCCCATCCATAGAATGGCACAAATATTTCACATAGACAATGTCTATGTCAAAGCAGTAACAAAAAAATATAAAAAGATACTAAACATGGTGAAAATAAACTGGAATCCATTTCTATATCCAAGTATTCCCAATGGAAATTCATTTTATAGAGTAGAGCCTTGAGTGTAGCAGATCTTCATTTAACAACTAAATATTCAATAAACAAAATATATTAATGCTAATGTATTAAGTACGCTATGAAAAGTCATGTAAAAAATTTAAGAATATATAAACAATGCTTGGCCTATTTGAGTACTAAGAAAGAACAAGAAACAAGTTGAGGAAACTTTACAACATTCTCTTATACAAAGAATTTTTTAGGTTTCTTTATCCATTATATTAAAATGGATTTCTTTATCTAATGTTCAAGAATTTTCAACATATGATAACCAATCATGAAAGTAGTATGTATAGGAACAATAGCTCAACCAAGTAAGTAAGTATCCAAGCATTCATACAAACATACATACAAGCAATCCAATACCATGGTAGGATCAAGAGAAAAATGTACCTTGCAAGTAGAATACAAGGTATGAGAAGATATCTAAAGATAGTCCAGCCTATGGGGACCTAATATGAGGCATAATAGAGGGTCTTAGATCGATAGGAAGAGATAACTAAAGATTTTATGAGTCATGTGGATGTTACCCTAGATTTAGTTTATCATCTTGGTTTATTCATGCAAGATCATAATTAATCATATTAGATCAATCACATGCATTATTATCATCTTTCCAAATCATAGAAGCATTATGTAGATCAATTTGGTTTTTAGTGCTATAAGTAGGATATGTTTACTGATTTGAAGTCATTAAGATAGAGTAGCTAACATTGTAGTATTATCTAGAAAGTTTAGAGCCCAACAACCAACATATGCATCTAGAAAACACTAGGTATTACATGTATGTAACAAGTGCAAATGAGTAAGTGACATGAAATTTTTTGTTAAAAACCATCAAAGGACTTATATGAAGGTGAATTTATAGGTTTTAACCCTTATGGATCAACTTGATCATAAAAATTCTAGATACCAACTTATAACATTCAAACCTTACGCTTTAGGGCACAAAAAGGTTCAAAAGTGAGACTTTTATGTCCAAGAGCTACTCATGATGAACATAGTGTAATATCATACTCAAGCATGGAAAATTACACTAAAATGTTTATTGGTTTTGAGATTAAGGGATTGCATCATAAAAAATAAGACAAATTTGTATACTTGATCATGTGTGCACATGAACGAACCATTTATAGGTCAAAGGTAGCCATAGAAGGTTAAGATGATCATTAGGGTTCAAGTACATAATCCTAGACCCAACACATAGCAAGAGTGAACTAAAGTTACTGATTTTGGATATTAGGTCAATATGTGATCATTAATAATATCAAGGATAGCAAAATAGAGCAAAAGATCATTAAAAGAGTGCAAAAGTATCACTTTTAACAAACACAAATGAACTACGAGTACAATTCGATTTAAGAACCAATTTTAATTGATAAATCTCGTTTTGTAGGTCCAAAATCATAGATTACATTCCCAAAAAGTCCCAAGAGGTGATTTACTAGAATTTCCCAAAGCAAATACCTCGTCCAGGTCCTTCTGGAGCATTGGATTTGGATCTAGAAGAGGCTTTGGCTGGTTGTTGAACAAGATAGGATCCTTGGGCCTACGGCATGGCAACAGTTGTAGCCTTTAGTCACCTCCACTCAGTGGCCATCGATCATATCCTACTACCAGGAGATACTCCAGGAGCAAAGGCCAGCACACCATAGTCACTGTAAAATGTCGCGAACTGCTGCCTCAAGTAGTACCTTGCTATGCGCGACCTGACCTGACGCTACTTCCTACTCACAGTAGTTGTACAGGAAGTGATGTTGGGGGAAGCTAGAATCTTTGGAACTATGTCGTCCATCTTTGGATGGGTTCCTCAGACCTTGGGAGATCCTAATTAGGACTAGAAAGGTCAAGGGCATGGACACTTAAAAACAGGGAGGCGGCAGTGGCACAAGAAGGTAGGAGAAGGAAAAGGGATCTAGGGATAGGGAAAAGAGGGGATAATATTGGAAAAAGAGAGAGAGATGGGGATGGGGCAGATTCCATAGAGGTATTAATTCATGAAAATCATTGTGAATCAATGCCTATTGGTCGTCGAAAAAGGGGATCCTGCTATAGTATGGACAAAGCTAGAAGATGACCTCCTAGCCATCCAATCGGGGTTGATCCATGGTAGTAGTCATCAAAGGCCAAGTTTTGATTTCTCAAGGTCAGAGAGCTATGATTGGTCAAACAAAGAAGGAATGGATCACCAAGGGAAAGGAGGTGCCATTGGGACGTACCCAAGCTTTTGGCTGATTAATGCTCGAAATTGAAATAAATCACAGATTAATTAGCAAAGTTCAAATGAACATATCTTGGCTTGCGATGGTCTGATTGAAGTGATTTTTGCATTGTTGGATTTTTAATTGAATCCTCTATAACATGACATACATTGAAAAATAAAAAGGGTTCTTTGAAATGTTTCAATTTTGAGTGCATGTTTATGATACATATTAACCATGACACTTATTTCAAAACTCAAATTAGAGTCACGTATAGGTACAAAGGGATATTTAATAAAATCCAACTCATCAACTTAGAATAAGGTGACTTAAAGTCATCAAGGTGTGGGCGAGGGAGGTTTTTGAGTGTAATATGGTGTCTAATGAGTGAAGATGTACATAAATTCAATAAGAGACAAAATCTAGGTTAACATAACTGGGTTCAATTTGCTCAGGTCGAAGGTGTATATTTCCCATTGAGTCAATCTTCTACCTATCGAATATCTCTGCATTGGCTTAAGGAAATATCTAGGGAGATAGGAGTTGAATCTTTCTATATATGATGACCAAAGTCTTATGTGAGAGGTTGTTTGGATCCGGGATGTGCGGAAGGCTCCTGGTGTTTAATCTCATAATCACTTAATTGATTAATAGAACTATTCTACATGGTTGAACTCAAATAGGTATTATAAACATCAACCATATCTAAAACTACACTTTTTTATTGAAAAGAATATATAATTGAATATCTAAATATTCCACTTGGTATCAACCATATACATAATATTCATGGTCCTCATTACAGTATAGGGTATCAAAATCCCATAATCAGGGTCATCACAAGACCACATAGACCTACTTATCACTCTAATAACCCAACTAGGCCTTTCTTGAGAGATGGAGTGAAATCATGCCTTTTAATGGTCCCATCACAATTACTTCAATATTAGTTTCATTCAATAGTAAAAGTATACTAACCCTAATAAAGTCCTATTCGGTTAGATTGTAGTCTTATTTGTCCAAACTCATCCTTTTCAATGCATTATTCATAAATTGTCTTAATATAAGTTTCAATCCATCTTTTTTAACTAAACATGAATTCTCTAAATTTTAGGATCTTACATTCACCTCACTTTTAAAAAAATTATCGCCAAAATTCAAACTTAATAAGGGTAAGGTGAATGATAACGCATATTAGCCTTTAACATTTGGTCTTGCAATCTTTATTAACTAGGTTTTGTCAAGATTAACCGTAACAACTTTCATTGATACAAAATTTCTCATATTTCTAAAGTTGAACCCAAATTCAATTCAATGGTATTCCCACATCTTCATTTCAATTGCATGATATTGTCACTTGGTGATTACATTTTCACTTAATAATTTAATTTTCACCTAGGTTTCAAACCATTTAATCATTATTTGACTATATTTATGAGTTGATGAGGTAAAATCTCTAAACCCTAAATTATGTCATAAATTTAACGAAGGGTATTCATTCTTGCATGTCGATTATATGTTTCACATGTGGAAACCCTGTCTATAGCCATAATAAAATGACAAAATTAGTTGGTTGCATCCCAAGTTCATCCCAATCTAAGAGAAGAGATTGTGTATCCACACATTATGTAATAATTTCATATAAAGACTAAAAACCATGATTACATTATAGTTATGAGAATTTTTTGAAATTTCTTGAAATCAAAGGATATTGGTTTTCTCACTTTTGAGTTTGTCCACAATTCCCTTTAATATTATGGTTTACATATGTTCTTGTATTTCGTATATCCACATCTCATTTGCCTTAACCATTCCCTTATGACCTCTAGGGATATATGTACATTTGGGGTGATAGCTATTTGACCCCATGGGCCTTATGTACTTATGGAGTGTCTTTTAAATTATCCCCTTAGGCCTTATGTTCTTATGGAGGTGGCCATTCTCCTAACCCCATGGCCTTATGTACTCATGTATGGCTTCCTCCAGACCCCAGAAGCCTTATGCACTTAACGCATGATCACATCTTGACTTCCTAGAGTTTTATGTACCTTTAAGCATCCCTACTTGACCCTAGGGCTGACTTAGGGACCTTCCTTGGATAGGGTTTATTGAGGTGTTCTAACATTATTTTGTTCTGCTTATCAATCACACTTTTTTTTAAGACAAGAGTCTTCAATATCCTTATATTTCTATGTCCCATGACTCATCCTTCCCTAGAAGAGTTTATGGATTAGATGTGTCTTATAGAACTTCATTCAATGTGTTATTCTCATTTACTTACTTAATTGAGATATCTTTAACTAATGTGTTCATTCTTATACTTTTAAGCATCCATTGCATTAAGACAAACACACATCCTACTTTTTAAAACTTTGTGTATATAGGGATTATGAACCTTAGATGCACAACTATTACATTTAATTCAATGTACTTTAAATGTCATTACCTATTTACTATGGATATCTCTCACAAGGTTTTCATAGTTAATACATGTTTGGAATAAATTTCCATTCATTAATGCAAACTTGTTATGACTAGAAAAGGGTAAGTGCTTTCATGCCTCGTACCCATTCCATCCCATCACATCACTACACTCTAGGTTTAGGTCCTTTTAGAGTGTATAAGGTTACTAAAAATCTTAGGATGAGGTTGGTAAACTCATCCTTCTAGGGAAGGTCCTAACCTAGAGTGTCTTCCTCACTTTCATGATGAGTTTAGTCTTTCTATCCAAAACTTGACCTCATGGGTTCGGGGTTATCCCTCACCCATAAGTCCTTTCCCATTGTTGGGTTGACCCACCTGAGGTCAGGACACTACCTATAAGAGTGAGTTGATGGTCCTACATATTTCATTATGTAATTACTGATTTTCTATGTTTTCACATGCATATTCAAACACTTTATGTATCCATGTATGACTAAATGTACTTGCATGTATGGGAAACCAAGGTATCTAATTTGTAGTATCTAAACTATCTTAACCAAACACATTTGAGTTTTCTCTTTCCTTTACCCCTACTTAGTGTTTGTTTGGGTAGGGTTATTATTTTGCGCATACCACTTTGTTTACCTAGGATTAGGGCTTCAGGTTAGGTTTAGAGACTACACCATATACTTAAGGGTATTATGATTCCCTCAACCCACTATGGTTTTCCCATACCCTACTGGGTTATCCCATTCTAGTGCTTTATGGATGACTGTATTATCTAACCCAAGCTTAGGCTATTCTAGGGTTACCGTCACTAGAGGGACATAAACTACATGTCACTTTTGTGACCTCTATTTCTCCAATTAAGATTATATTTTAATTGGAAGAGGATGCCTTAATCCTACTTCTTCTCGACACCCTAACATGATATGAGGGGGAAGTGTATTTTAGGGTTCATTAAGTAGGGAGATGAGGAGAAGACTACATTAGAGATGATGGAACATAGTGAAAACATTTTATCAATCAAGCCCTAGGTTCTAGATAGATAAGACTCACATTGGCTAAGGGAGTACATGTATGCCAACTTAATTGCCAGCCCCAAAGGTCATGATCCTTTATATACACCATTACCCATAGGTTATGTCCTCATCATTTTGCTCATAATTTTATGGATTATTTGACATTCAACTATTAAATATTATTTGAAAATGTAGATTCTAATAACAAATATAATGATCCTCAGTTTTGACTGTCCCCCAATCAAGGTGGACATCAAAGTCTAGGAACATTACATAAAATGTCTAATATCCAAATTCAACAAATGATAAATAATAGTTTCCATCAACAGAAAAAATATTGTTTAAAAGTTAATATGAAACTCGTCCAAGGAGTTACATGAATTTTAAAAGCAAAATAAATTATACATGCGAAGAAGTACAATAACTATCTATCTATCTAATCTTCCTTGTGACTTAGTGAAACATCCCAACTCAAACAAAACACGATTACATACTAACCAGCGGATTACCAAAAACTACGGGAAATTAAAATCAATTTACAAGAAGAAATACGAAGAACATGTATATAGAGAACATATGAGAAAGATTACATCATCCAAGGCCTCAACCAATATTTTTTATTTTTCCTTACAATATATATACTATACGACTTGATTACAAATTATTATGCCCAGAGGAAGTGAGTTGTACCACTCAAATCCAATTGATGGCTGCGAAACCCTAATCGGTGCCATACAAGGTCAATGGAAGATTCAGACTCCACGACCTCAACCTCCTCGTGGTCAGTGCATGATATCCAAAGTAGGACCGCAATCTCTTGCTTCAATGACCTCAGTCACAGGGTCAGCTCCCATAGGCTACCCTTTCCTCCAGCCCGCCTTGGTACAGGTCATGGCGCTAGTATACCTTGAGCCATGGGCTTGTTCACCGTGCTCCTGAGCCATTGGCCTATTCACCATGCTCTTATACATAACCTGAGTCTACAACCGAAGTTGCACTCTATATTTCCTATTTTTGGCTAGGAGAAACCCCACATATTCAACAATATGTGCTTCGGGTTAACCCGTAGGAGAACTCGTTTCACCATCACCAACTCCTGACAATAATGGATCTATGGCCATGGCAAACTACATGAAAGGTTCAACTATATTTAATTAATATATTTTAGAGTGAATTTTAGGGTCAACCAAAGTACATTAGGCAAACCATAAATAAGAGATAAGAACATGTAAATGACATTAGATTCCATTATTTTGTGTCACATTGTTACTACCATTCTCAATGACATCAACATCATCATATTGCCATGGGATATCAATCCATCATTTCATCACACAGAGCCACTACCTCTCACAAGGTTTCATCATCATACATCATCATGAGATAGAAATCCCTCATATCACAATTAGAGGATAACACCTCAATCAGGTACTTAGCCTTTATCAGGTCACAAGACCTCTCACATCATACTAGTGATACATGTTATCTCATCAACAAGGGACATTATCATTACCCAGATATTTCGCATATACCAAGTGCCACACAAAGCACATATTCACATAAGCATCATAGCCCTTGACTGGCTATGTATTAGATATAGTAACACCTGCATGGTTAGATTGCACATCAATAGAGATAACTTAATCACCAACAACAACTTATTAAAGAAATATACCACATGATTATCACATCATTAGGATTTGTAACATCATCCATTATCATGAAAACATGGAGCATAATGTCTTAAATGGTATATTAAAAAATACACATTACTATCACTGTACCAAGGGTATCCCACCATACCCTACTTCCCATGTCACCATGAGCACCATATTTAAAGATTCATCTTTTAAGGATAATACAACCATGAACTATCATCAACCTTCATCAAAGGTTCACCTATCATCAACCATAGGTAGCCACCATACTAAGGTTTACCACCTACTCATCATATCTCATCGTCATGACCAAAGATATGGCCCAAGGTAACAAGATAAGCATACTAACATCTAGGACTCAAGATAACACTTTCGGTTATCGGGTTAGGGTACAATCTTCACTAAAGGTGTCACCTACCCTCACCAAAACCAGGCAACGACCAAACAAACCCTCACTAAAAGTCGGTATCAGCTACAAAGCTTCAACATCATAAACCAAGGTGATATCTAACAAGATTCATATCGGGTAAGACCCACAAGCTCCACCTACGCCTGGTATGGGGCAAAGCATGTTGTACGAAGAAGCCACCAAGGTCATATTGTTCAAATAGACCTCATCCTATCCTGGTCAAGGGACCATCTTCTAGGATATCAGGCAACTCATGTATCTAACATATCTCACTTCATATCGGGTTAGGCAACCTTGCAACCATGTCAGCCAAGAACCACACAACCTTATAGCAACTAAGGTATTCTCTAGGTCAACCCTAGTATGGTGAACTTTCTTTTACCTCTTCCATGATCATTATTGTCATGCATACTATCTAAGCCAATAAACTTCTAACCCTAGGCTGCATACTAGCATAAGGATGAGTATATGGATCTCATATATAATACCATACCATCAAAGCTCTCAACATGTATCATCTAAACACCATATCTCTCAAGCTCAAAGACTTACCAGCCTAAACCTCTCTATGTGTCGGGTAACCAACCTAAAAGGAAGCATGTATCATGCAAGAGCATATCGTCCAAGGTATCATATCTTCATATAGGGTATTGGCCAAGCACTCAATCCTAATATCGCCCAAGCTATCATGTACACAATCATGCTCATATCAAGATAGGGTTGATGATATTAGGCAAGCCAACAACATGCATCTTAACATCTTCACAAAACATAGATCATACTCATGAAGACTAATGCATCGGCCAAGACCTCTAAAGGTGTGTGTCGGGTTAGCATGGATATCAGGTTTCAGGTTCTTTACCAAAAAATGTCGGGCAAGGATACCTAGTATCGCCCAAGAGTTTTCTCAAGGGTAGGGTTCACATCTAAGGGTATCGTACAAAGAAAATAAAATCCATATCTCCCAAACACAACAACACCATATTACCCAAAGATTTCTAGGGTATCGGGTAGCACTACCTCTAAGGGTATCACCCTCACCAAGGATCAGCCTATCAGGTTCCCTATACCAAATAGGGATACCCTTTGCCAAAGGCATCACCACCATATCACCCTAGGTACCAACCAAGGGTTCAACCCCCGGACCATGTCATGCAACTATGGTAGATTATCATCTCAACACTAAGGTCAGCACTTCTATCGGCCAAGCTAACATGTCTCCCTACCATCTAGAGCATAGGCTCACCTCTCAACAACAAGGTGAGAGAGGGGTTTTGCCCAAGGACTCAGGAAACCAAGAAGAAATAGGATAAAACCAAATGGAACAAGGTTTAATGATACTTAAGCAGTTGAAAACTCATGTAAGGATCAAAGAAAGTGGTAATTTCCTCCCCTCGATATGAAACCACAAGTGTTGATGGGGTGATAGGAGGAGTTTGTTCCCTTGTGTTCCTTTCTTCTGAGGGAGTGGCAGTCAAGTGGACCTTGTATCACTTGATATGTATGCTTTTGGAGTGATCTTTGGTTGGATACTTTGAAAAGTATGAGTTGATCTTGGGCTTTAGCTTCCAAGATGGAGATACCTGTGATAGATGATGTTTTGAGACAATGATAGGATCCTCTTAACGTGTTTTGATCTTGTGACTATGATAGAATAAGGATGCGATACCAGAATCGATGAGTTTTAACTCATGAGATGGATACCAACGTAAGGAAGTCTAGTATATGATAAGTACCAAGTGTATGAGAAGGTGATAACATGTCTTCTAGTACAAGGGTTAAGAGTTAAGAGACCTAGATCGTGGAGGTATGGTGGCGAACTGTCTTGATAGATCATCCTTGACCTTGAACCCATAAGCTTGAAGCTTGTTTTGGAGTCTGGATCTATGAGGTGACCCTTGAGGCAGTAGTTTAGCAACACAGAGGAATGTTGATGAGGATAAGGAAGTGAGGACCGGATAGTCTGACCAGGGAACATAGGGCAACATGCAACGGTTAGAACTTGTGAGATGAGTTAGCCAAAACGGTAGGTTAACCTGCATGTTTGCTGGCAGGTTGGATGGAGTCGCTCCATTTAGTTCTGTCTTCTTCTTGCCTCTTATCTTCTCTAGTTGATCCAGACCAGGATGTACCCTCCTTTGAATGCTTATAGGATGCGTGGCAGATGTTTCCTTCTTGTTAGCCAGAAGAGAGATAGCCTTTTTTGGAATGCCTTGTTTGATGACCTGGTTGTGTTGGATGAAGTATACCCTTCTCGTGTCCTTCCCTTTCCAGGACAGGATAGTTAAGTGAACCTGTTTCTACGTGACATGTTGAGGATCAAGATAATCCTAGGAATGGATATCCTTAGAAAGGTGTGAAGTGGTCCCAGATGGAGAAGTTGGCTTTGGTCAACTTGGCTAAGTGCTTATTGTATGGCTATCACATGTTAGGGGTTTATACTCTGCATAAACATGACATCGGAAGGTATGCACCCAAGGAAAAGAACTATTGTAAGATCATCTTGGGAAAAGTTCATCAAGTTAAGCCTAATTCCTTGTAATACACCTAGCTAAGTCTTGAGTAAATGAAGGTCCAGGCAAGATGTGTATCAGTTCGAGACAGATGAACAAGGTTTGTGATTCTTATCCAGATCAGTTGAGACAGTGCATACATGTTACCACCCGAGTTGATGCTTATTGTGCTCCGGGAAACCGATGTGAAGTTGTTCCAGCCTTGAAACTAAGATGATGCGGTGTACCTTGCTCTGTTGTTGCTAACCCGAGATGTTTAGTTCCTTGGTTGTCTGATAGCTCCTTTGTGTTGTACCTAGTGTAGTGCCTTATGAGCCTTGTTATGTGTATACATATGTTTGGTAGAGTATGTATCTTGTGATAATCCCTTCTGAGATAGATCTCCCTTGGATTAGAGGCATCCTTTGTGTAAGGAGAAGGAACAGTTGGAAAGTATATAGAAGGAAGATAGTAATATGAGTCATGTGAAGCTTAAGAGTTGATCCTGTAAGATCAGAGTAGCACAATGGAAGCATAGCAAGGAAGGTGACATATCAGTAAAGGAACTGATACATGAATGATATGAGTTGCATGCAATGTTCCAGTATTTAAGGAGTGTTCCCAGACAAGGATGATGAGACAGGGGGTTGAGCTTGTGACCAATTCAAAAAACCCTGTGATGGCTTTGGAGGAAGAGCAAGTATGTTTGTCATAGATCTATGATACCCATGAACTTTGTGTAGTAGTATGATGCGATGCGTGAGTAACACCTGTCTTCTCTCCTCTTGGGATTTCAGGGAAAAAATCCTTGTTAGGGGTTTATGACTTGTAAGGACCCTGACCCATGTTTTGGGCTAACCATTTTGATTTTCTTAATAAAGGT
Source organism: Alisma plantago-aquatica (assembly GCA_963693085.1). NCBI lineage: Eukaryota > Viridiplantae > Streptophyta > Magnoliopsida > Alismatales > Alismataceae > Alisma > Alisma plantago-aquatica. The sequence continues at coordinate 871,998,617 of OY856413.1, read as the reverse complement.
TATTAGAACCTTAATCTAATCACTCAAGATGTTTTGAAAACATGTGAAAAGCTTAAGTTTCCAGTTTGGAAGTTGTTTGAACAATGTTTGCTTGTTTTGGACCAAAGTGCAATTTACCCAAGGTAAGGGGTTATATCACAATATGTCACATGTAGAGCATGCCTTTAGTTCTCTAGAACCATTAGAAAGAGAATGATTTTGTGAGATTCCTTGTGGAGGGCCTATGTTCCAAGATTGAGCTTGGTTGGATGATGCTTGTGCTTTATGTGTTAGTTTTGGTGCAAATTGCAAATTACCCAAAGTGGAGGGTCAATATGCAATTTATCTGCTCTAGTGTTTTCTTGCTTCATTTTGGCATCATCTAGGATGTGGATGCAGGTTTGGGCACCATGTTTGGATATTAGACGAGGAGTGACATCTCTATATAATTTTAATGTCATATATGTCACATGTGTTATCTTGTCCTTTAGTGTATCAGGTAAGAAGCTTGGGGTATGTATCAGTTTAGGGAGTGTATCACCCATGGAGGTTGGCCAGCTGCATGATACACAACATATAGTGTATCACCAGGCCGTGCATGTGGAGTTTGGGGTGGTTACAAGTGTCTTTAGATTGTGAGCAAGTGGCATCTACATTTATGTGGTTATGACACCTTTCCTTTGCTATCTCTCTCTTCCTTGGTGTATATAACTCCTTTCCTCTTTACCCAAGTGGTCCCTTTCGTCCACCTCTTTCCCCTTCTTGTGTGGGGCGAGCTTGGGAGCTTTGGGATCTTAAGGAAACCCCCATGGAGCTTGGGAGGTCAAGTTCCTTGCCCTTGGAGATTTCTTGCTCAAGATCCGACCTTGGTGAGTCATGCTTCTTAGATAGCTTTCCCTTGTGCTTTCTTCTTCATATCCTTCTTCCCCTCTCAGCCATGGATGGACCTTCAATTAAATTAGGCAAGGTCGTGGTCCTCTCTCTCTTTTCTTCTTCTTGAGCTAAGCATAACCATGGTATCTTCTTCTTCTTCATCTTTTGTTTCTTGAGGTGATGATGATGGTGCTGAAGACAAGTTTGGAGCTTTGGATGGATGATCTTCATGATGAGGAACGTGGGTTTGATGCTTGGAACAAGAAGCTTGATGTCTTTCATGGAGATCCTCTTAAGGTGGGTTACATAACTCTCAATCATCTCTATTATTTTCACTCTTCATATGTGCTTAAATTGATTCTTATCTCTAGGCCGATACCTTTCACAATGATAGTTGTTTATGTTGAACTTGAGATCTGATCTAATGCAAAGGTTACGTTTTATTACTACCTTTACCTTGTTCTCCTTGTGTGGGATGGTGAGAGGTGTCTTGAGGTTGAAGATGACCAACCCGATATGGTGTTTTACCCGATATAGGGCTTTATCCGATATAGAGCATTGCCCGATATAGTGCCTTGCCCGATAGGTTGTGCTTGGGATGATGGATCATGACCAATACCCCTCTCTTTCTAAGTTGAGAGGTGAGCTTAATATTAAATATGTATGTGTAAGTAGTGGGTCCTTGGGCAAAACCCCTCTCTCACCTTATTATTGAGAGGTGATCCTATGCTCTAGATGGTAGGGCGACATGTTAGCTTTGCCGATAGAAGTGATGACCTTAGTGTTGAGATGATGATCTACCATAGTTGCATGACATGGTCTAGGGGTTGAACCCTTGTTTGGTACCTTGGGTGATATGGTGGTGATGCCTTTGGAAATGGGTATCCCTATTTGGTAGAGGGAACCCGATAGGCTTATCCTTGGTGAGGGTGATACCCTTAGTGGTAGTCTTGCCCGATACCCTAGAAATCTTTGGGTAATATTGTGTTGTTGTGTTTGGGCGATATGGCTTTGATGTGCTTTACACGATACCCTTAGATGTGAACCCTACCCTTGAGTAAACTTTTGGGCGATACTAGGTATCCTTTCCCGACAGGTTTTGGTGAAGAACCCCAAACCCGATATCCATGCTAACTTGACACACACCTTTAGAGGTCTTGTCCGATACATCATTCTTCATGAGTATGATCTACGTTTTGTGAATATTTTGAGGCACATTTTGTTGGCTTTCCTGATATCATCAGCCCTATCTCGATATGAGCATGATTGTGTACATGATAGCTTGGGTGATATCAAGATTGAGTGCTTGGTCGATACCCTATATGAAGATATGATACCTTGGCCAATATGCCCTTGCATGATACATGCTTCCTTTTTGGTTGGTCACCTGACACATAGAGAGTTTTAGGCTGGTAAGTCTCTAAGCTTAAGAAATATAGTGTTTAGACAATACATGTTGAGAGCTTTAATGGTATGGTATTATATATGAGATCCATATACTCATCCTTATGCAAGTATGCAGCCTAGGGTTAGAAGTTTATTGGCTTAAATAGTATGCATGAAAATAATGATCATGGACGAGGTAAAAGAAAGTTGACCATGCTAGGGTTGATCTAGAGAATACCTTAGTTTCTATAAGGTTATGTGGTTCTTGGCCGACATGGTTGCAAGGTTGCCTAACCTGATATGAACTGAGATGTGTTAGATACATGAGTTTCCTGATATCCTAGAATATGGTCCCTTGACCAGGATGGGATGAGGTGTGTTTGAACAATATGACCTTGGTGGCTTCTTTGTACAACATGCTTTTCCCCATACCAGGCGTAGTTGGAGCTTGTGGGTCTTACCCGATATGAATCTTGTTAGATATCACCTTGGTTTGTGATGTTGAAGCTTTGTAGCTGATACTGGCTTTTAGTGAGGGTTGGTTTGGTTGTTGCCTGGTTTTGGTGAGGGTAGGTGACACCTTTAGTGAAGATTGTACCCTAACCCGATAACCGTAAGTTTTATCTTGAGCCCTAGATGTTAGTATGCTTATCTTGTTACCTTGGGTATATTGCACTTCGGTCCAAAACAAGCAAACATTGTTCAAACTACATCCAAACGGGACCAAACTTGAAACATAATCTTGTCACATGATTTCAAAGCATCTTGAGTGATTAGATTAAGGTTCTAAGCACTTTCTCAAGAAAATAAAACAAGGTTAGCCCAAAACATGGTAGGGTCCTTACACTTAGGTTTATTATAACCTGAATCTTCATGTCTTCAACTAATATATGAAGCTTAACCTAAATTGCTAACAAACAAACTCAGGATCAGTGTAATGCTATACTATGTATGTTTTGCAACAATAATATGTTTATGTTAAGCAACCATAATATGTACAAATATAGTAACTACATATAATGTTCACACCCATTATTTGTACATATAAGAAATGTGTATTTTCATTACTTACCCTAATCCATTCTTAGTATTCCATCTCCTGGGTAATCAATATTGATCTATGGACTTATGTGTATAACCCATTAATGCATGTAACCCAGGGTTCATAATAACGGTTTACTTATTTTGATACTCATATTAGCATTATCGTGCTAGAAAGTAAATACACACCCAATAATTTCTTTCATCGAATCAATGTATTGGAAATCATATGGAAATCCCTCAAGAGTTGATACTGCAAGTACCCATAAGTAACCATGTACCTCGATGTAGAACCATGTAGTATAACTAAGTTAATTAAAGCATGCATACAGACACCCAAGCGATCAACATATTCAATCAACAATATCACCACATACATAAACCCTAAAGTGTCATGATATATTCACAAGATTCAAACAAGCTGGAGTCTAGGGTTTAGGTTTCATTGGTTTTGGGTAAACATTAGGTTTAGGTCTCAAAACTCGTATTCTCTTATACATGTATCTAATGATTTATAAAATCTAATATACAACATCATCATTATCTTTAACTTGGGATATCACTATATTCTATAATATCAGTTTATATGCGGAAAAAAATGTATTCAATATATTCAACATGTTAATGTTCCAATATAAGGTTTCCATGCATTAATCACCCTACCCAAATGAATTGCGTATACATTTGGAACCACGATTAGATTTAGGCCATGGAACTATTTTTCTTAGGATCGACACATATTTGTAATCAATTTCATAAATTAATTTCTTTGATAGGAGTCACCAATAATTAACTACAATAATTTCAAAATAACATCATAGTCCAATTCTAGGATTCAACATTAGCCAAAGGGACTTAATTCAATGGGCATGTGCTCAGGCCATGAGGGAATGGCCTCCATGCCCCTACATTATCACACACTAGAGGAATTTCTTTGTCCTCCTTTACATATGTCTTGTGTGCACAACTTTAAGGCATCGAGTTGACTCCTTGTTGACTTCAACATGTATGCCTCTATCACATAGGCCAAAATCCCCATTGACCTCACCATGTCTTCCTAGACTTAACAAGGGGTCGGGCAGTGATGATGGTGGCTGATCTCCACATCTAAGACAAGCAAAGTTTAGTAAAAGTCTAAATGAAAGAGGTAATGAATTACCTTTGTTTTATAAAGATTCACAAGGAGGGGAAGATTTTTTGAGTTTAAAGAGTTGACTCTCATTTCCCTCTAGGCATCACAATAGCCTAAAAATGCCTCCCAGTGAGTTGTTCTTACAAAAGAGAGCCACCTTGTGGGGGTCCTCTCCTAGTTCCATAAAACAAGGGTGATCGCTTGAATTTCCACAAGATTGGTTGACATTTATCCAAGGCCATCCAATTTGGATGAAGGCTTGACGGTTACTTGGTGTGAGGAGGAGGCTTCTAGAGATGGCATCCTCATAATATGTGTACTCTAAGGGCTCCCTCATCAAACTAAGGATATGAGTAAGTAACCTCAGTCCATACAGAGCCTTAGGAGCCTTGTAGGCTTGTGGCATCCTAGAGCCCCTGGTTGCCTCAAACCTGAAGATAGCTCACAATCCCATATTGGGAATTATCTAATGTTGTTATGATAATAGATATATCAATGTTAGTTTTATTAGTATCCTCTCAACAAATGTTATCAACTTTGTTTGAAGAGAAGTGGTTGCATGAGAAGATGGAACCACTATGAAGGAGGGTCTAGGTTCTGTGTCTCCTATTGGGAGGAAGATGAAGGGTGGGGTTCATTTGATCATCAATCATTTGGATAGGGTTTAATGAAACATGCACATCATACTCCCAAAGCCCACCTCAACAACTTTAGTCCTGAATAACTAGTTACAACTAGATTATCCACTATTTTCTAGTGATTACATTATTTTCAAAAAATCGTTTTTATATAGAGGAACTGCCAATTAGTACCAAACATTATTATTGTCTTATTAATAACCTTATATTGTCTTAGGAAAAGATTAGGATTAAAGGGACAAGATAAATTCCATTTCCCTGATCCTAAAGTATTTCATTAATTTAATTACCTAGGTCACATTTATTCAAGAAATTAATTCAAATCCATGATTTAGTTTTAATTTACCAATATCCAATATTTAACCATGTATTGGGTATAATTATCCTTAGTTGATCTTGAAATCCTAAAATACAACAAAAGACTAGATAATAACTATGTCAATTATCTACAACACTAATCACTATAGAATATTCTAAATTCTTGATAAATATCTCATTAATAGCTCACTAGTCAACTCACAAAATTATTGGTATCTTATTTATGATAGAAATTCCCATTTTCTTTATATTATATTACATGGACCTATTTTTAGTTTAATAGCCCAATTGGGCCTTTCTTGGACCATGGGATGAACCCATTCCTTATAATGGTCCCGCAATAACTACTTCAATATTAGGATGATTCTAGAGTATAAGCATGCTAACCCTAATAACGTCATATTAGGTTAGATCATAGTCTTATGGATTCAAATCATCCGATTGAGTTTATCATTATTCAATTGTCTTATTATAAATCTCAATCCATCTTTTTTTAATTAAACATAAATTCACCAAATTTGAGGATCTTACAAGAGTAGAATATTGAAAATATTAGGAACTCAATATTATATATTGACTCACATGAGAATAGTCATGCATTTCACCCGTCTATCTTATCAAGTTTTTGGGACATCACTCTAAAGGAGGGACAATTTCCATCTACATTAGTCATAGTCACGTCATGTGTTTACACTGCACCCGGTCATTACCTTTTTGGCAACTCTAATTCAGAACATGTTGGGTTAGTGGTCAATGTACTCAGAACAACATGTGATATTTGTGGTGACTTCAGGTCTAAGTATGACCATCACTGTTGACATGTTAAGACATGGTCATGACATTTCATTACATAACTTGCAAGTGTCATTCTCAAGGTGGGTCTATCTAGGAACTCTTATTCTTCTACAAGTACCCATGTATCTACATTGATATCCAATATCATGACTAAAGAGACATAGGCATCACTCATCATACATTATACTCTTGTGTATTATTTTTTTCCTATAACATCCATAATAATAACCAAAAAGTGACATAAGAAGAATGAATACTATATATATATATATATATATATATATATATATATATATATAATCTCATGCTTAGGTCCTCAATGCATTCCATATGTCATCGAGTTAAAACATTCTTAGGATAATATTTGGTTTATTCATTATTTGAGTACTAAAATACACATAATATGTGGAATTTCCATTTTTTAATAACCAAATTAAATAGAAAATATCCCTTTTATAATCATTATATGATGGTTCTCAGGGCATATAACCAACATATACAAAAAAGAATGACAAAAAGATGAATTTTCCCATATGAGGAAAACAAAAGGATAGAGGTGCAAGAGGAAGAATTTGTAACCAAAGAGGGTAAATCATCCTCTTCCCTTATCCCACCATAGAGGAGAACAACATATCTTTTGTAGAGGGTTGATTTTGGATGAAAGTACATAAGAGAAAAGTTTGCAGATTTGTAAGCAAAACACAAAGAGGATGGGTCATAAATATTTACCCTATGACAATTGAGTAGAGGTGAAGTAATGGGTCAGTGGTGAAGACCATTGTTGAGAATCCATGGATTGTTACAAGAGGAGAAGTGGAGGTCTGTGGATGGTTGGATATAAATCACATAGGGTTTATGGGGATCTAGGGGTTGCATTGTTTGAAAAGCTTGGGAACAAATTTGGGAAAATTTCTAGTACGGGAAACTGTGATTGAATGTATGTTTTTTTGTGTTTGTAATCACACAAGGAAGTTTACAGATAAAATTAGGCAATTTGGTGGATGAGATAGAAAGAGAAAGAAAAAAATGTAGATAAATATTTTAAAAGTGTATCATACCTAATGGTGACCCCTCCTACACAAGGTAGGAGACATGTTCTGCAAATATCAATGCAAGATCAGACCACCTATGAAGCCCATTCTAGGCCAAAAGAAAACTAATATTGACATGCATTAAATGAATATGACTTTATAAATCCTTTCACATGATCTACATTTTATTTTCCTTGTTAACTATAGTAAACATGTAACATCCAGTTTAAATAAGGGGCAAAGAATTGAAATTTGATATTAAATTTTACTTTTGATACTTTTCGAAATTTATGAAATATGACCTAAAGGTTATGCTATCTATTAATATATATATTGTATTCTTTATTCCTTAAATGTTCATATTTTATATTTGACTCTTCTTTCTCATTAACTATAACAAATTTTTTAGAATAAATTTATATATATATATATATAGAGAGACAAAGAATGAGAGTGAAAGAGAGTCATTCTAGAATACACACGAGTGTATTTAGAGTAGAATACACTCAAGTAGTTTTTCATGATGCAATATTTTTTTAATCTAATATGTTGATGTTATTAAACATCTTGTGAATAGCTCATACACGAAATTTGAGCACATTTGGACATTTATAGGTCATGTTATAAAGATCGCAAAAATTATGCATTCCAAATTAATTGCGTGCATCGATTTTGTTGCCCTTGGATGAGTGACTTACACTCATCCAAATGGGCTCAAAATTTGTATGTAGCCTAGTTATAGTATGACAGTGAAGATCAATGGTTTAAATTTACACACACACACAGATATATATATATATATATATATATATATATATATATATATATATATATATATATATATATATATATAAGAGAGAGAGAGAGAGTCAAGCTAGAATACACTCGAGTGTATTTGGAGCAGAATACACTCAAGTAGTTTTTCATGATGGAATGTTTTTCTTTAATCTAATCTGTTGATCTTCTTAAACATCTTGTGAATAGCTCATACACAAAATTTGAGCACATTTGGACATTTATAGGTCATGTTATAAAGACCGCAAAAATTATGCATTTCAAATTAGTTTGGTGCATATATTTTGTTACCGTTGGATGTGTGACTTACATTCATCCAAATGGGCTCAAAATTTGTATGTAGCCTAGTTATAGTATGACGGTAAAGATAAATGGTTTACATTTTGCAAAAAATTGTCCTGATATGCAAACACACTTGAGTGTATTCTAGCCTGAATCTCTCTCTCTCTCCCTCTCTCTCTCCCTATATATATATTATATATATGTGTATCCCCTACATAGCATATTATCTCAATTACATGCACTAAAGCATCAAATAAGTTGTTAATTATCACTGATATGGTAGTAGCTCAGATGACAAAGGCCAATGCTCCTGAGTGAATTGACCTAGGTTTGAAACCCATGTTGTGCGCCTCTATATTATATTATCCCATCACATAGTCCAACACATTGTGTGATTTAAATACCCCCATCTGGTGCACAGGAAGCCAAGATGGCACATTGGGGTCACCATAGTGGCTCCTCCTTGGAGGGTGATTCCCACATCATCCAAAAATATTTTATCGTCCAAACCTTTATAATTTTGTATCAATAACATCATACCACACTCTAAATCAGGAAAACTAATACAAAACAAAAATATCATAAAACAAGGGTATAGTTAAGACTTATACATAAGATTGGGTATGTTATAGTTAGAATCCTTCAAGGTTGATCTGTACAAGCATTTTGTCAGCCATATTCTCCTAATTAATAGAATATTTTCATGGAAAATATATTGATATGATACCACTTGTAGGATTTTGACTCAAGAGGGGGTCAATTGAGCTATTAAAAAGTTAACCAAAACTTATTTGAACTTCAAATTATATCATAAAGTAAGCAAAATAAGGAAAGAATGAAATGATTGGAGATTCAAGAAAAGCACATGAGAAAAAGTATGTTGTTTGGAATGTCATAGCTCCACTAACAAGGAAGGATATGTTTTGGATTTTCAAACCTGAGTACCACCTTTCTTAATCATAACAAATAAATGAACCAATATGACCTCTTTTTTAATCAAGAATAACCTAATTCCTTTTCTAAGGAAGGTATAACGAACCTAACACCACTATAGAATGGGGATACAACAATGGCTATTTTTGGCATTCTACATTGGTTCCTAACTGACGACAAAGTCGGTGATGGTAAAACTCCACCATTCATCGTCGGTTACAAAAACCGCCGATAAAATATATTGTTGGTGTTTCTTTATTAGGGTTGAATCAACAATGTAATCTGCAATGGGCAACATTTGTGGTCTTCCTTGACCTTTTGGTCATTAGTTCCAAGAAAAGCAGTTGACATCATTACGTTTTACACATCGTTTGTTTATTGACAAATATCTGACATCAAATTTCCTGATGTCACTTTTATCAGTGATTGAATAGTGAAACTTTAAGAAATATGTCACCAATTTTTTTTAATAAACAACGATGAAATAGTATGTACTCAGTTATTTCCAAATAATCGATGATATAGATGTATGTTTTTTTATATAGTAGGTTTGTAGACATGTTGTCCATCTTGTTGTTCTTCAAAACTAAAATTTTTGAAGAACAACAGGCTCCATGTAAACATCATAGCTTAACAACAGGTTGACACATGACGTGTATTTTACTACGCGCTAAAAATGCAAGTATACGCGTCGAGTAGTACAGGCCTTGTGAGGCCCGAGTTGAACATAGGGATACTCGGAAATGTTGGAGACTCCTACTAACTATTTGCGATCAGCTAAGTCGAATAAAAAATTGGGGTTTGTTGTCAAAATTAAAAGAAAATAAAAAAACAAAGCAAACAATCGATTAAAGGTTAATTTAATCAATTCAAAAAGGAATCTTTAGGATTGCCGTTTCACCGCGGGAATTCATTGTATTAGATTTTATATAATGCCTCACTCTTCTCTCTCTATCTGGGTAGTGGCCTGAAAACAGAATTGCCCACTGTCGTGGTACAATTCACTACTTAGGTTTAGGTCGGTTCCACCGTCGTAGTAACCTATCCCCTAAACTAAGTGCATTACGAACGATCTCTCAGTATCCACCATTAATTTTACACCACCTTGTTCAAGGGATTTATCGATTAATGTAGGTTTCGTCTCTTTTCAGCCGTTAATCCTTCTGTCGAAGTGATTGAGGGCGTTAGGTTATTATTATGGTGATCAAGCATAATAATATATGGAGAAAACGAAGCTATACCACGGATTTAAGAGAGAAAATATGAATTACTATTATAAACGTGTCATACAATGAATTCATGGGCTACTCCCGGTCCTAAAGATGTAGGGGATTAGCCATGCATGTTCATCTCACACAAGTACATGGTAGAAATAGGGGAAATCATATGAAAAACGTGAATAGAAAGGGAAAACCCCTGAACGGAGAAGAACCGATTGATCCTTTGCATAGAACACATGCTTTCCCGCCTCTCGGTGGTGAAATCTGTCTTCGGCAGCATCCGGATCGACTGGTATGAACTTCTGGCCTCTGTTCTCCTTTCTCTCGCTCCTCGGCACTTGTGAAATGGCTAATCTGATGCTCCCGTTCTCTGAGTGGCCGTCATTAGGTATAAGTCCCTAATTAGGTCGCTAATTAACTCCAGTCGTCTGATTGAGATCATTAGAAAGCAAATTCTGATCCTACGGCGTCGATACCATCGACGCGAGTCAATGGTATCGACCCGCTACAGTAGCGGCTGGCTGCAAACCCTTCCTTTTTCGCGCCCGACATCATCTTGATACCATCGACTCGGGTTGATGGTATCGACTCCCTTTTTGGCATCGGTTCTGTCATTTTGGGACGCTGTAGCCTCCATGTGTCGATGGTATCGACTGCTTCTTCGCCAGTAATCTGAAGACGTCTCGATACCGTCGACATAAGCGTCGATAGTATCGACTCTTTGCTGCTCCTTTCGGCTGGCAACCTGCGGTCTTGTCGATGGTATCGACTTCCGTCGATGGTATCGACGGAAGCAAATACTTGTTTTTCCTGAAATTCAAAGACAAGATCAAATAAATCCACAAAAATAATAATAATGTGATAATTAATGCTCAAAACAATGAAATAAAGGGAATTTGACATAAAATGATGGCAAAGACCAAAATGGATGAATTATGCAATATTAACCATAAAAATGACTAATAAAAGCACAAAACACATATCAAACAGGTCTATAAATGCGACTCAAAATCATCGCATCAAACTCCCCTAAGCTTGAATATTGCTCGCCCTCGAGCTACTCATCCTTAGAATAGAATTGCAAATGTCAATTGAAAAACAACACACCAACCCAACATTCCATATGACTCCCACTGAACATTCACAAACCGGCCTTCTCTAACCACAGAACGGTAATTACCCTAAAGGCGACAGTAATCATCAATAAAAGAAATTACCCTCCTAACCGATGAACACTATCAACTAAGGCAGTTAACATAATAAAATTCGCCGATTCAGCATTGGTGCATCTTGTGATCGCCTATACTACGTTGCTCGCCCTAACTACCATCTACATGGAAGCAGTTCTCCTGATATTCATTAGTGAGGAGAAATTCATGGTGGCCTACCAATCCGAGCAACGGGTGGATGAAAATGGGTGGCTCATGGAAGAAAGTGGAAGTATTGTACAGTTTCAACATGCATAATACAAAAATGTCCTATATGATGCAAATGCACATTAGAAATTCTCTAATGCCTAAAATTGGGTGGAATGATGCATGCACTAACCATCCGCCTCAAAATAAGATGGATATCTAGTCCAGCTACATCATGTACTCAATTATCCTGAAATGCAAGTGATATTACGTTCCTTTCTCCTTTTTATTTCACTTTTTTCTAAATTCTTTTTCTTTCCCCTTTTTTTTATATTGCAGATTTTCAGCTCTTTTTTTTTTCAGCCCACATATCCATAATTGCTCAAAGATAATTTTATTGGGCTATTTCCTGCATACTCAGAAATTTTTGCACTATTTAGAAAGTATGGAACAATTTAATTCACCATTTGGGAAAAATTGAGATACATGATATACTTTATGCATGAAAATAATGAATGCGACTACATGGCATGCACCTAAAGGTAATGTGCATGATTCACTATATTTTTTTCTTTTTTATGCAAACATATGGAAAATACCAATGCAAGTCCTATCTAAATGCTATGCACACAAAAATGAATTAAAACTGCACTTTACTTCCAATTCTTAGGTGGATTATAGAAAAATGAAGTGGAACGATCACAAGACTAGATGATTGAACCTTAGAAAGATATTATGTGTCCCTCCTTACTAACCTGTGTAGTAGTTTATAGGGTTCTCTCTCTTACATCCAATTAAAGTCTCATTACCATTTGGTTAGGTTAGGCTCAAACAACCATTTCCGGCCACTTTCATGAATCATTAGGAGTACAAGTATGAAATGTTGTTTTAAAGTTGACATAATCAATCATTTTCATAGGATGTGTTCCCAAGGTCAAACAAAACAAGCTATCCAAACACACAAAATTTTTCAAATTTCCCCTGAATTTCCCATGCACTAACAGCAAGTTGACACAACTTTTATGACATCCACATTTACACTAGATAGCATGTGGATCCTACAAAAGCTAAAATTTCAAGAAACAAATAACAAGAGAACAAAAGCAATAACACTAAAAATTGAAAATGATAAAAGATAGAGCTGTTCCAACTACCCTCCTAAGCTTGAATTCGACTATGGCCTCATAGTCAAAAACAAACATAAAGATTGGAATAGGGATACCCGATCACTCTTGTGGAGGTGGAGGCGGGTACTGCGGCGCCGTGGGGTCCCAAGATGGGTATTGCCCCTGAAAAGTCAGATCATACTGGGGCATCGGAGGAGGTTGTGGATACCCCCCAAAGTAATTCTGGCTCCAGTAATGATCATAAAATGGTTGCTGCTGCTGCTCCATCCTGTGCAGCCGATCATGGATGTTCTCCTGATTTGCAAAAAGAAGGCGCTCATTCTCAAAGATCGCCTGCTGGTTGACATAGAGCCGGTTGGTGGTGTCTTGAATACCGGCATATGCAGCGGTGTGGCTGTGCTGCATCTGCTGAATATCTTGGAGCATGATGTACATGCCCAGCATGGAATAGGCATCCTCGTAGGCTGCGAGGGCAGTGGTGATGGTGGCGGAGGCTGTGATGATGAAGACGCACCTGGATGCATCCGAGGATGCTTCCGGGGTGCTACTCGTGCTCGAAGAGGTGTAAATGCCTCTTCTTCCTCCTCAGCCTCGTCGTCCTGTCCGTCGTGGCCGCCGTCATTGCCGCCTTCTTCATCATCGGAATCGATGTCTATGATCGGCCATCTGAAATGTTGTGCGCCCGCGATGTTGAAGACGGGATCCGGCAGCGCGCACTCCTAGTACGCTTGATTTACGTGGCAATGCGCAAAAGCCACGTCAGCTCGGAGAAGAACGAGATTGGCTCGGTGTAGATGTTGCAAGTTGACCTTGCTTCTCGTAGAAAGAGGAGTCAGCTGATCGAGATTCAAGCCCAAGTAGAGGGCTATCCTGGTGAGTAGCCCACCGAAATGAATCGGGGCTCTCCTCGTGCTCCTCTTCACCGCCAACACTCGGTGTAGAAAGAATGCACCCTAGTTGCATTCTTGTCTCGTCAGGAGCTTGTATAGGAAGAAAAGATCAGGCTCCTGGAATTTGCTCAAAGCAAGATCGCTTCGAGCAAAGATGGTTGAGCTCAGCATCTTGTGCAATACCCAAACAAACGGGTGCTCGAAGTCGGCTACCGCGGCGTTGTGGTAGCTCACCGACCTCCCATGCGGAACCGTCACCAACTCGGCGAAGATGGCGGTGTAGTCGGTGCGGTTATCTGGCCGGTGGTAGTCGTACTTGGAGCTATTCCAATTGAAGATGTCGTTGAACTGCTCCAGAGTGATGGTGTAGTCGTGGTTGTAGAGCCGGAAAGACACCCGGTCCTTCTCCCACTCACGGTCGCTGGCGGATATCTCGTTAGGCACGACATTGACGTCGAGGGACGCCATGAATTCTGCCACCAGTTCCTTATATGTCGGCCACTCGCCGAAGAAAGGTTGACCGTCCTCGTGGCACTCCAGCTCGTCGTGGCCACGGCCCGTTTGGTGGGCTTGTCCTTTGAGCATGTAGTCCAAGTTTGCCTTGAAGCCAAGATCATGGAGCATCTCCGGATCCACATACTGGGTTGGCTCGATCTTGCGCTTCATGATTTCGTCGAAGATCTTCTTCACCTCCACAGAAGGGTGGACAAGTCGAGGACGTGCCACCGATGATGGCGGTGGTGGCACGAACTCAGGGATGTCGTCCAGATGAGCACGCGAGGAAGAAGCTCCAGCGGTACACACCATGATGGTGAAGAGAAAAGGATTAGAAGGAGAGCTCGGAGAAGAATGGAGATATGAATCTCCGCTCGGGGAAGATCGTCGCTCGGTGCTGGTGCTCTTCGCTCTTGGATAGCTCGGGGGAGTGCTCGGTGCCACGGGAGAAGAGAGCTCTGAAGGTGTGACGTTAAATGACGTCATGAATCTCCTTATATAGACTTGGTCGACGCCATCGTTGACCCGTCGATGGTATCGACACGTCTCGATGCTATCCAGCCCCCCTCACGAGTATCGACAGCTGACGATTGCTTGATCTTGAAACTCGGATTGCTGACGTGTCGATACCATCGACATAGGTCGATAGTATCGACACTGCACCCGGATCGATGACGTGGACGCCGCGATCGTCGTCGATTTCTTTGCTCGGATCGATGACATGGATGGTCAATACCATTGAGAGATGTCGATAGTATCGACTTGGCTTCATTGCGACACCGCCACTTTGTACTTCAACCTGTAACCTCGTCGATACCATCGACGAGGCCGTCGATGGTATCGAGTTGACTGAGACAAATCGGTCTGAACTTCTCCAGAGATCTTGATGGTATCGACGCCTGTGTCGATACTATCGACGTTCCCTTCTCGACCACCTGTAGGTATGTAGATACCATCGACGAGGCCGTCGATGGTATCGACTCAGAAAAAAATCTGTAGTCGTCAACCTGTACCCTTGTCGATACCATCGATGAGGGTGTCGATGGTATCGACTCTGCCTCAGCCTGCACAATGAACAAATGGATCAAGGTATCTTCTTTACACTAAAAATTGAACAAAAATAAAGCAACCTACAATTATAATTAAACTATCCTAATGTATCGATGGTTGGGTTGCCTCCCAACAAGCGCCCTTATTTAACGTCTTAGGCTAGACGGTATGAAGCTCATCATCTTTTCACTTTGGGGACTGCGCTTAGAGGATCATGTGGTAACTTGAATTCAACTCGATCTCCTCCAATTCCCAAGGACAATGTACCTCTCCCTAAGGCAGTCACGACGTCCGCCGTTGCTTGAAACGGTCTTCCTAGAAGAATTTCACAGCTTTGGAGCGGTGGCATATCAATGACAACAAAATCCACCGGGAATATGAATCTATCCACTTTGACTAGAACATCTTCACATACTCCATATGGTCTCACTAAAGACCCATCTGCTAATTCAATTGTTGTGGCTAACTTCTTTATCTCTTTTAACCCTAGCTTTTGAAACGTCGCCAGAGGCATGAGATTTATGCTGGCGCCGGAATCACATTGCACTTTAGGAAAATGTCGATCACCTATTGAGCAAGGAATGTAGAAGCCTTCTGGGTCTTTTCTCTTCTTTGGTGAACTCCCGTGAATCATAGAGCTCACCATCTCATTCATCTGACAAATATCACCGTCTTTTATCCGCCTCTTCTTATTGATGATTTCCTTGATAAACCTCCCATAGGTAGGCACTTTCTCAATCATCTCCACTAATGGAATATTGATGTGGAGTTTTCGGAATATTTCCAAGAATTTCCTAAAATGACGATGCTCTTTGGTTGACTTAGGATTGTCCAATTTTGAAACATTTGCTGCATCAACACGCCTGTGAGGTGGCACATATGAGCTTTTCGGGGTCAACTCCCCTAAGCTTGCTTCAATCACTCCCTCTGACGTGGGCTTTGGCGAGACATCGTCAATCGTAACAGCTTGTTGTGGTTCCTCTCTCGCATTCGATGTCTCCACACGTGCACAAACAACCTTCAATTGTTCTTTTTCTCTAGATGGAGATACAATATTAATAACTCGCTGTGATTTTCTGAAGAAAGGATTTCCGCCCGGCAGTCCATAATAAGTGTGTGGATACGGTATCGCCGGTGTCGCATGCGTATTAAACGTCATTTTTCTTTCCTCTTTAGCTTCTTGCACCTGAGATTCCTCGTCATTGCTTACCACAGAAATATACTTGACCTGATGGTGTGCTTGGGCCACATTTGCATTCTCGGCCAGTTTCTGTTGATTGGCGTGCTTGATGGCTGCCACTTCACTAGAAATCTATGCCACGGTGGTTTCTAATGCCCGCATTTGTGCTCCATGGCTTTGCAGCGTCTGTCCAAACTTGGTTAGAATATCACCTTGAGATTGTAATTGCTTACCAAACATGGCCATCATCTCCTGGTTCTGTTGTACCATTTGACTCAGTAGTTCAGTATTCTTATCCTCTGCTCTAGGTTGTGGCTTGGCATCTTCCTTAGATAGCAACTTCTTGGCTAGAAGATCTAACTTATCGTTCAGCTCCTTAACTACTCTGGATTCACCATCATCTCTGACCTGCTCCACAGCACCTCTGTCACCTCATGACTGTTTCCTAGCCATGTTCTTTAATATCTCCCAACATCTGGTGTCTGTAATATTTAGAAAGAATCCGGATCCAGCTGAATCAAGGTTACTTCTATCGTGCTCGGAGAGAGAAAAATAGAAGATTTTCACTTGTGTTTCCTTATCCAGCCCATGATGTGGGCATCTCCTCAGCATGACCTGAAATCTCTCCCAGGTCTCCGAATATGTCTCACCGGCCTGTTGAGTGAAATTGTGAATCTTCCTGATCATGTTGTTAGTCTGCTCAGGCGGGAAGAACCTCTCAAAGAAAACCTCCACCATATGATCCCAGGACTCCACAAACTCATCATCTAAATTGTGTAGCCATTCTCGCGCTGCTCCCGCCAAAGAACTTGGGAAAAGCTTGAGATACAATGCATCTTGCGGAAACCTGTCTATTTTTACCATGTCGCAGTTTTCAACAAACTGGTTGATGTGTGCAATAGGATCCTCATTCTTCAGCCCATGAAACGCGTTTGATTTCACCAAATTTATCAACGCTGGATCGATCTTATATGTCGGTATGTTGATCGCCTGCTTCTTTATAGGCCCCTTTGAAGCTGATGAGGAAGAAGCTTTGATCTTCTCCCATATGGTCTGTGGCTTGGCCATCTCTTCTGGTTCAGATTCAGAATCTACCTATTCTTGGTATTCTTGCTCGGAATGCTCCTCGTCCTCAGGTCCCGAAAACGGAACCTCGGGTGTGCGATTGTCGTAGTCTGTACTACGTGTCTGCACCATACACAGTACCTAAAATAAGAAAATTCGAGTTCAGTACTATGCTTAGACGAGTATAAACAATTATAGCCCAATGTAAAAATATTTGAAATTGAATGAAAAAAAAAAATTTGTGGCCTAGAGTGGCCGCGCGTAGCACTTGAAGTGCCAACAATTCCGCCGTATCCCCGACAACGGCGCCAAAAACTTGACGTGTATTTTACTATGCGCTAAAAACGCAAGTATACGCGTCGAGTAGTACAGGCCTTGTGAGGCCCGAGTCGAACACAGGGATACTCGGAAATGTTGGAGACTCCTACTAACTATTTGTGATCAGCTAAGCTGAATAACAAATTGGGGTTTGTGGTCAAAATTAAAAGAAAATAAAAAAAACAAAGCAAACAATCGATTAAAGGTTAATTTAATCAATTCAAAAACGAATCTTTAGGATTGTGGTTTCACCGTGGGAATTCATTGTATTAGATTTTATATAATGCCTCACTCTTCTCTCTCTATCCGGGTAGTGGCCTGAAAACAGAATTGCCCACTGTCGTGGTACAATTCACTACTTAGGTTTAGGTCAGTTCCACCGTCATAGTAACCTATCCCGTAAACAAAGTGCATTACGAACGATCTCTCAGTATCCACCATTAATTTTACACCACCTTGTTCAAGGGATTTATCGATTAATGTAGGTTTCGTCTATTTTCAGCCGTTAATCCTTCTGTCGAAGTGATTGAGGGTGTTAGGTTATTATTATGGTGATCAAGCATAACAATATATGGAGAAAATGAAGCTATACCACGGATTTAAGAGAGAAAATATGAATTACTATTATAAACTTGTCATACAATGAATTCCCGGGCTACAGCCGGTCCTAAAGATGTAGGGGATTAGCCCCGCATGTTCATCTCACACAAGTACATGGTAGAAATAGGGGAAATCATATGAAAAACGTGAATAGAAAGGGAAAACCCCTAAACGGAGAAGAACCGATTGATCCTTTGCATAGAACACGTGCTTTCCTACCTCTCGGTGGTGAAATCCGTCTTCGGTAGTGTCTGGATCGACTGGTATGAACTTCTGGCCTCCGTTCACCTTTCTCTCACTCCTCGGCACTTGTGCAATGGCTAATCCGATGCTCCCGTTCTCTGAGCGGACGTCATTAGGTATAAGTCCCTAATTAGGTCGCTAATTAACTCCAGCCGTCCGATTGAGATCATTAGAAAGCAAACTCATATCCTACGGCGTCGATACCATCGACACGAGTTGATAGTATCGACCCGCTACAGTAGCGGCTGGCTGCAAACCCTTCCTTTTTCGCGCCCGACATCATCTCGATACCATCGACTCGGGTCGATGGTATCGACTCCCTTTTTGGCGTCGGTTCTGTCATTTTGCGACGTTGTAGCCTCCATGTGTCGATGGTATCGACTTGGTGTCGATACTATCGACTGCTTCTTCGCTAGCAATCTGAAGACGTCTCGATACCATCGACATAAGCGTCGATAGTATCGACTCTTTGCTGCTCCTTTCGGCTGGCAACCTACGGTCTTGTCGATGGTATCGACTTCCGTCGATGGTATCGACGGAAGCAAATACTTGTTTTTCCTGAAATTCAAAGACAAGATCAAATAAATCCACACAAATAATAATAATGTGATAATTAATGCTCAAAACAATGAAATAAAGGGAATTTGACATAAAATGATGGCAAAGACCAAAATGGATGAATTATGCAATATTAACCATAAAAATGACTAATAAAAGAACAAAACACATATCAAACAGGTCTATAAATGCGACTCAAAATCATCGCATCAACACACATACGAGAAGAATATTTTATACAAAGTAGGAACAAACATGCCACATTATATCATTGTTTTATTCAAATTGCACTCAAATCCATGAACTCATAGCTCAATTCTTTCATTTCTCATATTTGCTTCAACTTCATACATATATGCATGACTAAACTTCATCCTTTTCCTCATGCCTTCACATTCAAATTCACACACACGTATGCACTTAACATTCAATTCACTCACAAATTACATATCAACATCAACTTCCATCTCATATTCAAAGTCACAATGTAGATCAACAATGAATTGACACTCACAAAATACATATAAAAAATATGACATCAATGTTCAAGCTACCAAACCGTCAAATTTTTTGTTCAAGTCCACATTTCTAATGAAGTAAGCTACCCACTGTCATGTAGGTCATTCAGCTACTCCAATGTATAGGGTTCAGTCTTTGGAAAAAACTACAAAGAGAATGAGACTTCTAATTAGATTTGATTGTTTGTAGACTCTTCATTAATATACTTATGATACAAGACTAATAACTTACATTCTCTATACATTTTATTTTTTCTGTGTGATTGGCAATCACCTACATATAGAATCACATAATATGCACATGCCCAACAATTGTCTTGTATAGGTGGTCTATATATTAACAAATTAGTAATAAAATATAATTAAGCAGAGTGTGTCATATATTTTTGAATTGGGAATGAGAAGACTATACATGAACATTCCTCCAAGTTATTGATTTCTTTTTCTTATCTACATTCTCTCTACCTGTATGAATATGATGCATTATTAAATTTCCATATGATACAAACATTAACAAATATTGGGCATCAAAAACTATACTTAAGCATGAATCGACAATTTTATTGGGTGTCCCTCATTTTGTGGTAGTTTTTCACCTGAAGGATCAAGGAGATACAAAATCTAAGTCTCATAAGAAATCACTAACAACTACTAGTGCTTATTTCTAATTGAATAGAAGGAAAATAAAATATAAGTTAAAATATCACTACAAAATTCCATTCATAGGTTAGATATATAAACAACAAGACAAAACATACTTAACATTGAATGGAGCCAAGATCACATTCTTGGAATAACAAAAAGACTGCATGGTTGTAATCACAAATTCTTTGACGCCACTCGGATCTCTAAGTACATCGTTAATCAATGATGGATTTAGAAATCCGACATTTGCTATTCTAAAGTCACGAGCCGCATAATATAAATGATTGAAATATTACCAACTACTCATTTTATATGTAGGAAACAATTAAACAATTTTAGGAATATGATGGGGTAACTCACCATATCGAAAGTTATATCATTGATGTGGAGAAGCTAGTTTTTGTGTCATATGAGAAGCGAGATGTTTCTCCAAGGTTGCATCTACCAATCTCTGCACGTACACATGGTCCACTTCCCCTTTCTTTGTTGTTTTTCTTTTGTAGGGACCCAAAGAAAGATTTTATCCCATACCCAAGTACATCACCCCTAACACATCCTAGATGCTATTCTATCCCTAGAGCAACTGTCAACTTATTGTATGTGTCGTGAAAGGTGAATGTGACAAAGTGAAATTAATTACTTTTTTACCCTTGTTATGTTCACTCTTAACCCCCAATATTTTTTTCTTGGCCTATAAATCAATATTTACACTCAAATTCGAAATATGGTGATCAATGTGAACTTTATACACATTGTGACACCCCAAATTTTATTAAATTATTACTTTGTCCAAAGAAGTAAAGTGGTCCATCAAACTTCATATTCTGGTTCTCAAACATTTTCTAAATATTCTACACATTTTTTTGAATTTGTGATCCAAATTTCACTGCAATCAGACATTCCTACTAATTTCTACGGTTTATTGAAGTCATATGCTAAAAATCCATTTTTGTTTGCCTTTTTTTTGATAAATTTCAAGTCAGTGATCCTCTTCTCTAGCGGGGTGCAAGTCTTGACCCTTGGATTCGGCATCCATGGATTGCAGCCCAATCTAGTAGTCAAGAGGTCGTCCCCTACCTCCCACAATCAGTGGGGAGGAGACCAAGGAATCTAAAACTACATTTGGCTCGTGAGGACCCAGTTTTAAAAATCAAAGCAAGTGAAATTTATCGCCCCGCCAATATGAACTCGATCAGCCTCTTTTTCCCTCCTAAATTGGCCTAGTTCAAGATCATTTGACACACTACTCACAAATATCATCTGCCATCATAGACACCTCCTCCATCTATAAAAACCCCACCCCCAAATTTGTGATGAACAGATGAACACCAACGACGCCCTTGATCTCTTCCTCCTATCCTCATTTACTTTCACCTATTTTCTCTGGCCACCATTTTGTCATGGTACCACTGCCCTATGTGCAGGCCTGAGTGGGTGTCGTGAGCATTTGTGATCATTAGATCACGATCAGAGTTTGACTAGATCCTAGATCAACAGTCTATGAAGCTTGTGCCCGCTACTCCATCTTCCCTTACCAGCGTACATGCATGAGATGTCGCCACGCCCTCAGCCTCTGATCGTTCAAGGTGGTCAAAGTGGACCAACAAGATCAATGGCCGCTCTTTTTTTCTTACATGGTAATTTACCCCCTCTCTGCACAAAAATCCAATAAATAACCAAGACTTGCAAAAATCTTGTCTCATGATTCCTGACTCCAAAAATTATGAATGAATAGTCTATCTTGATCAAAAAAATCCAAGGAATCGATTAAGAATATTGTTGACCTAGAGGTTATACATTGTCCATATTTTGATAATGACTTAACCATTCCATTAATATGTGTATTCAAGATTGATTTCAGGCGCTAGGTATATGAAAAGGATCAAAATTCAAAAGCCCTAATTTGCTAAAGTTCAAGTCAAAAGCTATACAAGTGTAAATATTAGGAAATCCATGTAAATGACCTTAGAATATTTTTGTAGTCACTTGTATTGATGTATTGGCTTGTAACTAAGTTGAGAAAAATGATTGGGACACTTTGCACCAACTTTTGATCACTTTTGATTCAATTTAGAAAATTGATCACAGGTTGTTGATCGGTCGAGTTGGAATTTCGACCAATCCACTAGAGTAATTCTCAGAAGAGGGCATCGATCGAGTTGTGCATTCACAAAACTCGACTGATTGGGTTACTGACCAAATCCAAATTTCATTTGTCAGTCGAGTTTTTCCAAGACAAACTCAACCGATGGTTTGAAATTTTAGTTTGTCTTTTACCCTATTGGTCAAGTTACCTTTATTGAAACTCGACCAACTACACTGTACAGAAATTGTAGAAAAAGTGATTGTGACCATTGGTGAGTTATTTGGGAAAAAATAGATTAGTTGCCTTGGGAAAAAATGGCTATTTGTCTAACCCAAAGTGTACCCCAACTCAAAGGGGCACCCTCAGCTATAAATAGGACCTCTTAGAGTTCATTCTAAGGTTGCTCATTACATATATGCTTGGTACTGTATTAGTTGAGAGTGATGCACACCTTTGAGCCCCTTTCTCTCTCTACCATCAAGTCAAATTTGTGAGTATGAGTGAGATAGGATCTAATGTAAGAGAGCTACCTCTTATATTCATGTAAAGCTCTCCACCTCAATCTTCCTACCCCCATTCCTATTGAAGAAAAGGCTAAAGATCTTCTCCGATTGAAGGAGAAGGAGTTGTTGTTCTTCAAGGTTGAAGAGAGCATTTTTTTCACACAGTTGGAGATGGCTCGCGGACGGAGCAGACGAGGTAGAGGCTGTGGCAGCTGCGGCAACCCTAGCAGTCGAGGTGGGAATGGGAAGAAAGTTGTTGATGGATCATCGTCGACACCTCCTGGAGGCTCAAGAGCTGCTGAAGAAGAAGGTCCCCCCAAGATATCCCAATCTGAGGATTCGGAACCCCACATACAAACCTCATCCTCATCTACCCCGTCTCACCAGCAAGCCAAGGGATCAAAGGACAACACTGTGAATGATGGCCCCTCTTCGATCGCAAATTGGCTCTGTGTGAGCCGCCAAGGTCGGGATATCACATACATCTCTGTAGTGAAGTTCATCGAGCAAGCCATCAAAGATGGAGCCAAGTGCGGCTCGATCTCTAGCCAGGAAGGCACGATGCCAGATTGGAATGTGTACCTATAGATCCGACTCGTGAGTAGGAAGCCCTTCAGATCCCAGCTATGCGGTTGGATTAGGATGGAGTGGAAACTGAGTGACAGCTTTGAGGTCATCTCCGAAGAGAGGAACAGTTTCATCATCAAGATGCCAACTGCCAAAGAGAAAGAGAGAGTGCTTGAAGAAGCTCCATGGACTATGGATGGGGCATTGGTCATCGCTCAGGTGTGGGAGCCAGGATACCTTCTTCAACCTTTGTCCTTCTTGCATATCCCTACTTGGTTTGAGGTGGATAACACAGGAGTCCCGTGGAACTCCGATGGTATTTCCGACATCGCAAGCACCATGGGTAGGCCTTTAGACTACGTTGAGTCTTCCCTATCAGTCAGTTGTATGAAATCCGCACCTTTGTGTGTGGAACTTTTAGCATCTGACAAAATCCCCAACAACACATTGGTGGAGGTTGATGGGAAACCGAAGAAATTGAAGTTCGATGTCATGGTGAAGCCCCTCTTCTGCTCCGGTTGCAAGATATTCAGACATAAGCTAGGGTCGTGCCCTGCTGGTAGAAAAAACAAGGTGTAAATCAAGCAGCTTCAGTTCATATACGGGAAGTAGAGAGTTGTTCGACATTTTGCCAAAGACAACGGCCAGACTTCACACCCTGAGCAAAAGTCCAAAGTTCAAGATGCTCAGGAAGATACAGTGGTAGAGGATGATATTTCTCACCAGGTAATCGATATTTTTCTCTCTATTGCATGAGCAAACCAACCTCTAGCCTTCTCCTCCTTCTCAAAGGAACCTGACATGTTCGGGTCCCCTCCTATTTCCAACCTGGGTGGCCTTAACCTAGAATGGGAGTTGGATTATAGGGAAAGGGGTGAAAAGGATATGGAAGCCTGGAAGATTAACATCTTATTTAATAGTTGTGGGTTCTCTGTTGATTACAAGTAAAGAGCAGAAAATATGTTTGAAGGCGATGAGACGTCTAAGGGTGATTCAAACTCTGATTTCAACTCAAATCAATGAGGCTCTGATTCTTTGATTATTGTCCAACAAAGATCAAGGAAAAAGAAGAAGCCAGGGAGGAAAAGAGGGTGATATTCTTTGGCCCTCTTTGCTTACATGACGGAGGCCTAAAAGAAAGAATTGATATACGAGATACTAGGACTAGTACCCCCTGTTGATGCTCTATCATTTCTCCACACTTTCAGGTGATGTGGATAATGCTAGTGGAGAGAAGGTGGTTCAGATATGGGGTTATATTAGTTTTGAAATCTTGGAGATTGATTCCTTTCAGTCAAGCAGTAGTTGTTGCAAGCTGGTTTGCTAATGGGGATGTCATTCTCTATGAATTCACATCCTATTTTAGACACTCGATACATAGTGGTTCTTAGACTCTAAAGTTCAGATTCAATTCGGTTCCTAGGGATGACATGAATATGTTGTGCTACTGGCCAACTCTCTTTCTTTCTAGTTGAGGATAATGTTATTGAGGTGTTTTAACATGTAGTCAGTGTAGGAGTTTCAGCTCTAGCATTTCTCTTATTGTTGTCTTTCTTCCCTGTCTAGTTGTTTTGGGCTTCCTGCATGAAGCATAGTAGGTTCTTAGTGATTTTAAGCACAAGGTTTATGGGGGAGTATGTAATAATTGTACCCAAAGTTTTTGGATAATAGAGCAACCGCATTTTTACCGACCAAAAAATGGTTGAAGAAAGCATGGTGTTCCAGATCTCCAAGTGAAGGAGATAGGTAAGGCAGACGCTCAAGAAGGATAGGTAATTCCTTGAAGGCCAACCACTTGAAGAAGGAGTGGGTAAGTCCATGTTGTTGGTTGAAGACTCCATGGTTCAAGTGGGTAAGCTTCTTCTATTGGTTGAAGATCCTTACTTGAGGTACTAAGCCCTTAGATGAATGTGGTTTTGTCTTGTAATCTTATGATGGAATATAAGAGTACCAAGATTGCAAAGTCCTAGAGCCTAACCACCTCTAGGTAGTGGATTTACTAACTTCAAGTTTGAAGTGTAGAACCACTCTAAACCACCTTGTACAAGTGTATGTTCTTCCTTGTCTCAAACCCTTGCTATGCATGCTAGTTAGGACTTCAAATTGGATGAATGTTTAAGTTTTTGCACTTAATATAATTTGGTGGTATAATTTGTCTTGTGAGATTTGTGAAGCTCTATTCACCCCCCCCTCTAGAGCCCTTGATCCAACATGTGATATCAGAGCATGTCTTCTCCAAACTACTTCTACAAGTAGGAGAAGATGGGTGATTTAGCACTTGGATCTCTCAACTTGGAGGGAAGCTTCTCCATACGACCTATGGTCTTTGACAACACCTACTTCCTCTATTGGAAGAGAAGAATGCGGTTCTACCTTCACGAAGTAAGCTATGAGATGTTGAAGGTGGTGCATCTAAAGTATGAAGATCCAAAGTGGGAAATCTCCACATGGACAGAAGCCCAAATGTAGTAAGTTCAACTCAATGCTAAAGTTGTGAGCATCATCTATGCAGCCCTCACTCCATCTGAGTTCAACTGGATCTCCTCTTGTGACACCACACATGAAATTTGGAACAAGCTATGTGTCACCTATGAAGGAACGGAGCAAGTGAAGGAAGCCACGATCTACATGCTTGGTGGTCTACTTGAGAACTTCAAGATGGGTAAGAATGAAAAAGTGACAGATATATACATAAGGGTTAATGTGATCATCAACGGATTCGAAACCCTTGGTAGTGTGATGGACAAAGGCACAATCAACTCAAAGATCTTAAAATCTCTTCCAAAGAGATGGGAGCCCAAGGTTACATCCATTGAAGAAGTGTATAAGCTTAGTGAATTGTCAATCGAGGATCTGGTTGGTAACCTTCAAGCCCACAAACCAAGGCTTGATAAGCAAGAAGAAGAAGAAGAAAAGAGAGACGATAAGGAGTCCAAGAAGATCAAGGACACATCCTTCAAAGATCAAATTGAAGAGATGGTTTGGCAACAACAACTTTCTCTCAGGTCCCCTACTCCTTCCTCAAGTGAAGATGAAGGCCCAAATAAGCATGAAGCAAACTACTCTAAGGGCAAACACTTCAAGGGGAATCCTTCTTCATCAACTCCGAGATGCTATGAATGTGGCAAAAAAGGCCATTACAAGAGTGATTGTCCCAAGGCCAAGAAGAGCCATCACAAGAGCAAACACAAGAAGGACAAGGAGTATAAGAGAGAAGGCAAATACAAGAGAAAGGAGAAGAAAGAAAGAAGAAGCAAAGATGCAACTCATGCACCTTGGGAGGAGTCTTCCTCAAGCTCTTCAAGCTCCGAAGATGGAGAATGCCAACTTGCTCTCATGGCCTCTACAAGTGAATATGTAGTTGAGGTAAGTGAAGTCAATTTGCATGAGTTGTCTAAAGAAACTCTTATTGATATGCTTATGCTTTCCAGTCATCTTTTACTAAATACAAACGTGACAAAGTGGGTTTTCTGGCTTAATTTCGAGGACGAAATATCTTTTAAGGTGTGTAGGATGTGATGGAGTGGACTTTTGGAACCCTAAAATGTCCAATGACATAAGTGAAGTCATATGTGTTGATTTGTTTTGGGAGTTCCAAGTGTTTTGTCAAAGTTGGATGGTAAATGATAAGTATATTATGATCAAGTTCCTTAAATTTATGCCTTTTTGAAGTATTTCATTGAATGGTATAACAATTGATTTTTGGCACTAAATTAGTATACAAGGTACCTTGTGTGGTGAGGAAATGATGGTTAAACTTTGGTGGCAATTGGATGTTTCTAGAGGAAGTTATTAAGGTTTGAAATTTGTGAAATAATGTGCATTTTGAGGATTACTAGAACAAGTTTAAAAGCTTTTGCCAAAGTTAGGTTGTGTCACACCCATTTGGGTTGGGTTGGGCCTGCGCGGGAAATCTCAGCCATCCATATATGATCTGGTGGCTGGGATCATTAACTTGAGTAAGCCGCGGATAGGCTCAAGTGAGGGACTCACTTAGACCACTGGATTGAAGATCAAGGGTCCCTGTGTTGTCCCTAACCTTACGGTTACCTCCTTGACTGCAGGCTGGGACCATGTTGTCATGGTTCTCGTTGATCATGGGGCATGGGTGAGAAGTGACCGAGTAGTTGAGGTCGCCCCTTTGTGACGAGCCGTTTAAACCTTGATTCAGTTCGAGAGAGCAAGTAAATAGAGAGAATGAGCCCTCTGTTGCCAGCGTCTCTTTCCCACAGAGAGCAGGTCATGGCTGGGAGCAGATAATGGAGGTAGAGAGGGGATCAGATGAAGATGTGCAGACAAAAAGGGAGATTGGAGTATGAGGAGATGAGTACAAGCACTTGTGTGACCTGCGATGGTGGTTCCCTGGTTGACCGACCCTAGTTGGCCGGAGCTTGAAGATGAAGCTCGGAGGCTCGTTCGCAGAACTTCTCGCTATGAATCAAGGACATGGGCGAGCTCAGGGAGGTAATGCGGTGCTTTAGGGAGGATTTCCTGACGTTTTCCATGCCTAGGGACGTTCCCCCCCTCCTTCCTAGCACCGTGACAGTCACCATGGCCGGTGAGCTCCTGTTGTGAAGCTCCAGAGGCGAATCCAAGCAATCAGTGAACTCGGTCAAGGAGGTGATTGTATGTGGTGATCCTTCACTGGAGTAATCTCCTTGTGTGGCGGCAGGGCCTGGAGCAGAGGCAATCTGCCCCTTTGCTCCGCCGTGCCAAAGCTTGGCGGCGGCGCCCTCATGGTCTGAGGGATCCATGGCCCAATCGAGGAAGAGATGTAGCTGCAGAGCTCCTGGAGGGAAGCTCGAACCTGATGGAGGTGCTAGAAGGATCTTCGGAGGAGTGTGTCGCTGTCGATCCCTCGTCGGAAGGAAGTTAAGTGATGGCTGCATCGCGAGAACAGAGTCCCGCTTGGGACTGATCGCGTGAGAAAGAGAAGGGGGACAGGGAGCCGGACCGGGTCCAGAAGCCGAACTAGAGAGAATCAGCCCGCAGAAGCAAGCAAGGAGGTGCGCCCTCCTTAGGGCCACGTGTCACCTCCAGATTGGCTCAAAAAAGGTAAAATCCTTAAAATGCTGAGTTCTTATATAATTCCTAGTAATTAGCTCTGTTGTCAGAAAAATACAAACAATATATCAAAATGTTCAGAAAAATGTGTAGAACAAGATGGAAGTATAATATCAGGATTTTGAGTAACTATATATATATATAAGATATCATGTAAGATATGTGATGCTTAGTTTGTGCATAATAAATATCAAATGATGATGTAAAATTAGGTAAAAAAGTCAGTAACTCCATAATAATGTTTTTAACCCATATGATGTCTGTAATAATGATGTTGATGTACGAAATCATGTAAATTACCTAATGTTGCTAATTAGGGATTATAACCCTAATTAATATACAATAAATACATACATGCTCAATAAATGATGGAATTTATAGAGTAAGCTCATATCATTATTTGGAACCTCATAATTAATTATGTGTTCATAATGATGCATATAATTCATGTTATATGAATACATGTGATGTAACCCTAATATGGTTAATGAAAGTGACATAATGTTAAGTATGTTCACATAATAATGTGACATATGAGTATATCCAGTTGATGAACTATAATCTGGAGCTTGACATCAGTAAAGATGATCTAAGACAAGAATGCAAGTAATAATGGGAATATCCTAATGAGATAAGATAAACTCTAATGAACACGAATAGGGTTAAGATGAGATGTATGATGATGAGAACCTGATAGTATATGATCTTGTCTTAATCAGGGTTTGACCAAGAGGTTAGAGTTGACATGAGGAATAGAATAGTTAGGATATCTCTTTGGAAGGTACGCCATTACCTCTTACTTGGCTTATTATACAATATGCTTGTGTTATATGGTAGTAAAGACTTGGCATATGGTATTGATTGAAATAATTGTTCTTGTATGATATGTTGTATGATTTTCCATACGTATTTCTATGAACACATAAAACATAATATATTTGTTCCATTATATCTAAGCACTTCAACTCTTTGGTAGTAAAGTGTTGGGAAATAAGTACTTCAACTCTTTCGTAGTAAATTACTTGGAAGTGATCCAACTCTTTGGTAGTAGATCACATTGTGAAATGATCCAACTCTTTGGTAGTAGATCATAAAGGCCTTAATGCATTCAACTCTCAGGTAGTAAATGCATGGATGATAAAATGGAAAATATGCTTAAAATATGTGTTCTCTTTTGTTGATGGACATCTTTGTGCAAGTATATGATTTTCTTATAGTTCTTCTATTACTTCCAAGTATTAGTTTTATCTTATTGCCAAGATATGATGAGAGGTAAATAAAAGACACGTAGGTGTACTCAGTACAATATTCTTGAAATATTGTGCTGACGTGTACCGCATGTAATCTTTTGTTTAGGTTGTGGTTATTCTCTTCAAGATCCAGGATAGTTGAGAGTTGTATGGCGAGCTGATGTACAGGTGTACCTATTGTCTTAAGATCTTGTAGTTAGTGGTAGTACATGTATATGTATAGGTTTTCTGTTCAATGTGTAATATCAAATGTTGTAACAATTTATGTTGTAATTATATGTTGAATGGTGAACATGTGTTGTATGGATTTATTATTGTTCATGTACATGTGTTACTGATTGTTTCCTTCTGACTCCCTTGATTTTCTCTTTCTTAGCCTAATGTGTGATGTTTAAATTGGAATTCTCACTGAGGTGAGGTTTCAATTTGGATGTCACACACTAGATTAAGTTTTAGAAAATCTGGGGATATCACAGGTGGTATCAGAGCATGAACAATAGCAAATCCTAACATTTTCTCATTATGCAACTCAAAACCAAAGAACCCTGAACGTAATAATCTTTTAGAGTTAGATTAGTTGTTTTTTAGAGACTAGATCTGACCTAGCCTCTAGGTTAGAACCTAGATGTCTGAGAACTAGGTCTAGACTGGTGCTTGTTGTATAGCAAGTCCTTAGATGTCGTACTTTCCTTGTAGTGCAGCGGTATGGGACGTTGCACTATTTGGAAATGATGTACATCAAGGGAAGAGAAACCCTAGACATATGACGCTCATTGTCTAGAGTAGCTACACTAGTCTACCCCTTGTTCTCACCCTTTTCACTAGTTTTCATGACACTGTACTCTCTACTATGTGTGGGACACTCATTTTTAGGATTTGGTTTTTGATTCCAAACGAATCGAACCCCGATAGTTTTCTCTGACGCTTGTTTTATTGGAGAAAAACTATATAATATTTTATTATATATATGTATTACAAAAATGTGTTCCCACACATGTACGTATGAGTAGGAGGTGATCATGCAACCTAAGTGAAATTGTATGGCATAAGTCTAGAAGAGAGAGTAGTTCTAGATTAGATGTCTAGAGCCTTGTTAGAATATATGATAGATGGAATAGATGAAAAAAGTTTTGATGATACGATGTAACTCTTATATAGATGATATAAGATGGTTTATGATGATATATGTTTGTCTTTGAGGACTTACGTTTAGTTTTGAGGATTTGAGATAAGTTTTGATGATGCAAGTAAATAGGCTTTTATGAGATAAGATGTCTTAAGTTAAGACAAGGTTGTGAGTCAACATGAGCATCAAGCTCTTTTACAAAGGAGGACCTCTAGTGTTGGGACCAGTTATAGGGTTAACTCCAGAGAGGGTGAGACCCAATGGGAGAATGTCAGAAAACCTAAACTCCAAGATATGAGAATTTTGAGATATGTGATATGATAGGTCCTAAACTACAATACTCCTGAGTGATTGAGATGAGTTGCTTTATGCATGATTCCTATAGTCTTTTTGAACCCTGGATGTCCTTGGGAAGACCAAAACCCTCGAGATAGAGAGAGGCTAGTTACATATGTGCATGTGAATAAGGAAATATGAGTACCTACGATCTGGGTGAGGGAGAGAGCCCACGACCCTGGAGGAGGTAGCTATGTTAGTTTTTGTACAGCCTCATGCTCGGGTTGGTGGTTCCCATATAGGAATCTAGTGGTGTTTATATAAGAGAAAGAGAGTTGATAAATAGTTTGATGGGTATAGAGATGAGAAGAGAATGGAATAGCATGTTTTGGTTTGTGCTTATGTGGCTTGATCTTGTAAGGATATCTCTAGTGCCAATGAGGTAATTCGAGAACCCTAGACTAAGAGAAGAAATATAAAGTTTATGCATATGAGATAATTATAAAGATGAGTTAGCTCAGAGAGACTGAGCATGACATTACCCTCATGGTATGGGTCAAGAGAACCTCAATTGTGTTAGATAAAGTTTTGATATATGCTCATTAGCCACTCACATAAGTTTTTTTAGCACAACCATAATATAATATATGTAAGGATGTGTTCTAATCTAAAGACGTGATATGTAGACATGATATGATGGAAACCTAGAGATGGTTTAATAGATGTTAACGCATATATAGTTAACCATACACATGAATAGTGATGATAATGTGAAAGTGTTGGCTAATCTCGTGATGAAATCACAAGTAAATCTTGCAATTTACTATGAGCAATGAAATAAGATCATATGAATGAAGCATGTTAAATGATGTGTTAATCTTAATGATTAATAAAGATGGAAAATATAGTTTGACAGCTAGCACAACATAACAATTATGGAACCTCGATATGATCTAGATATATATAGTAGGTTAACTTTAGTTAACTCCCTCCTAAAAGGCATATGTTAATGTTGAACATGTTCCAACAAATTATCTCAATAAAATGTTGATGACACCTTGATGTATGAGTTAATCTTAGTTAACTCCTTTAGAACCTGGTAATATGATGTGGGAACCCTAATGCATGGCTAAAGATAAGGAAGTAAATCTAACATATGAGATATGTCATGACATAACCAGAGATTCTAAACTTTTGTTTGAGCCTTCTATGGAGTGAGGTTTCACCCTTGATGCTCTTAAAACCTCCTAATAGTGGTTTGGATACATGGTTCTGGGTAAACTTTGCAGATATGTTACACCTAGAATAGTTCCTACATGTGGATGAAGGAAAGATAAGGTTTTCCTTGGAAGTATGAGTATGGTTTACTTTCGAGGACGAAAGTTCTTTTAAGATGTATATGATGTGACAAAGTGGGTTTTCTGGCTTAATTTCGAGGAAGAAATATCTTTTAAGGTGTGTAGGATGTGATGGAGTGGACTTTTGGAACCCTAAAATGTCCAATGACATAAGTGAAGTCATACGTGTTGATTTGTTTTAGGAGTTCCAAATGTTTTGTCAAATTTGGATGGCAAATGATAAGTATATTATGATCAAGTTCCTTAACTTTATGCCTTTTTGAAGTATTTAATTGAATGGTCTAACAATTGAGATTTGGCACTAAATTCGTGTACAAGGTACCTTGTGTAGTGAGGAAACGATGGTTAAAATTTGGTGGCAATGGGATGTTTCTAGAGGAAGTTATTAAGGTTTGCAATTTGTGAAATAATGTGCATTTTGAGGATTAATAGAACAAGTTTAAAAGCTTTTGCCAAAGTTAGGCTATGTCACGCCCATTTGGGTTGGGCTGGGCCTGCGCGGGCAGTCTCATCCATCCATATATGATCTGGTGGCTGTGATCATTAACTTGAGTAAGCCGCGGATAGGCTCAAGTGAGGGACTCACTCAGACCACTGGATTGAAGATCAAGGGTCCCTGTGTTGTCCCTTACCTTACGATCACCTCCTTGACCGCAGGCTGGGACCATGATGTCATGGTTCTCATTGATCATGGGGCATGGGTGAGAAGTGACCGAGTAGTTGAGGTTGCCCCTTTGCGAAGAGCCGTTTAAACCTTGATTCAGTTAGAGAGAGCAAGTAAACAGAGAGAATGAGCCCTCCATTTACAGCGTCTCTCCACCGTAGAGAGTAGGTCATGGCTGGGAGCAGATAATGGAGGTAGAGAGGGGATCAGTCGAAGATGTGCAGACAAAAAGGGAGTTTGGAGTATGAGGAGACGAGTACAGGCACTTGTGTGACCTGCGATTGTGGTTCCCTAGTTGACCGACCCTAGTTGGCCGGAGCTTGAAGATGAAGCTCGGAGGCTCGTTCGCAGAGCTTCTCGCTATGAATGAAGGACATGGGCGAGCTCAGGGAGGTAATGTGGTGCTTTAGGGAGGATTTCCTAACATTTTCCATGCCTAGTGACATTCCCCCGTCCCTTTCCTAGCACCGCGACAGTCACCATGACCGGTGAGTTCCTGGTTGTGAAGCTCCAGAGGTGAATCCAAGCAATCAGTGAACTCAGTCGAGGAGGTAATTGTTTGTGGTGATCCTTCACTGGAGTAATCTCCATGTGTAGTGGCAGGGCCTGGAGCAGAGGCAATCTGCCCCTTTGCTCCACCGTACCAAAGCTTGGCGGCGGCGCCCTCATGGTGGGAGGGATCTATGGCCCAATCGAGAAAGAGCTATAGCCACGGAGCTCCTGGAGGGAAGCTCGAACCTGATGGAGGTGCTAAGAAGGATCTTCGGAGGAGAGTGTCACTGTCGATCCCTCATCGGATGGAAGTCAAGCAGCGATTGCATCGTGAGAATAGAGTCCCGCTTGGGACTGATCGCGTGAGAAAGAGAAGGGGGACAGGGAGCCAGATCGGGTCCAGAAGCCGAACCAGAGAGAACCGGCCCGCAGCAGCAAGCAAGGAGGTGCGCCCTCCTTAGGGGCACGTGTCACCTCCATATTGGCTCGAAAAAGGTAAAATCCTTAAAATGCTGAGTTCTTATATAATTCCTAGTAATTAGCTCTGTTGTCAGAAAAATACAAACAATATATCAAAATGTTCAGAAAAATGTGTAGAACAAGATGGAAGTATAATATCAGGATTTTGAGTAACTATGTATATATGATATCATGTAAGATATGTGATGCTTAGTTTGTGCATAATAAATATCAAATGATGCTATAAAATTAGGGGAAAATGTCAGTAACTCCATAATAATGTTTTTAACCCATATGATGTCTGTAATAATGATGTTGATGTACGAAATCATGTAAATTACCAAATGTTGCTAATTAGGGCTTATAACCCTAATTAATATACAATAAATACATACATTATCAATAAATGATGGAATTTACAGAGTAAGCTCATATCATTATTTGGAACCTCAAAATTAATTATGTGTTCATAATGATGCATATAATTCATGTTATATGAATACATGTGATGTAACCATAATATGGTTAATGAAAGTGACATAATGTTAAGTATGTTCACATAATAATGTGACATATGAGTATATCTAGTTGATGAACTATAATCAGGAGCTTGACATCAGTAAAGATGATCTAAGACAAGAATGCAAGTAATGATGGGAATATCCTAATGAGATAAGATAAACTCTAATGAACACGAATAGGGTTAAGATGAGATGTATGATGATGAGAACCTGATAGTATATGATCTTGTCTTAATTAGGGTTTGAACAAGAGGTTAGAGTTGACATGAGGAATATGATGGTTAGGATATCTCTTTGGAAGGTACGCCATTACCTCTTACTTGGCTTATTATACAATATGCTTGTGTTATATGGTAGTAAAGACTTGGCATATGGTATTGATTGAAATGATTGTTCTTGTATGATATGTTGCATGATTTTCCATACGTATTGCTATGAACACATAAAACATAATATATTTGTTCCATTATATCTAAGCACTTCAACTCTTTGGTAGTAAAGTGTTGGGAAACAAGTACTTCAACTCTTTGGTAGTAAAGTACTTGGAAGTGATCCAACTCTTTGGTAGTATATAACATTGTGAAATGATCCAACTCTTTGGTAGTATATCATAAAGGCTTTAATGCATTTAACTCTCAGGTAGTAAATGCATGGATGATATAATGGAAAATATGCTTAAAATATGTGTTCTCTTTTTTTGATGGACATCTTTGTGCAAGTATATGATTTTCTTATATTTCTTCTATTACTGCCAAGTATTAGTTTTATCTTATTGTTAAGATATGATGAGAGGTAAATAAAAGACATGTAGGCGTACTCAGTACAATATTCTTGAAATATTGTGCTGACGTGTACCGCATGTAATCTTTTGTTTAGGTTGTGGTTATGCTCTTGAAGATCCAGGATAGTTGAGAGTTGTATGGCGAGCTGATGTACAGGTGGACCTGTTGTCTTAAGATCATGTAGTTAGTGCTAGTACATGTATATGTATAAGTTTTCTGTTTAATATGTAATATCAAATGTTGTAACAATTCATGTTGTAATTATATGTTGAATGGTGAACATGTGTTGTATGGTTTTATTATTGTTCATGTACATGTGCTAATGATTGTTTCCTTCTGACTCCCTTGATTTTCTCTTTCTTAGCCTAATGGGTGATGTTTAAATTGGAATTCTCGCTGAGGTGAGGTTTCAATTTGGATGTCACACACTAGTTTAAGTTTTAGAAAATCTGAGGATGTCACAACAAATCTAAAATGAAAAGGTTAGGTGAGATAATAGATGATCTTTATGCTAAGATTGAGATTCTTGAACAAAATGAAAAGTTGCACCTTGATAGCATAGATTCCTTGTAAGGGAAATTTCTTAATCTTGAGCTCCAATACAATGGAGTAGAGGTTGAGAATGGTGTCTATCTTAATACTATTGCACATCTCAAGGAAGATAACCAAAGATATCAAGATGAGATAGATGTTCTTAAAACTGAAAATGTAGAACTTAATCTTATTGATGAAGCTAGGAAACAAGAAACTCATGCTTATTAAAAGGAAATTATTTTGCTTAAATATGAAAATGCTAAGTTGTTTGCTCAAGTTAATGATATATCATCTAGACCTATTTTGCAAAGTAACGAGGTAGCTAGCATTGCTTTAGAACGTGATTCTTTTCATACTAAAGCCTCTATTTGGAGGCTGACCTATTGCATGCTAGAGATGATCTTGCTAGTTTATCTTCTACAATCGTTAATCTTATTGATGATATTGCTAAGTTAAGAGCATCTTTGCAAAAGTTTCTTATGGGAAAGAAATCCCTTAATACTATCCTAGAACACTCTACCAAACAAATTGGTACTAGTGGGTTAGGATATGATGGGACTGCTCCTAAGGGTAATAACAAGAACAAGAGTAAGGGTAAGAAGAAGAGTGTGGAACCTTCTTTCTTTCATGGAGAGACTTCCGTCTCTAAGAACCCAATGGTATGTGTTCATTGTAAATGTGATGATCATTACTCTACTTATTGTCGTTACAAGCCAAAGGGGACCAACCCAAAGATGAAATGGGTCCCTGAGCTAACCTTGGATCCCAAAGTTTGAGTTGGGTACCGACATCCTTCTTTCATGCAGGTCAAAAGAAGGTTGATTGTTGATACTGGATGCTCAAAACATATCACAGGTGAAATCCACCATTTCAACAAATTCATGAAAAAGAAAGAAGGATCGGTGACCTTCGGGGACAACAAAAAGGGTAAGGTAATAGGTGAGGGTGATGTAGGCAACGAGCTTAGTATCAAGAATGTTTTGCTTGTTGATGGCCTACATCACAATTTGATAAGAGTAAGCCAACTTTGTGATAATGGATATCTTGTTTCATTTACCTCTTTCGAATGTTTGCTTCTAGATTCCCTCATTTACAATGTCATATATAAGGGAACTAGAAATGGTAATCTTTATGTTATTGTGCTTGATGCTCTAAAGCTCGTACTTGATAGATGCTTGGTTATGGATAAAAAATGATATTTCTCTTTGGCATCGCCGGTGGGTCATGTGAATACGCATCAAATGAAGAAATTGAGCAAAAAGGAATTGGTTTGAGGACTTCCCATATTGGATTTTGAAAAGGATGAGGAATGCCAACCATGTACACAAGGCAAGCAAACCAAGTCCTCCTTCATATCCAAAGGAGTCCTTAGTTCTAAAAGGGCTCTTGAGCTTATTTATATTGATCTATTCAGACCTATGAGAACTCAAACGCTTTGCAGTGACAAGTATTGTCTTATGATTGTCAATGATTTCTCTCACTGTACTTAGACATTCTTTCTCATTTCTAAAAGTGATACTCCAGATGTTTTCTCAAGCTTTTGTAAACTAGTTGAAAATGAAGTTTCTTGCTGGATTGTTTCCATCCATAGTGACCATGAGGAGAGTTTGAAAATGATCTTTTTGAGCATTTTTAGGAAAAATTTGGTTACTCGCATAATTTGTCTTCTCCTTGTACACCTCAACAAAATGGGGTAGTAGAGAGAAAGAATAGGTTTCTATAGGAGATGGCTAGGACCATGCTTCTTGAATATGACATTCCTAAGAAGTTCTGGGTTGAATCTGTTAGCACCTCTTGCTTTGTGCAGAACTGAGTTTTTACGCATCCTTCTTTGAAGAAAACCCCCTATGAGTTATGGTGAGGTAGAAAGCCATCCATCAAATTCTTTCACCTTTTTGGATGTCCTTGTTTTGATTTAAACACGAAGGATTCTCTTGATAAGTTTGATCTGAAATCTTACAAGGCTTTCTTCCTAGGCTATAGCACTACGAGTAGGGCTTATAGAGTTTTCAATATTGAACTGTCTAAAATTAAAGAATCCATTAATGTTAAGTTTATTGAAACTAACCCTGTTATTGGAAAGAATGTTGTTGATAATGATGTTGCAGATGGCTTAATTCCTATCTTAAAAGACCTCAACATCGACAACAAAGGTAAGCAGGTGGTTGAAGCAAAAGATGAAGACAAGAAGGATCCCACTCCTCACTTTGCAAAGAATCATCCCAAAGAGCTAATCATTGGAAACCCTTTTGAGTGAGTGAAGACATGAGCTGCTTCCAACAAATAATCATTGGCAACGTTTTTGAGAGAGTGAATACATGAGATGCCTACAACAAAGAACAAACAGACAATGCCTTCATCTCACAGCTGGAGCCAAAGAACAATAAGGAAGCTCTTGGAGATGATGAGTGGATCCTAGCCATGCAGGAGGAACTAGAGCAATTCGAGAAGAATCATGTGTGGACTCTAGTGCCAAGACCAAGTGATAGAAAAATCATTGGCACCAAGTGGGTCTACCGCAACAATCTTGATGAAAATAGCAAGGTGGTAAGGAACAAAGCAAGGTTAGTGGCACAAGGTTACAATCAGCAGGAAGGTATTGATTTTGATGAAACTTATGCTCTTGTTGCTACAGTTGAATCTATTAAATGCTACTTGTCTTTGCTAGTTATAAAAATTTCTTGCTATATCAAATGGATGTTAAAAGTGCATTTTTGAATGGTATAATCGAGGAGAAAGTATTTGTTTCTCAACCTCCCGACTTTGAAAATGACAAGCTACCTAATCATGTTTATTTGTTACAAAATGGTCTCTATGGACTCAAACAAGCACCTCAAGCGTGATATGAGAAATTAAAAAACTTTTTGTTAGACAATGGCTATGTCATGGGAAAAGTCAATTCTACTTTATTTCTAAAACACACTTCTAGAAATTTTGTTATCATTCAAATCAATGTTGATGATATCATATTTGGCAGAACTGATCTAGATTTTTCAAGGAGTTTAGTTCTCTTACGTAGAGTGAGTTGGAGATGAGCATGATGGGTGAGTTGACTTTCTTTCTCGGCTTCCAAATCAAGCAAATCAAAGATGGAAACTTCATGAACCAAGGAAAGTACACTAGTGAACTACTCAAATGCTTTGGGATGTGGAACATGAAGTCGATGGGCACACCCATGTCCAATACTAACAAACCTTATAGAGATGAAGAAGGTGAGAAGGTAGATGAGAAGCTCTATAGAGGTATGATTGGAAGTTTACTTCATTTAACTACCTCAAGACCTGACATCATGTTTAGTGTTGGCTTATGTGCTCAGTTTCAATCAAGTCCTCAAAAGTCACATTTGATTACTGTTAAGAAGATTTTGAGTACTTAGCCAAAACTCAAAATTTTGGTCTATGGTACCCTAAGTCAAGGGACTTTACTCTTGTAGAATATAGTGATGTGGATTACGCAGGCTATTTGGTTGATAGAAAGTGCACAAGTGGCACATGCTTCCTTCGAGGACCATGCTTGGCGTCTTGGATTTCTAAGAAATAGAGCATCGTAGCATTATCAACTACTGAGGCTGAGTACATTGCAGTCGGGAGTTTTTGTGTCCAGGTCCTATGGTTGAAGCAAATGATCTAAGACTTTAACATACATTTTAATGTTTCTCCTATCTGTTGTTATAATACTAGTGCAATCAATCTTTCTTATAATCCTATATTGCATAGTAGAGCTAAACATATAGAGGTTTGCCATCATTTTCTTTGTGATCACATTGCCAAAAAGGATATTTATATCACACATGTGGACACAGAAAATCAGTTGGCAGACATTTTCATTAAACCACTAGCTAGAGAGAAACTTAATGTTATTAGATATAAACTACTCATTGTTGCACTACTACAGAAATGCCTTATAACGTCACTTTTGCTGGTGTCAGTTGTAATAATAAATCGACACCTAAAACATACAACGTCGGTGTATAAAATAAGACGACATCAATTTGTGAAGGGTGACCAGACACGGGTATCACTTTTATTCAGTGTCAGTTCCTTAATAAGAAACCGACACTGAAAAGTAACCGCCAAAACCAAAATTTCCAGTGAAAAAATTGCCTCCAAAAATTGACATACATCGTCGGTTTTTAAGAGAGGAACCGACAACTAAAGGTTTTCTGCGAGACAGAAATTTTCTCACTTTTTATCATCAATTTGGGACAATAACTAACGCCATTGTGTTTTCGCACGAATAACCGCAAAAATTTTCACCTCCCTTTAGTGTCGGTGGTTTGTTGCAAACTGACACTTAAAGTTTGTATTTTTGGTTTGTGTTAGCAACCGACACCTATAGTTAACTTAATAGTGCGGCAGCCTCTTCCTCTTCTATTTCTTTCATTTCCACTGATCAGGGTTTTTGCTCTGACGATTCCCTTTGCTCCGATGATTCTGCTACTGTCCCGCACCTCCGCCTCTGACACTGTCGCCACTCGCCGCATATGCTTCCGCCAGCCACTGTCGGTGACCGCCCAACCAGAGCAGCAGCGCCGCCCGCACAGAGCAGCACTGCCGCCCGTAACAACGTCGCCGGCAAGGAGCAACAGCACCACCCGCACGGAGCAGCACTGCCGCCTGCACGGAGCCAGCAGCATTGCCGCTTGAAGCAGCCAGCAGGGTCGCCTCTTCGAGCTGCTAGATGGGTCGCCAGTTGAAGCACCCTGCGTGCCCATTATCAGGTTTTCCCCTGACCTGCATTGTTCTATGACAAACTACATTTTTTTCTACACAATATTACTCACATTTACAACATACTCACATATCAATTCAGGGTTAATGTGGGGGATTTGGGGGCGGGATATTGCACTACAAGTTCTTCATGTGCTTATCTATGCATAACCTTTTATATTTATTTATCCTCTTTCGGTTCAAGTTTTATAATTCTAGGTAGTTTTAAGCTACATCTTCACTACTTCAACCACTCAAAAGTTTTGACATGTAGATTCTAGGTAGTTTTAAGCTATAAAATTTGATCAGTATAGTCATGTACTAAATGATTTTCAGCATTTTATATACAACTAGGATTTAGTTGAAATTTGTACATGGTTTGGAGAAATTAGATATTAGTTGGAAGAATTTTTTGACTTGTTTGTCGGCCGATTTTTTAATGATGTTTGAACTCTATAGAGAGGAGTGGCGGTTGAGTATTCCTTAGATTAACTCGACCGGACATGTTGCATACTATATTGATTGACGATCCATGGGAAATTCTATGGATATATAACTATGCTATTTCATATGAATATTGCCTAAAAATCAGGTCAGTGGTCAATATGCTTGGGAATTGAATTGACATTATAAAATCATATTTGAATTGTATTAGAATGATTTATACAAGTGTTTGATGAGTCTTACTGAAATTGAGTATGATATATACATAAGGATCAGTGTGAGGTGGCAATATT
This sequence comes from Alisma plantago-aquatica, assembly GCA_963693085.1. Lineage (NCBI taxonomy): Eukaryota > Viridiplantae > Streptophyta > Magnoliopsida > Alismatales > Alismataceae > Alisma > Alisma plantago-aquatica. The sequence continues at coordinate 871,957,022 of OY856413.1, read as the reverse complement.
CCCTATTTAGGGTTGTGTTGATGGAATACTGAATTATGTAATTCTTATGATGTTGAACAAAGGATCACTTCTTGAAAACCCTAGAAGTTTAGTATTAAGACGAGTATGAGTGATAAAGCTAGAACTTGTATATAATGTTGCAAATGTGATGAATTGTTGAAGTTTAAGTATTAATACATGTATCAGATGGCTGATCAAGACCGTTTTGATGATCACCGTGAGGGTGAAGACGTTCTTGCACCTCCTAACAATGTAAGTTTTAAGAATATATCCCTATATGTTCATTTATAATTATATTATGTAAGTGTGTTTTTATCAAATTTTATGTTGGTGATGTACCTCCTGAAGAAATTACAGCACTTGATGAGCAGTAAAAGAAAATTCAAAAAGTGAGGGGCATCACAATGATGAACAAGTTAATACATCAAAGGGCCAATGGACCCAAATTGGCTATGGATTTCGATCATGCAGGAAATCCATATGGAGTGAACCGCAACTCATTTGTTTCATATCTTGGGGTTCTTACTCGCAGCCATTGTAGTGTTATCCTAGAATCCTGGCATAGAGTTCCTAAGGAGAAGAAAGACCACATATGGAAGGAACTATGCGTGAGTTATTATTATTTGTAATTCTATTTGTGTAGATTACTAATTTTTAGGATATAAGTTAATAGCAATATATTCTATTTAATTTGCAGAGCATATTTGATCTGGATGAAAAGTTGCATCGTAAATGTGTGATGCAACACTGTGGGAGGGTCCTAAGGAACTATAGGACCAATCTCACCTGAGATTACATACGTGATGCTGAGAATAGGTTCTTGATAGATTCCCATTCTAGACATTGATCAGTATTTCACTAACTTTACACTAATATTTTTTGTTTGTATTCTCTTTGAAAAATAAATATAGGAAGAAGGAAGACACACAACAATGGAACTACTTGGACCCCAAAGACTGGGAGGAGTTTGTTACCCAAAGAAAAATAGATGAATTCAAGGTCTTAAGCGCCACCACTCCCAATTTAATTAATATACATTTTTATGTATTCACCTATTCAAGATTAACCTTTAGTGTTACTAACCAAATCAACGTGCTAACTAACTAGGCTAAGAGCGATGCTCAAAAATCAAGGCGTGCACTGAATGTGCACGACCACACATTGGGTCCAAGAGGATATGCAGGCGTTCACCAAAGACTACAGGCTGAGTCTACTCAGCCTACTGCTACTCAGGAGAATGTAGAGTCCTCTACTGCTGCTCCCGCACCTCTGCCTCGTTATGTTATGTGGATAGTTGGGAGGCAAAACAAGAAGGGAGAGATACTGAAGCCCGCAACCGCTGAGGCGGCTGCAAAAATGGTAAAAATCAAACTCTTAGAGCAATCTATATTGATTATTGTTATGTTTACTCATGAATTTTTGTTGATGGTGCTTAGCGGGAGCTGCACGAGCAGAGGAAGGAAGGCAAGTTCATCCCTCAGGGCATAAGGGATGAACTGACAGTTGCTCTGGGTAACCTACAGCATCCTAGACGTGTAAGGGGTGCATGCGCTGGTGTGGGCATCAAAGCCTTCTTTGGGCCATCCCAGCATAAACATGTCCCAAAAGTGGGACTTTCACAAGCTGAGGTAACTTATTCTTATTTTAGAACGTTATTGTGAAAGGGAATTCAATAATCAGAAACTAGCATTTCTTTTATCCATGTATAGGTAGATTCCTTAATTGAAAAAAGATTCTAGGAACCATTTCACAAGTGGCAGGCGCCTCAGACTGCCAGTCAAACAGTACCAGTGGCGAACCTCTCTTCTCCTACTCCTTGTACTACAGAGGTTGGGAGTAATCCTATAGACCCACCTAGCATGTCCTCTGTAAGTATTTTTATGGCATATATAATAGCTAGTCTGTTTAAGATGATTTGTTTGTGTATATATGCATATAACATTCTTTAATTACGTAAATTTGTAGGGATTGAAGCCATGCCGACTAAAAAGTGAAGGATATATCGTTGCAGATGCATCAGCTTACCCACCTCTTAAAGAGTGCATGTTTCATGGGAGTCCAGTACCAGATGGCATGGTACGTGTGAGCCCCAGACATATACTCACTGGCTGGACGGATCTTGTACTGCCTCATGCACACCCAGATGCTGAAACACTTGGTGAGGCAGTAGGCGGAGTGATATTGTGTCCCGAAGCAGATGTCCTCTATACTGATATTGTATGATAAATTTTCATTACTTTACTTTGTTAGTGTGTATATGTATATGAGTCAATTGATATGAAATTATATATACAGGTCAAAAAGACGAGACTCGCTACATCTCGACCTCCATCTCCTCAACTACCAAGTTGGCTTCTAGGGGACCTACACGCCTCGATAGGTCCTAATTGTAGGAGTGTGTCAGTATGGATCGGCGAATATAATCTAAATTGCCCTATAAATGTTACTATTCTAGAGAATGTTGTATGTAAAGCATACGATAACAATCTATTTATACAAGTTTAGCATACGTATTAATGCATATGTAATAGAAGTTCTGGATACGTATTAATGTAGGTCAAACATTCGGAAACAACATATTTATACAAGATATTTTGGAGTTGTTTAAGTATGAATGGCTGAACACATCTATGATAGAGCTCTGGATATGGTGAGATTAATGCATACGGCAATCTGGTTTATACATCCATATACCTTGTTTTATATACGGCAATCTGGTTTCTTATATATTAATACATACATAATACATGTTTTGCAGCCACTTATACAGGACATGTAAAGATTTTGGATTTTCCCATGTGGGATTTTTGGTTCCATCTTTGATTAGTCTTGTAGATACAGACCCTGGTTCAGTTACTTTATACTGCTGTGATGCTTTTGAATATTTTGGTAAAAATAATAAGTCGGTGATAATAGCTCCATTCAATGTCGAGTAAGTTTACTTTGCTTGTAATTTGGACTTAAGAAAATTACATTTTTATTGCGGATATTGAGTTATTAATTTTCTACTTTCTTACCTGTAGTTCTAAGCATTAGGAGTTATTAGTTATTGTCCCCAAGACATTCACCATCTATTATCTAGATCTTGGGGGGAGTGAGTTGGATGTATATGGACATGCAATCAAAAGGCCATTATTCTCGTGAGAAATATTTTATGTTTTTATATCTGTTAACATCTGTTACTGCATTACTATTTAATAATGCAATTTAATGCGTTACATTAACATATATAGGGCTTTACAAGAGTACAAAAAATCTAGAGGAAAGGTCCCCAGGAAAAAAAGTATGGCACTCATTTGGAAGAATGTGAAAGTAATTTCCTGACTCCAATGTATATATTATTTATGTGAAGTGTGCTTATTTGTATTTTTGAATATTTTGTATGTTTTAATTTATAGTGTGCTACATAAGACAACGGCTGGGCATGTGCCTACTATGTGATGCAATTTATGGACCTAATCATCAAACATGTTGTATTGGAAATCGATAACATACAACATGTATTATACATAGTCTCGTTAGATAATATGAAATATATGAATCTTATTATATATTATTATAATTATTTATGTACGTCATTCTCTTTGTAGGTTTTTAAAACCGAGGACTTCAACATAGGTGCAAAGTGTTTTGATGTACATGCTCCCTATACGAGAGATGAATTAGATGTTGTAAGAGAAGATTGGGCAAAAGCCCTGCAAAGAGTGGGAATTTTTCAATATGATTTTGATGATGATGACAATGATGATGATGAATAAAATAAATTTGTTCTCATAATTAATTTTTTGTGAATTTGAATGAATTTTTATGAATTGTCATATGTGTGTGAAAATCATCAATAAACGAATGTTTCTACATGTGTCTGAATGTGAAAAGAGATGAAATAAATGGAACTGCAGGTTGCTACTAGTTTCTACATGCGGTGATGAAAAAATAATATGAATTAAATTTCTTATACATGAGTGTGAATCACATATATAATAATTTGTCCATCATGTTAATTTTGTAGGTTTGTGGCCTGTTGTTGGCTGATATCAATGGATTTCGTAAAACCTACAGTTCATAACTGAACTGCAGGTTTCTCATCCTACAACCAGCCACAGCAGGTCTGCAGACTGACAAAAAAAAAATCAAATCATAGGCGTCGGTTATTTGTATAAAACCGACGACTTACGGTTACAGTGTCGGTTTCCATACTAGTACCGACGTCGATTTCCCTACACCACACTCGTGCTGGCCAGCACGGTCGTGGCAGCGGACCAGACATAAAATACGTGTTGGATATCTGTATAAAACCGACGATATACGGTTACAATGTTGGTTACCATACTAGTAACCGACATCGATTTCCCTAATGAGACCAGACACCACAACCATGATGGCCAGCACGGTCGTGTAAGCGGGTGATTCAGTGTGAGTTTCGAAGCGGATAACTGATGCCTATACCCCCTGCTGGTGCGTTTTCGGCGCATTTTCAGTGGCACGTGAAGGGTTGTGGCGTCGGTTTGAGAACCGACGCGTAAAGGTTGGGCTTTTAGTGGCGCCCACATAGGTTTCACTTAGAAACCGACACTAAAGGCCTTAAATAACCGACACTAAAGGTCGGTTATGTACTAGTGTTGCTTCAGATGATATTGACATGTTATCTAGCTAGTTGTTTTTATCCTATATGTCTTTCTCATGCTTTACTCACCTTGCTTGCCTCAAATTGCTTAAAATTGCTAAAATTTGCTTGTTAACATGCTTAATTTCACTCGTTTTTGGGCATTTCTCAATTCCTTAGTTTTATCGCTAAATAGTACGCAATGATGATTGATCTGTGCCTAAGTATATTCAAAATACACAATAGACTCAAAAAATGAATTTAATTAGCATTCATATGGCTAGAAATTGAGTTTGATGGTTTTAAGTCAGGTTGTGATTGTATGAATTTTGTTGCCCTGGACGCTGCTCACAGAGCATGTGAGGAGAAATGGGGCCCCACCTATGAGGGGAAGCCTGAATGAGAGTTGCGCAAAATCTTTCACTATGTCCATCGTGAGAGTAATGATACCATCGGTCGAGTTTCCCCAGGACAAACTTGACCGGTCCGTGACCAAGAGCTGTTCTAAAATGGACCAACCGGTCGAGTTTTTGACTCTCAAAACTCGACCGATCAGCAGGATGAAGACAACTGAAGTTTGGTTTGGCTGACTATTCTCCCTCTCAACTAGAGAATAGTCGATTGATTCCTCTTCTTCTAGCCCTAAGCTCTCTACCCTAGCCCTAACCTTCCCTATCCTAGCCCTTTCCCGACCTATATAGGTTGACCTAGACCTCCCTGGTTGCTCTATGTTGGTGTTTGGATGGTTTTTGTGGCTTGCTTGGTGTGTTTGATCTTTTCTCATCTTCCTTTTTGCCCCCATGGCTTCTCATAGGAGAAAACAACCTGCCCCTAGCAATTCTCCATCCTCTTCTTTGTCTAATCACTTGATTCCTTTTAACGACACCTCTTTTGTCTCAATAGAGGTTGTTAATAGGTATAAGGACCTTCTTCCTAGGGGTCCTTTCCCATTTCAATCCTTGTTTGCGCCTAACCCTAGGCGTCAAGCGGTTATAGACCAAGTAGCTAGGTTGCTATCCATTCACCACCTCTCCACCCTAGCTGTCGAGCATGACTGCTTTTTCAATTCTATGACAAGCACAAAAGTAGTTATCGAATTCTATACTAATTTGCATTGGAATTACGACACCCTCGTACCTCTGTCGTATACTCAAGTAATCCTAACTTCAATGATTGCTGGTAAGAATTTTCAAATCTCTGAGGATATTTTAAATGTCTTCTTTTCTGGAGATGATGAAAATGATACCTGACACAAGGATTACGGCGAGTACTTCAATCTTTTGGATCTTGAAGGTTTCTACAAGTAGAATGACCTTACTCTCCCTGACATTCATCACTACTTGAAGAAATTTGACGTTCCATGTAAGAAGAAGAGAACCCTACCCTCCTACCTCGATCTCAGGAAGCACATTTTGGCCTTAGTGATCAACTGTAACATCCATTCAAAGAAAAACCAAACAGATATTGCAAAGAACACTGCAGTCATAATGTACTACATCCTTGAGAATATCAGTGTCTAGTGGTCTAGATACATTCTACACCACATGACTTGCTTTGACACCGGTAAGAATACCTGATTCACCCACACCCCATATCCAGCCATGATTTGTGGGTTGTTTCAGTTTGCTACTGGGAAATCACTCTTTTCTGACTTTCATTACAAGTTAGCCAGGAAGGGTGTATGTATCAGTGAAACCACAATTTAGAAGTTTGTGCCTATTTTTGCCTCTAACACACCTAGTTCTTCACCCTCATCCTCTGCCTCTACAGCCCCTGCCTCCTTTGCACGAGCTCCACCTCCTCAGCCTCCTCCTCGACCTAGCCATGCTTCATTTCGTGTATCAAATGAAACTGTTATGGGCTACATGATGCACCAACAAGCATACAACCAACAGATCCAGGAGCACATGCATCAGGATCTATGTTCTATCATGTCAAACATGAACATATCCTGTGCACACCCCTACCCCACCTATCACCCTTTCCCCAGTAGTGATTATGCTTCTTATGCATACAATCATTACTATCCTACCCCCAAGCCTTATGTTGTTGTTGCTCCTCCACCCTTTGCTACTGGTGGTTCTTCTCCCGCCTATCCACTGTTGCCTACTAGCCCCTTGGCCACTGTAACAACCCCGCCTCCCAATAACCCCCAATTAAGGGAGACTAAGAGGTCAGAGCTGTTATCCCAATTTCCGGATCAAAATTTCGACAAATAATCAATAACAATTATCAAATTCTACTAACTAAACTGAAAAGCTATAATAAAATTTTAACTTTGCATACCTTTTTCAAAAACATAGATATATACTTCTATCCACATGGAGTCTATTCTAACTAATCCTCCTTTGAACTTTAATTCATATTTAATTCCGCATATGCCACTTTACTGTTTGTTCTTTTCACTTGTACCTAAAATGCCGACAAACAAAACGTCGGTCAGCATAAAGCTAGTATGTGGGGGAAACAATAATCGTGCAACTATGATAACAATGTAATCAGCCAATTATAATTTAACATCCAAGATTACGTCTTAAGCAATACTACTCAATCCTTACCTATCCCCTATCTCTGTGTTGTCCCTACAGTGGACTTGGATACTACCTCTCTCTTTGGTAGATCCTTACCCCCCATGGCTCTACCTCACAGGTAGCAAATACTTAGGGTTATAGAGTCGCATGGCCCTACCCAAAGGTAGCCCAATCCCTGACTCAAGGAGACTTGATGGACCTAATCCATTGGTAGCCATGTACTAAGTCATCCAATGAGTAGATGGACCTACCCCATAGGTAGCCATGTACTAGGTTAAATTATTAAGCCACAAAGGGGACTAGGATCTGAGCTAGTAGGCACATATATTAAGTGATATTCATATCCACATTATAGTTTGCATGAATTAAATTCATCCAACAGTTTAATTCAAGTCATCGAGGAAAACTTCAGAAAACCTCGAAAAACTAATTTGAGATATTCATAAGCGTAACCACATACCTGTCAAGCTGTCTTGAATGTAGAATTAATCTAAACAAGAAAGTAATCCAGAATCAAGCAAGAAAGCACACCATTTGGCCCTGAAATATACATCCAATGTTCTCTATCATTGATCATGGTATCCAAGTCTAATAGGCCTAATCGTGCCCTAGGGTTACTAGCCCCCTTTTTAGGGTTTTGACCATAATTAGGGTTTCACTTCCTTTTTACCACTTTACTTTACTTTTATCAAAATATCCATCCTACTCTAATTATCTTATCTTATTTTTCATTAAGATCTTAAGATCGGGTTTGGACCACAAAACCCTAATTTTCGGATTAACTATATCTTTTCTTCCCCTTTTTCCCTCACTTAGAGTTTCTAAGGGTATTAATTACAATATTAGGTTTAAAACCCTAATTCTTGCAATTTCATCTTCAAAATAGATCAAGATTCATTTTTATCATTAAGCAAGTTATTAATGATTGAATCAACCTATTTGCAAGATTAAATCTATCCTTTATTAACAATTAGGGTTTCTAACCACAAATTAATACTTTTTCCATCAAAATTATACACTTTTACAAAAAAAATACTGATTTAGGCCTCCAAACCATTTTTAACTTACTCCTCATATTTTTCTGATCAATTTACATGTATAAACATTTCTCATCCAAGTTTCCTAGCACAAGACATGATTTTTTGCAAAGAAAATCCTTTTTATCGATTTATTAGTAATTTCCAAAAATCTAGGGATCGTTAGATCGATGGTCCGCTGGTCCACTCAGGATCCAGTGACCAGGAACACACACGTCTAATCGATTAAACATATGCCAAATTATAGAAATTCCCTTACCTGCAAAGAGGGCGCGGATGGGAAAAAGAGTAAAAAGACCAGGGTCTTCGTCTTCAACCTTGTGCCGAGCACAACATGTCCGGTGGTCAACTTGGGAGTTGACTCTGGGCTTTCGGCCACCACATGCATGCCAATCGGTCAGGGAGCTCCACCTCCCTCTGTCAAACTCAACTACGGGCTCAATTGCTCACCAAGAATGCACCGCAATGCCCTCCTACTCGCTGGACTCTGGCGAGGCTAGCTAAGGGAATGGGGGTGCAGGTCAAGGTAAACTAGGCAATTGGAGGCACGTAATCGCTCCTTGCAACTATCCGTACATCATTTTTTGGTTGTTTTGCACGCTGGAGCCCTCACAAACCCTCCCCTATATATAGGTTCAGAGACAGACACATGAGAATTGAGAACTTCCCCAATTAACGGCCAAACCTCGACAAAGTTGGGATTAAACGTCGCAGATTCCTCTCCTGAGTCCAAAGGAAACAACAACCAGATGGCACATCCTCTGGATTGCGAGAAATCTGAGAGGGAAAGATCTCTCTGTAGCCTACAGAATCCATTCCCAGTGGGACTTAGCCAATGAGTTCTAGGCATTGCATCAAGATCCAATGGCCCTCGTTGCACGTGATCAACCAAAAGGAAACATATTTTCCTATTGCCAAATTAATGCCTTATTTTGGAGATAAATTGAGAAATTGATATCTCCCAAACCTTAACTCCTTTTTGTCTCAAATTTTTAGGGAAAGTTTGTCATGACATTATCTAGTTATTTACGAAATTTAGGGAACAAAAACCAATGGATGAGAATTTTTCCTTCTCTCCCAAGTTATACCTTTAATTAATCCAAATTAATTATTATTTCTTTTCCCTTTGTCATTATCTTGTTATTTTCGGTCCCTTGGACCTCAAGAAATCCTAAAGGCACGAATTCCCATATTTTATCAATGTTTTCAATTTATTTCTTAATAAAGAAATATTTAATTGATCTTTCTCTCTCTTATTGCATTATCTTTGCAACTTGGACTCCTTGGAACCCAAGGAATCCAAAAGGCATGAAATCCACCTTTGGATAAAATTCTTTTGCCTTCTAGAGGTTTCTACATTTTCCTTTCCAAATCTCAATTATTCATTTACTAATTGAATTTCCTTGTTATCGGGCCCCAATAGCCAATAAAGCCCACAAAACAACCAACAGGGCTATTGTAATTGAAATCCATTTTTTCCAAAACAAATTATTTCATTATTTGTCCAAATATCTTTAATAGGAGAACTTACATTTCTCACTCAAAGAACCCAAAATTTTGGTGTTGTGACATCCTTCCCCTCTTATAGGAATTTTTCCCTCAAAATTCCCTCAAGCAACCAAACAAACAGGATAAGCCTTTCTTATGTCCATCAGGGCTCCCATGTGGCTTCACCCTTTCCATGGTGCCTCCCAAGAACCTTCATCATCTCATATTCTTCCAGCTAAGTTCTTTCTTAACTTGGTATAGCATACCCTTATAGGTGACTAAGGACATTTCAGCCTCTCAAAAGCTGAATAGGTTCAGGGCTCAGCACATGGCTTGGGTACCTCACATAGTGCTACAGATCAGACTCATTTTATATCTTATTATCCTAAGGGGTAAGGCTAAACACAACCATCTCCACCAATCCATCTCAAATGGACCCATATATCAGGGACTCATCTTTCTCAGTTATAGCTTAGAGGGGTCGTATTTTCACATCACATACTCTCCCACAGTGAACTGCTTATCAGTCTACTTTACATCCACTTACAACTCATGTCATCTCTGGGCTCCTTTCAGCTATTGCACGATCAAAGTGACTTCATCTGCACACACAATGTGGTCCTTTGACCTTCGTGAGGTCCCTTCACCAACATCATCTTAATGAAGTGGTGACCGACACAACCTCTCTTACAGGGCTAATTTACACCCTGATACTGGCTATGGTGGTTATCATCACATCTTATAGAGGACAAGATCTGTCTCTAGATATCACCCTGAAGGAACACACATGCTCTCATCAGACACTCTAGTCTGGATCATTCTAACCATCAGTTAGGGGTGATAAGTGGTACTAACATCGAGTTCTTCATGCACCTACTTCCACCGCATGGAAGTGAATCTTTAGATTAAACTCAAGAACTCACATCATGGTGTAGTTGAACCATCTCATAAGTAGTTCAACCGGATCTGTCCCTTGACAGTATTCTCTCTTTCTCATGTCATCTAGGTAAGGCGATCTACCATAACCCCAAATTGCATCTGGACCATCTCTGGTCCATGGGAAACTTACTACACATCCATAGTGATGAACTCCCATTCTCTCTCGGGGACTCTTCATCCTCTATATCAACTCATTGGGTTACTGGTGTTTGTCCTTCACCTCATGTCATGCATGGCAACATGCCACATGCAACATTATCTTAGGCATCCAAAGTACTATTGTCACTTACTATCTTCGTAGTACGGTGTATCATGATCTCCTATATATCATGATTCCTCAAGATCGATTCCTCAAAAACATGAAACTACTCTAAATGGGGTTTCATCACCTCCTTTTCCAAGGAAGTGCATCTGAGGTTCTACAACCATCCTTTCATTGCATCAAGGTCTAGACTAGCTAACCCAACAACTACTAACTAATTTAAACAGATCTCGTTACATCTAGGTGTTAGCCAAACTTATCTCTTTTCAAACTTAGGGTTAGCCTAACAACCTCTTCTAGCCTCTAGCTAGACTAGACAGTTATATCTCAACTAGAGAAGCCATCACCACTTCACATCCTTAGGTATTAGGTAATGTTGAAGACATACACCTCCATGTATTCCACGTATCATCTCATCTCGGACTCTAAGTCTTCCTTCATCAAGAATACCCTAAACTTATTCTCATGGTGATCATATTCTACCTTGCATAACTTGAAAATTCTACAAAGCTTCTGTTAAAACATTCTAACAAGATGATTACCATAATTCTATTGAGGTTTATAAACCATCTATACATCGTTCACTCTTCATGGGTATGTTATCATCTCTGTCCTCATACCTCATAGTAACGTTCCAACTCACATCATCTTTATCCTTGGTGTATGGCATGCATACTGTCCTATCTCACACTCCCTTAAAAAGAGGAAATAAGCTTTTGGTGGCCGTCCAAACACAAAGTTCTTCATGTTCCAAGAGTAGAGATGGTACATGCCACCTTGCCAGTACACCTACAAATTTAAGTTGAAACGTGCAACTTATGTCTCTAAATCATGATATCAAAGTTACTTCCATGAAAACTAGTTTCGAACCTACTTGGGTCACCACACAATCCTTGGTCATCTCCTCCAAGTTTGTAGGGTGTCAGTACTTTGGGGTCATCCCTTTTCCCTTATGCATCTAGAGAGTGCCCTACTCATCTGCCCTTTGGGTCCCATGAGTTCATGAAGGTGATCAGTCTCCTAACCCATGGCCCTCAGATAATGATAGTTGTTACCTCCCGACCCTATGGTCATATGCAACTAGGGAATTAGGCAACTCCCACTTTAATCGGTTTTCTCCACACCTGACCCTATGATTGACTTAAGATTCTATTATAGTACATGTCCAACTTAGAACCTTACCCAAGCCTTCATCATCTCTCTCTTTGCATTCATGGGATGACTTTCATCCTTTCATAGGGGTCATGGCAACCTGCCTACCTTAGTCAGACCCCACACCGATTACCTCCATGGTAACACATCCATATGCACATAGAGATGGTTATCTATGGGTCTACATGTTCATTCTCTTATCATGTACTCTTCACTTAGCTTCTCAAGATTCTATGAGACCTCCTTAGGTTACTTCAAAACTGGTATACACCCTACACAAGGGTCCCTCTCCCAGGATGGGAGGAAACTACACCTCTTGATAACAAAGGTTAGAAACGTCCTTATGTCTAGGGTTTACATCTACATGGGCATGCTTAACCCTAGCAAGCCACTAAGGCACAAGCAGACCACCTGCTAAACTAGGCTAGGTCATACTTGTTTTCATTCCTCAACATTGAACCAAGAACCAACCTTCTCATGCCACCACCTTGGCTGTGAGGGATTCATCAAACATACCTTAAACTTAAGGGGTTTCCTTTTCCTCTACACATGAGGAGTACCATGCTCGAAACTATAGAGACTCAAATCTCATCATGAGCATCAGGTACACTACTTCCCCTCTTAGGCCTAGGAACCCTAGGTTCACCTTTGGGTGTCCAACTACATTCTCAATCTCTTAACCACAAATCAAGCATGTATAAGGCATGACATGCACTTTCTATCATCCTTCTACTCGAGTTGAGTCCTCCTCAAGGACAATCAACAAGGTACAAGGCCTCACAACCTGTTACTAAACCTCTCCAGGTCTAAGGAACTCTTCATCCTATCTCATAAGGTAAACACCTATTAGCACATAAGTACTAGTAACCTCATCCTCTTTCTAGGGTTTGGTTCCTCTAACGGCAACCCAGATACCATTAGCCTCTAGGGATCAAGCATGAGGCAACCACTATCATCCACTTAGGTCACATCATCCTCAACTCCCAACTATCCCTCATATCTTAGAGTCTAGGCTTCCAACCTTCTAACATGGGTCCTGCTCTCTCTCTTTAGAGCTAACTCCACAACCAGCCTAACTATTAGAGGTCCTCTCTTCATGAAGATGGATCAATCTCACAAGCATACCTCCACATGGTGAAACCTATGTTCAAACTTATGTTTGCTCAAGGTTATCCCTAGCCATTTATGCTTATTTCATCAGCTATCCAACATGCTCCATTGGCCAGGGTTTCAACCTAATACTCGCACTACAGACGTATTCTGGGGGCCTACTATGCCATGCACATATAAGCTCATGGGGTTCCTATAGGTCCTTCTCTGACCTCATCAATGAAGGAGCTATCCTTCACTCTAACATGTACGACCCTTCCCAGGGTTGGGTCACCAAAGGTACTCAGTCATCCAACCTCTCATGACTCATATGGCATCCAAGGCATGTCTATCCAAACACCTGGTCTACCATGATATCTAACTCCTCGTGTCATCTCTCTCTCTAACCTTCACTTAGGGTTAGGGTTAACACCATACTCAGAGGAGGTGCCAGGTCTCTACTTATATGACTAACTCTCTTTACTTATCCTCCTGATAAGAATTCTAGCCTCAGTTCTCTCCTGAGGGCATGACAACTCATGTCATACGACCTAAGCATGTATCTATTCTTTAGTTTACGCTTAATCTATTAAGCTTATGTCCATGACATCTTATTTACATGTTTTTCATTACTTTGGTGGAGGATTCCTTAAACCTTATCAACCTTACCCATCCCTCAAGAGGGTGAGGAAAAGACAGAAAACCCTATTCCTTAAGTTTCTTAATAGCATTTGAGTTTAGAAGGGATGAACAGGATGAGAGAGTCCTAAAGGTATCTTATTTTGAGTCAGATCCTAAGACATTGGCCAGGCAGTCACACTAATCCAGGAGTCCTCGTATTTCAACTAGTGGTGCATATGAAAATCCTTCCAGCCCCCAGACGTGATCCTTTTCTAGACACCTCTGTCTTTTGGAAAATCCTCTAATAACACCCTTGGGTTCTACATAGTTTGTAAAATTTAATAATTATTAAAGATTAAATGAGGAACCTATGCTCTGATACTAAATGTAACGACCCTGCCTCACAGTAACCCCCAATTAAGGGAGACCAAGAGGTCAGAGCCATTATCCCAATTTTTGGATCAAAGGTTGGACAAATAATCAATAACAATTATCAAATTCTACTAACTAAAATGAAAACATGTAATAAAATTTTAACTTTGCATACCTTTTTCAAAAATATGGATATCTACTTCTATCCACATGGAGTCTATTCTAACTAATCCTCCTTTGAACTTTAATTCATATTTAATTCCATATATGCCACTTTACTGTTTGTTCTTTTCACTTGTACCTAAAATGCCGACAAACAAAATGTCAGTCAGCATAAAGCTGGTATGTAAGGGAAACAATAATCGTGCAACTATGATAACAATGTAATCAGCCAATTATCATTTAACAGCCAAGATTACCTCTTAAGAAATACTACTCAATCCTTACCTATCCACTATCTCTGTGTTGTCCCTATAGTGGACTTGGATACTACCTCTCTCTATGGTAGATCCTTACCCCTGTGGCCCTACCTCATAGGTAGCCAATACTTAGGGTTATAGTGTCACATGGCCCTACCCAAAGGTAGCCCAATCCCTGACTCAAGGATTCTTGATGGACCTACCCCATTGGTAGCCATGTACTAAGTCATCCAATGACCTGATGGACCTACCCCATAGGTAGCCATGTACTAGGTCAAACCATTAAGCCACAGAGGGGACTAGGATCTGAGCTAGTAGGCACATATCTTAAGTGATAGTCATATCCACATTATAGTTTGCATGAATTAAATTCTTCCAATAGTTTAATTCAAGTCATCTAGGAAAACTTTGGAAAAGCTCAAAAAACTAATTCGAGATATTCATAAGTGTAACCACATACATGTCAAGCTATCTTGAATGCAGAATTAATCCAAACAAGCAAGTAATCCAGAATCAGGCAAGCAAGAACACAATTTGGCCCTAAATATACATCCAATATTCTCTATCATGGATCATGGTATCCAATTCTAATAGGCCTAATCGTTCCCTAGGGTTACTAGCCCCCTTTTTTATGGTTTTGACCATAATTAGGGTTTCACTTCCTTTTTACCACTTTTACTTTACTTTTATCAAAATATCCATCAAACCCTAATTATCCTATCTTATTTTTCATCAAGATCTTAAGATCAGGTTTGGACCACAAAACCCTAATTTTCAGATTAACTATATCTTTTCTTCCCCTTTTTCCCTCACTTAGAGTTTCTAAGGGTATTAATCACAATATTAGGTTTAAAACCCCAATTCTTGCAATTTCATCTTCAAAATAGATCAAGATTCATTTTTTATCATTAAACAAGTTTTGAATGATCGAATCATCCTATTTGTAAGATTAAATTCATCCTTTATTAACAATTAGGGTTTCTAACCACAAATTAATACTTTTTCCATCAAAATTATACACTTTTACAAAAAAGGTATGGATTTAGGCTTCCAAACCATTTTTAACTTACTCCTCGTATTTTTCTGATCAATTTACATGTATAAACTTTTCTCATCTGAGTTTCCTAGCACAAGACACGATTTTTTGCAAAGAAAATCCTTTTTATCGATTTATTAGTAATTTCCAAAAATCTAGGGACGGTTAGATCGATGGTCCACGGTTCCACTCAGGATCTAGTGACCAGGAACACATGCACCTAATCAATTAAACATACACTAAAGGACATAAATTCCCTTACCTATAAAGAGGGTGTGGATGGGCAAAAGAGTAAAAAGATCAGGGTCTTCGTCTTCAACCTTGCGTCGAGCACAATAGGTCCAGTTGTCAACTCGGGAGTTGACTCTGGGCTCTTGACCACCTGTGAGCACACCAATCGGTCAGGGAGCTCTGCCTCCCTCTGTCAAACTCAACTGTAGGCTCAATTGCTCGCCAAGAATGCGCCACAATGCCCTTCTACTCACCGGACTCTGGCAAAGCTAGCCAAGGGAACGGGGGTGGAGGTCAAGGTAAACTAGGCAATTGGAGTCATGTAATCGCTCCTTGCAACTATCTACAGGTCATGGTTTGATTGTTTTGCATGTTGGAGCCCTCACAAACCCTCCCCTGTATATAGGGTTAGAGCCAGACACACAAGAATTTGGAACTTCCCCAATTGATGGCCAAACCTCGACAAAAACAGGATTAAACGCTACGGTTTCCTCTCCTAAGTCCAAAGGAAACAACAACCAGATGGCACATCCTCTGGATTGTGAGAAATCTAAGAGGGAAAGATCTCTCTATAACCCATAGAGTCCAGTCCCAATGTGACTTAGCCGATGAGTGCTAGGTGTTGGATCAAGATCCAATGGCCCTCATTGCATCTGATCAACCAAAAGGAAACATATTTTCCTATTGCCAAATTAATGCCATATCTTGGAGATAAATTGAGAAATTGATATATCCCAAACCATAACTCCTTTTTGTCTCAAATTTTAAGGGAAAGTTTGTCATGACATTATCTAGTTATTTATGAAATTTGGGGAACAAAAACCAATGGATGAGACGTTTTCCTTCTCTCCCAAGTCATATCTTTAATTAATCTAAATTAATTATTATTTCTTTTCCCTTTGCCATTATCTTGTTATTTTCGGTCCCTTGGACCTCAAGAAATCCTAAAGGCATGAATTGCCATATTTTATCAATGTTTTCAATTTCTTTCTTAATAAAGAAATATTTAATTGATATTTTCTCTCTCTTGTTGCATTATCTTTGCAACTTGGACTCCTTGGAACCCAAGGAATCCAAAAGGCACGAAATCCACCTTTGGATAAAATTTCTTGCCTACTACAGGTGTCTACATTTTCCTTTCCAAATCTCAATTATTCTTTTACTAATTGAATTTTCTTGTTATTGGGCCCCAATAGCCAATAAAGCCCCCAAAACAACCAACAAGGCTATTGTAATTGAAATCCATTTTTTCCAAAACAAATTATTTCATTATTTGTTCAAATATATTTAATAGGAGAAATTACATTTCTCACTCAAAGAACCCAAAAATTTGGGGTTGTAACAGCCACCCTACTTGTCAGTCTTGGCAATTATGCTCCATCTTTTCCTCAGGCCAATGAGCTCTATGCTCTTGGTATTACTTGGGATGAGAAAAATGCTTGTTGGCTCGGTCGTGGTTTCAGTCCTCCTGTAGACGAGGAGATGCTTGACCAGGCTGATGATTTTGAGGTTGTTGATGATGATCATGGTGATGGTGAGGACGCTTCTGATGATAGTGATGGTTCTGGTGTTGATTCTAGTGATGAAGGTACTACAGCTGCACCTTCAAATGGAGATGAGGAATATCAGCCTGGAGCTGATGATGATGACGTTGTGGACATAGATAGTCTAGATGTCTAGTTTGTTTCTTAGTTTTTAGTCTAGTATGCTGATCATATATATCTTTCTAGGCTATTTTGTATAAGAAACATCTGGGCACATTATCTGAGTTGTACTACTTTTGTGTTCTATTTTTCATCGATTATTTCTTGTAGTTGCCTTTATGAGAACATGCTTCTCAGTTGTGATATATGTTATATGCACTTTAGCTCTTTTCTCTAATATATCTTATGAGTTGGTGCCATATTTTCACCATATTTTGATTATGACTGAGATTGTATGTTTCTCTTTTCTCTGGTTGACATATGATATGAGATTGCTTGTATGTATATTTGGTTGTTTTTGTTTGGAGAAGACATGGATATAGGCTCTTCTACCCCCCCTACTTTTTGTTAATGTCAAAAGGGGGAGAGAATTTCAATATCTTGATACTCAATCATATTGCTATTCTTTGTCATACTGTTGTTTATTGCTTATGAGATCCTTTTCTTATTCATTTAATGTTTTATTGTAACGACCCTGCCTCCCGGTAACCCCCAATTAAGGGAGACTGAATGGTTGGTGACGTTATCCAATTAACAGGATCAATGGTTCGACAAATAATCAATAACTATTATGCAATTCTACTAACTAACTGGAATTTGGTATAAAATTAAAACTTTACTTACCTTTGAAAACCATGGAAATCTATATATCTTCGTCTTGAATTATTCTATCTAATCCTCCTTGCACTTTATTTCTTTTTCCGCAATGTGTCACATTACTGTTTGTTCTTTCAATTGTTGTTCCTAAAACGCCGCCAAACAAAACGTCGGTCAGTATATTGAAATATACTGGTATGTGGGAACAACCAAAATCTTGCAAATATGGCTAACAATTTAATAATCACAATCAAATTAATTAACAAGCCAATTTACACTTTTCAGTATGACATTCTCCACCGCTTTTTCCCTAACCCTGGCATACCCACCTTAGGGTGCCCTTTGCCAATGACTTAAGGCCACCTTCTCAATCCCGAGCTTGGTTCCTGGGGGTCACCACTCATGGTGCCCACTAGTCATGCAATATCATAGGCCACCTTCTTGGTGCCTGGGGTCACCACTCAAGGTGTCCATTGGTCTACCCATTTGGGCCTGACCTTGGGCATCATCCATCAGGGTGGCATGTAGGTGCGAGAATCCATAATTCTATTTTTTTAATGTGATAATCATAGTGACTTTATGATTTGTAAGTATGAACATCCAACAGATAATTTGCATTCAATGCGATTAACCATCCAGAAAATCATCGGGAAACTAAGGTGGTTATTCATAATTAACCACATACCTAATCCAGAGCAACTTGATTGTCCAAGCGATAAGGATAAAGAACAAGCAACAAGCAATCAACAATATCTTGAAATTAATGCATGGGATCCAAGTGTTATAGTTTATCCAGAATATTCTAAAGCTAGACATGGATTCCACCTTAGGCTTTCTAGACCACATTAGGGTTTTATTAGGTTTTTTTGCCTCCATAAAGCTTTTATCATATGAAATGCTCTCTTAATTCATAAACCCTAATTTCAACATCATAAGCCCAATTAAAGTCGATTGTTTCTCTTTTATACCAAAACTACCTTCTTTATCCTTTTAAGTTATTTCAAGGTCATTATACTCAATTATCACCTTTAGTTTCTTTCGGATTAACAACTCATAATTCATTATGATCTAATTCACCTATGAACTCCATTTATCATTAATTCTAACTTTATCCTTTTGAAAACCCTAATCATCATATTAAGGGTATCTATCCATGATTAGGAACTTTTTATATTTAAAATATCTTAGAACCATCATTTAACAACATATTATCATATTTTTCGAATTAAATATGACCTTGTCCTATTTTACCCTAAATTAGGGTTTCTAAGCGCTTAATCATTCATAATTGGTGTAAAAACCCTAAATCATGTAATAAATCATCTGGATCAGGTTCAAGTTCATCATTAACGTTTCTTCAGGTTACTATTACCTAATTTTGCCAATTAAGCATCATGAGCCTAGCCATTAATTTCAATTGGGGTTTCTACCATAATTTCAAAGCACTTTTCACTAACTTAACACACTTTTGCAAGTAAGAATGAAATCAGGATTTAAAATTATTTTTATTGAATTCTACACGTTCCCCTCATCAATTTTGATATATAATACTCTTTAATCTGAGTTACCACTTATTAGTTACTAATTTTGCAAGATAAAGAAATACCTTGACCAATCGGAGAGCGCCTCGCGCCTCGTGCATTTTAATTCCCTTTTCTTGCAACCCTTGTTCGCGGATCCTTTGCGTGGATCCAGATACCTAGCTACCCGGTCTGCTCCCCCTTCATCATCTTCCTGGGCGTAGGCGGAGGATCTCGTTCCTCTGTATACTCTGCAAAATAGAGTACTCTGATCCGGGCTGGGCGGCGACCACCTCGCCCATCGTGGCGCTCGTTTTCTTCCTCGGAGCTCCGCACGAGAAGATCAGGGCTTCCCCCCCCTCTCATATGACTCTGTCATCCCCAAGCTATGCCCTGCTGGCGTGCAGGGTGGTGTTACCCCTTGAGCCGATCCAGGCCAGGGTGTTCGCAGACCCAGGAGACCAAGCCCCCCCCCTTCTTCGCTCACCGGTCTATCTATCGACGATGCAGGCTGGTGGATTGCAATTGTATGATCATAAGGGCGTCGAGATCCCCTTTATATAACCAAGGATCGCCAAGGTATTGGCCTTTACAGACTCCAGTTTCTAGAGGAACGGGGACTGGGGAAAGTCCCGGTTAAACACAAAACCATGTTAATATAGGGACCAATTTATTCAGATTGGGCTCCTAATCGCATTGGGAGAGTCCCCATTAGTGCTCGATCACTACCCAACAAGGAAATTGATCCCGAAATTATGTGAGTCTGTTTCTCGTTTCCTTATTATGGCAAAGTACAGCCACTGTTGGATCCAAATCCAACGGCTGTCAGGCCCCATGAAAGAACCTGATTTAGGAACAAATTGTGATATTCAAAGGAAACTTGAAAAATTCATATCTCTCTCCTCATTTAACATTTTTCATTCAAATTTTAGTAGAAACTCTATCTTGGCATTATGTACTCGTGTATTAAATTTGAAAACCTAAATTACAAAGAAAAAGGGTGTTTCCTTCATATGCAAGCTATTTATAAATAAAACCAAATTAATTGATATTTCCTCTTTCCTTTGCCATTAAATTATTATTTTGAGTTCCTTGAACCTCAAGGAACCTTAATGGCTCGAAATCCCCTCTTGGAAATATTTCCTTAGCCTCTTTCCTTATCTTTCATCCCTTTTCTTATTATCTTACTTTTTCTTTATTAAAATATCTCTTTTTGAGAATTTTCTCTTTATCTCTCTTATTATTTTCCTTATTGGAATTCCTTTTAACATTAGAAACCTCATGGATACGAAAATCCATCAAAGATAACTCAATTGTACTTCTTTTCACATATTTTCCACATTTTATCATTATTTTCAATTTCTTTCTTAACAAGGAAGTACTTAAATGATCTTTTCTTTTCTTATTGCTCTCTTTATGCAACTTTGGACTCCTTGGAACCTAAGGAACCCAAGAGGCACGAAATTCATTCTTGGATTACATTCCTTTGCCTTCTAGAGGTTTCTACCTCATCTCTCTTTTCTCAAGAACTCAATTATTCATTAATTAATTGAATTTCCTTGTTATTGGGCCCAATAGCCAATAAAGCCCACATATCAAACAACAAGGCTATTTCAAACGAAATCCATTTATTCACAAAAAATTATATCATTATTTGTCCAAATATCTTTAGTATGAGAAATTACATTTCTCACCAAAGGAACCCAAAATTTGGGGTTGTAACATCCTTCCCCTCTTATGAGAATTTTGCCCTCAAAATTCCATCAAACAAGCAAACAAACAGGATAAGTCTTCTTATGTCCATCAGGGATCCCATGTAACTTCACCCTTTCCATGGTGTTTTCCAAGAACCTTCATTATCTCATTTTCTTCCATATGAGTTCTTTCTTACCTTGGTATATCGTACCCTCATAGGTGACTCAGGACTTTTCAGCCTTTCAAAAGCTGAATAGGTTCAGGGCACAACACTTGGCTTGGGTACCTCACATAGTGCTCTAGATCGGACTCATGTGACACATCATTTTATCCTGAGGGGTAAGTTTAACACAACCATCTCCACTAATCCATCTCAAATGGACCCATATATCGGGGACTCAGCTTTCTCAGCTGTAGCTTAGAGGGGTCGGATTTTCACATCACATATTCTCCCACAATGAATTGCATATCAGTCTGCTTTGCATCAGCTCATGACTCATGTCACCACTGGGCTCTCTCTCAACCATTGCATGATCAAAGCGACTTCATATGCACACACTTTTGGTTCTTTTCTGACCTTCGCAAGGCCTCCTTCACCAACATCATCATAATGAAGTGGTGACCGACACAACCTCCCAATAGAACTTCTTGCATCCCGATAAAGGCTATGGTGGTTAACATCACATCTTAAGAACTGTCTCTATGTATCACCCTAAATGAGCACACATGCTTTCATCAAATCATACTGTCCATTAGTATGGGGTGATAAACTGCACTATCATCGAGTTCTTCATGTATCCACTCCCACCTCATGGAAGTGAACCTTGGTCATACCCAAGAACTTTTGAACTCGCATCATGGTGTAGTTGAACCATCTCTTTTTATATGTAGTTCAACCAGATTTGTCCCTTGACAGAACTCTTCCTTTCTCATGTCATCTAGGTAAGGCGATCTACCATAACCCATATTGTATCTTGACCTTCTTGGCCTAGGAGAGACTCACAACATCCATAGTGATGAACTCCCATTCCCTCTCGGGAACTCTTTATACTTTATATCCATGCACTAGGTTAATGGTGTTCGTCCTTCACCTCCTGGCTTGCATGGCCCCATGCTACATGCAACTTTGTTTTAAGCATCCAGAATGCTACCATCACTTACTATCTTTGTAGTATCAAGGTATATCATGACCTCCTGTATTGTTATGATTCCTCAAGCTTGACACCTCGGAAACCCTAAACCACTCTCAAAAGGGTTTTATTACCTTCCTATCCAAAGAAGTGTATCTGAGGTTCTATCACCATCCTTTTACTACATCAAGGACTAAACTGGCTACCCAAACAACCATTAACTTGTTCAACATATCTTATTACATCTGAGTATTAGCCAAAACACATCTTCTTTCCAAACTTAGGGTTAGCCAAACAACCTCAACTTCTTCTAGCCTCTAACTAAACTAGGTAGCTATATCTCAACCAGAGCATTCATTACCACCTCTCATCCTTAAGTGTTAGGTAACATACACCTCCGTGTATTATACTTATCATCTCATCTCAAACTCTAAGTCTATCTTCATCAAGAAGCTCTGAGCTCATCCTCACTGTGATCGAACTTGACCTTGGTTAACTTGCAAATTCCACATAGCTTCTGCTAAAAACATCCTTATTTCTCTTACTATTTGTAAACCATCCATGTATCGTTCACTCCACAAGGGTATGTTATTATCTCTATCCTCATACCTCATAGCAACGTTCCAACTTCCATCATCTTTTATCCTTGGTGTAAGGCATGCGTATTGTCCTATCTCTCACTCCCATAACAAGAAGAAATAAGCATCTGGCGGTCGTCCAAATACATAGTTCTTCCCATTCCAAGAGTAGAGATGGTACATCCCACCTTGCCAGTACACCTTCAAATCT
Source organism: Alisma plantago-aquatica (assembly GCA_963693085.1). Classification (NCBI taxonomy): domain Eukaryota; kingdom Viridiplantae; phylum Streptophyta; class Magnoliopsida; order Alismatales; family Alismataceae; genus Alisma; species Alisma plantago-aquatica. The sequence continues at coordinate 871,933,808 of OY856413.1, read as the reverse complement.
AAGTTGAAACGTGCAACTCATGTCTCCACATCACAAACATCATGATATCAAAAATTTCTTAATGGAAAACTGATCTGAAACCTACTTGGGTCACCACACAATCCTTGGTCATCTCCTCTAGGTCTATAGGGTTCCGGCACTTTTGGGGTCATCCCTCTTCCATTATGCATCCAGAGAGTGCCCTACTCATCTGCCCTTTGGGTCCCATGAGTTCATGAAGGTGATCAATCTCCTAACCCATGGCCCTCAAACTATGATAGTTGTTACCTCCCGACCCTATGGTCATGTGCAACTAGGGAATTAGGCAACTCCGTCTTTCATCGGTCTTATCCCTACCTAACCCTTGGATAGACTTAGGATTCTATCATAGTACATGTTCTACTCAAAACCTTACCTAATCCTTCATCATCTCTCTCTGCATTCTTGGGCTATCTTTTATCCTTCTATAAGGGTCATGGCGACCTGCATACCTTGGTCGAGCCCCATACCGGTTACCTCCATGGTAACACATACACATGCACATAGAGATGGTTATCTATGGGTCTAGAGGTTCATTCTCATGCCATGTACTCTTCACTTAGCTTATCAAGATCCTATGAAACCTCCTTAGGTTACCTTAAAACCAACCAAACTGGTAAACTTCCTACCAAAGCATCGCTCTCCCAGGATGGGAGGAAACTACACCTTTATAAAAAAGGTCACAAGCATTCTTAGGGTTTACATCCATATGAGCATGCTTAAACCAACAACTACTAAGGCACAAGTGTACCTACAAAACCATGCTAGGTCGCACTTGTTCTCATCCACAACATTACATCAACTTAGTTGTGAGGGGTTCATCAAACATACCCTTAACGTAAGGGATTTCCTTTACCTCTACACATGAGGAGTACCATGCTTGAAACTATAGAGACTCAAATCTCATCATGGGCATCGGATACACTGCTTCCCCTCTTAGGCCTAGGAACCCTAGGTTCTCCTTTGGGTATCCAACTACATGCTCAACCTCTTAACCACGAATCAAGCATGTCCAAGGTATGTCATGTAACTCCATGATCTTTCTACTCGAGCAACGCTTCGGAGTTGAGTCCTCTTCCTGGGCAACCAACTAGGTATAAAGCCTCACAACTAGTTACTTAAACCTCCTTAGGGTCTAAAGCACTCTTTATCTCATCCAGCAGGTAACCACTTATACCATGGGTACTAGAAGCATCGTCCTCTCTCTAGGGTTTGGTTCCTCTAAAGGTAACCAAGATATCATCAGCCTCCAGGAATCAAGCATAAGGCAACCACTATCATCCTCGTAGGTCGCATCATCCTTAACTCCCCACTATTCCTCAAGTTTTGGGGTTTTAGACTTCCAACCTCCTTGTTGGGGTCCTGCTTCCTCTCTCTAGAGCTAAAACCACCTCCAACCATACCTACTAGAGGTCCCTTCTCTATGAAGGCTCATACTCTCAAGAAAACCCCTATGTGGGTGAATCCTATGCTCAACTCATGTTTGGCTCAAGATTATTCATATCTCTTTATGCTTATCTCATAAGCCATCCATCATGCCCTTATGGCCAGGGTTTCAACCTACCACCATACCACTGACGTACTCTGGGGGCATGCTATCCCTTACTTGCATAAGCCATAAGGTTTCTATAGGTCCTTCACTAACTTCATCCATGAAGGAGCTACCCTTTGCTTTAACATGCACGACCCTTTCTCGGGTTGCCAAAGGTGCTAGGTCACCCAACCTCACATGGCTTGTATGACAATCCAAACATTCAGTTAACCATGACATCTAACTCATCATGTCATCTCTCATTCTCTAATCTTCATTTAGGGTTAGGGTTAACATCATCCTCAAAGGATGTGCTAGGTCTCTACTTTTAATGGAGGTCTCTACCTCCAAGACTAATTCTCTCTACTCATCCTCCAGACAAGGAGGTCTATCCTCAGGTCTCTCCTGAGGGCAAAGACAACTCGTGTCATACGACCTAAGCATGTATATATTCTTTAGTTTGCGCTTAATCTATTAAGCTTATGTCCATGACATCTTATTTACATGCTTTTTATTAATTTGGTGGAGGATTCCTTAGACCTTATTAACTTTCCCCATACCTCAAGAGGGTGAGGAGAAGAGAGAAAACCTTAATCCTTAAGGTCCTTAACAGAATTTGAGTTGAGAAGGGATGAACAAGATGAGAGAGTCCTAAAGGTATCTTATTTCGAATCATACCCTAAGACTTTGGCCAGGCAGTCACACGGATCCGGGAGTCCTCGTATTCCGACTAGCGGTGCGGAGGAAAATATTGCCAGCCCCCAGTCGTGATCTTTGTCTAGACACCTCTGTCTTTCAGATAATCCTCTAATAACTCCCTTGGGTATAGAATTTGTAAAATTTAATAATTATTAAAGATTAAGTGAGGAACCTACGCTCTGATACCAATTGTAACGACCCCGCCTCCCGGTAACCCCCAATTAAGGGAGACTGAAAGGTCAGTGCCGTTATCCAATTAACAGGATCAAAGGTTCGAAAAATAATCAATAACAATTATGAAATTCTACTAACTAACTGGAATTTGGTATAAAATTAAAACTTTACTTACCTTTGAAAACCTTAGAAATCTATCCATCTTGGTCTTGAATTATTCTATCTAATCCTCCTTGCACTTTATTTCTTTTTCCGTAATGTGTCACTTTACTGTTTGTTCTTTCAATTGTTGTTCCTAAAACGCTGACAAACAAAACGTCGGTCAGTATATCGAAATATACTGGTATGTGGGAACAACCAAAATCTTGCAAATATGGCTAACAATTTAATAATCACAATCAAATTAATTAACAAGCCAATTTACACTTTTCAGTATGACATTCTCCACCGCTTTTGCCGTAACCCTGGCATACCCACCTTAGGGTGCCCTTTGCCAATGACTTAAGGCCACCTTCTCAATCCCGAGCTTGGTGCCTGGGGGTCACCACTCATGGTGCCTACTAGTCATGCAATATCATAGGCCACCTTCTTGGTGCATGGGGTCACCACTCAAGGTGTCCATTGGTCTACCCATCTGGGCCTGACCTTGGGCATCATCCATCAGGGTGGCATGTAGGTGCGAGAATCCATACTTCTATTTTTTTAATGTGATAATCATAGTGACTTTATGATTTTTAAGTATGAACATACAAAAGATAATTTTCATTCAATGCGATTAACCATCCAGAAAATCATCGGGAAACTAAGGCGGTTATTCATAATTAACCACATACCTGATCCAGAGCAACTTGATTGTCCAAGCAAAAAGGATAAAGAACAAGCAACAAGCAATCAACAATATCCTGAAATTAATGCATGGGATCCAAGTGTTATAGTTTATCCAGAACATTCTAAAGCTAGACTTGGATTCCACCTTAGGCTTTCTAGACCACATTAGGGTTTTATTAGGGTTTTTTTGCCTCCATAATGCTTTTATCATATTAAATGCTCTCTTAGTTCATAAACCCTAATTTCAACATCATAAGCCCAATTAAAGTCGATTATTTCTCTTTTATACCAAAACTACCTTCTTTATCCTTTTAAGTTATTTCAAGGTCATTATACTCAATTATCACCTTTAGTTTCTTTCGGATTAACAACTCATAATTCATTATGATCTAATTCATCTATGAACTCCATTTATCATTAATTCTAATTGTATCCTTTTGAAAACCCTAATCATCATATTAAGGGTATCTATCCATGATTAGGAACTTTTTATATTTAAAATATCTTAGAACCATCATTTAACAACATATTATCATATTTTTCGAATTAAATATGACCTTATCATCTTGTACCCTAAATTAGGGTTTCTAAGTGCTTAATCATTCATAATTGGTGTAAAAACCCTAAATCATGTAATAAATCATCTAGATTAGGTTCAAGTTCATCATTAACATTTCATTAGGTTACTATTACCTAATTTTTCCAATTAAGCATCATGAGCCTAGCCATTAATTTCAATTGGGGTTTCTACCATAATTTCAAAGCACTTTTCATTAACTTAACACACTTTTACAAGTATGAATGAAATCCGGTTTTAAAAGTATTTTTATTGAATTCTACGCATTCTCCTAATCAATTTGGATATATAATACTCTTTAATCCAAGTTACCACTTATTAGTTACTTATTTTGCAAGATAAAGAAATACCATGACCAATCGGAGAGAACCTCGTGCATTTTAATTCCCTTTTCTTGCAACCCTTGTTCGCGGATCCTTTGCGTGGATCCAGATACCCAGCTACCCGGTCCGCTCCCCCTTCATCATCTTCATGGGCATAGGTGGAGGATCTCGTTCCTCTATATACTCTGCAAAACAGAGTACTCCGATCCGGGCTGGGCGGCGACCACCTCGCCCATCGTGGCGCTCGTTTTCTTCCTCGGAGCTCCGCACGAGATGACCAGGGCTCCCCCCCCTCTCAGATGACTCCGTCATCCCCAAGCTATTCCCTACCGGCGTGCAGGGTGGTGTTACCCCTTGAGCCGATCCAGGCCAGGGTGTTCGCAGACCCAGGAGACCAAGCCCCCCCCCTTCTTCGCTCACCGGTCTATCTATCGACGATGCAGGCTGGTGGATAGCAATTGTATGATCATAAGGGCGTCAAGATCCCCTTTTTATAGACAAGGATCGCCAAGGTATTGGCCTTTACGGACTCCAGTTTCTAGAGGAACGGGGACTGGGGAAAGTATCGGTTAAACGCGAAACCATGTTAATCTAGGGATCAATTTATTCAGATTGGGCTCCTAATCGCATTGGGAGAGTCCCCATTAGTGCTCGATCACTACCCAACAAGGAAATTGATCCCAAAATTATGTGAGTATGTTTCTCGTTTCCTTATTATGGCAAAGTGCAGCCACTGTTGGATCCAAATCCAACGGCTGTCGGGCCCCATGAAAGAACCTGATTTAAAAACAAATTGTGATATTCAAAGGAAACTTGAAAATTTCATATCTCTCTTCTCATTTAACATTTTTCACTCAAATTTTAGTAGAAGCTCTATCTTGGCATTATGTACTCGTGTATTAAATTTGAAACATTAGAAAGAAAAAGGGTGTTTCCTTCATATGCAAGCTATTTATAAATAAACCCAAATTAATTGATATTTCCTCTTTCCTTTGCCAATAAATTATTATTTTGTGTTCCTTGAACCTCAAGGAACATTAATGTCTCTAAATCCCCTCTTGGAAATATTTCCTTAGCCTCTGTCCTTATCTTTCATCCCTTTTCTTATTATCTTTTTTTTTCTTTATTAAAATATCTTTTTTTGAGAATTTTCTCTTTATCTCTCTTATTATTTTCCTTATTGGAATTCCTTTTAACATTAGAAACCTCATGGATACGAAAATCCATCAAAGATAACTCAATTGTACTTCTTTTCACATATTTTCCATATTTTATCATTATTTTCAATTTCTTTCTTAACAAGGAAGTACTTAATTGATCTTTTCTTTTCTTATTGCTCTCTTTATGCAACTTTGGACTCCTTGGAACCTAAGGAACCCAAGAGGCACGAAATTCATTCTTGAATTACATTCCTTTTCCTTCTAGAGGTTTCTACCTCATCTCTCTTTTCTCAAGAACTCAATTATTCATTAATTAATTGAATTTCCTTATTATTGGGCCCAATAGCCAATAAAGCCCACAAATCAAACAACAAGGATATTTCAAACGAAATCCATTTATTCACAAAAAATTATATCATTATTTGTCCAAATATCTTTAATATGATAAATTACATTTCTCACCAAAGGAACCCAAAATTTGGGGTTGTAACATTTATCATGTGACTTGAAAAGGACCATATAGTGCATGTATGCTATAATTGCTTTGTGTAGATAGACTAACTATGCAGGTTAGAGTAAGCATAGTATGAGGGGATTAAATTCACATTGGTCACATCTTGAATCCCCTTAATTCACAAGGCAAATGTATAATTTCTATATCCTTTTCAATATGCTTGAGGAATGGTTTTTCATTGTCAAAAAGGGGGAGAATATTGACCTAGAGGTTATGCATTGTCCATATTTTGATAATGACTTAACCATTCCATTGATATGTATCTCATATGTGTATTCAAGATTGTTTTCAGGTGCTAGGTACATGAAAAGGATCAAAATTCAAAAGCCCTAATTTTCTAAAGTTCAAGTCAAAAGCTATACAAGTGTACATTTTAGGAAGTCTATGTAAATGACCTTAAAATATTTTTGTAATCACTTTTCTTGATGTATTGTCTTGTAACTAAGATGATAAAATTGATTGGGATACTTTGCACCAGGTTTTAATCACTATTGATGCATTTTAGAAAATTGATCACAGGTTGTTGATCGGTCGAGTTGGAATCTTGACCGATCCACTGGATCAATTCTCTGAAGAGGGCATCGGTCGAGTTGTGCATTCATAGAACATGATTGATCGGGTTATTGACCAAATAAAATTCCATTGGTCAGTTGAGTTTCCCCAGGACAAACTCAACCGATGGTTTGAAATTTTGGTTTATCTTTTACCTTATCGGTCGAGTTACCTTTATTGAAACTAGACCGATTGCACTGTACAAAAATTGTAGAAAAAGTGATTGTGACAGTTGGTGAGTTATTTGGGCAAAAATAGATCCATTACCATGGGCAAAAATGTCTATTTTTCGACCCTAAGTGTACCCCAACTCAAAGGGGCACCCTCAGCTATAAATAGGACCTCTTGGAGGTCATTTAAAGGTTGCCCATACATATATGCTTGGTTCTTGATTAGTTGAGAGTGTTGCACACCTTTGAGCCCCTTTCTCTCTCTACCTTCAAGTTAAATCTTTGAGTATGAGTGAGATAGGGTCTATTTTAAGAGAGCTACTTCTTGTATTCATGTAAAGCTCTCCACCTCCATCTTCCTACCCCCTTTCCTATTGAAGAAAAGGCTGAAGATCTTCTCTGAGTGAAGGAGAAGGACTTGCTATTCTTCAAGGTTGAAGAAAGCATGGTGTTCCAGATCTCTAAGTGAAGGAGATAGGTAAGACAGATGCTCAAGAAGGATAGGTAATTCCTAGAAGGCCAAAGACTTGAAGAAGTAGAGGGTAAGTCCATGTTGATGGCTAAAGACTCCATGGTTCAAGTGGGTAAGCTCCTTCTATAGGTTGAAGATCCTTGCTTGAGGTACTAAGCCCTTGGATGAATGTGGTTTTGGCTTGTAATCTTATGATGGAATATAAGAATACCAAGATTGCAAAGTCCTAGAGCCTAACCACCTCTAGGTAGTGGACTGACTCACTTCAAGTTTGAAGTGTGGAACCACTCTAAACCACTTTGTCCAAGTGTATGCTCTTCGTTGTCTCTCACCCTTTCTATGCATGCTAGTTAGGACTTCAAATTGGATGAATGTTTAAGTTTGTGTACTTAATATAATTTGGTGGTTTGATTTTTCTTATGAGATTTGTGGAGCTCTATTCACCCCCCTCTAGAGCCCTTCATCCAAAAAATACTTGCATAATATAATTATTTATGGATCTCATAGATATCCCTAGTTTTTCTCTCTTGCTCATAATATTTTAGTTAATGGCTCTATTTTGAGTTTAAGCATTGAAAAACCCTAATTGTATACTCTAATGATCATATTGCGACCATAAATCAAACTTGACTAAATAAGAGTTAGATCTAATCTTCTAAACTCATCTATCCTAGAATATGAATTGTGTACATTGAAATAAGGATTAATCTTGATATGATGATGATATTGCAAATCCCTTAATCATATGCCTGATCCATGACTCTACCTGATCTAATCTTGAGTTCCAATGATACTATTTCATCTTGATAATGATCTAAAGATTTGATGGTAACTTGAATAATGATGATAATATTTACTGTTGACATGTGTTCCTAAAAAATACCGAGGTAGGTCATTCATTCTTGAAACATGCTTGATACTTGAATAAAGTTGGACATTTGGAAATAGTGGTTGATTATAAGTGGATGACCAAACCCTAAGGTTGACATAGGAAAGTGTAACCCTAATCTCGAATATTGAAACATGATCTTCAAATATCATGATCTTGACCCTTAATCCAAACATTGTGATGTAGGATCTGACTTGAAGGGTTGACCTATTACTTGTTGATCTGTACTCAAAATCTTCAGTGAAAGGTACACTATTATATATCCTCCTTGGTTGCATTGAAGATGCCTTTTATGTGTCTCTTGGTTGTATACTTGGATATATACTTGGTTGAGCTACTTTTCCCTATTGATTAGTCTTCCATTTTTCCTATATTATATTTTGAAAAAAATATGAGAACATAAATAACATTTCCCATTATGACTGCCCATACATTGATGATGATGATAATCATGATGATGTTGATAATGTTGATATTGAGTGCAAGAGAACTCCTCATTCAGAGGTGGAACTTGTACATTGGCCTCCTACCTCATATAGAGAGGAGCCTGGTGACTTCCCCCATTGTGTTGGGGCGATGCTGCCACACAAAAGATAAGCATGCTTCTTGATTACAACATAATGGGAACTCGTAATAAAAATTCAAAATAAAAATGTGTCGAATAAATATTGGATTTGGAAACATCACTTGTTATATTTTTTTAATATAAGTCATGCCAAGTATATTCTTTCTCTATAAACTATTTTACTTGTTTTTGAGGGAGTATCGTGCAATTTCATGATTGTGTCTTAATTTTCTTGATTTTAGGCAAACCAATTGGAACCTTGACTAAACTGCTTCCACACTTGATATACTTTGATGACAAGGATAAATATGCAATATATCCTATTTTGGGTTAGTTTGTTATTTCAATCTCCTATTTTTGAGTTATTATTTCTTATTGTATATGTCAGGGTGTGAGATTCTATTGGGCCACATAGGGATGAGCACTTCAATCCTTTTACCACTATCTAAGCAGTGGGATTGGGATTGGGGTAAGAATGGTTTTGTGACAGTTGGTATCAGAGCATACACAATCCCATATACTTTAAGTAAATAATTTCTCGAGTCTCTTAAACCCCAAAAACCCTTAAATCCATAATGGTAGAAATTGAGGTGTCTAGAATCGAGGTTCTGGCATAATTTCTCCTATCGATCTTCACATTAGTTGAGATTCCCCGCTCAACCTGGCCATCATGGATCTAGAACTGGACCTAAAGGTTCTCCATTGAAAACCTAGAGAGTCTTCTAGCATCTCATCTCTTCTTTAAGTACTACCCTAAGCCACCCAAGTAGATGATGATTAGGTAGTCTTCTCATCTCCTCATATGGTCATTTTCTCATGACCATTTACCACCTGATTTCTTGATTATGGGTAACTTATGGGAAATGATTAAAAACGACTAGAAAATTTGAAAGTTGATTCCATGATCTGACCTTAGTTGAAAACTCAATTTTGATCAATGATAATTTTGAAATCAATTACCCATGCATGTAAATTTGATTTCACCAAAACTAGACTACATTCTCCCTATACTCGAGGTAAATGATGAAAATTTTGATATGGTGAAATAAGAAGGATTTATACCCTATACCTCATTGTTGATGAGGTCCCTATTTGATTAAGTCCATGTTTACCTATTGTTGACTAAACCTCAAAACATAACTAAGAAAACTCTTATCCTATTTGATAGATATCATGACTATGCTATCAAGTGACTAAGACTGAGATTCACAAAATCATGATGTAAGACTATGATGCAAAAAGAATTTTTCCTATTTATTATTGATGCCTTTTGTAATCTTGATTTTGATATGATGAGCATGGACCTAAATCATGCACCTATTTTCAAATTATATCTTGATTATGAAAGCAAGAGAATACAATTATGACCCCAATCTTGAAAAATCTTGAACTAGCTTCCCTATTATGAGCTTGAACTTTGATCTTGTTACCTTGATAATGTGATTTGACCATACAATCTCTCACTATTTGAATGATCTCAATGGATTGTGATTTATGTAGGTCATGTGCTAGATTGGGGTTGTAGTTGACTTGTGACTCCCCTAACCTAGGTCACATCACTAATATGACTACCTATAAGTTTTCACCTTGTTAATTATTTAAGAGTTCGGAAAGGTATCCCCTTTCACCTGATTTGAATTGTTGATCTAAGGTTAATAGGCTAAATCTAGGATGATATTGATACTCAGTTTTGAATCTTGATATAATGACAATCTTGAAATATGATAATGTTGACTATAACTTGTGGTTGACTTCCTAGATAGACCTAGATCTAGATCATTCATCAACCTTGAATACCATGATAATGAATCTTGAAAATATTTCTCAAATATTGCTCGATTGTTGTATATAGATAAATGATCAACCCTAAGGTCTAAAGCGGGAATGTTAACCCTAGCTTCAAAATTTTGGACATATGACTTTTGATGTCTAAAAATCTCGACTCTTGATGTTGATATATAAAATTGTGAGTCAAGATTATAAAATCTCAATAATGATACAAATCCTATGATCACACTGTTTGAATCTTGAGATCGCCCTAGATATATGACTAATGACTTCAAATCCCAAAATTTTAAATTTTTGAAATGATGACTATGTTGAATCCCTTGATTTTGAAATGATCACACTTAGGGTTTAGCTCTCGTTAGGACTGGGGAGGGACCTCCCATTGATTTTGAGGTTGAAAGTATGATGTTGTCTCGAAATGTTGAAATATGAAATCTCAAATCAGGGATGTATAACCCCACCTAGGCCAATGTAGAAGCTAGGACTCTAAGATATTGGGATTGAAAGTCACCTTTTACACTAGATTCAAGAAAAATATGATCTCTCAAAATTTTTGATCAATAGGATGCTTTCCATATTTGTGACTCATATAATGACTTTGAACAATAAATGCATTGACCGTGATACTCAATTGCTCGATGATGAAATGATATTGGTATCAAGTTGGTTATGACATGGAACATGGGATCCCAATTATGATTATTGGACAAGTCCAATTTTCACTTTAAGGACATGATTTGGATTATATAGTTGTGGATGTTCTAATAGCTGAGGATATGACCTTGATTATGTAGTCCCAACTTATCGAGGATGTCATTGAATTATGGGGAACAAAATTCCTTTTTAAGTAGGGAAGGATTTGACAAAGTGAAATTTAGCATAAGAATGAATTAATTACTTTTTTACCCTTATTTTGTTCACTCTTAACCACAATATATTTTTCTTGGCCTCTAAATCAATATTGACACTCAAATTCGAAATATGGTGATCAATGTGAACTTTATACACATTGTGACACCCCAAATTTGATTAAATTGTTACTTTGTCCAAAGAATTAAATTGGTCCATCAAACTTCATCTTCTGGTTCTCAAACTTTTTCTAAATATTCTACACAATTTTATGAAGTTGTGATCCAAATTTCACTCCAATCCAACATTCAAACTAATTTTTATGATTTATTGAAGTTATATGCTAAAAATCCATTTTTGTTTGCCTTTTTCTGACCAATTCCAAATTAGTGATCCTCTTCTCTAGCGGGGGGTGAGCCTTAACCCTTGGATTAGGAGTTTGCATATCATGGCCCAATCCAATGATCTAGAGGTCATTCCCTACCTCACACAATCAATGGGGAGGAGACTAAGGAATCTGAAACTGTATTTGGCTTGTATGGACCCAATTTCGAAAATCAAAGCAAGAGAAATTGCTCGGCCTGCCGATACAACTCAATCAACCTCTTTTTCCCTCCTGAATCAACCTTATTCGAGAGCATTCGAGGTGCTTCTCATAAAGATCAACTGCCACCATAGACACCTCTCGAAACCACAAACCTAGCCTCCTCCCAAATTCGTGATGAACCCACAAACACCAATGACACCCTTGATCTCACCCTCATGTTCTCTTTTTCTTTCATCTCTTTGCTCCAGCCACCACTCTATCATGGTATCACTGCCCTATGTGCAGGCCTAAGCAGACGTCATGAGCATTTGTTATCATTAGATCACAATCAGAGTTTGACCAGATCCTAGATCAACGGTCTGTGAAGCCCACAACCACTACTCCCTCTTTCCTTACTAGTGCACATGTAACATACTAGATCTCGGACCCTACCCTGGAAGTTGACATTTTGGACTTAGCCAAATAAGTTTGAAGGTTAGACCTAAATAGATGTTTAGTATAACCCCAATGATCTAATGCATATATATATATATATATATATATATATATCACCTTAATATAACCTAATGTTAGGTTTATAATGGATACATAAAATATGCCACATCACTCATTTTGGTAGTAATATGAAGATAAGGAACTTAATTGGATGAATAATTTAGATAATGGGCCATTAATGGGCCATACAAAATATCTCATAAAAAGAAGTCTCAAAAGTGGAAACAAACTTCAAATTAAAAATCTACATATCAAAATTAGCATACATGTCAGATTTCATCTAATTAGGACAACCTTGAAATATTAGGATAAGTTTAGAAGAGAGAAAATGTGTAAAATGCATAAGAAATGAATAATGTGATTATATAACTTCAAAATATGGAAATAATGGCAAATTCATATTCAACACATCAAAGATAACTTGTGGACTAATTTTGGTCCAATTTGGATATTGTTTGTACATGTTATGCAATTTTAGGTACATTCTGGACTTTTCTATAATTTACCCAATTGGGAGGTTTTCTTTGAAAATTGTCACATGCATTATAATCCTTATATATTCCCTTACCATTCTCGAGTTTTTGAATCATAGGGCACCTGTTTGCACCTTGGTTTGAAGGTGTTTCTCACCAAGGGCATTTTAGGGATTACTCTTTATAAATGAGCTTATCATTAGAAGCTATCAACCAATGGGGTTATTTCTTCGATTGGTGGTCAGATGGGATGGCCTATAAGTTTCCATAAACTGACATTTGATATTCAAGAAGCCTCTATGAGCTGTCATCTTGCATGGCCATGAAATCCCTAGGCTAAGGACACATTGAAAGCTCCATGGACACCCCATGCTTGACTTCTTCCTTATCCATAAAGGCTTGCATGTCTATAGGCACCCTTAGCATTAGACACATGGAAATTAACTTGACACCTCATGCTTTACTTCTTCCTTATCCATAAAGGCCTGCATGTCCATGGAAACCCTTATACATTACACATGGAAAGTGTCATAAACACCTCATACTTGACCTCTTTCTTTATATAGCCATATCTACCCTTTCCCAACTCCAAAATTGAAAACTCTTGCTCTCCTTTATTTCCTCTAGCTTAGAGCATCATTCCTACTCCATTTTTTCATGAAGGTTCTCTCCCAAGGTAAAAGGAGGTTCCTACCTTGGTTAAGAAGGCTCCTAGGGTTCCAGATTTTCTGTATTTAGGGTTTCTAAAGCTCCTCCTTGATTATTTCAACCAAAACTAGTATGTTTTCTCCTTTCCTTCCCTATTTTCATGTTTTTTGTAACATCCCTGACCTGGGATTAGGGATAACCCTAGTTGTTTGACTTAAATAAGTTTCTTATAACTTTAATATAATTCTCTAAAGTGTTTTGTTATCAGTTGACACACTTATGTTTCAAATTTGGTCCTATTTGAAAGATGTTTGAGCAATGTTCTCTTATTTTGGACGAAAATGCAATTTACCCAAGTTGAGGGGTTATATTGCAATATGCCACATGTTAAACTTGCCTTAAGTGTTTTAACATCATAAGAGAGAGAATGATGCTAAGTGGTGGCTTGTGGAAAGCCTAAAATTCTAAACTTGAACTTGTTTGAATAATGCTAGTGCCTTGTGTACCAATTTTGGTACAAATTGTAATTTACCCAAAATGTAGGGTTGATATGAAAATTAACACCTCTAAAGTGTCCCTACTCCCTTTATGTATCATTTATAGGAGAGAGGAATAATGAGACACTTCTTGAATTATATTTGAGTTATGGTACTCTTGGGGATGAAAAGACCAAGAAAGGGTTGAATGTGAAACCCTAATTTGAGTTATATCATGTTGTAGAGTTCATATGAGAGTGCCTATAGGCCAAGGATCCATAGAGGGAGCCTCATATCAGTTTGTGAACTCTTGTCCTTGTCCATGTTGGGTTAAGAACCTCAAGGAGGCGAAGTGTATCAGTTTACAACTTCCTTGGAAAAGTTGTATCGAGTTGTGAATAAAGTGGTGATTGAGTTGAAATATCGTATCCAACAAGATAAGTGGTGGCCGAAATTTCATCTCTAGATTATCCTCAAGTGTTTTGCATGCCTACACTTGTAGCGAACTCTGACTCATTGTCATGTCTTAATCTTTTTGACATTTTCTACTACTCTCCTTGGATTGGTTATGATAACATTGGCGCATATAGAAGATCAGATACTAGTAATACAACCTAGATTACCAGTCCCCAATGATGAAATTTTGAGCTCTAGAAGGATTTCTGATCAACATAGTTATGTTGGAGCAGTAGAAAATGTCGAAAATATTAAGAGACGACAAGGAATGAGAGTCTACTACAGGTGTAGGCAAGCAGGATAGTTGATAAGAAATTTTCTAGTAAAGGATAATGAGGCAGAAATTAAGAAAAGATCTGTCAAAACTCGAGAATAGATGCCTAGTAGCTCTAAAAAGGGGAAGTTTTTGGTGCCATCAATGCAACAAACACCTAGTGCACCAGGGAAGTGGCTACCAAGAAAGGGCAAAGGACCTAATGCTCCACCAATTAGAACTCTTAATTTATCTTCTACACAGTAATAAGGATGACAAGATCAGGGAGTGTGTATAAGACATGTTTTAGATGTGGACAGGATGGGCATATTAGATCCTTTTGTCTAAAAAGAAAGGAGGGAATGACCCAACCACTGAGGCAGAGTCAATAAGTCTCTCAAAGGTAATAGTTTAGCAGTGGCATGTGAGGACATGGACAGGCGTCCCAAGAAGGTCCATCTACACCAAATGATAGAGCACGGCGTTGAAAATAGGCAACAAAAAGATTATATGCAATGAATCAGCCGGAGGCAGTAATCGATCCATGAGTCAAGATAGGTCAGATGAAATTGTTTCATTATGATATGTCTTCTTCTGATTTTATCTATTAGTTATAAGAAAATTAGTTGTTGTTGAGCTTCCTTTGATTAGTCCTATGAGGACATAAGGAAGAGATAAAAATAATGAGAACTTACATTCTGTCTAGTAATCTTTAAAATGTATTATAAGTACTTTTGTATGTATAAAAGAGTATTAGGTGTAAGAGACATGCTTGGAGAAATCTAGGGATACTAAGTCCTATGATATGGATGATATGAAAAGTAAAGTATATGATATAAAACAAGGTGCATACTACCTAATATCACAACATGTATACCCTGGACAAGTATTCATCTATTGAAGGCAAGGTAAGTATGAGACTCTTAGATTGTTATCTTTCTCATTACTCTAATCAAGTAGTCATTTGAAGACAATCTAAAGAGCATAATGAAACTAAAAATATGGCATGGATATTTCTATCACATCCTAACTAGAATGAAATAGAAATTGAGTTTATCACAAACTAGTTTGTGAGTGCGAGGTAGTAAAAAGTATAATCCCCATGATAAGAGAAAGGGAACAAGGGAGATTATCCATGTTCAAAAATAATTTGTGAAGAATAAAGATCTTTTCCATGATGTGAATATAAATAAAATCAGAAAATGTTCATTAACATACTAGATAATAACAAAGAAAGGAATGATGACATATAATCATCTTTATAATTCCTATGTTGATGGCAAGGAACCAAAGATGAAACAAGATTGAATGACACGTGAATAGTTGAAATTTCATGCAATAATCAAAGAAGGTGATAATCTATTTTCTTTAAATAACACTGGATAATGATGGGGCAATTAAAAGGAATATGCTTCCTTGTGTTCTTTCTTTGTAGGGACATGACAATCAAGTAAGTCTTATGACACTTGATGTGCATGGATTAGAAGTAATATATAGATGGGTATTTTGAAAAGTATCAACTAGTCTTGGATTTTGGTTCCAAGACAAAGTTATATGTGATAAGTAATGTCCCAAGATGAAAGAAAGGTCCTATTATATGTTTGGCTTTAGTAAAAATAATAGAGTGATGGAAATGATGAAGATGTGATGTGTTTTTGGCGCATGTAACGAATACCAAGGTAAAAAAAATCCTAGTATCCAAGAACTTTCAATGGTATGATAAAATGAGAACATGACTCCTGATAATATGATTAATGTTTGGTGACCAAGAAGGGACAACTTTGAAATTAGTCTAGTTACATACTATAGTATGGATATCATATGTTAGGGGTTTATGCTCTGCATAAATATAACATCGATAAGGATTTATTAATTGAATGAACAATTGTAGAATCATCCTGGGAAAAGCTTATCAAGCTAGATATAATTGCTTAGAATATCCCTATCTAGATCTATTGAGGCAGCTTATACATATAACATCTAGAGTCACCTCTGAGATAGTTCTTCTTTGGTAAGTAGCCTCTCCTTATGATAAGAAAATCAATAGCTAACAGGATGGTTGGTACAAGTCATAAGAAAGTTTAGTGTTGTGTCAATAAATTAGAGTGGCACAACAAAAGTATGATAAGACTTGTAGTCTCAAATGGTTGACAGAATGTAACTCTAGTCTTTCCTTGGAGGAGAAATGCTAAACTAGTGAGGGTATGGAAAATTCCCAAGATCAAGAATCTTATTACATAAAGATGTAAGTTGAGAAGGTGAAAAATCAATGAGATTTGATACCCAAGTTATAAAAAGTATGTATAGTACTTCTCTGACTTAAAAAGTGTTACTTGACACGGAATTGACACTACAGTCATTAATGAAAAGGACAGTTGAGTATGTGTCATGTATGACAGATTCTATGATGACCCTAAATGGAAGGACTTTGTGATGGTCAAAGTTATATGACATCTCCATGACATCATCATGTTATGTGGAGGCTTGATGATATGATGCATGAATAACAATTATCCCCCTTCATCTGGGATTTTGGGGACAAAATCCTTGTTAGGGGCTTATAACTTGTAACATCCCTGGTCTGTCTTTAGGGATAACCCTGGATGTTTGACTTAAATAAGTTTCTTAAAATTTTAATATAATTCTCTAAAGTGTTTTGTTATCATGTGACAAACTTATGTTTCAAATTTGGTCATGTTTGAAAGATGTTTGAACAATGTTCTCTTATTTTGGACCAAAATGCAATTTACCCAAGATTAGGGATTATATTGCAATATTTCACATGTTGAACATTCCTTAAGTGTTTTAACATCATAAGAGAGAGAATGATGCTAAGTGGTGGCTTGTGGAAATCCTGAAATTCCAAGCTTGAACTTGTTTGAATAATGTTAATGCCTTGTGTACCAATTTTTGTACGGATTGTAATTTACCCAAAATGTAGGGTTGATATGCAAATTACCGCCTATAAAGTATCGCTACTCCCTCTATGTATCATTTAGTGGAGATATAAAGAAGTATACACCATGTTTGAATCATATTTAAGTGATGGTACACTTGGTGATGAAAAGACCAAGAAAGGGTTGAATGTGAAACCCTAATTTGAGTTGTATTGGGTTGTAGAGTTCATATGAGAGTGCCTATCAGACAAGGAGACATAGAGGGAGCCTCATATCGGCTTGTGAACACTTGTCCTTATCCATGATGGGTTAAGAACCTCAAGGAGGTGAAGTGTATCAGTTTACAACTTCCTTGGAAAAGTTGTATCGGGTTGTGAATAAAGTGGTGATTGAGTTGAAATATCTTATCCAACAAGATAAGTGATGGCCAAAATTTCATCTCTAGATTATCCTCAAGTGTTTTGCATGTTAATATAAATATGATTGCATGCATGTACATGTGTCAACCATGAATGGACATGTGGCACCTAGTAGCTTAAAATGATGACACCTCATATACACTCTTTTTCATGAACCTCAACTATATATACCACTCCTTTCACCTATTAGTGCAATTTTTCAAAACTTACCACCCTCTTTAGCTTAGATATCATGCATGTGTCTTGATATAATGCATAGGTGAATGGGTAGCATGCATAGAGCCTTGGTATCGTCCATAGCAAGGTGATATCGGCCATAGCAAAGTGATATCGGCCATAGCAAGGTGATATCGGCCATAATGAAGTGATATCGGCCACAAGTGAAGGGATATCGTCCACAAGGGAGGGGATATCGTGCATGAGTGGTGAGGTGTCATGCATGATGCTAAGGAACAAGAAGGATCTCAAGCCTTAACCCTAAGGTGAAGCCATGATCATCTTCAACCTTGGATTCATGGATCAAGGGTTGTGATATTCCTTTCTTTTCTTCTTCACCAAATACATATCAATGGTGATTATTTGCATATAGATGAATTTTTAAGCTCATCTTCAACCTTGGGAATGTGAATCTTTGGAGCTTGGAGCTTTAAAGTTGTTCTTGATGCGTGTTATATAACTTGAACCCAACTATGTTATTATTCACCTTCAATTTTGTTATACTTGTTGATCTACTTTCAATTTTGAATTCTCTTGAATAATTGATGATACTATGAGTTCTAAAAGTTGTTTAGGACTATTTTCCATGAACTAGAATAGTAAGAACAAGAGTCTATAGGTTGATTATGATGACATCATCAAGGTACAAACCGATATCTGGTTGAAGCACACACCTCTAACCCGATATGGTGATGGAACCCAATATGATATGAAAACTGATTTACCTTGGAACCCCACACCCCTATCATTTTGCACAATTCCTTGTGAAGGGTTAAACTAATTGTCTAGTTTGTCACTCAACCCAATAATAGGTTGATACCTTGAAGTAATAAAAAAGGTATGATATGGTGATGTGAACACACCACTAATATGATATAGTGATGAGTTTATACTCATGGACGACATGAGTGACACATACACACATCTCATGCATGATATGATGATGAAGTACATACCTTGTGCATTATATGGTGTCAAGCATACACCTTATGCACGATATGGGGTCAAGCACACACCTTATGCACAACATGGTGTCAAGTACATACATATAACCCAATATGGTGTTAAAACCTAACATGGTAATGTGAAACCCTATATATAATGGAACCTCAAACCCTTATTGGTTTGTACACTTAATTTAAGTTTAGACTAACTTGTTATCTAGCCTATTAATTATCACAAGATGAAGGGTAGGATGATACCATGAAGGTTTGAAGAGATGTGAGCATAAGGGTCTAACTCGATATGCAAACCCTAATAATGAAGCAACCCAATATGGAAGCACGATTCGATGATGAGGATATACCTCAAACACGATATGGAAGCATGATATGGTGATGAGGATATACCTCAAACATTATATGGAAGCATGATATGGTGTCAAGTACACACCTCTATGCCCGATATGGTGGAAGCACATCAATTCAAGGTACTTGATGGAGTACCGCAGGTAGTGTGTTATGTTAAGTAATGCATTCAGATGTAAAGAGAGTAATGCACTTCGATTAAGTAGGCTAATGTACCTTGAAGAAAGGGTTGAGCCAACTTAATAAAATAGTATATAATCAACATCCTAGTGAGGATGAGAGAGAAACTCATACTTGTGTGATATTCATGTAATGCGCATACAGTGATACTCCTAATAAGAGTGGGGTATGAATTAGGGTTTGATTCATGATTAAATGATCTTGAAACCCTAATTGGTTAAATAGGGGAAAACCTTAACCCTAATAAAGGGTGATGATATGCACTTGAAACCCTAATCGGTCAGAAAGGGAAACACTAACCCTAATAATGGGAAGGATGTATTTCTCTTGTATCACATAGTGATGATATGAATCTGAAACCCTAATGGGTTAGAATGGGAAACCCTAACCCTAATAATGGGAAGGTTGTATTTCTCTTGTATTGCATGGTGATGTTATGTACTTGCTATTGTTTTTATCATGAATTGCTAACCATGTAGGAATCATTATATGATGAGCATAGCCAGGTATGAGCTATGATGTTTCATATAATACATATTTAAATGGACCTTGTGATCCATGTTAAATACTTGTACAACTAGTATAATACTTATAGGGTTTGATGACCTAAAAAGATAGTTGTTGTCTAGTGGGAACTAAAAAGATGTTTAAATGGGCCTTGTGAGCCATGTGAAATACTTATGCAACAATTATAATGTATACCTTGGTCTGAGGACCTAGAGGTAGCAGTAACGTGATGAGAGGTGACAATGTTTAGTGATGAACTAAGTGTTTGAATACACATATCTAGTAATCATGATGATGATAATGCTAAGGGAGAAGAATCACTATTAATGTGATAAGGGACTGAGATCTCGAGTGTTATACATTCAATGTGTTCCAAAGATCATGAAAGTACTTGATAAATGTATTACACCTTTCTTTGTAGCACCTTTTATAATTTGTATTTGTTACCTGGTTGATGCTAAAAGATAATGTAATGCACCTAATTAATCAAGTGGAATCTCATCATGAAGTTGCTCTGACCATAGATCCATTCTGTGTCAGAACTTGCTGAATGGTGATACGAGTTTAACTCGGAGAGCATATTTTTGAATATACAGGGGTGAAGGATGACATATATCCTTACGTCCTAATGAAGAATTGATGTAGCACCTTCCTCATTTATTTTATATCGGGATTGATATGTGAATCTCCCAACCATTTGAGGAATTGATGTGTAAATTCTTCTTCATTATGTTATAACGAGATTGATATGTGAATCTCCCGACCAAATGAGGAATTGATGTATAATCTTCCTTATCATTATAATCGGGGGATGAATAATTGAAATCTCCCTAAAGAGAGTGCATGCTACGGTTGTAGCTCTATAGAGAAGATACTTATATACCCTGGTAAGCTAATTACAGATGACACAAGATGTCCAGCCCGTAGTCTCGTACTGACCAAGACAGATGAGGTCTTGGCTGTCGACTCTTCCATTGACCGTGTATGGTACCGATGTTGTACATAGCCTTGGTTGGTTGGAGCATGAGTGGTATACCTCATCTCCTCAGGGGATAAGTGTGATTGTAAATACGTAATCATCCATGTAGCATATTTTCTTAAGGATTGAATACGAAAAACATTGGTTGATGTACACTTATTTTATACATCTTAAATGGATACATGTTATACATGTTCTTCATATTCCTTATAAAGTGAATAGATGGTTTATCGCTCTATCATAGATAGATACATTACTTTAAAAGATGAGATTGCACTGTTCTATTTATAAATAGTGATTAATCTTTCTTATTAATATAAAAGAACCTATGCTCAATTTTGTACTATTACCTATGATAATAACATTGTTGACAGAGAGTTATATCTCTCACGGGGACTTGTGTCTCACCCTGTTGGTCACCAATATTTTTAGATGAATGCAGATGAGGAGGTAGAGACCTTATTGCATAGGGACAACAACAACAATAGGGGCAACAGTAACAGCTCGGGTTGAGTGTACTATCTATCTTGTCTTATAAGTAGAAGTCCTATGTGTCTTCTCTGTGCTCTCAGGTTCTTGGAGTCAGTATGTAATGGTTTTATAAATGATCTGAGATTTTGGCTTGCATGCCTCGAGGTTTTATGTTACTCAGTATATGTTTTGACAAAGCAACTGGTATATGTTACCCTCGAGATGAGATGGTACAATGTATGTACAATGTGAACCATGATGTATATATTACTTTGGTTCTTTTCTTTAGATGTTTCCTGGAAATGGATCTATTTACAAAATGGTTTTAATTTTTAGTGATTTTTTAATCCGCTGCTAATGTTTATTCCTCATAATTAGTATGATGATTTGGCTGTCATTTTGATAGTAGTCATCACATTTTTAGTCTTCCTTCCACCTTCCTCCAGGTTGGAACCATGGCTTCCATGGTGAAACCCCACCTAGAACCCATAAACACCTCATCTCTATGTTCTTTTGTTAGGGTTTTTCAACTCTAAAGTGGATAAGGTGCTTCTTTCTTGAGATAGGAGCTTTGTTGAAGAAACCAGCCTATCTAAGCTTGGGAACCTTACTTATTGGACCTATGCACCTTCCCTAGAGGTTCTTTGGAGGCCTAGGTTTGACTTGGACCATTTAGACTCTAAAGTTTAGGTATGATGTATCCCCTATTCTTCTATGTTGAGCAATTCACCTATGCTTATTCATTCTCTTTGTCATATGCACATTAGCCTATACACAATGTCTTTTCTTTTAAAAATCATGGTTCATGTGAACTACCTTAATTGATATTGATCATGTGATCATGAATATTCTTTTGAACTCTTATCGTATGCTTTGCTCATGATGGAACTCTAAAAAATGACATGTGATGTGTTTTTCCCACTTATGAGGTGGATGTATATGTTGGTCACTTATGTGGTGACTAGTTTATATATTCTGAATATACTTTCTACTTTCCTCTACATTTAACATGCTATGTGATTCAGTAGCACTAGAGTATTGTAATTGCATTGGTTTTGATGGTAGATGTGTTATTTCCTGCCGAGCAGATGTGATATTTCCTACTCTTTTGGAATGGAAAGGAACCTCATACCCAGGGCAAGATGTGTGATTCTTGTCCCATGTTTTATATATTTTGGAGATTGGAAGTATTCTTTTCTCTATCGGGTTTCATGTTTATGAGACTTGTCTGCCTTTGTGTTTATATTATTCTAGGGCTATGTTTATCTCATATGCATGCAAGTTGATGATATGGGGTGTGTTTCCTAATTCTTTACATCTACTTGTGTGGCACAATCTTTACATTTTATTAATGGCAAGTATTCTTTTCTTATCATATGATTTCAATTCCTTTTATCTTGATACCCATTTGGGTGGTCCTTATCCTTTCTATGGGAAGCCTTTTATATTTGATGTCCTTTATTCCATATATTGCTCAATTTCCTATTTGGTATGCACATACCATCCTTTGATGATGTCATCTATTTTCTTTTCTTGTTGGGGTATGCTTATAACCCTAGGTGAAGGACTTGGATAATAAGGCATGATTAGATTAAGCAGTTAAAGCTTGGAGACAAAATTGTTATGGTTTAGATTTTGCTCTACTTAGATCCTTATGTTGTATCATACATGTAAACACTTACGTGATATTATGATGTACTTTTGTAATAACCTTGTGATAAATTGAATATAGTCAACATTTTTATTCCTCTTCTACACTTTGGTCTTTTGCATACCATTATAATAGATTTGGAAAATTTATACCTACTCTAACATACCTTTTAGTGTGTTTGGAATGGATGTTTTATTCTTCAAAAAAAATTTAGTAAGGGGGTGATCCTTCCTCCTTACAACACATGCCTAAGATGTCACCACACCCTCAGCCACCAATCCTCCAAGGTGGTCAAAGTGGACCAACAAGATCAACGACCGCTCTTTTTTTCTCACATGGTAATTTACCCCCTCTGTGCTAAAAAATCCAATAAATGACCAAAACTTGTAAAATTCGTATCTCTTGATTCCTAACTCCAAAAATTATGAATGATTAGTTTATCATGATTAGAAAAATACAAGGAATTCATTAAATATAGTGTAATAGTCTAATTATTTATGGATCTCATATATATCCCTAGTTTTTCTCTCTTTCTCATAATATTTTAGTTAATGATTCTATTTTGAGTTTCATTTTTGAGAAACCCTAATTCTTGACTCTAGTGATCATATTGAGACCTTAAATTGAACTTTAATAAATAAGAGTTACATCTAATATTTAAAACTCATCTACCCTAGAATATGAATCATGCACATTGAAATAAGGATTAATCTTGATATGATGATGATCTTGCAAATCCCTTAATCATATGCCTGACCCATGACTCTAAATAATCTAATCTTGAGTTCCAATGATACTATTTGATCTTGATAATGATCTAGAGATTTGATGGTAACTTGAATAATGATGATAATATTTAGGTTTGACAAGTGTTCGTAAAAATACCTAGGTAGGTCATTCATTCTTGAAACATGCTTGATACTTGAATAAAGTTGTACATTTGGAAATATTGGTTGATTATAAGTGGATGACCTAATGCTAAGGTTGACATAGGAAAGTGTAACCCTAATCTCAAATATTGAAACATGATCTTCAAATATCATGATCTTGACCCTTGATCCAAGCATTATGATTTAGGATCTGACTCAAAGGGTTAACCTATTACTTGTTGATTTGTACTCGAAATATTTGGTGAAAGGTACGCTATTACATCTCCTCCTTGGTTGTATTGAAGATACCTTTTATGTATCTCTTGAATGTAGACTTGGATACATAATTGGTTGAGCTACCATTCCATATTGATTAGTCTTCCATTTTTCTTATATTATATTTTGAGAAAAACATGAGATCATAAATGATATTGCCCATTATGACTGTCTGTATATTGATGATGATGATGATGATGATATTGATAATGTTGATATTGAGTGCAAGTGACCGCCTCATTTGGAGGTGGAACTTGTACATTGGCCTCCTACCTCATATGGAGATAAGGACTCTACTGACCTCCCCCATCGTGTTGGGGTGATGCTGCCACACAAAAGATAAGCATGCTTATCGATTATAAAATAATGGGAACTTGTAATAAAAATTGAATTGTTTGAAATAAACATCTTATCGAATAAATATTGGATTTGGAAAAATCACTTGTTATACTTTTTGAATATAAGTCGTGCCAAATACACTATTTTCCTATAAACTGTTTAACTTATTTTTGATAGGGTATCGTGAAATTGCATGATTGTGTCTTGATTTTCTTTATTTTATGAAAACCAATTGGAACATTAACTAGATTGCTTCCACACTCGATATACTCCGATGAGAAGGATAAATATGCAATATCTCCTATTTTGGGTTATTTTGTTCTTTAAATCTCCTATTTTTGAGTTATTATTTCTTATTGTATATACCAGTGTATGAGATCATATTGGACCACTCAGGGATGGCCGCTTCAATCCTTTTACCATTGTCTAGGCACTGGGATTGGGATTGGGGTAAGAATGGATCTGTGATAGTGAACTTTCCCTCCTTTGCTTTAGCATCCAACTCTAACTAATTATCATCAAGAAATGACTATTCAGTAGAACTTGTCCAATGAAAAAAAGAAAAAGGACATTATCACTAGACCTAGAAATTTACCATTTTTTAAGCCACCTCCTATGTTGCTTGGATGGGAATTTTTCTGGCTTTGTTTTTTGTCGCATCTATCCACTCAATATAGTGAGGCAAGTGTCCAGAAGCACTAGAAGACTCGAAAGTAAAAGGAATAGAAATAGAAGGCCCTTGCTCTTTCCCTTGCCCTTAATCTTGCTCTTATTGCAGCTCTCTCATCTGGTGTCATTTCCAATAACCAACTGAATCCAACTGATGGTTGTGCACATTCTTGTCACCCTATCTTTTTAGCATCGTGAAAGGCCCGATTAATTAATACAAGTGATATTGTTAAGTAACTATAAGAAATCATAAAAATGTAATTGATTTCAATACTTAGAACTCATCTGATTCTCCCCTCCAAACAAACTCCTTCCAATATTCTTGATTAATATAGTTCCATTTAATAAAGGGTTCCTTCTTGTATCCAAAGACATAGTCTCTTGTGAGGATGGTCCAACAATCTCTATGTCTTCTCCTAATTAGCTGCATAACAGACTTGCGATGCAACTTTTCATCAAGTTCATATCGGCCTTAAAAAGGTTCAACATTCAATACATTGAGAAATGTTAAAAGAAAGAATAGAAAAAAGACCATAAAAATATAACTTCATTTATCTCACCTCTAACTCCCTCTAGAGAGGTCTTTGTGGACCATACTCACTTGTCTCCAATCCTAAACAATGAGAGGCACTTTGCTTCAAACAAGGACCCCACAACAGCTAACAAACTCTTTAGTAATTGACGTGCCTGCTTCATTGAATTCAATGAAACCCTTCATTCCTTGTCTATTTGTGGCATCTTTCATCACAATTATCCATCTAACTCCCTTACATTTTAGAGGGAGAGAACCATCAGCACCCTAGTTAGGATGCTCATTATCCTCATGCTCATGTTCACTATGCTCTTGGTCAGATGCCATCTATAAAATCAAAAGTAAACAAATGAAAAAAGTCATATCACATAAAAAAAAGTCAGATCACATATAAAAATCAACATTGTAAAATGTCATATGACATGAATAAATAAACATGTTACATAATGCAAAAAAAGTCAGATTACATATGAGCAATATACCTTAAACTAATATCCCTTTTTGTGATCTTCACATGTATAGTCAATAGGTTTAGATTCAACATTTACACTTGGTAAGCCAACAAAAAATGGATTAGACTCATCATACTTGTCATAGTATTCTTCTTCATCAATAGAAATTGAAATGAATTGTCTTTTCCCATGACGAACGAAAGACCAATTTTTTTTGAAGGACTGTTGATATATAATACCTATTTTGCATGTGCTTCCATGATGTAGGGTTCATCCTTCTCGCATGTCCACTCAAAATTCACTATTGTGAATTCGAGTTCATCAACTACAAATCCTTTATTGTTATCAATCCATTTACACCTAAATAATTGAACTCTAAACTCTGTGTAGTGAATTTCTCATATGTCTTCAATGACACCGTAATAAGACATCTTTCCTTCACATTGACTCATACCTTTGGCACTTGGAAAACACAATGAAGACTCCTGAAGGGTGACCCACTATTTAGATGACAAATTTATCATCTTGACGTTTTGTGTAGTATGAAAATCCGTTTATACCAAACCCTTTGTAAGATTTAACATGGGTCTTTGGCTTATACGCTAGCCATTTGATAGTTTCTGTAAAATTATTTGGTGTGTGAGATAGTTGATTAAATACTTCCTTTTCAAACCACCTAATAAATGTCTGATTATGCTCTCTAGAAAGCCACATTGAACTGGCTCAGGGATAACTTTCCTTGAGCTCATTGGTGTGTTTGGTGATATAATTACCCACATCATCAATGTTGTGTAAAATATACAAATGTGCTTGTTCCCAATGCTCATGATTGATATTTATCTGTCGTTCTCCCAAAATACCTTTGTCGGGATAAATATTAGGGTTCACGGCATTAGCAGTAGTTTAGTTGCAACTCAAAAAGCCATTGCAAAAGTCCATAACTGCCCTAGCAATATAGCCCTTAATGATACTGTGACAACCTTAATTTTGGGTTTTATGCAGTTAATTTTTCAACTGAGATATAAATGTGTAACATCACATCCCGTTATCACACAAACAATGATATGCCACGTGAAAATGTGCAGAAACACCATAACCCACATATTACTGAAAATACGGGTTAAATAAAACCGATTGCGGAAAGTAGATAAACAAAGAAACTATTACATCCAGATCATCATCCTGCAAGGAAACATGCTATATAAACATTTAGAAGCCTTGATATATGTCCACAGCTTATAGGAAATAGTTGTCCTATCAGCACAAGAGTTCATCACATGTTTATACATACATAATGGGCCACATCAGGCCAGCAGTACGATATACAAAGCTACATCAACTATACATCATAAAACATCGTCAAAACACCTCCGAGGACCTAATAGTGCAGGGATGACTCTAGGATTCTATTATAAAACAACCAAAATAGCAACATATCCATCTCTTGCCACCTACTCTTCCTGTTGCTCATCTGCAACCTCATGACCACCACCATGTCTAGCATGATCACCTAAAAAGGTTGTATACCAACGGGGTGAGATACATAGTCCCACTGAGAAACATAACTCCCCACCGAAACTATAAAACTTTAGGAAAAGCAGGTAAAGCAGATAACTGATATTAGCATATCATAAGAGAAGCATCCTGAGCAGAACTTATTTTATGAACAATCTTAGCAGATATCCAGGAGGCATATATCCAAATATTTCTTTATGAAACATGATATAAAAGATAAGATTTATAAGAACTTATCACAAAGTATAAGGATCGTACAAATAACTACAAGGTATGACTAGATCAGCTATATAAGCAAGGCCTCAATCAATGTTCCATGTTTTTCCTTAAGCAACATATTCTATACAGTTGGATTACGATTTATTATGCCCTGAGGAAGTGAGTCGTCCCGCTCAAATCCAACCTTTGGCTGTGAAGCCCAAAACCGGTGCCATACAAGGTCATTGGGAGAGCTGGACTCCATGACCTCACCTCTTCATGGTTAATGCACGTTAACCAAAGCATGACTGCAGTCTCTTGCTTGAGGACCTCACCCACAGGGTTAGCTCACGCAGTCTACCCTTTTTATCATGAGCCACGAGCCTATTCATTGTTCTCCAGAGCCATGAATGCATTCATGCTCATTCACACTGAGCCATGGTCCTGATCACCATGCTCTTATACACATCTTGAGTTCACAACCGTAGTTGCACTCTAATCCTCCTATTTTTGGCTAGGAGAAACCCCACATATTCAATAATATTTGCTCCAGGTGATCCCGCAGGATAAACTTGTTTCACCATCACCTGCTGTTGACGATGATGGAAAACTACATGATATGTTCCACTATAACTAATTAGTATATTTTAAGTGGATTGTTGAGGCAACCAAGTTGTAAAACATAAACAACATTGAGTTACGTTATTATTGTCATTATCACATTATCATGGGATCTCAATCCCTCATCACAGAATGTCAATGCCTCTCAAGGCTTACATCATCACCATGGGATAGCAATACCTTATCTCAACATCAGAGGATAACACCTCAACTAGGCACTCAGCCTTCATCAGGTCAATAGACCTTTCACATCATACTGGTGATACATGTTATCTTATGAACAAGGATTATCATCATTAAGTGTGATACAGAACACATACACCTCATACCTCTTACCTGGCTATTAATTCACTTGATTCACCTTCATGGTTAGTATGCATATCAAGAAAGATAATTGAATCAACAAACATAGATATTAATGATTATCATGCTATTAGGGTTGAGGATGCACATGATTGGAACAACATCCATGATCATAGCTAGATGAAGCACAAATCTATATTTGTAGACAAATTACATTATTGTTATCTGATCATGAGCATCCACTATGCCCTTATCTTATAAACATAAACATGTGTCTTATCATCTTATGTATCATCATCTTTAAGTATCGAACATATCATGGTACACAACCTATCATCCATATTGCATCATCAACATAGGTGTGATTCAAGATAACAGATCATCAAGTTAGTTTTTCCGGGTTAAACATAACTCTCACCGAAGGTACCATCTACCCTTACTATAGGTGTGATAGGTAGCGCCATCCCTCATCCAAAGGGATATCGGGCAAGGTAACATCCCTCACTAAAAGCCTATTGGCTAGGGCACTCAGCCACACATATCGTCCCTCATCACATCATCATGGCATGCACACTTATTCAATGGTCACGAGTATACCAAGACCAGTATCATGCAACCTGATCCAAGGAGTGTATCGTGCACAAGGACACACTCACTTATCGGCCATGACCCTATCAGCCACTAGGGTTAGGATTACCTATCGGCCATCCTCATCACCATATCATCTATGGACATATCGGCCAAGGCCATGACGCCCAAGGTCTTGTCGGCCAAGTGCAAACCCTAAGGCCTAACAAGCTCTTCATGATGCCCAAGGGATTCTACTGCCATCCACCATGTCACCCAAGACACCCTATCATCCAGCTAGGGTTTGGGTCCACATATCAGCCAAGACGCATCCCTTCAACTTGTATTGTCCAAAGCACCATCCATGCTCTACACATGTATCGGCCTAGCTCTTAACTCTAGAGCTTTCCAAGCTAACGACCAGGAGTAGACATGTGATGGGAAAGGTAGATCGGTCAAAGGGTAACACACCTCCAACACTCTAGGGTGGATGATATCAGGCAACAAGTGGGCATCACACGTCGGTCACCTACCATGGTGCGCAGGGGCCTATCGTCCAACTAAGGTAGGCACAACATATGGTCAACACTAGGGCATCTATCTAGGGTTCATCACCCAATCACCATATCGGGAAACAAGGTTAACACAACCCAACTAAGCATATCGTCCAAGACAAATCCTAGATGAGAGGTATCGTGCAAAGCACCAAAAAGGGTATCGTGCAAGGGCAAAAGAACCACATTAGGTTGGTCATGTTCAACCTCAAGACCAACATCATCAAACCCTAATAGATCAAGAGAGTTGGCTCACCTCTCAACAACCAAGTGAGAGGGGTTTTTCACAACCTTCGTCACATATCAGGCATCAAGGTAGGTCATCCATATCGGTCAACCCTTCAACCCCAACTAGGTCATCAACAACCAAAGGTTCACCTCTCAAATCCATGGTGAGAGTAGGGTATTGCCCAAGCAACTAGAATATAGACTCACCTCTCAACGACTAAGGAAGAGAGGGGTTTTGCCTACACCACTAGAGCTCAAGCTCACTTCTCAAAACCAAGGAGAGAAAGGGGTATTGCCCCAAGGAAAACCTAATCCATAGGTTCGGCCAACAAAGTCCAAAGTCATACAATTGTCAACATCCTAACCACTAAGTCTAACAAGATTAAAGATACAAACTAGAGCAAGAAACATATCTCACAAGATGCATGGCCGATCAAGATGACATAGAAACATGCAACATAAAAAGGAAGTAGTATTGCTAGGGTTAGGAGTTATGTAACCCGCCTCAAGCAAGCTCCTCAAGCTCCAAAGCTCCAAGTACCAAGCTTTAAGCTCTTAGCTCTAAAGCACCCCACCTTTGGCCACCACAAGAAGAGAAGAAAAGCTCATAACCACCATGGCCGAAGAACAAGCAAGAAGGAGAAGAAGGTGCTAAGGAGAGAGAGGAGATGCTTACTAAGGAAGAAAGACCCTTCTAGGGTTCGGCGACCACCTAGAGGAAGAAGAAGAAGAAAGACTCCACCAAGGAGATCAGCCACCAAGCTTGCTCTACCAAGGGAAGGCGTATCAACCACCAAAGGAGAAACGAGCAACTAAAGGAACTAAAGAGCTAAGCAACTAAAGAGAGGGTTGTATATATACAAGAGGGTCTATGGGGCACCCACTTTGGTGTTGCTCCACATGTGCATGTCCAAGGAACCACTTGTCCAAAGCCACACCACCTTGATAAAACACATGCACATGTCATGCCACCAACTAACAAAGGATCGGACACTTGTCCAAGGTATGGTGACAAAAATAAGGCAAGTTCAAAGTGGCCACCTTGGGCAAAATAGCCCATTGGGTGACACAGGTCACCAAGGTGCTCTTTGCACGACACAAGGCCTCAACAAGGCAAAACAAAGCAAAGCAAAGCCCATCAAAGCTCATCAAGGCCCAAAACTACTCAAGAAACAAGCCCAACCCATCCTCTTAACCCTAGAGGATGTAAGGAGAGAGAAAAACATCTCTCAAGGTGACAAACTTGCACATTAACCCTAAAACATGGGTTATTCGCAAGTTGCACCTCCAACTCTCAACAAAACACAACAAACCCTAATCACAACCTCGGGTGATTAGCAAGCTTCAAAACACAAGGTTTAGGCAAAGCAAACAGGGTAAACTCAAAATGAAGGTCAGGGTCCTTATAAGTCATAAACCTCTACAAATGGATTTTGTCCCAGAAATCTGAAGAGAAAAGTGAGGGATACTTCCTCCTCATCTCTTCCTCGAGCTCCCACATGGCTTCCTCAATGCAACGATGATGTCAAAGAACTTTCACAAGACCAGGTCCTTCCTTTTCAACTTCTTCACACGTTTGTCAAGAATCATCATTGGGCCTTCTTCGTAGGTCACATGCTCATAAAGCTCAACCTCAACTAGTTGTACCACTGTCCCTGTATCTGGATGACTTTTCTTCATCATTCTGACATGGAATACCGGATGTAACATGTGCATCTCTGGCGGCAGTTCTAACTTGTAAGCTACCTTTCCAACATGTGCTATTACTGGATATGGCCCCATATACCTGCATGCCAGCTTTCCTTTCCAGCCAAACCTCAACATGCCTTTCCAATGGGGAGACCTTGAGATACACTTTTTCTCCCACCTGGAACTCTAGGGGTCATCGGCGATTATCTGCATATGACTTCTGTCTCTCCTGTGCTTCTTTCAACTGTTTCTATATCACTTTGATCTTCTCTATTGTCTACTGCACTAACTCAGGACCCAAAAGCTGATACTTGTCTGACTCATACCAGCATAAAGGAGATTTGCACTTCCTGCCATATAATGCCTCATAAGGATCCATGTCGATGCTTCGTTGGTAACTATTGTTGTAAGTGAATTCTATCAAACCGAGATGCACATCCCAACTGCTTAGGAACTGCAAAACATAAGCTCGGAGAAGATTATCCAAAGTATGAATAGTTCTTTCGGATTGCCCATCTGTCTGTGGGTGGAAAGCGGTACTGAATCTCAACTGCGTTCCCAACACTTTGTGCAACTGGTCCCAAAAATGACTCATGAATTGGGGTCCTCTGTCAGAGACTATCATTGCGGGCACACCGTGTAAACGCACTATCTCATCCACATTTATCTGAGCAAGCTTCTCCACTGTATCTGTTTTCTTCACAGGTATGAAATGAGCAGATTTTTTCAATCTATCCACTATCACCCAAATGGAATCATGATTCTTAGCTTTCCTTGGTATACCAACTATGAAATCCATGGTTATATGAACCCATTTCCATTGCGGTATCGGCATGGGTTGCAACGTACCTACAGGCTTCTGATGCTCAACCTTTACCTACTGGCATTCCACGTACCTCGCCACAAACTCGGCTACATCTCTCTTCAAGCCAGGACACCAATACATGTCCTTCAGATTGTGATACATCTTGGTGACACATAGATGCATGGCATACATCGATGTGTGTGCTTCCTCGAGCACTAGATTTCTCAGATCATCAATATCGGGGACCACCATCCTACCATGATAGCAAACTAGTCCATCCTCAGACTCATGGAACCCATCACGCTTTTCACTGCCAAACTATGATCTTATCAACTAAACTGAAGCATCTTCCTACTGTGCATCTTTGATCTACTGTCTCAATGTAGGCTTGACTTGCATCTGTGCCAACAATCCTGCTAACAAGGAGACTTCCAGTTGTACGTTCATCTGTCACAAAGAGACAAACATATCCTGCCTATGGCATACCATGGAACTCAACTGTGCCTTCTTCATAGGAAGAGAAGAAAACTTTCTACTAAGTGCATCAACTAC
The DNA here is from genome assembly GCA_963693085.1 of Alisma plantago-aquatica. Taxonomy (NCBI): domain Eukaryota; kingdom Viridiplantae; phylum Streptophyta; class Magnoliopsida; order Alismatales; family Alismataceae; genus Alisma; species Alisma plantago-aquatica. The sequence continues at coordinate 871,900,555 of OY856413.1, read as the reverse complement.
CACGTTTGCCTTACCAAGATGATACTCAATGGTGCAATCGTTATCATTGATCAGCTCCACCCAACAACGCCGTCGCATGTTCATCTCACTCTTCGACAAGATGTACTTCAAGTTCTTATGATATGTAAAGATCTTACACACTTCCCCATAAAGATAGTGTCTCCAAATTTTTAACACATGGACCACCGCTGCCAACTCCAAATCATGTGTCGGATAATTCTCCTCATGTTTCTTAAGTTTTCGTGAAGCAAAAGAAACCACATGATCTTCCTGCATCAGCACACAACCTAAGCCTTTCTTGGAAGCATTGCAGAAAACAACATAGCCTTTCTCGGGGTCTCGCAACACTAGCACTGGAGCACTAGTCAGCTTTTCCTTCAAACTTTGGAAAGCTTGATGACAACGATCATACCAAATAAAAGGTACATCCTTCCTGGTCAACTTTTTTAATGGTAACGTGATCACACTGAAGTTCCTTATAAACCTCTGGTAGTATCCTGGTAAACCTAGAAAATTATGAACTTCTGTCGGCATCTTTGGTTGCTCCCAGTCTGCAACTGACTCCACCTTCTTAGGGTCCACTCTAACTCCTTCTACATATATCACATGACCCAAGAAAGTCACTTCTTTCAACCAGATATTGCACTTACTAAACTTGGCGTACAACTGGTGTTGGTGAAGAAGAGTCAACATTCATCAAAGATGTTGTTCATACTCTTGACTATCCCGACTATAGATCAGGATGTCATCTATAAAAACTACAACAAACTGATCTAGAAACGGACGGAACACTTTGTTCATCAAATCCATGAAACCAGCAGATGCATTGGTTAGCCCAAACGACATAACCACAAACTCAAAGTGACCATACCTCGTCCTAAAAGTTGACTTTGGTATGTCCTCATCCTTAATCCTTCATTGATGATATCTATACCGTAGATCGATCTTTGAAAACATTGTGGCCCCATGCAACTGATCAAATAGGTCGTCTATCCTCAGTAATGAGTACTTGTTCTTGATCGTGACTTTGTTCAACTACCTATAATCTATGCACAGACGCATTGATCCATCCTTATTCTTTACGAACAGGACTGGAGCACCCCACGACGATGTGCTCGGTCTGATGAAACATTTATCCAGCAACTCTTGTAATTGCTTCTTCAGCTCTTCCATCTCGGCTGGAGCCATCTTGTATGGTGTCTGAGCAACTGGTTGTGTTCCTGGCACCAGATTGATCTCAAATTCAATCTCCTGAGGTGGGGGAACACCGGGGAACTCATCGGGAAACACATCTGTGAACTCTCAAATAACAGGCACCTCCTCAAGGCTAGGACCTTTTGCCTTGGTATCTACAACGTGAGCTAAGAACGCCTTACATCCTTGCTGCAGCAACTTCTCTTCCACCATAGATGATACTAAACATGTCGTAAGAATCTTCCTATCTCCCTGGAAGATCCACTTCTCACCATCGTCAACAAACACAGCTTGCTTGGAACCACAGTCGAACACAACCTTATACTTTTCTAAGGTATCCATCGCAAGGATCACGTCGAATCCATGCATACCAAGTGGCATAAGATCCACTTGTATACTATTTCCCAAAAAAGATAGAACACAAGATGGACACTCCTCTCGAAGCATCGAGGAACCATCAAGAGGGGTTTCTAACAACAAGCTATCTTTCTTACAGCTAATAGGTAAAAGACAGCTACCAAGCATACTACATGTGATAAAAGAGTGTGTAGCACCTGGGTCAACCAGAACAAATATAAAAAAAGAAGAAGACAAATCAGAATGAAATAACTCCATCTGACATGCCACCACTCGCGGGTTGACTATCACCTCTAGCTGACTCATAGCATAGAATCAAGTCGTTGCTTGTTGTCCATGTCCTATGCTTCCTTGGGTAGACAATCCCACTTGTGATGCTTCACTGCGTCCTCACCCTCTATTACCACTAGACTATTGTCTATCTGGTCCTTGCTGATTCTGCCTCGGCTGTTGCGTCACTTCGACATCTTTCCTTTGGCAATTTGACCTCAAATGCTTGGTCTGTCCACAGAGATAGCATGACATGTCCTATAACTGTGACCTAGATAGCCCCGTCAGTGCTACTGAAGCTGTATTGTAAGCTCTGTATGGTGAATAACCATGCCCTCTTCCTTTACTTGGTGACCACTATGATGGTGCACTAGAACCTTACCTCATAGAAGGTGCAGAAAACCTCAGCTTCTTGTGGTTGTCAAACCTTTGCTTCTGAAACTGAGCAGGCCTTTTCTTGGTCATGGACTCTCTCTTTTCTTTGAGAGACCGTTCAATCCTTTAGACATACTCCACAAACGTGGCAAACTTCTCTCGATTTTCCAAAGCAGTAGCAAATGTCGATAGCTCGGCACTCAGACTTTTCTCAAACTACCTGATTCTCTCATCATTTGTTGTCTCCATGTGAGGACAAAACTTTAGTAGGTCCATAAACTTGGCTTCATACTCAGTGATGCTCATTGATCCTTGGCACGGACTCTCAAATTGGTTAATCTTCTGGTCCAGATACATCTTTCGAAAGTATCGGCTGATGAACTCCCATTGGAAAATCTCCCAATAGATCACCTCACCGGGTCGCTTCTCCTCTTCGATGGCCCACTAGTGGCCAGCACTACCTTTCAAAAAGTAAACAGCGTGCTTAACTTTATCTATTTTGGGGATGTCGATGATCCGGAAGGCCTTCTTAAGACATGTCAGCCACAGATTTGCATCCGCTGGATCAGCTGTTCCACCATAATCTGAAGCTTCGACTCGGCGAAGCCGCTCAAAGGTCTTCCCAATACCTAAAGATTCACCATGGGGAGCCTGTGCTCTTGGCGGAGGCATTGGCAATCTATCCACCATGTGATCCATTGTAGCCATCAACTGCCCCATAAGATGCTGATAGGTAGGGTTTTCAAGAATGGTTGGGTCAAGTTGGGGGACCTCAGGCAACCGATCTTCATATGCCTGCACTCTTGCTCCATCAACAGATGCATCATCACTGCTCTCTACAACATGTTCTTCATGGTTTCTAGACATCTTTGAGCTTTATCTTCTGCTGAGGGCAGAAGGTTATTGTAAGAAAATCTAGAAAACTCACAAGAACAGACACAAACCTAGTCCTAGATCCCAGTAAACTCGGCAAACCTAGGGCTCTGATACCAAACCCTATAACGTCACATCCCGTTATCACACAGACAACGAAATGCCACATGAAAATGTACGGAAACACCATAAACCACATTACCGAAAACACGAGTTAATTATAATCGATTGCGGAAAGTAGATAAACAAAGAAACTATTACATGTAGATCCTCATCCTACAAGGAAACATGCTATATAAACATTTACAAGCCTTGATATATGTCTACAGTTTATAGGAAACAGTTGTCCTATCAACACAAGAGTTCATCACATGTTTATACATACATAACGCACCACATCAAGCCAGCAGCATGATATACAAAGCTACATCAGTTATACATCGTAAAACATCGTCAAAACACCTCTGAGGACCTGAGAGTACAGGGATGACTCTAGGACTCTACTACAAAACAACCAAAATAGCAGCATATCCATCTCTTGCATCCTACTGCTCTTCTTGCTGCTCAGCCGCAACCTCACGACCACCACCATATCTAGAAAAATCACCTAAAAAGGTTGTAAACCAATGGGGTGAGACACGCAGTCCCAGTGAGAAACATAACTCCCCACCGAAACTATAAAACTTTAGGGAAAGCAGGTAAAGCAGATAACTGATATCAGCAGATCATAAGAGTAGCATCCTGAGTAGAACTTATTTTATGAACAATCTTACCAGATATCCATGAGTCTATTGTAACGACCATGCCTCCCGGTAACCCCCAATTAAGGAAGACCGAAAGGTCAGAGCCGTTAACCAATAACCCGGATCAAAGGTTCGATAAATAATCAATAACAATTAATAAACTTTACCAACTAAACTAAAAACTGGTAAAAATAAACTTTGTTTACCTTTTAAAAATTGGGATTTCTAAACTTCTATACATGAAGATACTAATCTAACTAATCCTCTTGTGCACGTTAATTCTCATTTAATTTTGCATATGCCACTTTATTGTTTGTTCTTTTCATTTGTACCTAAAATACCGACAAACAAAACGTCAGTCAGCATAAAACTGGTATGTGGGGGAAACAATAATCATGCAACTATGATAACAATGTAATCATTCAATTGATCATTTAACAACCAAGATTACGTTTTAAGCCATACTACTCAATCCTCACCTATCCCCTAACTCTGTAATATCCCTGCAGTGGACTTGTATGCTACCTCTCTTTTAGGTAGATTCTTACCCCCATGGTCCTACCTTACAAGTAGCCAATACATAGGGTAATAGAGTCGCATTGCACTACCCAAAGGTAGCCCAATATGTAACTCAATGTGACTTGATGGACCTACCCCTTTGGTATCCATGTACTAAGTCATCCAATGACCTGATGGACCTACCCCCATAGGTAGCCATATACTAGGTCAACTATTAAGGCATAGAGGGGACTAGGATCTGAGCTAGTAGGCACATATCTTATGTGATAGCCATATCCACATTATAATTTGCATGAATTAAATTCATCCAACAATTAATTCAAGACACGATGTAAACATCGACAAAATCCTCAGAAAACTAATGCGGGATAATCATAAGCGTAACCACATACCTGTCAAGCTGTCTTGAATGTAGAATTAATCCAAATAAGCAAGTAATCTAGAATCAAGCAAGCAAGCACACAATTTGGCCCTGAAATATACATCCAATATTCTCTATCATGGATCATGGTATCCAAGTCTAATAGGCCTAATCGTGCCCTAGGGTTACTAGCCCTTTTTAGGGTTTCGACCATAATTAGGGTTTCACTTCCTTTTTACCACTTTTATTTTACTTTTATCAAAATATCCATCAAACCCTAATTATCTTGTCCTTATTTCCATTAAGACCCTTAAGATCAGGTTTGGACCACAAAAACCCTAATTTTTGGGATATTATAACTTTTCTTCCCTTTCTCCTCACTTTAGGGTTTCTAAGGGTACTATTTACATTATTAGGTTTAAAACCCTAAACTTTGCAATTCCATCATCAAACCAGGTTAAAATCTAACTTTATCATTAAATAAGTTAACCATGCTTGAACTAACCTAATTGAAGTATTAAATCTATCCTTGATTAACAATTAGGGTTTCTAACCACAATTAACACCTTTTTCATCAAAATACTATACTTTTGCAAATAGGAACAAAATCAGGCTTTAAAAGTATTTTTATTGAATTCTACGCATCCTCCTGATCAATTTTCATATAAGACTTTCTATCATTGGAGCTATAGGTAATTAATTATGATTTTACAAAGAAAAATACCTTATGGACCAATCGTTGGCCACCACATCAGATTATTGCTCCCTTTTCCTTTTTCGCACGGTTTGAACCCAAACAAAGTGGGAAAGACTTTTCTGTCCTTCGATCTCTCCACTGGAGTTGGGGGCAGAGAGGTCCTTTCACCCTATCTCACCTTCAACCTCGCGACATGCTCCCTCGCGAGCCAGCGCCTGACTCCGGTCAACCTGAGCATTGACCACATCCTTTGTCACCGATCTGAAGCATCCAAGCTCACAGATACCTCCGGCCAGGCCTTGCGAACTCATCTGGATCTTCTCTAGCCAGCTACAAAGGCCGCCTCACCGAGAACCATTGTGCCGCTGATGGAGGCGCCATGTCTGAAGAATGATTCTCATGCGTGCTAGCTTCCGGCAGAATGGGGCCATTGAAGAGTTCCTAGAACTCATCCAAAGGGGTCCGCGTCATTATTCCCCATCATGAAGAGGGAAGCGCCCTATATATAGGTATAGCCTAAACAGAAGCAACCATGGAGTCTGACATCCTCAGAACTTTTAGGGGAAAACATCCTTCCTTCCAAAACCCCCAAAACCAGGGTGGATTCAGACCGGAATTCCCTCCCAAACCAATTGGGATACTTTCCAAGAACTCATGTGTAGGGGCCATCAAGGAAATTGATCTCAAAGACTTGCTTTCCTATTCTTCTTTTCCTGTTTCTAAAAGAAGAGTGTGAAGAACAGCCATCATCGGATCTTAAATCCAACGACCCTCATCTAGGCGCCAAGAACGCTATTTTCTGATTAATTGGATAAATGGGTCATTTAATACTTATCTTTAGGATAATTTGCAAAAATAATATCTCTCAAAACGGATATCCTTTTTTAACCAATATTTAGGGAAATCTTTCTCTTGGCCTTATCTACTCGTATACCAAGTTTGAGTCCCAAATTCGAAGGAAAAAGGGCATTATCTTCATGTGTAAGTTATATATTAGTAAGGCACATTTTATGCATGTTTTCTCTCTCCTATTCTTGTATTTTATTTATTTGGATCCCTGTTTCCATTAGAAATCATGTGAACTCAAAATATCATCCCTGAGGATTTCATTATCCATATTTCCACATATTTCTTAATATTTCACCATTACCTCAACTTTCCTTCTTAATAATGTTTTATTTGATTTTATCTCTTTCTTCTCCTATTATCATTGCAAATTGGACTCCTTAGAATCCAAGAAAACCTAAAGATACGAAATTCCTACTTGAAGGATAATTCTTAGCCTTCTAGGTGCTTCCATATCTTTCTTTTCTCACTATCTTAGTTATTTCTGTATTAAGATATTTATTTTCAAGGATTTATCTTTATCTTTCTTTTTATTTACCTCATTGGTACTCCTTTCATCATTAGGAATCATATGTAAATGAATTTTACACATTTGTGGCCATTAATGCCACTTTCGAGACATTACCAAGTATTTCTTATAAATACTTTGTTTAAAACTCATTATCTTGTATCTTTTTTTAATATTTGGACTTTTCTTCTTTTCTTCTCTTTTATATCCATTATTGGATTAATATAATAATGGGAATCACGAAATTCCTATCCGAAGGAATATTTGTAAGGAAACCCATCTTTTGAAGCAAAGCTTACAACAAATTCACAAAATCATTATATTTCAATTATGAAAACGCATGCAAAATTTGAGGTTGTAACAGTTATAACCAAGTATTTCTTTATGGAACATGATTGACAAGATAAGCTTTATAAGAACTTATCACAAAGTATAAGGATCGTACAAATAACTACAAGGTATGACTCTATCAGCTATATAAGCAAGGCCTCAATCAATGTTTCACGTTTTACCTTAAGCAACATATTCTATACGGCTGGATTATGATTTATTATGCCCTAAGGAAGTGAGTCGTCCTGCTCAAATCCAACCTTTGGCTACGAAGCCCAAAACCGGTGCCATACAAGGTCATTGGGAGAGTTGGACTCCATGACCTCACCTCTTCATGGTTAATGCACGTTAACCAAATCATGACCGCAGTCTCTTGCTTGAGTGACCTCAGCCACAGGGTTAGCTCACATAGTCTACCCTTTTTATCATGAGCCATGGGCCTATTCACCGTGCTCCTGAGCCATGAATGCATTCATGCTCCTTCACACTGAGCCATGGGCCTGACCAGCATGCTCTTATACACATCTTGAGTTCACAACCGCAGTTGCACTCTAATCCTCCTATTTTTAGCTAGGAGCAACCCTGCATATTCAACAATATGCGCTCCAGGTGATCCCCCAGGATAAACCTGTTTCACCATCACCTGTTGCTAACGATGATGGATCTATGGCTAGGGAAAACTACATGATATGTTCCACTGTAATTAATTAGTATATTTTAAGTGGATTGTTGAGGCAACCAAGTTGTAAAACATAAACAACATTGAGTTTCATTATTACTATCATTATCACATTATCATGGGATCTCAATCCCTCATCATAGAATTCCACTACCTCTCAAGGCTTACATCATCACCATGGGATAGCAATCCCTTATCTCAACATTAGAGGATAACACCTCAACTAGGCACTCAGCCTGCATCAGGTCAACAGACCTTTCACATCATACTGGTGATACATGTTATCTTATCAACAATGATTATCATCATTGAGTGTTATACAAAACACATACACCTCATAGCTCTTACCTAGATATGAATTCACTTGATTCACATGCATGGTTAGTATGCATATCAAGAAAGATAACTCAATCACGAAACATAGATCTTTATGATTATCATGCTATTAGGGTTGAGGATGCACATGATTGGAACAACATCCATGATCATAGCTAGATGAAACACAAAGCTATATCTGTAGACAAATTACATTATTGTTATCAAACCATGAGCATCCACTATGCCCTTATCTTATAAACATAAACATGTGTCTTATCATCTTATGTAGCATTATCTTTAAGTATCGAACATATCATGGTTCACAACCTATCATCCATATTGCATCATCAACATAGGTGTGATTCAAGATAACATATCATCAACTTATGTTTTCCAGGTTAAGCATAACCCTCACCGAAGGTACCATCTACCCTTACTATAGGTGTGGAAGGTAGTGCCATCCCTCGCCCAAAGGGATATCGGGCAAGGTAGCATCCCTCAATAAAAGCCTATCAGCCATGGCACTCAGCCACACATATCGTCCATCATCACATCATCATGTTGTGCACACTTTTTCAAGGGTCACAAGTATACCAGGACCAGTATCGTGCAACCTGATCCAAGGAGTGTATCGTGTACAAGGACACACTCACCTATTGGCCATGACCCTATCAGCCACTAGGGTAAGGGTTACCTATCGACCATCCTCATTACCATATCGTCTATGGCTGTATCGGCCAAGGCCATGGCGCCCAAGGTCATGTCGGCCAAGAGCAAACCCTAACGCCCAACAATCTCTTCATGACACCCAAGGGATTCTACTTTCATCCACCATGTCGCCCAAGACACCCTATCATCCAGCTAGGGTTTGGGTCCACATATCGGCCAAGACTCAACCCTTCAACTTGTATTGTCCAAAGCACCATCCATGCTCAACACATGTATCGGCCTAGCTCTTAACTCTAGAGATTTCCAAGCTAACAACCAAGAGGAGACATGTGATGGGCAAGGAAGATCGGTCAAAGGGTAACACACCTCCAACACTCTAGGGTGGATGATATCAAGCAGCATGTGGGCATCTCATGTTGGTCACCTAACATGGCGCCCAGGGGCCTATCATCCAACTAAGGTAGGCACAACATATGGTCAACACTAGGGCATCTATCTAGGGTTCATCACCCAATCACCATATCAGGAAACAAGGTTAACACAATCCAACTAAGAATATCATCCAAGACAAACCCTAGATGAAAGGTATCGTGTAAAGCACCAAAAAGGGTATCGTGTAAGGGCACAAGAACCACATTAGGTTGGTCATCTTCAACCTCAAGACCAACATCATCAAACCCTAATAGATCAAGAGAGTTGGCTCACCTCTCAACAACCAAGTGAGAGGGGTTTTGCACAACCTCCTTCACATATCGGGCATCAAGGTAGGTCATCCATATCGGTCAACCCTTCAACCCAAACTAGGTCATCAACAACCAAAGGGTCACCTCTCAAATCCATGGTGAGAGTAGGGTATTGCCCAAACAACTAGAATATAGACTCACCTCTCAACGACTAAGGAAGAGAGGGGTTTTTCCTACACCACTAGAGCTCAAGCTCACTTCTCAAAACCAAGGAGAGAAAGGGGTATTACCGCAAGGAAAACCTAATCCATAGGTTCGACCAATAAAGTCCAAGGTCATACAACTGTCAACATCATAACCACTAAGTCTAATAAGATTAAAGGTACAAACTAGAGAAAGAAAAATATCTCACAAGATGCATGGCCGATCAAGATGACATATAAACATGCAACATAAAAAGGAAGTAGTATAGCTAGGGTTAGGAGTTATGTAACCGGCCTCAAGCAAGCTCCTCAAGCTCTAAAGCTCCAAGCACCAAGATTTAAGCTCTTAGCTCCAAAGCACCCCACCTTCAGCCACCACAAGAAGAGAAGCAAAGCTCATAACCACCATGGACGAAGAACAAGCAACAAGGAGTAGAAGGTGCTATGGAGAGAGGAGATGCTTACTAAGGAAGAAAGACCCTTCTCGGGTTCAACCACCACCTAGAGGAAGAAGAAGAACAAAGACATCACTACTGGAGCTTCCACTTGCATGGAGTTGCGTGCACCACTAAAAATCCTAAAGATAGTAAGTCTTTAGGTTTAGCCTTGCTTATACTAGATTGAGAACTCCACCCACGTATGCTAGGATACGTGGAAGTCTTACCGTAGTATAGTTAAGGGTCGAATCCATAGGACAACGGTCTTGTTAAGATTAACAAGATAGAAAATTTTAGAATTTCACCTAACTCCTTAACAGTTGGTATTTAGATCAAGAGTTGGTTTGGTTGTTTAAACTAAGTGCAAGTAAAGTAAAAGCAAGAAAGTAAGCAGGAAGGTAAATTTAAAGTTGTAAACAATGTTAAGAAACCACTAGGATGTGATCGGCTTTCACCACCACTACACATGGATCAAAACATGCAACATAGTAACATAACTTGCAATAAGAGTCTAAACAGTTAGTATCTTTGTAGACTTAGTTTCCTTTTGGAGAACTAACTATGAGAAGTGTGGGAATGTTGCAACGCCATCCATCCCCAAATGAATGGTCATTTACTTTACACCATTCCCTTCACAAAGTGTGTTCCTCGACTTATCAAGGTTGTACTTTCATACGTCAACTGATTCCATTTCATAGTATGAAAGTACAATGATGCAAGTGAGTTTACCCCACTGCTTGAAAAACACTCCTAGATACTGAAACAGATGCATGGTGGATACATGCATCAAGAACCAACATTCAATTGAGATTCGAATCTAGTAGTACAAACATAGACAATTCATACTAAAAGATAATAAGTAACATAAGTTGGTGATCAAGCAACAAGCATTCATTAAACGATTGATGTTGAACTGAAAAGAAAGTATATCTCTATTGCAAACTATGAATTATATTGCATGAAATGAAAACATGGGTAGCGGGGCTACTCCCCACACCCTAGTGTATAAGACTACTCATTCATGGCAAGAACAAAGAAGGGGGTGAGAAGAGAGAGAGAGCATCATATCCACGAAGGAGCGAGGAAGGTCGACCCCTTGGAGAGAGAGAGAGAGAAACGATATTCACACTTCATAGCTTGCTTGATGACGAATCCTCCTCTTCCAACCTTCTTTGTCGATGAGAGAGAAAGTAGCATGGAGATAGAGTATGGATCTCAGACCAGCAGCCCCGGGGCAGTGGATGAAGGATGGAATGGATTTGGAGCAATAGAGGCAGCCTTTGGATGTCTGAAACTTGATGCCTTTGTGAGGACCTTTTGGGTCTTATTTATAGGCTTTGAGTGAATTCCAAATGGTTTGGGCGGTTTTGGGCCCAAACAATCGTGAAAATTGTTTGGTTTCTGAGACCGTTTGGACTCGCTCGGTTTCGAAACTGTTTGGACTCTCTCGGTTTGGAAACAGTTTGAGTTCTCATGGTCTTGAACCCGTTTGCCTTTATTCGGTCTTGGGACCGTGTAAATTTATGCGGTCTTGGGACCGGTTGATCTCCATTCGGTCTTGGGACCGTATGATCTCCATTCAGTCTTGGGACCGTTTGGCACATTCGGTCTTTGGGACCGTTTGGACTCTCTCAGTCTTGAAACCGTTAGGACTTTATTCGGTCTTGGGACCATGTATCTTTATGTGGTCTTGGGACCGGTTGATCTTCATTGAGTTTTGGGACCGTATGATCTCCATTCGGTCTTAGGATCGTTTGGCTCATTCGGTCTTTGGGACCGTTTAGCGTCCATTCGGTCTTGGGACCGTTTGGCATCCATTTGGTCTTGGGACCGTTTGGACTCTCTCAGTCTCGAAACCATTTGGACTTTATTCGGTCTTGGGACTATGTATCTTTATGTAGTCTTGGGACCATATGATCTCCATTCGGTTTTGGGACCATTTGGCTCATTCGGTCTTTGGGACCGTTTGGCGTCCATTCGGTCTTGGTACCGTTTGGCGTCCATTCGGTCTTGGGACCGTTTGGCGTCCATTCGGTTTTGGGACCGTTTGGAACTTTTTAGTTTTTTTTGTATTTTTCTATAAGAATAAAAAAGGGAAATTTAGTTTAATGGTATATTTGCAATAAAGTGGAAAGTTAAAGATTCTATCTAATTTATCTAAGAAAGAGTATGGAAAACTGAGTAAAACTAATAAGATAGCATCGCAAAATGGGAGGTTATCACCCCCCCTAACTTAGAGTCTAGCTTGTCCTCAAGCTAGATAGAGCTAAGGCACGTAGTGGCGAGGCAATTTTATTTAGTTAAGATTTCCATACTCTTGCTTCAATTCTAAACTAGAGATCTCCTAAGGTTGTATTGGAGCTTTTGCTTGCCTTAACTCTTTCAGGTGTTGAGAGTTGCTTGGATCTCAGGTTTCTTCCATATCACGATGTACCAGCCGGGCGAGATCTTTATTGTCTCTTCATATAGATCCTTATGCGTGGCACAACTCTCATATTTTTATTCAACACTCTGGCTTTTATTCGTAAACTCACGGGCTTAGGATTTGGGATTTTAGGGGTTTTGATTAGGAGGCCAAGCCTCTTTTATTGAAGAGAAGAAAGTTGTTCTTAGAGTTTCTCGACATGCACTTATTTGGTTTCTACTTGGTGGTACACTTATGAGGTTTCTTGATTTGGATGTCACCTGATATCCCTCTCATCCTTGAGAGAGTTTGGCTTGTTTCGGCCCTGATGTTGACCTGTGGAGATTCAGATGTAGAATTGAAGCAAAGGCATGAAAATCTAGTGTGAAGGTAATTTATTAATTCACCATTACATGCCTATATGCTATTATTTTTATTGCTTTTGAGGACTAACTAGATTCTAAATTTAGATGGGGATGACCTTTTCTAAGAGGGATGTTATTCTTATGTGTAGGATTTATTTTAATAGAGGAATTACTTAAAACAAAATCAAAATGTGCAAAGAAAGCTAAAGATTTTGTACATAATTGAAAGAGAAGGTAGAGAGGGAAGGATTTTAAAAATGAAACCTCGCCCTTGTCCAATGTACTCCCCCCTAACTTATCACTCACTTTGTCCTCAGAGTGTCAAAGTGATAGATTGAAAAGTACAAGGATAAGGGCATCAGGCTTCTATTAGTCCTTTGTTAGCACCGGGCTTTCAGAGAAGATTAGCTGCGAACTTTCCACGTAGAGCATGGTAATCCACATCTATCATGTCCTCTACTGGTCTTCCAAGGACCATGATGGTGTACATCCAGTAGAGGACATGGAAGCCGCAATCGTTTGACTCTCAGAGCTGCTGCAGACATCTGTGGCTGAAGGCTGGGTGATGAAAGTGTTCTTTATCGTACGCCCTTGTGTGCTTGCTTAAAAGATCATGTAGTTTGTCGGCACATTCCTTCGCCATCTCCTTCATTGGTGTCTTCGCTATTACATCATACTGATTTTAGTCTGGATCAAATTGGTTGTCAGAACTGTTATATATTATTGTTGTTCCTTCATGAAGATTTGTTGCCATTAACATCCAGTGCTCTGAATGAAGGAAAGGGAGCATGATGAACTTCAGAGTTGTATGCTTGAGAAAAGAGATAAGTGCCTTCGTGGTTCCGAAGTTCTTTAACTTGAGGAGGTCGTCCTTCATATAAGCTGATGCCATATAGATCGTAGGGTGATTTCGTCCGAGGAGATATTGATAGGCAGTCATCAAACTCACGGATAGAGACCCTTTGAATTGTACAGTTTCACAGAGTGTATCTTCCATAACTAGAATGTCTCCGGATAGAAAAATGAGGTCATCCTTCTCGGCATATATCCTAGACATGATGAGCCGAAGTTCATTGTCGGAATGACTTTTGCAAGCTGCAAGGTCGAAACTGGGGAACGTTGGTTCAATGGCAGATAGTGGAACCATTTGGTGATACGATCATTTGATAGGGGCCCCTGTTAATAACTCGATGTCCCCTTTATCTGTTGCCATATCAAAGATGTAAGGGTCCAATTGTTTCTTCGCGGGGACCTTGGCGGGTTGTTGTTTCTCCAACTCCTTTATTGTTTGTCATAATGGCTGTTTTTGAGGACGTTAGATGGCCGAGTAGAGGTAGCGAGGAACGTCGTCAGGCTCCATAGTTGGGTTCTTGAAGAACCTTCTGTCACATATTAGCTCCATCGCATAACGTCCTCTTAGAGAATGAAAATCTTCTGTGGCTAGCTCAGTGAAGGGGATTTGTTGATTAAGCGTGTGTATGTGGCGTATAGTATAGAAAGCACAATCCCTAGATCCTTCTTGCATTTGGACTTGTGGGTTTATGATTCGGAACCATGGTTGGTTCCAACCGTGTCGGAGAGATGGCTTTGCAGCCCAAATTAATTTTAGGATCCGGAAAGGGATGCATCTTGCCTCCCCGGCTCCTAGACCAGCAAAATTGACGATTCCAGCTTTAAGCTCACTGGCGTAGAAATTGTACACTTTGGCATCACGAGCCTCGGTGTCAATGATCATGAGCAGCCAGTGGCCAGAAAATTGGAAGGGTATTGTGATATATCGTACCTTCCTCTCAATCCCCCTACGCAGCAGCTCGATAGTCTTATTGTGTAAGTCTTTGTACAGTAGACTTAGAGCCAAAGCAGGTGAAGCATTGAGAATTGGCTGCAGCCTTTTTGAGCTTATGTATACTTCTATAGCATTGGCAAGGAGGACACAAAAGATCGCCATCTTCACTGTTGATTGGGGTTGAAGGATGAAGCAGAAATCTTCACGTGTCATCTTACACAAAGTCTTTGTGTTTGTGTAAAGGATGTCCCCTCCTTTGGCATCATCCACAATAGTGTTCAGGATGAAGATGTCCTAAACATCTAGTGTGGAGATGGCTGCCAAGTCTAGATCTTGGATCTTGTGAGGTAGAGGTGGCGACGGGGGAAGCTCTTGTAGGGGTGGGAGAGAAGTTTGCTCCAAGTTGTCCATATCGTGTTGCAGATATTCATCTTTGTCAGAATCAGATTCGGAGTTGAGTCTATCATCTGTATCTAGACTCACTTTGTCTGACTCTTCTTGTTCTAGGGTTAAAGGCACCGATTGTTCTGGTGCAGAGAATTGTTGAGCTGTTGTTGCTGGTGGACTAGTGCTGGTTCCCAAAATGCATTGATGGAACTCAGCAAAAGTCGCTTCTTTTGTATCTTCCCCCAATTATCCCATGGCAGAGTAGTTAAGGAATTGATCCCCATATGACATGTTAACATTGTTATTATGATTAGGGGAGTTGGGATCTTGTCCACCTTCGTGGTGATCATTGTCATCCTTCTTCTTTGAAGGTTCCGCTCCTCGGCTGGTGCCCTCCCCAACATGTCCTGGGTCATCAGGTTTATTGTCTGAGGAGGAGGTATCATTGTTGGAATCTGCGGAGGATTCGGAATCATCTTCTTCTTCATCTTTGTCTTCATCATCATCTTCCTTTTCTGCCGCCTTATCTTTTAGTTTCTTCTGTGTAGCCTTTTTGCACTGTCGATGGATTGATTGTAGTTCATCAAAAGCCACTTGCACATGCTCATGAGTCTCAATCAGTGCGTCGTGGGTTTCCTTGAGATCAGAGTATCGTCCCTCAGTAGAGAGGAGTCGCGCAGAAAGATCTGTGACTTGAGCTCGAAGTTGATTGATGTCATTGTTTGATGACTCCTCTTGGCAGCAATTTAGTTGTGCCAGGATGTTGGTGACACCATCCAAGCACGTGCTTAAAGCAGTTTGTTGCTACTTAAGCTTGCGAAGGGTCACTAGTAAGGGTTGAGTTTGCGTTGAGACCCTGTCGACTTGCTTGGCCAACGTTTCTTGCTGGCATTTTACTCCAAGGATCAGCTCGGGCAAGTTTTTGTAGTGGTTGTCGATGAGGTCAACTCGTTTGGCCACTACTTCCTGTCATTGACAAATACTTTGGATGATTCCTAGCAAGGCGTGGTTATTCTCGTCCATCTTGGCGACATGTTTAATGAGATCCTACACACATGAAAAAATAGATTGCATTATGTTAGTAGGATTGGTGAGGATGTTTCGGATGGCGTCAAATTGGCATCTGAATTCCTCACCAACATTTGTAAAAGGAACCCCAGATGTGGAAGGGTGGGGTGACTGGGGTCGGGGTGGATGGGTGGTAGTGCCTTGTGAAAGAGACACTGTTGATGGTCCTGTGAACTGCGTGGTGACTGCAGATGGAGTCACCAGCAATGTCGGGGTGGTGGCTGATGGGAAGGTTGTTGACATTCCCGGTGAGAATGGTGGGACTGAGAATGTCGAGGGAAAAACTGTGGAAATGGATGTGAAGGGGTGAAGTCGGGCATTGAGGTGGAGAAAGGGGTTCCCGATGAGGGAAATATTGAGGTGGAAGATGTGGGTGGAGGAATTGTTGGTGGAATTATTGTGGAGAATGGTTAGAGAGAGGTGGATGGTGGGATAGTGGAAGGGGGTAGAGTGGTGGGGATGGGTATGGAGGATAATCCAGCCTCTAGATTCATGATGAAGTAATCTAGGGATGCGGTGATAATATTTTTTTCAGAGAGGGGAGGTTCAACCTTAGGATTTGGTCTTGATGTCGACGTCCTTGACAGCTGTTGTGGTTGCAAAAGCCCTTTGGGTGGTCGTTTCACTGGGATTTTTGTTAGTTTAGCTGCCAGGGTGGTGATACTGTGCTCTGTCTTCCCCGCCTTGGTTTTCTTTTGTTTTTCTTTGACTGAAGCTAGAACAGTTGGAAGATCCTCTTCAGAGAAGAGTAGCTTTTCTGTGTCATTGTTGGCAAGCTCCGGGAGCGGCAGCAGAATCCTCGATGATTTAACTACATGGCAGAAGATGTAGTGCAGCTTTGCATCCTTTTCTTAATGATGTATGAGTTCTTTATAGTGTACTCATTAGTAAGGATGTCGCCCTTGATTACTACACATCGGGGCAGTAAGCTATCCATTTTAAGATATTTTAGGATGGATGTTATGTGTCCACCCATATAGATTTCTTTGCTTAGGGCATAAGCAGAAAGCTTTTGTAGCATATGCCATCCAATGTTGATTGGCATCCCATGTAAGACTGACCAGAGGATGAAAAGATCAGAAATGAAAACATTCCCACCCTCTGTCCTTGGAAAAAGTGCACCTGTGAGAATTTTGTGAAGTGTGTGCACCATCCCAGATTGAATATTTGAGGCCTTGCAGATCTTTTCCTCATAGTTTGGGATCCCTGTCAAGGATTTCCAGAAGCTGTGTCTATTGAATTGGGGGTTGTCTGTGCCAACCTATTTAGCTTTCTGCAGTTGCTCTGGGTTGTTGATAAAAATATCATTTAGTTGGTTTTCCGTAATGACAACCTTGTTGGAGAAGAGTCTGGTGACCAGCCTGTGGTCACCTCCGTCCCTAGATATGTCCATGATGTCTACTACTTCTCTGTTGAGGAAGGTGAAAAATTCGACTGTTGGCTCAACATAAGAATTTTCTTCGACGAAACAAAGTCGTGCGAGGTTAGCATTGTTGAGTAGGGTGAGGATTCAGTCATAAATCCCCATCTTTTTTAGTATGCTAGGACATACGTACTTTGTTGGCTTCAATGTTTTGTCAATGGATGGGAGGGTGTGGATGAATAGGTTTTTTGGTGGTGGTGTTGTAGTGGTGATGGCGGAGAAGACAAGAGCAGTGGTGGTAGCAGTTGATGGGATGTATCCTGCCAGGGTTTGTTCCCTAGAAGTGGCGGGGTGGACCTATTTTCTTGCTCATTTCTTCATAGGTTGTTCTTTTCTAGTTTCCTGGGCCTTTCTCTTCCCTTTGGACTTTGGATTTGGGGATTCGTCCTCAGAATTTGGCTCGTATTCAGAGCATTCATCACTGGAAGAAATTTCTTCCACTTCTTGTTCAGGCTCCTCGGCTAAACATCTATTAATGCGGTCAATTAAATTCATGAATAATAGCAGGTTGACTTTCGGTGGGACCATTCCAGTCTTTTTATACATGTCTACGTCTTTCTGGAGCTTGGCGCTGTCCTCCATCAGTTGCTCCGTTGTCTAGTGCGGAGCGTCAGTGGTTCTAGTGGCTTCTTTTGTGGGTGATGTCATATCTGAAAAATTTAGCAGAAAATCATGTGTTAGAAGGATTTGAATTTGCAAAGATAACAAGTTTATTAAAAGAAAAAGTTACACTATGTATGTGTTCATGTTTTTATGTTTTAGTGGAATCCAATTGGTTTCAAGACCATTTGGCTCCAAGTGGTCGAAACCGCGAGGAAGGTGGAACGATGGGAGCCCAGCGGATGGCAGTGGAATCGGTGAAAAAGGTTCGAGTGGTTCACGTGTTAGCGGCAGCGACAGTGAAAAGAGGTGGACGCAAAACACCCTGGCTTGTCGGAAATGTTGGTGTCTGTCATGGACTACCTTGCTGTGTGATGGTGCTGCTGACGACGATGGAGCAGGCAATGATGAACGGTGACAACGACGAGTGGCAATGGTGTGGAAGTCGTAAAGGAACAGTGACGTCAGTGAAGATGGCGGAATGAACTGGGATTGTGCGAGCGAGGGTGCGCGGGAGCAGGGAAGCTGGAGGGATGGAACAATGTTCGTGCTCAGGTTTAGAAAACTAGAGATTCTAGAAGAAGAAAAAGGAAGGGGTGGGGTTATATTTATAGGATTTTGGGGGTGTCAATACAAATTTCTAGGGTCAAACAGTTTCGAGACCGTTTGGGATCCAAACGGTTTCAAAACCGAAAGGGGTCCAAATAGTTTCAAGACTGTTTGGGATCCAAACGGTTTCAAGACTGAAAGGTCCAATCAGTTTCAAGACTGAAATGTCTGATCAGTTTTGAGACCAATTGGGGTCCAAATGGTTTGATGACCATGAGGCCCAAATGGTTTTAAGACCGTGAGGCCCAAATGGTTTCAAGACCGTTTAGGATAAGATGGTTTAGTTTTTTTTATATATATTTATGTTTGTTTTGGTTATTTATGTGAATTTTTATATTTTCATATTAAAGATGATAAACCTAAATCAAACGAATAAGAAAAATAAATATGGTGATGCTCAGATCTTGGGTTGCCTCCCAAGTAGCGCCTGGGTTTTATGTCGCTGGCCCGACGAGAATCCAGTTTGGTTATGTCGGTGTTGAGGGATCGTGGATCTCGATAGTCTGTCTTGGTATTTTTTCTACTGGTGTGTAGTATCTCTTCAATCTGTGGCCATTAACGGTCCATTCTCCCCCATTATTGTCAAGAATAATGACTGCTCCAGTGGGGTAGATGTGTTTAATTGTGAATGGTCCAAACCACTTCGTGTGGAGCTTTCCAGGAAACATCTGAAGTCTGGAATTGAAGAGGAGGACCTTATCTCCGATAGCAATGTTTTTTCTCTTGAGGTGGTGATCGTGCCACATCTTGGTTTTTTCTTTATAGATTCTGGCACTATGGTAGGCTGTCATTCTAACCTACTCAAGTTCTTGTAACTGGAGTTGTCTGTATTCGCCAATTCTTTTAAAATCAAAA
Organism: Alisma plantago-aquatica; assembly: GCA_963693085.1. Lineage (NCBI taxonomy): Eukaryota > Viridiplantae > Streptophyta > Magnoliopsida > Alismatales > Alismataceae > Alisma > Alisma plantago-aquatica. The sequence goes on along the minus strand of OY856413.1, from coordinate 871,880,996 downwards.
TTCAGTTGTTTCATGGCCCACCAAGCCTTATGTTCAAGTTCAACTGGAAGATGGCATGATTTCCCATATACTAATCGGAACGGGGTTGTTCCAATCTGTGTTTTATAAGTTGTGTGATAAGCCCAAAGGGCATCGGGAAGCTTGGTGGACCAATCAGTACGATTTCTATTCACTGTTTTCTCCAAAATTGCTTTCAGTTGTCTGTTCGAAACTTCGACTTGGCCACTAGTTTGTGGATGGTAAGGTGTGGCGACCTTATGGTTGACTCCATATTTCTTTAGGAGGGCTTTGAAGCTTCATTCCAGTAAATGGGTCCCTTCGTCAGATATGACAGTTTGGGGAACTCTGAATCTGGGGAAAATGATATCTTTAAACAACTTGATGACTGGCTTTGAATTGCTGGAAACGGTGGGTATAGCTTCTACCCATTTTGAGACATAATCCACAGCGACCAGTATGTATGAAAATCCATAGGATGAGGGGAAGGGACCCATGTAGTCTATTACCCAAACATCAAAAAGTTCGATTTCTTTCCACAAAGTGAGGGACATTTCATTCCTTTTAGTTATACCGCCAGTAAGCTGACATTTGTTGCATGATCTTAAAAAATTATAGGAATCTCTTGCTATTGTTGGCCAAAAGAATCCTGATTGCAGAACTTTCAGAGCGGTCTTTTTCAAACTCATGTGTCCCCCAGTGGGGCCAGAATGGAAATGCTCTAAGATAGGAGTAATTTCCTCTTCTCGTATGCAACGACGGAAAAGTCCGTCTCCACATAGACGAAAAAGGTAGGGTTCGTCCCAGTAGTATTGTTTAACATCATGGAGAAATTTCTTTTTATCATGGTGAGAGGCGGAGGGGTGGATGATTCTTGTAGCCAGATAATTTACTATGTCAACATACCATGGGAATCCGGTGGTAATTTTCATAAGCTGGTCATCAGGGAGGGAGTCTCGGATAGGTATATCATCATCTTCTTGACATTCGATGTGACTTAGGTGGTCAACAATGACATTTTCCACTCCGCTCTTGTCTTTAATCTCAAGATCAAATTCTTACAGTATTAGTACCCAACGGATGAGTCTGGGTTTGGCATCCTGTTTCTGAATAAGATATTTGATGGCGGAGTGGTCTGTATATACTACGACCTTTGATCAAATTAAGTAAGAATGAATTTTTTTGAAAGCGTAGATGACGGCTAAGAATTCCTTTTCGGTGGTAGTATAATTCTTTTGTGCCTCATCTAACGTCTTGGATGCGTAGTATATGACATATGGCTTTTTATCTATTCTCTACCCCAACACAGCCCCTATGGCATAGTCGCTAGCGTCACACATTATTTCAAAAGGTTGTGACCAGTCAGGCTCTCTTAGAATGGGTGTTGAGATTAGAGCATTCTTCAAAGTTGTAAAGCTATGCAGGCATTCCTAGTTAAAGTTGAAATCAACATCCTTGGTCAATAGGTATGTCATGGGTTTTGCTATTTTCGAGAAGTCTTTGATAAATCTTTGGTAGAACTCGGCATGACCCAAGAAGGCTCGCACTCCCCTTATGTCTTTGGGTAGTTACAACTTTGAGATGACATCCGTTTTTGCTTTGTCTACTTCGATTCCTATTTCACTTACTCGATGTCCGAGGACAACACCTTCAGTCCCCATAAAGTGACATTTTTTCCAGTTTAGGATAAGGTTTGTTTCCTCACATCTCTGTAGGACTTTACATAGGTTGAGCAGATAGTTGTCAAAAGAATCCCCATATACTGAAAAATCATCCATAAATACCTCCATAATGGTTTCGGTTAATCCCGCGAAGATAGCAGTCATGCACCTTTGGAAGGTTGGTGGTGCGTTGCATAGCCCGAAGGGCATCCTTCTAAAAGCATATGTTCCAAAGGGACAAGTAAATGTCATTTTTTCTTGGTCTTTGGGGTTAATTGGGATTTGATAAAACCCATAATATCCGTCGAGGTAGCAAAAAATTTTTGGGTGGGCTAGCCGCTCAAGAACTTCATCAAGGAAGGGTAAGGGGAAATGGTCTTTTCTTGTTGATTTGTTCAGTTTTTTGTAATCTATGCACATTCTCCAACCAGTAACGGTTCTTGTAGGTACTAGTTCATTCTTATCGTTTAGGACAACAGTGGTTCCCCCCTTTTTAGGGACCACTTGAACATGACTAACCCACTGAGAGTCAGAAATTGGATAGATAATACCTGCTTTCAAGAATTTAAGAACTTCGAGGTAAACTACCTCTTTCAGATTTGGGTTCAATTTTCTTTGGTGCTCCCTCGAGGGTTTGAATTCTTCTATCATGGGTAGTTTATGCATACATAGAGTTGGGTTTATGCCTATTAAGTCAGTCATCTTGTATCCAATTGCTTTCTTGTGCTTCTGGAGTTCAGTGAGAATCCTTTCCTCCTGGTCGTCAATCAGAGAGGAGCTAATGATAACTCGACATAATTTTTCTTCATCTAGGAAGACATGTTTGAGTCCGGCTGGTAGAGTTTTCATCTCCGGGGCTTTGGGTACTTTTGTTGTCTCTAGTATGGAGACAAATTTCAATTCTTCAAAAGTGACTTCTGGGGCTTTTTCAGCCTGCTCCAAGTATTGCAGGCATTGCGGAATTAACTCGTTGGTTGGAAATTCAGCTTCCAGATTTATTAGAGCGTCCTCTAGAGCATCTGTTGGTTCTGGATTTTCTTGCTTGAGTTGAGACATTTTATCAATAGCTTCAAGTAGAAAAACCTCTTCATGGATAATGGGGCTCTTCAGGCTGTTGAAGACCCTGAATTGAACAGTTTCTTTACCCAGCCTCAAGGTAATTGTGTCACCCTCGACATCAATTAATGCTCTAGCTATGATGAGGAAGGGTCTACCGAAAATTATTGGGTACCTTAGGTCTTATTTTATATCCATGATGACGAAATCACAGGGGACATAAGAGTCCCTCCCCACTCTTACCGGAATATCTTCAATGATTCCCAGGGGTGCAGTAATGGTGGAATCGACGAGATGGATGGTCATTGTTGTAGGCAGCAAGTCTGTAAACCCCAATCTTTTGCACATGGAAAATGGCATAATTGATATGCTGGATCCTAATTCGGCCAATCCCTTTTTACAAGATGTGTTCCCAATAGGGCATTGTATGCCAAAAGAGTCAGGGTCCTTCTATTTTTTTGGCATTTTATTCAGAATGATATCGGAAGTGGTTTGGGCTAGCTTGACAGTTTCATGCTCCTCTATCATATATTTCTTTGACAATAGGGTCTTTAGATATTTGGACCAGGCTGGGATTTCAGATAAGGTGTCAAGAAAAGGAATATCAACATAAAGTTTCTTCATTGCCTCTTTGAATTTCTGGAATCTAGAGTCTAGTCTGGTTTCCTTTGGCCTGCCAGGATAGGGTATCCTTGGCTTATATTGTGGAACCTCTGGTTCTTTGGGACCTTGTTCCTTTCCTTTCCTCTCTTCAACATCTTGACCTAAGTTTTCTATTGGGATGATTTCATTTACATCCCCGTCTTCTTGATTAACTGAGATGGGTTCATTGAGGGTACGACCAGACCTTTTTGTAACAACATTTAATTGTTCTGGTCTATGTTGGCTGTGTCTTGGGTTTACTTCTGGTTGGCCAGTGAAAGTGCCTACTGGAGGCTTTAGTTGAGCTGCTATCTGTGCTAACTGAGTTTCCACAGCTTTTTGCTAGGCTTGCTGGTTAGCCAGCATGGTTTGCTGTGATTGCAGCATTTGCCTTATCAAGGATAGTTCATCAGTCTGTTGTGGTGGGGCATTCTTCTATTGGAATTGAGTGAGTTGTTGCTGCACTTGAAGTGGTTGTTGTTGAGGTGCTGGCAACTGAGGTGGCTGAGGTTGTTGCAGCTGAGTTTGTTGTAATTGCGGGTACAGAGGAGGGTGAGTATATTGGTAGTATGCATAGGAATTTCTTTGGTAGTTGGATCTCTGGAGATTGTTTCTAAGATTTCCTTGGTTTTGGTTGTAGTTGCTTTGAAATCCAGGTGGCAGTCTGTTGGAGGATCCACCTTGTGTTTGATGTTGCGGGTTAGCAGTCCCCGCAGGATTTCCATATTGAAAGCCAGGATGATTTCTTGGTTGATTTGGATTGTAGTAAGCTTGTCCTGGTATGGAATGAATGGAATTCACTTGTTCTGGCATTTGATCCTCAGGGTGTTCAATGATCGACACATACTGCGGTTGAGGTGGTTGCAAATCCATCATTACATTGTACAGAAGACCACATGACAATGTGGGATGATCTGATGCATGACAGACCTCGCAAGTTCTTGTGGCTTCTTTAGCTTGTTGGGGGTTCTTCTTTCTGTCATACTCCCCAAATGATGCTTCGAGGGCTTGTTGTTTGTTGGCTATGGTTTTCAAAGCCTCAGCTATGCCTTTCATTTCCATAGATTCTTCAGCTTTACAAACCTTTATAACTCCTCATGTGGTCACCCTCCCCCAATTGGATTGATTTTCTACTCCAAGAGTGACAATTCTCCAGGCATCCTCGTAGTTTTGTCTCATAAAGTTTCCTCTAGATGAGGAATCTAAGAACTTTTTAATTTCATCGCTTACTCCCCTATAAAAAGTTTCTATGAGTTGGTTTTGTGAGATTCCATGGTGAGGACATTTCCTCATGAGCTCCTTGAATCTTTCCCATGAGTCAGCCAGTGATTCTCCCAGTAGTTGAAGGAATTCATTGATTTACCCTCTGATTTGGTAGGTTAGTAAAGGTGGGAAGAATTTCTCCAAGAACTTCTCTTCTAAGGGAGCCCAGGTGGTGATTGGCTCCCCGTCCAAAGAATTGTACCAGCTTAGTGCTCTTCCAAACAAGGTGAAATTGAAGAGTCTGAGCATGACTGCATCCATGGTTGTTCCAGCTTGTGGTACCAGCCTACAAAGGGCCTTGAACCTCTTCAAATGATCCATGCAGTCATCTCCGACACTTCCAAAAAATGAGATGCCCTGCATTATTTGAATCCATTATGTCCTAATCTCAAAATTAGGAGTGTCAATGAGTGGTGGTTGGACAGGATGGTTGTCTTCGTAGTTCTTGAGAATAGCATAGTCCTGTAGTTGTTTGCTTCTTACCAACAGTTGAGTAGCAACTTTGGCTGCTTCATTTTTAGCACGGATGCAGGCTTGCTCTTCAGCCCGTACTTCAGCTTGAACTTGGGCGCGCGTGTCGGAAATGAGTTATGCTAGCTGGGCTACTATGGCAGTGTTGACCCTTTCCATCACTAGTGCAGCTTGGCATTGGTCTTCAGCCATTTGTCTGGATCTATGACGATTAAGTCTAATGCGGAGGTGGAAACTTCTCTCTACCTCAGAGTCGTACTCTGGATCAGGGGAGAATCTGAGATTATGCGATGGTTGCATACACGTCCTCTACCTGAGTAGAGGAAGAAACACACTTTTCAGATGATGTGGGAGATATGATGAAATCAAGAGAATATGGAGTAATATTAAAGAAAAAGTGTAAAACCCTAACCAACTAGCAAGATGATAAATGAAATTAAAACGTTTCATTGTCCCCGACAACGACACCAATTTTTGATGGAACTTCCACTTACGTAGAGTTGCGTGCACCACTAAAAATCCTAAAGATAGTAAGTCTTTAGGTTTAGCCTTGCTTATACTAGATTGAGAACTCTACCCACGTATGCTAGGATACATGGAAGTCTTATCATAGTATAGTTAAGGGTCAAATCCACAGGACAATAGTCTTTTTAAGATTAACAAGATAGAAAATGTTAGAATTTCATTTAACTCCTTAATAGTTGGTATTTAGATCAAGAGTTGGTTTGGTTGTTTAAACTAAGTGCAAGTAAAGTAAAAGCAAGAAAGTAAGCAGGAAGGTAAATTTAAAGTTGTAAACAATGTTAAGAAACCACTAGGATGTGATCGACTTTCACCACCACTACACATAGATCAAAACATGCAACATAGTAACATAACCTACAATAAGAATCTAAACAGTTAGTATCTTTGTAGACTTAGTTTCCTTTTGGAGACTAACTACGAGAAGTGTGGGAATGTTGCAACGCCAGCCATCCCCAAATGAATGGTCACTTACTTTACATCATTCCCTTCGCAAAGTGTGTTCCTCGACTTATCATGGTTGTACTTTCATACATCAATTGATTCTATTTCATAGTATGAAAGTACAACGATGCAAGTGAGTTTACTCCACTTCTTGAAAATCACTCCTAGATACCGAAACAGACGCATGGTGGATACATGCATCAAGAACCAACATTCAATCGAGATTCGAATCTAGTAGTACAAACATAGATAATTCATACTAAAAGATAATAAGTAACACAAGTTGGTGATCAAGCAACAAGCATTCATTAAACGATGATGTTGAACTAAAAAGAAAGTATATCTCTATTGCAAACTATGAATTACATTGCTTGAAATGAAAACATGGGTAGCGGGGCTACTCCCCGCACCCTAGTGTATAAGACTACTCGTTCATGGCAAGAACAAAGAAGGGGGTGAGAAGAGAGAGAGAGCATCATCTCCACAAAGGAGCGAGGAAGGTCGACCCCTTGGAGAGAGAGAGCAATGATCTTTACACTTCATAGCTTGCTTGATGACGAATCCTCCTCTTCCCACCTTCTTTGTCGATGAGAGAGAAAGTAGCATGGAGATAGAGTATGGATCTCAGACCGGCAGCCCTGGGTAGTGGATGAAGGATGGAATGGCTCTGGAGAAATAGAGGCAGCCTTTGGATGTCTGAAACTTGATGCCTTTGTGAGGACCCTTTGGGTCTTATTTATAGGCTTTGAGTGAAGTCCAAACAGTTTGGGCGGTTTTGGGCCCAAACGGTCGTGAAAACCATTTGGGTTCTGAGACCGTTTGGACTATCTTGGTTTCGAAACCGTTTGGACTCTCTCGGTTTGGAAACAATTTGAGTTCTCACGGTCTTGAAACTGTTTGCCTTTATTCTGTCTTGGGACCGTGTAACTTTATGCAATCTTGGGACCGGTTGATCTCCATTCGGTCTTGGGACCGTATGATCTCCATTCGGTCTTGGGACCATTTGGCTCATTTGGTCTTTGGGACCGTTTGGCGTCCATTCGGTCTTGGGACCGTTTGGACTCTCTCAGTCTCGAAACCGACAGGACTTTATTCGGTCTTGGGACCGTGTATCTTTATGCGGTCTTGGGACCGGTTGATCTTCATTCGGTCTTGGGACCGTATGATCTCCATTCGGTCTTGGGACCGTATGATCTCCATTCGGTCTTAGGACCGTTTGGCTCATTTGGTCTTTGGGATCATTTGGCGTCCATTCGGTCTTGGGACCGTTTGGCGTCCATTCATTTTTGGGGCCGTTTGGACTCTCTCGGTCTCGAAACCGTTTGGACTTTATTCGGTCTTGGGACCGTGTATCTTTATGCGGTCTTGGGACCGTATGATCTCCATTCGATCTTGGGACCGTTTGGCTCATTCGGTCTTTGGTACCGTTTGGCGTCCATGCGGTCTTGGGACCGTTTGGCGTCCATGCGGTCTTGGGACCGTTTGGCGTCCATTCGGTTTTGGGACCATTTGGAACTTTTTAGTTTTTTTTTTAATTTTTCTATAAGAATAAAAAAGGAAAAGTTAGTTTAATGGTATACTTGAAATAAAGTGGAAAGTTAAAGATTCTATCTAATTTATCTAAGAAAGGGTATGGAAAACTGAGAAAAACCAATAAGATAACATCGCAAAATGGGAGGTTATCATCCACCAAGGAGATCGGCCACCAAGCTTGCTCTACCAAGGGAAGGTGTATCAGCCACCAAAGGAGAAAGGAGAAACTAAAGGAACTAAAGAGCTAAGCAACTAAAGTGAGGGTTGTATATATACAAGAGGGTCTATGGGACGCCCACCTTGGTGTTGCTCCACATGTGCATGTCCAAGGCAGCACTTGTCCAAAGTCACACCACCTTGCTAAACCACATGCACATGTCATGCCACCAACTAACAAAGGATCGGCCACTTGTCCAAGGTATGGTGACAAAAACATGGCAAGGTCAAAGTGGTCACCTTGGGCGACACACCTCATCTGGGTGACACAGGTCACCAAGGTGCTCTTTGCACGACACAAGGCCTCAATAAGGCAAAACAAAGCAAAGCAAAGCCCATCAAAGCTCATCAAGGCCCGAAACTACTCAAGCAACAAGCCCAACCCATCCTCTTAACCCGAGAGGATGCAAGGAGAGAGAAAAATATCTCTCAAGGTGACAAACTTACACATCAACCTTAAAACTTGGGCTATTTGCAAGTTGCACATCCAACTCTCAACAAAACACAACAAACCCTAATCACAACCTCAGGTGATTAGCAAGCTTCAAAATACAAGGTTTAGACAAAGCAAACAGGGTAAACCCAAAATGACGGTCAGGGTCCTTACAAAATGGATCAAATAGGCTCAATAATGAACCTTGAAATACATTAGTGTCAGAAGAAGTATTTTGTACTTATTTAATAATGATTCGGTGACTATGTGCTTTTAGTTGAAGATTTATGCACCTATATACATGGTTATTTGAAGTTTTTCACTTGGTGACCAAATGTTGAAATTTTAGTGTCAACTTGATAATAAAAGGCTTCATGTAATGAGGAGCCCATGGTTTAAATGTCATTTATTCTGGAGTGCCCTACTAGAAAATATAACTGGTAGAAGAAATGAAAGGAATGCATATAAGAGCATGTTAATTTCTTTAGAAATGTGCACAACTATGGCAACATCATGATTATATGGACACCCTCTTCAACCTCCTCCCACTGAGAGACTCGAAGTCAAACATGTAACTTCTTTTCTTTCTCAACTCCCATCACCCTATGCATCCTAGACTTTTTGACTAATGCACATCAACACACTCAAGACATCTTCACCAGACTGCCTTCTCGTTTTTCCTCCAACCAAGAGATACTTCTTGAGGGATAGGGCTGTGAAGCCACGAACAAGCAGACTCCTCAATGTGCGACGAAGATCTCTACCTTCCTTCCCTATCAACCTGATCTCTACCTTCCTTCCCTATCAACCTGGCTCCCAACAATTGGGTGGTTGGAACTTCAGCTCTCTGCCCTTCGTAGATGGTTCATGCGAGCTTGGCCTTCGCCATGACTGTAGAAGAACAAGAAAATCACTGCTTCCCTTTTCCCTTTCTCACTGCCTCCCTAGTCTCCCTCCTACTGCCGGCACTGCCATGAGAAACATCGAGATCGAAAAGCCAACTGGAGCGACATCTTCGCCGGCTTCGTCCCTGCTAAAGAGCAAAGCCGTTTAGGCCTGGCAGTGCTGGTAGCAGACCCGACCAGCTGACTTCCCACCTCTTCTCAGCGACAGTGAGAGAATCGGAGGCCAGACTCGGAGCTGCGGACCTTGCTGGCCCAGTTTCCGCCCGTTTCACCTCCCTCATCCCCAGCCACTCGCCTCCGGAGCCCTGATCTTCGCCAGCGAGAGGGAGCTTCCGAGCACTTAGAACAGCTGGCGGGAGCCGACCTCTGACCAGGAGCAAGAGGCGGCCTTCAAGCCTCGTGACGCAGCCTGACCTAACCTCCTGAGACCGTCGGAGATGGAGAGCAGCGGCAACGCCCACACCGAGGGTTTGCGCTGTGCGCGGGGGCGCGACAGAGTCGCCATTTCTTGGATCCGGCTAGGCTGGGGGAGTGTGACGGGCTCCGCAGATGCCAAGTCCAGTGGACTCGGCCATCAACCCTGGTGGCCAGTCTGGGCCACCCAAATGACCAAATGGGACGGGCCCTTTGGATCTAGTAAGGTAAATACGAATAATAAAATGCACAACTTTAAAATTCCATGTAAGATAGCTCCTTTGGCCAAAAAATGCCCAAAATACACTCCTGGGTTCAGAAAAGATCTAGTTCCTCATGAAACACTTATATTTCTCTTTTGATGCTCGATTACACATGGTTTTTAATTTGAAAGATAATAAATGGTTTATGCTATGTTAAATGATATAAATAGCATATGCTCGATATAAATTTTGAGAAAATCATATTAGAACCTTAAAAGTGTTTTCAGCACACTTTATGATCTGATTTGTGTAATATTGAACATTTTGGGCTCTTTTGTATTAAAATGCAATTTGTTGCTTTAAACCTCATTTTAATCCTAGAAAATACATAATCGGTCAGAAAAATATGAAATATGAATGAGGGTCTTGTAATGACCTCTTGATCACTATAAAAATGTCACAATATGATTACGATCATATTGAAGCTAACAAAGGTGAAACCCTACGTTTGGACTTAATAACCTTACAATGAAGTACAATAATTATGCCTTTGATCGATAAATCATGTAAAGTTCAATATCACCTAATATTAGCATATGAAACAATGTACATGATTTATGATAACTATAATTATGCTTCTAATGCATGTGGCATGAACCCTAATCTTACTAGTGTTTCTAATGTTAGGCTTAATTGATATAATGAGGTTTGAAACATGGTATTCAGAATAATAATAATAATAACTTGGAATGGAGATTCAATAAGCTTAATCACAAAATAATAAGACGAGTAATGATCAAAATACCATAATGAGCTAACTAACCCTAAAATGGAGCTACATAGGGTGAGTGATGAGAATCTAATACATGAATGTCATCTTGTGCTTAATCAGGTGTTGCCTATGATCTAGATGGTCAAGGATAGATTAAGAAACCTCTGGACTCAGGTATGGGCTTTAATAAATATGACTACAAATCTCTTGCTTAAAATGTGATGCATACAAATGCTTATTTACTTGCTCAAATATTGTCATGTAGTATTCTAGTATTGTACTCGATGTTTGTCTCATTGTCGTTGCTTTATAACTTGAACACATAATATAGATATCCATTATACAAACCTTGTCCACCTACCTGTAGTCTCGGGGTAAGCATATAAGGTTGGGCATCTTACTTGACTTGTCAAGATAGGTTAGACCACATAGATATAAGGGTTAGGTCTTGGTGATGCCTTGAGGTCCCTTACGAGTAGGGTTAGCTAATCTTGAGCACCCTCACAGACCCTTCAGATGGGAAGCTGGTCAAAGGCCTTATGATATATAATATTGATGGTATAATTGGAGTAAATCGACTAAAAGATGGGACCTTGCTTTGCTAAGCAATTAATTCTTTTATTCTTATTCGTTTACTTATGCAACTCTTGTCAAATTATACAAAGCTTATGTATATGTATCTTTGATCCCTATACTCAACACCTTGTGTGCTTGACCAGCCTTGTTTCACGTATTTTCTAGGTTCAGATATGGCTAGAAGTTTATGGGATTGGTTACTTGTTGTAAGATCCCTAGTGTACATGAGCAGACTTGTACAATTTGACACTTCAATATGTAATTGAATCTTATAATAAACAATGTTGATATTAATATATCTTGTTGAATGTTGAGATTATGAGTGGTACTTTTATCTTGTTATTTGTTTATGTATGCTAAGCATTTCACTCTTCCGTATGTTGTCTTTGATATTTGTTTGGTTCGCGGGATCTAGATTCTGATTCCATGATAGATACTCCCTTCGGGGTGACAAAGGTTCTGAACATCACCTTTAAAAACTTATGTACCGTTCAAAAGGATATATCCAATGCAAGAAAAGTAGACCCAACATTTTCACTTCCCTAGTCAAATGGACAACTAGATGTCCCATGATCTCAAGAATGAAGGGGGAAAATATTGCTCAAGTTAACATAGGGTAACGACCACTTCTCTTTGCAACTAATATAGAATCTCAGAATCAATTAATTTCCTACATAGAGTGTTGAAGAAGAAGAAAATCCTAGTGATTGCAAACCTTGCAAGCTTAGGAAAGATAGATAGAATAGCCACAAGCACTATATGTTGCATTAGGGTTTGACAATCATGAGAATTAAGACCTATCAGCTTCAAATCCTTCATTGATACCAGTCAATGAATATTTGATGAGTATCCCTGTGGTACCTTAGAATTATGTAAGTGCTCACAAAAAGTTCTCTTCTCCTTTGTAGACAAGGTGTAATAAGGAGGTAGATATGTGTGGCAACCTTTGGTAACTTATTTTTTTAATTCATTCATTATACCTATTTCACATAGGTCCATTCTAGATTTGAAGCCATCTTTAGTCTTACTGGGAATATTCAAAAGAGTGACAATAATGCTTTCACAAACATTTTTCTCAACATGCATGTAAAACTGTCAAAGAACTCTAATAAGGAAGATCCCATAATACCAACCACTTTCTGAATAACCAAGATACTCCTTGTCCTTCTTATGGTTCCTCTTGTGGTGACTCTTCTTGGCTTTGGGGAAATCATTCTTGTAATGACCTTTTTGGCCACATTCATAGCGTCTAGGAGTTGATGAAGAAGGCTTCCCCTTGAAGTGTTTGCCCTTGGAGTAGTTAGCTTCATGCTCATTTGGGCCTTCATCTTCACTTGAGGAAGGAGTAGGGGACTTGAGTGCAAGTTGTTTCTGCCGAACCATTTGTTCAATTTGAGCTTTGAAGGATGTGTCCTTGATCTTCTTAGAATCCTTCTCTTCTCTCTTTTCTTCTTGTTCTTGCTTATCAAGCCTTGGCTCATGAGCTTGAAGGTTGCCAACCAGTTCCTCAGTTGATAATTCACTAAGCTTGTACACTTCTTCAATGGATGTCACATTGGTCTCCCATCTCTTTGGAAGAGATCTCAAGATCTTGGAGTTGATTGTGCCTTTGTCCATCACACTACCAAGGGTTGCCAATCCAGTGATGATCACATTAAGCCTTGTGTACATGTCCACCACTCTTTCATTCTTACCCATCTTGAAGTTCTCAAGTAGACCACCAAGCATGTAGATCTTGGCTTCCTTCACTTGCTTCATTCCTTCATAGGTGACACATAGCTTGTTACAACCCCAACTTTTGGGTTCAATTGGTGTGAAATGTAATAGGAACAAATAATGATATAATTTGTTTTGAATAAATGAGTTTTGTTTACAATAGCCTTGTTGATTGTTTTGTGGGCTTTATTGGCTATTGGGCCCAATAACAAGGAAAAGACAAAAGAAACTCCATTATTTGAGTAAATAAAAACATGAAGAAAAGAAAAATGTAGAAACCTCTAGAAGGCAAAATAATTTAATCCAATGGTGGATTTCGTGCCTCTTCGGATCCTTAGGTTCCTAGGAGTCCAAAGTTGCAAAGAGAATGCAATAAGAAAAGAAAAGATCAATTAAACATTTATTTATTGAGAAAGATACTGAAAACAATGATAAAATGTGGGAAATAAGAGGAAAGAGTTATAAATGAGTTATTCTTGGTGAATTGTCGTATCCATGAGGTTTCTAATATTAAAAGGAATGCCAATGAGGAAAATAAAAAGAAAGATAAAGAGAAATCCTCAAAAAGAGATATTTTAATAAGAAATAAACATGATAATGAGAAATAATGAATATAGATGCATCTAGAAGGATAATAAGTATCCTTAAAAAGGAATTTCGAAATATTAGAGTTTCTTGGGATCCAAGGAGTCCTAATGAAGAAAAAGAAAGAGAAAAAGCAAATAAAACAAAATAAGATGATAATATGATACATCATTAATGACTTTTTGATATTATCAAAAATAAATATTATTTGCTTTAAGAAAACATGATTTCGTGCCAATGGATAAAAGGGCAAGTACTAAGTAAATAAAAGAAGTAATTTTCGAAATTCTAATATCTAAGGAATAAAGTATATCAAAGGGTTTCTCTTTAGAGAGAGAAGATTTATTCTTAATGAAGGAATATGGTTCCAAGTGGGAAAAGGACTTGTTTCCTTATGGATGAACATCTTGGGGCATGGATACCCTCCCCTATATAAGGGGTAGAGCCTTTGGCCCGAGTTTAAGTGAATCCCAAGCATCCTTTTCTCTTCTCCTACTTCCTTTGTACAAACCCTAGTCTAAGGAGTAGTTCTAAACCCCAGAGCATGAGGAGCTGCATTGTCATCAGGATGGAGGCTTGGTGTTTCCCAACAACCTAAGGACAATCGGCTCCCTCCCCGAGTGCTCGACCCCGCACAGCCGCCCGCAGTAGGTATGCACAATCAGTTGAACGCCGCAGGATAGGCATGCTTGCAACGGCCACCTTGGCCACAAAATGAGAGCCCCCTTGGTGCGGCGGAGGGCTGCGGAGGTAGGGCGGCAGTCGCCGGCCCCCCTTGAGCCCTGGGAAGGAGGGAGCAGCTCCACGGAGTAGCTGCAACCGGCGGAAGCGCTAGGGCGCGCGAGGTAGAGGATGACGGGTCGTTTGGAAGAAAATACACCTCCGGGTATTCAAAAGCCAACAACTTATGTGAGGGCAAAGGAGTAATTCAATTATAATCTCGGATCGGCTACGTTGCATGACTTAGATGACGTGGCAGTCTCCCATTGGCCCAAGTAAGGTTTGATTGCAAAATTCATAACTAAATAATGGTAACTTGGATAGGTACATATAATAAATGTATTTTGCTCAAAAAAATGAGAGGAATGCAATAAAAATATATTTGAAGCCTAATTCTGATTGCAATTCTAAAAGTAAGGGAAGTTATTAACTTTAATGTATTAATGATTAAGTAACCCTATTTTCAGATGATTAATGTAATTAGTAGGGTTTAATGGATGATTAACATTGACATTAGCCTGTTAATCATGAAAAGATACATTAAGAACAAAAAGGATGAACTTTGCAGGTAATTGGTTAATTTAGAGTTTTATGTGCATAAATATGCTTTAATGGGCCTTGAAACCCTAATATTAGTAAATAAGACTCTTAAATGCTTTAATTGATCAATTTCATGATTAAAGTTGAGATAAGATGATTCTAACCTATTTTGAGTATAAAGGTTCCTAATTGTGGATAAACACCCTTAATGTCGTAATTAGGGTTTTCTAATGGATAAAGGTAGAATTAATAACAAATAGAGTTCATATGTGAATTGGACCACAATAAACTATGAATTGATGATAAATGGACATAATGAACTTGTCATGGAATAAAAGGATAAAAATGGTAGTTTTAATGTAAAAGAGGCATAATGGGCTTAATTGATGAATAATGATACCTTTAATCTGAAAATAAGGTTATATGTTGTTAAAAGGTAACCTTAATATCTCTTGAGAAGAATGGATGAGATAATTAGGGTTTGTGAGTAATTGTATTAAAATAGGGTTTAAAATAGTAAAAGATGAAGGGAAACCCTAATTGCAATGGAAACTGTAAAAGTGGATTAGAAACCCTAGGAAGCGAGCTAAGTTTAATAGATCTTTTTGGCACGATTAATAATAGGAAATTGTATGCATATTTTAGGATCTCATAATGTGCTTGCTTGCCTATTTGGATTTCTTGATTGGATTATTCTATCTCAAATCAGCCTGACAGGTATGTGGTTACACTTATGGTTAATTGCTTTAGTTTCACAGTGATTCCCGAACGTTTTTATCAATTTTTGTGAAAATAACTGGTTGGATGACTTTTATTTCATGCAACTATAAAGTGACTATGTCTATCACCATAAGTATGCATACATGATTGGCTCAGATCCTGGTCCTCCTATGTGGCTTTGCAAATGCTAAAAAGGGTAACCTAGAGTAAGGTCTAGGCTATCATGAGTTAGAAATTGGGCTACCCATGTGTAGTACCATGAGACTCTATAGAACGCCATGAGTTAAGGAGTGGGCTACCTATGGGTAATGCCATGTGACTCAACTCTAGAAACTGATTCACCTATTAGGTGATATCATGAGGGGTTAATTGGGGATCTACCATAAGGAAGGTAGCATCCAGGTCTACTGCAGGGACATCACAGAGGTTAGGGTATGTAAGGATTGAGCAATTATGTTGAAAACAAAAAGTTATTTGTTAAATCATATTTGATTGCAATATGTTGTTACGGTTAATTTCATGGTTATTGTTTCCCCCACATACCAGCTTCGTGTTGATCGATGTTTTATTTGTCAAAATTTTAGGTTCAAGTGAAAAGAACAAACTGTACAGTGGCATATGTGGAATTAAATGAGAATTAAAGTACAAAGGAGGATTAGTTAGAATAGACTCCAGATGTGGATAAAAGTAGATATCCAAGTTTTTAAAAAATGTATGCAAAGTTAATTTTTATGACTGCCTTTCAGTTTAGTTTAGTAGAATTTGATAATTATTAATGATTATATGTCGAACCTTTGATCCTGTAATTGGGATAATGGCTCTGACCTCTTGGTCTCCCTTAGTTGGGGGTTACTGGGAGGTGGGGTCGTTACATTTGGTATCATAGCGTAGGTTCCTCATTTAATCTTTAATAATTATTAAATTTTACAAACTCTGTAGAACCCAAGAGAGTTATTCGAGGAATTTTTGAAAGACGGAGGTGTTTAGTAAAGGATCATGTCTGGGGCCTGGCAAGATTTTCCTCCGCACCGCTAGTTGAAATATGAGGACTCCCAGATTAGTGTGACTGCCTGGCCAATGTCTCAGGATTTGACTCGAAATAAGATACCTTTAGGACTCTCTCATCTTGTTCATCCCTTCTCAACTCAAATATTGTTAAGGACCTTAAGGATTAGGTTTTTTTCTCTTTTCCTCACCTTCTTGAGGTATGGGTAAGGTTGATAAGGTCTAAGGAATCCTCCACCACATTAATGAAAAGTATGTAAATAAGATGCCATGGGCATAAGCTTAATGGATTAAGCGTAAACTAAAGAATAGATACATGCTTAGGTTGTATGACATAAGTTGTCATGCCCTCATGAGGGACATGAGGCTAGACCTTCTTGTGAGGAGGATAATTAAAGAGAGTTAGTCTTAGAGGTAGAGACCTCCATTATAAGTGGAGACCTAGAACATCCTTTGATAATGATGTTAACCCTAACCTTAAGTGAAGGTTAGAAAGAGAGATGACATGATATAGCAGGTGTTTCGATGGACATGCCTTGGATGACATATGAGCCATGAGTGGTTGGATGACCGAGTACCTTTGGCGACCCAATCCTGGGAAGGGTCATGCATGTTAGAGTGAAGGATAGCACCTTCTTTGACGAGGTTAGAGAAGAACCTATAGAAACCCCATGAGCTTATATGAGCATGGCATAGTAGGCACCCAGAATACACCAATAATGTGAGCAGTAGGTTGAAACCCTGGCCAGGATAGCTATGGATAACCTTGAGCAAACATAAGTTTGACCATAGGTATCACCCATGTAGGGGTATGCTTGTGAGCTCGATCCACCTTTGTGAAGAGAGGACATCTAGTAGTTAGGTTGTTTGTAGGGTTAGCTCTAGAGGGAGAGAGCAGGACCCCAAGCAAGAAGGACTCCGAGATATGAGGAACAATGGGGAGTTGAGGATGATGTGACCCAAGTAGATGATAGTGGTTGCCTCATGTTGATGATATCTTGGTTGCCATTAGAGGAACCAAACCCTAGAGAGAGGATGAGACTGCTGGTACCTCTGTACCTATGGTATAGGTGAGAAGAAGAGTTCCTTAAACCCTGAAGAGGTTTAGTAACAGGTTGTGAGGCCTTATACCTTGTTGGTTGTCCTTGAGGAGGACTCCACTCTGAAGTGTTGCTCGAGTAGAAGGATGATAGGAAGTGCATGTCATACCTTGTACATGTTTGGATCGTGGTTAGAGGTTGAGTAGACAGTTGGACATCAGAGAAGTGAACCTAGGATTCCTAGGTATAAGAGGGGAAGTGGTGTACCTGATGTTCATGATGAGATTTGAGTTTCTATAGATGTGAGCATGGTACTTCTCATGGATAGAGGAAAGGGAAACCCCTTAAGTTTAAGGTATGTTTGATGAACCCCTCACCGCTAAGTTGATGACATGGGAAGGTATGATCTTGATCCAATGTTGAGGATGAGAACAAGTATGACCTAGCATGGTTTAGTAGGTGGTCTGCTTGTGCCTTAGTAGCTGCTGGGTTAAGCATGCTCATGTGAATATAAATCCTAAGGATGTTTGTGACCTTGTTGTCAAGACTTGTAGTTTCCTCCCATCCTGGGAGAGGGACCCTTTGGTAGGGTGTATACCAATTTTGTGGGTTTTGAGGAATCCTAAAGAGGTATCATAGGATCTTGAGAAGCAAAGTGAAAAGTACATGGTATGAGAATGAACCTGTAGACCCATAGATAACCATCTCTAAGTGCATGTGGATGTATTACCATGGAGGTAACTGGTATGGGGCCTGACCAAGGTAGGTAGGTTGCCATGACCCCTATGAGAGGATGAAAGTCCACCCTTGAATGCAGAGAGAGAGACGATGAAGGCTTGGGTAAGGTTCTAAGTTGGACATGTACTATAATAGAATCCTAAATCTATCCTAGGGTCAGGTGGGGATAAGACCGATGGAAGTGGGAGTTGCCTAATTCCCTAGTTGCACATGACCATAGGGTCGGGAGGTCACAACTATCATTATCTGAGGGCCATGGGTTAGGAGATTGATCACCTTCATGAACTCATGGGACTCAAAAGGTAGATGAGTAGGGCACTCTCTGGATGCATAAGGGAAGAGGGATGACCCCAAAAGTGTCAGCACCCTATAGACCTAGAGGGAATGACCAAGGGATGTGTGTAAACCCCAGTAGGTTCGAGACTAGTTTTCCATGGAAGTAACTTTGATATTGAGATGTTTGTAATTTAGAGACATATGTGGCACATTTCAACCTAGATTTAAAGGTATACTGGCAAGGTGGGATGTACCATCTGTACTCTTGGAACAGGAAGAACTCTGCATTTGGACTGCAGTCAAATGCTTGTTTCCTCCTGTTACGGGAGTGAGAGTTAGGACAGTACGCATGCCATACACCAAGGATAAAGGTATTGTGAGTAGGAACGTTGCCATGAGGTATGAGGATAGAGATGATGACGTACCCTGGTGGAGTGAATGATACATGGATGGTTTATAAGGTAGTCATGTTATGAGGATGTTTTTATCATGAGATATGAGTCATGCAAGGTTGAGTACAAAACCCAAGAGAATACGCTCAGAGTCTTCTTGATGAAGATAGACTTGGAGTTGAGATGAGATAATAAGTGGAATACCTGGAGGTGTATGTCTTAAATGTTACCTTACACCTAAGGATGTGAAGTGGTAATGGATGCTCTAGATGAGATGCAACTACCTAGTTTAGCTAGAGGCTAGAAGAGGTTGTTAGGTTAACCCTAAGTTAAAAAGAGATAAGTTTAGCTAACACTGAAATGGAACAAGATTTGTTGAAAAAGTTAGTGGTTGATTGGTTAGCCAGCCTAGGCCATGATGCAATAAAAGGATGGTTGTAGAACCTCAGATGCACTTCTCTGAAAAGGAAGGTGATGAAACCCCGAGTAAAGTGGTTTAGGGTTTTTGGGAATCGATCTTGAGGAATCATGACATACGGGAGATCATGATTTAAGATCACCATATACCGTGGTACTACGAAGATAGTAAGTGACAGTGGTACTTTGGATGAAGTTGCATGGGGTATATTTCCATGCAAGCCAGGAGGTGAAGGACGAACACCAGTAACCCAGTGTATCGATATAGAGGATAAAAGAGTCCCTGGGAGGGAATGGGAGTTCATCACTATGGATGTTGTGGTGAGTCTCCCCTAGACCAAGGAAGGTCGAGATGCAATATGGGTTAGGGTAGATCGCCTTACCTATATGACATGAGAAAGAAAGACTACTCTCAAGGGACAAATCCGGTTGAACTACATATGAGAGAGATGGTTCAACTACACCATGATGCAAGTTCAAAAGTCCTTGAGTATGACCTAAAGGTTCACTTCCATAAGGTGGAAGTAGGTACATGAAGAACTCGATGTTAGTACTTCTTATCACCCCTAACTAATGGTTAGTATGATCCAGATTTGAGGGTTTGATGACAGCATGTGTTCTCGTTCAGGGTGATACATGGAGATAATTCTTGTCTTTGGTAAAATATGACGATAACCACCATAGCCAGTATCGAGTTGTAAAGAAGCTCTGTAAGGGAGGTTGTGTCAGTCACCACTTCTTTAGGATGATGTTGGTGAAGGGACCTTAGGAAGGTCAAGAAAGGACCAAAGTGTGTGCAGATGAAGTCACTTTGATCGTGCAATGGTTGAAAGGAGCCCAGGGATGACATGAGTTGTAAGCTGATGCAAAGTAGACTGACATGCAGTTCACTGTAGGGGAAATATGTCACATGAAAATCGGACCCCTCTAAGTTATAGCTAAGAGTGCTGAGTCCCCAATGCATGGGTTTTTTTTGACATGTTTGGTGGATAATGTTAAGTTTGACCTTACCCCTCAGGATAAAGTAATGTGTGATGAGTTCCATGTGTCAAATTTAGAGCACTATGTGAGGTACTAAGACCATGTGTGGAGCAATGAACCTAGTGAGCCCCAAGGGAGGCTGAAATGACCAGAGTCACCTGTGAGGTTTATAGATGCCAAGGTGAAAGAACTCAGCGAAAAGAATATGTGATGATAAAGGTTCTTTGGAAGCGCCATGGATAGGGCAAAGCCACATAGGGGCCAATGGTGGACATGGAAGAGTCTTATCCTAAATTGTTTGTTTGTTTGATGGGATTTTGAGGACAAAAATTCCTATAAGAGGGGAAGGATGTTACAACCCCAACTTTTGGGTTCATTTGGTGTGAAATGTAATTGGAACAAATAATGATATAATTTTTTTTGAATAAATGAGTTTCGTTTACAATAGCATTGTTGATTGTTTTGTGGGCTTTATTGGCTATTGGGCCCAATAATAAGGAAAAGACAAAAGAAACTCCATTATTTGAGTAAATAAGAAAATAAAGAAAAGAAAGATGTAGAAACCTCTAGAAGGCAAAAGAATTTAATCCAAATGTGGATTTTGTACCTCTTGGGATACTTAGGTTCCAAGGAGTCCCATGTTGCAAAGAGAATGCAATAAGAAAAGATCAATTAAACATTTCTTTATTGAGAAAGAAATTGAAAACAATGATAAAATGTGCGAAATAAGTTGAAAGAGGTATAAATGAGTTATTCTTGGTGAATTTTCATATCCATGAGGTTTCTAATATTAAAATAAATGACAATGAGGAAAAAAAAAAGAAATATAAAGAGAAATCCTCAAAAAGAGATATTTTAATAAGAAATAAACATGATAATGAGAAATAATGAATATAGATGCCTCTAGAAGGATAATAAGTATCCTTAAAAATGAATTTCGAAATATTAGAGTTTCTTGGGATCCAAGGAGTCCCAATGAAGAAAAAGAAAGAGAAAAAGCAAATAAAAAAATAAGAGGATAATATGATACATCATTAATGACTTTTTGATATTATTAAAAAGAAATATTATTTGCTTTAAGAAAACATGATTTCGTGCTAATGGATAAAAGGGCAAGTACTAAGTAAATAAAAGAAGTAATTTTCGAAATTCTAATATCTAAGGAATAAAGTATATCAAAGGGTTTCTCTTTAGAGAGAGAAGATTTCTTCTTCATGAAGGAATAGGGTTCCAAGTGGGAAAAGGACTTGTTTCCTTATGGATGAACATCTTGAGGCGTGGATAACCTCCCCTATATAAGGGGTAGAGCCTTTGGCCCGAGTTTAAGAGAACCCCAAGCATCCTTATCTCTTATCCTACTTCCTTCATAAAATCCATAGTCTAAGGAGTAGTTCTAAACCCCAGAGCATGAGGAGTTGCGGTGTCATCAGGATGGAGGCATGGTGTTTCCCAACAACCTAAGGGCGATCGGCTCCCTCCTCGAGTGCTCGACCCCGCACAACATCCCACAGTAGGTCTACACAATCAACTGAATGTCGTAGGATGGGCATGCTTAAAATGGCCACCTTGGCCGCTAAATGAGAGCCCCCTTGGTGCGGTAGTGGGTTGCGGAGGCAGGATGGCAGTCCCTGGCCCCCCTTGAGCCCTGGGAAGGAGGAGTGGCTCCACAGAGTAGTTGTAGCCAGAGGAAGCGCTAGGGCACGCCAGGTATAGGATGACGGGTCATTTGGATGAAAATATCCCTCAGGGTATTCAAAAGCCAACAACTTACATGAGGGCAAAGGAGTAATTCAGTTATAATCTCGGATCGGCTACGCTGCATGACTTAGATGACGTGGCAGTGTCCCATTAGCCCAACTAAGGTTTTATTGCAAAATTCATAACTAAATAATTGTAACTTGGATAGGTACATATAATATATGTATTTTGCTCAGAAAAATGAGAGGAATGAAATAAAAATATATTTGAAGCCTAGTTCTGATTGTAATTTGAAAAGTAAGGGAAGTTATTAACTTTAATGTATTAATGATTAAGAAACCCTATTTTAAGATGATTAATGTAATTAGTAGGGTTTGATGGATGATTAACGTTGATATTGGCCTGTTAATAATGAAAAGATACATTAAGAACAAAAAGGATGAACTTTGCATGTAATTGATTAATTTAGAGTTTTATGTGCATAAATATGCTTTAATGGGCCTTGAAACCCTAATATTAGTAAATAAGACTCTTAATGGCTTTAATTGATCAATTTCATGATTAAAGTTGAGATAAGATGATTCTAAGCTATTTTGAGTATAAAGGTTCCTAATTGTGGATACATACCCTTAATGTCGTAATTAGGGTTTTCTAATGGATAAAGGCATAATTAATAACAAATAGAGTTCATATGTGAATTGGACCACAATAAACTATGAATTGATGATAAATGGGCATAATGAACTTGTCATGGAATAAAAGGATAAAAATGGTAGTTTTAATGTAAAAGAGGCTTAATGGGATTAATTGATGGAGAATGATGCCTTTAATCCGAAAAAAGGCTATATGTTGTTAAAAGGTAACCTTAATATCTCTTGAGAAGAATGGATGAGATAATTAGGGTTTGTGACTAATTGTATTAAATTAGGGTTTAAAATAGTAAAAGATGAAGGGAAACCCTAATTGCAATGGAAACCGTAAAAGTGGATTAGAAACCCTAGGAAGCGAGCTAAGTTTAATAGATCTTTATGGCACGATTAATAATAGGAAATTGTATGCATATTTCAGGATCTCATAATGTTCTTGCTTGCCTATTTGGATTTCTTGATTGGATTATTCTATCTCAAATCATACTGACAGGTATGTGGTTGCACTTATGGTTAATCGCTTTAGTTTCACGGAAATTCCCTAACATTTTTATCGGTTGTCTAAAAATAACTACTTGGATGAATTTTATTTCATGCCACTATAAAGTGACTATGTCTATAACCATAAGTATGCATACATGACTGGCTCTGATCCTGGTCCTCCTCTATGGCTTTGCAAATGCTAAAAAGGGTAACCTAGAGTAAGGTCTAGGCTATCATGAGTTAGAAATTGGGCTACCCACATGTAGTGGCATGAGACTCTATAGCACGCCATGAGTTAAGGAGTGGGCTACCTAAGGTAGTGCCATGTGACTCAACCCTAGAAACTGATTCACCTGTTAGGTGGGATCATGAGGGGTTAAATGGGGATCTACTGTAAGGAAGGTAGCTGTGACGTCCCCAGATTTTCTAAATCTTAATCTGATGTGTGACGTACAAATTGAAACCTTCAACTCAGCGAGAATCCCAATTTAAACATCCCACATGAGGGTAAGAAGAAGAAAATCAGAGGAAGTTATAAGGAAACAATCAGTAGCACATGTACATGAACAATAATAAACCATACACACATGTTCACCATTCAACATATAATTACAACATGAATTGTTACAACATTTGATATTACATATTGAATAGAAAACATATACATATACATGTACTACAACTAAACAGCAAGATCTTAAGACAACAGGTCCACCTGTACATCAGCTCGCTACACAACTCTCAACTATCCTAGATCTTCGAGAGCATAACCACAACCTAAACAAAAGATTACATGCGGTACACGTCAGCACAATATTCAATAATATTGTACTGTGTATGCCTACGTGTCTTTTATATACCTCTCATCATATCTTGGCAATAAGATAAAACTAATACTTGGCAGTAACAGAAGAATATAAGAAAAGCGTATACTTGCACAAAGATATTCATTAACAAAAGAGAACACATATTTTAAGCATATTTTCCATTATATCATCCATGCATTTACTACCTTAGAGTTGAATGCATTAAGGCCTTTATGATATACTACCAAAGAGTTGGATCATTTCACAATGTGATCTACTACCAAAGAGTTGGATCACTTCCAAGTACTTTACTACCAAAGAGTTGAAGTACTTGTTTTCCAGCACTTTACTACCAAAGAGTTGAAGTGCTTAGATATAATGGAACAAATATATTATGTTTCATGTGTTCATAGCAATAAGTATGGAAAATCATGCAACATATCATACAAGAACAATCATTTCATCCAATATCATATGCCAAGTATTTTACTACACATATAACACAAGCATATTGTATAATAAGCCAAGCAAGAGGTAATGGTGTACCTTCCAAAGAGACATCCTAATCACATACCACTGATGTCAACTATAAGCTTGGTCAAACCTGATCAAGACAAGACCATATACTATCATCAGGTACTTATCATCTTACATCTCATCGGAACCCTAATTAATCCATTTTAGGGTTTCACTTAGTTCATTAGGGTATGTGCATTATTACTTGTCTTATCTTCATACTTATGTGGGATTTATGTTACTGATGTTATATTCCAGATTAGGATACATAATCTGAATATCAGGCTACTATATTATTATTTACACATATTAACCCTAGGTTACATCATTAACCTAATGGGGGTTTCTTAGCATGTATTACTGATCATCTTCACATAACATGGATTTTGTTCATCATCATGATCTCATAATTAAAATTGAGGTTCCATATACTGATATGAGCTTACTCTGTAAATTCCATCGTTTATTGAGCATGTATGTATTAATTACATATTACTTAGGGTTATCGTCCCTAATTAGCCATATCAAGTAGATTACATGATTTCATACATCAATATTATAATTACTATTATCAGATGCATTATAAGCATGCATATGTATTTACTGACATGTTCTCATAATTTTAGAACATTGTTTGATATTTATTATCCATTAAACAATAATTACACATCTTACATGATATTACTATTATTTATGCATCAAAAACCTAATATTATCATTCTAATGTGTTCTACTCATTTTTCTGAGAATTGTAATGCCTTACTTGCATTTTTCTGATAATCATACTAATTACTATGGATTTTGCAAGATTTGGTAAATTATTGAAGATTTACCTTTTCAGTCAATTACGTGCTGCCATGTGGCGTCCAAGGGTGCACAACTTCTCTCCTGGACCCGCCTGGTTCATCTTTGGGTTCGCTGGTTGGTCTGGATGGTTCAGGGCTAAACCCCAGTTGGGCACCTTTCTTTCTCTCGCTTTCTCTACATACGCGAGGTCAGGCGCTCGCGTGCCCCTGTCTGTAGCGTACGCCACCGTGAGATCCTTCTCCGACAAGCAGTGTACGATGCCACAAGACTTGTCCTGGTTTGTAATTGATGCAAACAACTTCAAAGTTGGTTCCTACACCCCGCCGACATCTTGGGCTCGCCGCTGGTGCTTCACGCTTCCTTCTCCATGTTGTCTTCGACGCCTCTGCTATCCAGCAGATGAAAAGAGGCGCAAGGCCTTTCCTCCATGGATCTCAAATATAACACTTCCATAAGGCTCGTACTTCCTTCATGAACTGGTTTGTTCACTTTTGCAGTGAAGATGCTCCAGAACCCTCCTTGAGCTCAGTGTTCATCTCCGGCCAACTGGGTTCGGAGGGTGAGCAGAACCACCGTAAGGGTGCACAAAGGTAGCACAAAACGTCTCCTCTAACCTCACACTTTCTTTTCCCTCTCTTATCTTCCTCTAAAACACTTTCGAACTCCACTTCCCTTCTTCCAGCTATGACCTGTTCGTCTCAGTGGAGAAGTAGTGAGGAAGGTTAGCTGGTTCTCTTCACTGGAGTGGTGAGGCAACATGTTCAAGAGGTCGAATGATTCGTAACAAGTAGGAGAGTCCCATTCTTCGGTTAGTTCTCACCCACGACTCACAATCTGGATGAGTGGTGGCAGGAAACACTGCCTCCGGTTTTCCCCCACGATCTTCGGTTCAGTTGGAGGTAGGGGATGATAGCTGGGTCGTCTGATCTTCATCCAAGAGCTCAACAAAGCCCCTTCACAAGCCCAATCTGTGGCTCTCCCTTCTCAAAGGCCGCAACCTATGGATAAAAGATCTACAGTCTAGAAATGTCCACATAGACCATTTGAGGATACATGGGCGTGACACAGCCTAACTTAGGTTCAAGCTTTTAAACTTGGTCTATAGGATGGCCATGGTCAAAGTTTCCAATTCATCTGGGATTCGAAGAGATAAAATTTCATGAATTTTCTGGAAGCCATGAATGGTGAACCGATAGGTTCACTATTGAATTGATTTGTTTATAGGTGAACCGATCGGTTCAACCCATGAACTGGTGGGTTCACTAGCTTTTCTATTTTTCTTAAACACATTGGCTTTTAATACTTGATTAATGCACGACATGCCATCAATATCAATCCTTCATCTAATCCTATTGATCAACCAACCGATCAGTTCACAACTTGAACCGGTCGGTTCACTAGGTGAATCCATCGTTTTAGATTCTAGTCATCCAATTGTTGTTTAATTGATTACTGAAACACTTTAGAAATCAAGTCAAACTTCATTCATGAGCAAAATCTTATTCCAAGTGCATCCTATGTGTGTGACCCTATAGGTCCCAAACTACATTGGAAATGTATGTCCATAACTAACTTATGACATCACAAGCAATGGGCGGTATCTGGAAAGACATCATTGCTACCCAAGTAATTGGAAAGTTGGAGAACAACTTCAACCTACAATCCACGACTAGTGTTACTGTAACCATAGAGTTCCTTTTTCTCTGATATCCAGATTGAACTCGAGGCATGAAATCGTCATCCTCTTCAGCATTCAATCCATGTTCCTTGAACTAGAGAAGACTGTTTGAGATGCATGTGAGCTCACATATCATTTAATGATTCACATTTGTATGGGCATACATTTCTCAGTCTCTCTTATCAAGTGAACCAAATATCAACTCTAGTAGGAGGGACAAATCCCATCTAAATCACTGATAGTCAATCCCCATGTGTCATAGTGTACCTAAGCATCACCTTTATGTCAACCCTTATTCAAGGCATGTTGGATGATATCAAAGTACAATGAATGACATGTGATGAGTGTAGTTAATTCAGGTATAAGAACCAAAATCATCACTATCACTATAATAGCTGATTATGACTACCATTCAATAGTTCCATGCATCATTGTCATTGAGGGTCTATCCGATACACTATTCTATAACAAGTATCTATGTGTTTGGTTTGATATCATATATCATGCCTGATGATATTTTGTCATCAACCAACACACATTCTAGTCTTATGTATTATTTCTATCTATAAGCTTCCACAATAATAACCAACTAGGGACATAACAAGAATGTATGTACTTTTATCATACATATGATCTCATTATTCTGGTCCTCGACCTAAAGACATATGTCATTGAGTAACATCATTTTTTAGACATCTATCATGTTATACCATTATCTCATTATTGAAGAAACATATAGACAACGATTAGGTTTATCATTAATCAAATCATTTTGAAGATATTCCATTACAATCATCACATGATTGGCTCTCTGGGCATACATACCAATAGATTCCCACTTGCACTTAGAGCCAATCACCCATGAATTTAAACCCAAGTGATCTAACATGACCATCATGCTTTTTCTGTGAAAGTGCTTTTGTCAAGGGGTCAACAACATTGCTTTTGGTTGGTACTATGTAAATCTTCACATCTCCTTGTCGTACAATCTCTCATATGAGATGGAACCATCATAGTATGTGCTTGAAATACTGATCTAGGTTCCTTATCTTGTGTAATAGCTCCATTGTTGTCACAATGTAGCTCTACTGCATTACTAATGTTTGGAACCAACCCAAGTTCAGTGACAAACTTCTTGATCCAAACAACTTCCTTTGCTATGTTTGTGGTAGTAATATACTCATCCTATTTGTATAGTCATCAACTATTTCTAGCTCATAGTTCCATTTTTGAGGCAAAACACAAATCTAGATTGAAATCTATAATCATCTTTGTTAGTTTGGAAGCTTGCACTGATGTAACATTTTAACATTAACTCTTCCTCTCCACCGTAGATAAGGAAATGATCCTTAGTTCTTCTCAAGTACTTAAGGATATTCTTTATGGTAGTCTAGTGGCCTTCATCGGATCAAACTGATATCTACTCATAATGCTCAATGCATAGGAGACATCAGAATGAGTACATATCATTGTGTACATGATAGATCCAATGGTAGATGCATATGGAATCTTGTTCATGCATTCCTTTTCTTTACAACAATTGGGACATTGAGATCTAAAGATAGTAACGCCATAAGACATGGGCAAGTTTCCTCTCTTTGAGTTCTCCATTCTGAACCTCTTGAATACTTTATCAATATATGTGCTCTGACTTAGACCAAGAAGTCTTATAGATCTATCTCTATACATATTAATTACTAAGATATATGATGCTTCTCCTAAGTCCTTCATAGAGAATGTATTTCCTAGCCATGTCTTTACCATTTGTAAAGTAGTAATTTCATTCCCCATCAATAGTATGTCATCTACATACAATATGAGGAATACAATCATGATTCCACTAACCTTCTTGTAAACACATTTTTCATCTTCATTTTGAATAAAGCCAAAGTCTTTGACTATTTCATCAAATCAAAGATTCTATCTCTGAGATGATTACTTCAACCCATAGATTGACCTTTGTAGCTTACAAAAATTATTGGCATTCTTTGGATTTATAAAACCCTAGGGTTGAGTCATGTACACATCCTCAAGCAAATTCCCATTAAGTAATGTAGTTTTAACACCCATTTGTCGAATCTCATAGTCATACTAAGATGTAATGGCAATCACGATCCTGATGGAATTTACCATGGAAACTGGAAAAAGGTTTCATCATAGTCAACACCTTGAACTTGTCTGAAACTCTTTGCAACCAATCGATGTTTGTAAATTTGTACATTACCGTTCATGTCAGTCCTTCTTAAAGATCCACTTGCACCTATGGGTTTTACCCCTTCAGGTGGATCGACCAAGGTCCATACCTTGTTGGTGTATATGGATTCCATCTCAGATCTCATGGCCTCAAGCCATTTCTTAGAGTCTAGTCCCTTTATAGCTTCTAGATAGGCTGTTGGATTATCATCAATGACCAACTCATCACCTTCTTGAGTCATAAGATAACCATATCTTTCACGTTCATGATGTATTCTACTAGATCTCTGAGGTTCCTGTGTTCCATGAGAAATTTGATATTATACAACAACTTGTAATTCTCTTTGTTCCTCTTGTACCTCTTTAGGTTCAAATGTTTTCTTGTTGGTCTCCAACCTCTTAGAGTTCTAATTTCCTCCCACTGATTCCTTTGGAAATGAATTCCTTTTCTAGGAATGCAACATCCCAAACAACAAACACTTTGTTGTCAGATGGGTTATACAAGTAGTATCCCTTGATTTATTTTGGGATATCCAAAAAAATAACACTTCTCTAATATAGGAACAAGCTTTTCAGGAAAAAAATTATTGACATAAGCTTCACGCTCCCAAATCCTCATAAAAGACATTTTTGGACGCTTCCATATCTATATCTCATATGGTGTCTTTTTAACCGATTTAGATGGTATACAGTTTTGTGTAAATAGTGTGCTTTCTAGAGTACAACCCCAGAAGGATGTCAGAAGATTAGAAAAACTCATCATTGACCGTATCATATCTAGTAATGTATAGTTCCTTCTTTGTGATACACCATTATACAACGGTGTTCTAGGTGGAATACTGCGGTCTAATAGAAGATCCACAAACTCCTAGCTAAAGTATTCTCCACCCTGGTTAGAACGAACTACCTTAATACTTTTACCAAGTTGGTTTTGTACTTCATTCATGAAATCCTTGAACTTTTAACGAGTTTTTCATCAAGTAAACAAAACCATACCAACTGAGGTCATCAATGAAGGTAATGGAATATTGATAACCACCTCTAGCATTTGTTCTAAATGGTCCACATGCATCAATATATACAAGTCCCAATAGATCACTCTCTCTCCACTATGACCAGTGAAAGGAGACTTGGTCATCTTGCCCAACAAACATGATTCACATGTCTCTATTGATTTAAAATCAAGAGAGTCCAAATATCCATCTCGATGGAGTCTAGATATGTGTTTCTCATTGATGTTCCCTATACGATGCCAAATATATTTTTTGTTTGAGATGTCGAGTTTGGTCTTTTGGTATAATGTTATAAACAATTGTATCTATGTCTAGCAATTAAAGACCATAAGACATTGGGGCACTTCCATAAAAGATCTCATCTTTACTAATAACACATCTTCCACTCTTTATAAGAAATTTGAATCCATTCTTGTCCATAAAAGATACAAAAATGATGTTTCTCTTCATAGCAGGTACAAAATAGAAGTTCTATAACTCTATTACAAGACCCATGGGTAGAGATAAATGATAAGTTCCAACTATTGTGGCAACAAATCTTGCTCCATTCACAACTCACAGTTCAACCTCACCCTTTCTTAAAGGCTTACTTTTTTCCAGATCCTACGTATTGGAACATATGTGAGATCCAAATCTGGTATCTAGTACCCAAGATGAAGAAGTAAACATATTTATCTCAATAATGTAAATACCTGAAGTGGAGATCTCCATCCCATCCGTCTTCTTCCCCAATTCCTCCAGGTTAAGGGGGAAATTCCTTTTCCAATGTCCAGCTTGGTGATAGTGGTGACAGTTGCCTCCTTAAGTCAACACTCACATTGCTTTGAGTGCAAAAAACTTGGGCTTCTGGCCAACTTTAGAACTCTTCTTAGCTTTTCCTTTTCCCTTGGATTTCCCCATTCCTTTGTTGATTATCATCATGGATTTGGGTTTGTCCTTCTTCATTTGCTCCTCAATAGTTCTCAACATGCCAAGAAACTATGACAACGACTTGTCAAAATTGTTCATGTTGTAGTTCATAACAAACTAGCCGTATGATTTTGGTAGTGACTTCAGAATCACATATGTGGCCAACTCTTGACCCAAGGGAAATCACAGTCTAGTAAGGTTCTCCACATACCCAATCAGTTTGAGCACATGGGGACCTATTGGATCTACTTCTGCCATGTTGCACTTGAATAATGCTTTAGAGACATCATATCTCTCTTATGTTGCCTAATCATGGTACATGTTCTTAAGATGTGCTACCATCTCAATAACATCCATACTATCATGTTGTCTATGAAACTCATAGTTCATTGAGCATAACATCAGACACTTGACATCCATGACATCTTTAAAGTGCTTCTTATAAGCATCCTTGTCAGCCTTAGGCACAGTTGGAGCAGATTCTTCTAGCTCTGGTGTCTCTAGGACATAGAGCCTACACTCTTGTGTGAGAATGATTCTCATCATCCTAAATCAGCCATGGAAAGTATTACCATTCAACTTGTCCTTTTCAAGGACTGGTTGTAAAGAAAATGTGTTGTTCGTTGACATTTGTTTCTACAAAAGAAATTTGCAATATGTCAAATCCCTTTTGATTTGATTAGATTAAAAGCTAATATTAATTGGGCCTTTAGGTAATTATTGATCCCACTATTTTGTTAAATTGATAACCCTCACTTATCGATTTGGAAGATTGCAACATACAACCTTGTAGTGAGCCAAGATCCATATTTCATAAATTCATCAGTCAACATTGGTTGATTTCCCACTACTTGACTATTTAGGTAGGCAAGTTTTGCCAATTGCATCTGAATACAACTCTTGGATAGATGGTGTGCACAACCCCTTGTCACAATCCCTCTTTATGCTTCTAGGTACTCAATCTCCTTAACATCACCTAGTCAAGTATGAACCAAAGCCAACATGATAGAATATGAACCCTCCTTTGGTAGATATACATATCTACCATCACATTTCCATGAGATAGACATGCACCATGCTTTGGTGTAAGCTATGCTTAGTCAGTCAAGTTTTTCATGTGTGTTGCTAATGGAAAGCATTTAAACCATGATATTGGATTGAGGGATTTGATGTTTATATATATAGATATAAATATCCAATCACCACATACTTATAGTACATATTATATACATTCTATGACCACAAATGAAACATACAATCATAAATACGAGTGATGGTTATGGTCATACTAATGCAATTCCTTGGTGCCACATGGAATTGATACCTTATAAGGTCCACATCATATGCACAACATGTATATCAAAAATTTGTGCTAGAATCAGTCCAAGATGACTGGTTCAACTCTTTACCTGATCGGTTGGCCTCCTGGTTGGTCGGTTGGTCTCTTGAAATGATCATCTACTCTCCAATTTAAGTGATTCTTGTACTACTCCAGTCGATCGCTTGGGCCACCAGTTGATTGATTCCTCCTGTCGTCTAACCTCCTTGGTCTTCTAGTCGATTGATTCATCATCTAATTTGGTCAGTTCATTTGTTGCAGAGAACCTTCTTTTTCCATAATATCAAATTAAACTATCCTATTCGGATTTAACTTATTACATTGAAAAAGACAAACCTCGAGTTACATTCAAGGGGCATACGAGGGAAAGCATTTGATACTTTTACATATGGAAAAAGAGAGAGATGATCGAAAAGCAAACCAATTTATAAATAGAAATAAAACCATTCAACCAAGTACACAATTCCAGGGGGTATAAGCCACAACCATGCTTCCAAATACCATCAAAACAATTTTAAGGCGATGCATATCTATTTCATTTATATCATATATATATATATAAATATATATATATATATATATATATATTGAAATTGTATGTGATATTTAATGAGATGTCCACATTAAATATTTTAAATATTCACATTGTATGAAATAAACAAAATGATAAAATAAAATATGATCATATTGATTAAATCCCAAAACATAGTAGATTGATGTTGTAAGGAGGCGGGATCACCCCCTTACTAAAATAAAAATTTAAAGAATTAACATCCATTCCAAACACAGTCAAAGGTATGCTAGAATAGGTATAAATTTTCCAAATTTATTATAATGGTATGCAAAAGACCAAAGTGTAGCAATGGAATAAAAATAATGACTATATTCAATTTTCACAAAAGATTACAAAAGTATATCATAGTATCCCGTAAGGGTTTACATGTATGATACAACACAAGGATCTAAGTAGAGGGTAATCTAAATCATAACAACTTTGTCTCCAAGCTTTAACTCCTTAAGCTAGTCTAAAACGTCATGCCTTATCATCCAAGTCCTTCACGTAGGGTTGGAAGCATACCCCAACAAGAAGAGAAAATAGATGGCATCAACAAAGGCTGGTATGTACATACTAAATAGGAAATTGAGCAATATATGGAATAAAAGACATCAAATAAAAAAGGCTTCCCATAGAAAGGATAAGGACCACCCAAATGGGTATCAAGAGAAAAGGAATTGAAATCATATGATAACAAAAGAATACTTTCCATTAATAAAACATAAAGATTGTGCCACACAAGCACATGTAAAGAATTAGGGCACACACCCCATACCATCAACCTGCATGCATGTGAGATAAACATAGCCCTAGAACAATATAAACACAAAGGAGGCCAAGTCTCATAAACTTGAAACTTGATAGATAAATGGATACTTCCAATCTCCCAAATATATAAAACATGGGCCAAGAATCACACATCTTGCCCTGGGTATGAGGTTCCTTTCAATCCCAAAAGAGCATAAAACATCAAATCTGCTCGGCAGGAAATAACACATCTGCCATAAAAACCAACACAATTACACTACTCTAGTGCTACTGAATCACATAGCATGTTAAATGTAGAGGAAAGTAGAAAGTATAGTCATAATATATAAACTAGTCACTACATAAGTGACCAACATAGACATCCACCTCCTAAGTGGGAAAAAGACATCACATGTCATCTTTTAGAGTTCCATCATGAACAAAGCATAAGATAAGTTTTTAGAAGAATATCCATGATCACATGATCAATATCAAATAAGGTAGTTCACATGAACCATGATTTCTAAAAGAAAAGACATTGTGTATAGGATAATGTCCATAGGACAAAGAGAATGAATAATCATAGGTGAATTGCTCAACATTGAATAGGGGATACATCATACCTCAACTTCAGAGTCTAAACAGTCCAAGTCAAGCCTAGGCCTCCAAAGAACCTCTACGGAAGGTGGGCCAGTCCAATAAGTAAGGTTCCCAAGATAAGAGAGGTTGGTTTCTCCAACAAAGCTCCTATCTCGAGCAAGAAACATCTTCTCCACTTTAGAGGTGAAAAACCCTAACAAAAGAACATGGAGATGAGGTGTTTATGGGTTATAGGTGGGGTTTCACCATGGAATGCCATGGTTCTAACCTGGAGGTAGGTGGAAGGAAGACTAAAAACATGAAAATAGGGAAAGAGAGGAGAAAACTTACTAGTTTTGGTTAAAATCACCAAGGAGGAGCTTAAGAAATCCTAAATAGAGAAATTTGGAACCCTTGGAGCCTTCATCACCAAGGTAGGTACCTCCTTTTACCTTGGGACAGAACCTTAATGGAAAAATAGAGAAGGAATGATGCTCTAAGAAAGAGGAAATAAAGGATAGCAAGAGTTTTCAAATTTGGAGTTGAGAAGGGGCAAATATGGTGATATAAAGGAAGAGGTCAAGTATGAGGTGTCTATGAGACTTTCCATGTGTCATGTATAAGGGTGTCCATGGACATGCAAGACTCTATGGATAAGGAAGAATTCAAGCACGAGGTGTCAAGTTACTTTCCCTATGTCCAATACTAACGGTGCCTATGGACATGCAAACCTTTATGGATAAGGAAGAAGTCAAGCATGAGGTGTCCATGAAGCTTTCCATGTGTCCTTAGCCTAGGGATTTCATGGCCATGCAAGAGGACAACTTATAGAGGCTTATTGAATATCAAATGTCAGTTTATGGACACTTTTAGGCAATCCCAACCGACCTCCAATCAAAGAAATAACCCCATTAGTTGATAGCTTCTAAAGATAATCTCATTTATAAAGAGAGTAATCCCTAAAATGCCCCTGGAAAGAAACACCTTCAAACCAAGACGCAACTAGGTACCCTATGGTTCAAAAACATAAGAATGGTAAGGGAATATATAAGTATTATTATGCAAGTGAAAATTTGCAAAGAAAACCTCCTTATTGGGTAAATTGTAGAAAAGTCCAAAATGTACCTAAAATTGCTTAACTTGCACAAACATCATCCAAATTGGACCAAACTTCATCCACAAGTTATCTTTGATGTGTTGAATATGAATATTTCATTATTTACATATTTTGAAGTTATATAATCACATTACTCATTACTTATGCCTTTGACTCACTTTCTCTCTCCTAAACTTATCCTAATATTTCAAGGTGGTCCAAATTAGATGAAATTTGACATGTAGGCTAATTTTGATATGTAGATTTTGAATTTGAAGTTTGTTTCTAATTTTGAGACTTCTTTATATGATATATGTCATATGGCCCATTATCTAAATTATTCATCCAATTAAGTTCCATATCTTCATATTACCACCAAAATGAGTTATGTGTCATATTTTATGTATCCATTATTAACCTAAGACTAATGTGAAAACATTAGGATACATTAGGGTGATAAATTTATGTATTAGATCATTAGGATTATATTAACATCTATTTAGGTCTAACCTTTCACCTTGTTTGGCCAAGTCCAAAATGTCAACTTCCAAGGTAGGGTCTGAGATCTAGTATGTTACAACACACCACCCCTTAAAGGGATTTCATCCTCGAAATCAAAACATCCACATATAAAAAAACAACTTATTCACCACCCCATAAAGGATTCATCTTATTAAGTCAAAAATATTCTTTAGGTACAAAAGGTTCTACTACACTTCCTTATATCCAACTACATAAGCATCATGTAAAAAAAGAAGCATAACTTGTAAAGACTAACTATGAACCATGGGTTAACTTTCTCTTATCCATCCTCAAACAAGTCTTTACACCTAGGAGACTAGTTCAACATATTAGGGTACCTAAAGATAAATCATATAGATGTCTTACTATTGCCTAAAAGCATGCTATTTTGGACAATTCATATCAGCTCAAGCCAGGCCAGTATCATATGGATTCAAGAGTCCTCGTAAACCAAGCTAGTGGTGTGGAGGAAAATCTTGTCATCCCCCAAACCCTAATCCTTTCTAGACACCTTTGCTTTCAACTTCATGTCGTAGTAGCTGCCTAAAGGCCAAGCTAAACAACCTCAAGTTACTATGGTTACTTATGCATCTTTTACTTGTAAGTGTTTTAAGGATCTATTCATCATTATTCTAATGTGAAACTATATGATCCTAAATCAACCCTTCATCATATATTGATAAACTCTAGGGCAAACATGTCACTTAAAGGTAAGGCAAGGATTCTAACTAGGGAGATAAAGTTGAAATAGTCAGATTCCGACTACCATGGGCTCTGATACCATGCTGTAAGGAGGCGGGATCACCCACTTACTAAAATAAAAATGTGAAGAATTAACATCCATTCCAAACACACTCAAAGGTATGCTAGAATAAGTATAAATTTTACAAATTTATTATAATGGTGTGCAAAATACCAAAGTGTAGTAGCGGAATAAAAATAATGACTATATTCAATTTTCACAAAAGATTACAAAAGTACATCATAATATCCCGTAAGGATTTACATGTATGATACAACACACAGATCTAAGTAGAGGAAAATCTAAACCATAACAAATTTGTCTCCAAGATTTAACTCCTTAAGCTAGTCCAAAACTTCATGCCTCATCATCCAAGTCCTTCACCTAGGGTTGGAAGCATACCCCAGCAAGAAGAGAAAATATATGATATCAACAAAGGGTGGTATGTGCATACTAAATAGGAAATTGAGCAATATATGGAATAAAGGACATCAAATATAAAAGGCTTCCCATAGAAAGGATAAAGACCACCCAAATGGGTATCAAGAGAAAAGGAATTGAAATCATATGATAACAAAAGAATACTTGCCATTAATAAAACATAAATATTGTTCCACACAAGCACATGTAAAGAATTAGGGCACACACCCCATATCATCAACCTGCATGCATGTGAGATAAACATGGCCCTAGAACAATATAAACACAAAGGCAGTAAAGTCTCATAAACTTGAAACATAATAGAGAAAGGAATATTGTCAATCTCCCAAATATATAAAACATGGGATAATAATCACACATCTTGCCCTGGGTATGAGGTTCCTTTCCATCCCAAAAGAGCAAGAAATATCACATCTGC
This sequence comes from Alisma plantago-aquatica, assembly GCA_963693085.1. NCBI lineage: Eukaryota > Viridiplantae > Streptophyta > Magnoliopsida > Alismatales > Alismataceae > Alisma > Alisma plantago-aquatica. Next base: position 871,843,568 of record OY856413.1, on the reverse strand, counting down.
TCGGCAGGAAATAATACATCTGCCATAAACCAATGCAGTTACACTACTCTAGTGCTACTGAATCACATAGCATGTTAAATGTATAGGCAAGTAGAAAGTATAGTCATAATATATAAACTAGTCACCACATAAGTGACCAAAATATACATCCACCTCATAAGTGGGCAAAAGACATCACATGCCATCATTTAGAGTTCCATCATGAAAAAAGCATAAGATAAGAGTTCAAAAGAATATCCATGATCACGTGATCAATATCAAATAAGGTAGTTCACATGAACCATGACTTTCAAAAGAAAATACATTGTGTATAGGCTAATGTTCATATGATAAAGAGAATGAATAATTATAGGTGGATTTCTCCACGTAGAAGAATAGGGAATACATCATACCTCAAATTTAGAGTCTATACAATACAAGTCAAGCCTAGTCCTCCAAAGAACCCCTAGGGAAGGTGGAAAAGTTCAATAAGTAAGGTTCCCTACCTTAGAGAGGCTGGTTTCTCCAACAAAGCTCCTATCTCGAGCAAGAAGTACCTTCTCCACTTTAGACGTGAAAAACCCTAACAAAAGAACATGGAGATGAGGTGTTTATGGGTTCTAGGTGGGGTTTCACCATGGAAGGCCATGGTTTCAACCTGTAGGAAGGTGGAAGGAAGACTAAAAATATAAAAATAGGGACGGAGAGGAGAAAACTTACTAGTTTTGGTCAAAATCACCAAGGAGGAGCTTCAGAAATCCTAAATAAAGAAATTTGGAACCCTAGGAGCCTTCTTCACCAAGGTAGGCACATCCTTTTACCTTAAGATAGCACCTTCATGAAAAAATAGAGTAGGAATGATGATATAAGCTAGAGGAAATAAAGGAGAGCAAGATTTTTCAAATTTGGAGTTGGGAATGGGTAGATATGGCAATATAAAGGAGGAGGTCAAGTATGAGGTGTCTATGAGACTTTCCATATGTCATGTATAAGGGTGTCCATGGACATGCAAGCCTTTATGGATAAGGAAGAAGTCAAGCACGAGGTGTCAAGTTATTTTCCATTTTTCCAATGCTAAGGGTTCCTATGGACATGCAAACCTTTATATATAAGGAAGAAGTCAAACATGAGGCGTCCATGGAGCTTTCCATGTGTCCTTAGCCTAGGGATTTCATGGACATGCAAGAGGATATCTCATAGAGGCTTCTTGAATATCAAATATCAGTTTATGCACACTTATAGGACATCCCAACCGACCTCCAATCAAAAAAATAATCCCATTGGTTGATAGCTTCTAAAGATAAGCTCATTTATAAAGAGAGTAATCCCTAAAATGCCCTTAGAAAGAAACACCTTCAAACTAAGGTGCAACTAGGCGCCTTATGGTTAAAAAACTCGATAATGGTAAGGAAATGTATGAGGATTATAATGAAAGTGACAATTTGCAAAGACAACCTCCCAATTGGGTAAATTATAGAAAAGTCCAAAATGTACCTAAAATTGCATAACTTGCACAAACAACATCCAAATTGGACCAAACTTCATCCACAAGTTATCTTTGATGTGTTGAATATTAATTTTCCATTTTTTTCATATTTTGAATTTATATAATCACATTATTCATTGCTTATTCCTTTTACTCACTTTCTCTCTCCTAAACTTATCCTAATATTTCAAGGTTGTCCAAATTAGATGAAATTTGACATGTAGGCTAATTTTGATATGTAGATTTTGAATTTGAAGTTTTTTTCCACTTTTGAGACTTCTTTTTATGAGATATGTCATATGGCCCATTATCTAAATTATTCATCCAATTAAGTTCCTTATCTTCATATTACCACCAAAATGAGTTATGTGGCATATTTTATGTATCCATTATTAACCTAAGACTAATGTGAAAACATTAGGCTACATTAGGGTGATAAATTCATGTATAATCTCATTAAGATCATACTAAACATCTATTTAGGTCTAACCTTTAACCTTGTTTGGCTAAGTCCAAAATGTCAACTTCCAGGGTAGGGTCCGAGATCTAGTATGTTATAGATGTGATCTTGATACCACTGTAGGGGAATATGGTGTCAGATATGGAAGCAAAAAAAAATTTACTTGCCATATTACCCATTAGCAATGGATATGTCAATAACTATGGATTGGGAAGGAGGATTAGTAAGAGATATACATGGTCCTAGAGCAAGTTCAACGACAACTCTTAGAGTGGTGGGCTTCTCTCACAAGTTGCACATGGAAAATTACGGGGCAACATCACCACAGACAACGGTGATTGTTGTCCTCCTAGAGGGTGGAAACGACCTCCTCGCCTCTATTGTAGTCTAAGTGGACCACTAAAAACTTCTTGTAGTACTTGAAGGACAATGAGAAGGAGTCTTCTCTTTGAACATCAGTGTGCTAGTGCTGACTTGCACTCCCTTGTTGTCTCTCCCTTACTCTCTCCCTTTAGGGTAAGAATTTCTTGGGATCTCTTGGCTACCACACCAGATAGGAGAACAATTGTCAGAGCTTGTTTTTGTGTCTCTAAAAGCCTAGACTCCCCTCCCCCCTCTTTATATAGGATGGCCAGGGTCAAGATTTCTAGTTCATCTAGGAGTTGAAGACACATGATTTCATGAATTTTCTGGAATCTATGAACAATGAGCTAGTCGATTCAACACCTGTACTGGTCAGTTCATTAGCTTTCTTATTTTTTAAACACATTGACTTTAAGTATATGATTAATGTGAAACATTATGTCAACATCAATCCTTGATATAATACCATTGATGAACCAACCAATTGGTTCACAACTTAAACCAGTGGGTTCATGTTACTAAACTAGTCGATTTACTAGGTGAACATATTGTGTTTATTCCACTCAAATGATTTTTGTTTAATTGATTACCTAAACACTTAAGAAATCAAATCAAACTTCTTTCATGAGTAAAATCCTATTCTAGGTGCATCCTATGCATGTGACCCAATAGGTTCCAAATTACGTTGGCAGTGAATGTCCGTAACTGTAACATACTGAAATTCAGGGTCTTCCCTGCAATTTACCCACTTTTGTGTTTTTCTTTGCTTTCTAGTCCATTTGGACCTTTTTCATAAATTTCCCTTGTTTTATATTCTTTTTGGACCCCTTGTGCAATTTGAGCACAATGCAATGTTTAAAATCACCCTTTTCCCTCATTTATGATAATGAAGGGGTGTTTGCACAAATAACCCAATTAAGGAGATAAGTGAGGGTTAATAATGTAATTTGGTCTTTAAGGATGGATATAAGTAGATAATATTAATTTGGAGCTTTTTGGATAAATATATTAATAATAATAAGCATTTGAATTAATTATGAGAACATTAACCTCTTTACTTTCTCTCTCCTCCAATTTGATGATAAATGTGTGAAAACATATTTAAAGGTTGATATTTTTCTCTTAATACTCATATATATATATCACCTCGGATTTGACTCAGTAATTGCATTAATATAGTCATTTCATAATAATTCACACCTTTTAATGTGTTAAAATACACTTTAATGATAAATGTATTAATTAAGGGCCTTATTGGATATAAATACGAAATCTAATTATATATCATCGTTTTAAATGCTAACATGAACCTATATTCCAAATTTGGTGTCATTTGGACTTCATTTGACCCTTCAAATCCATTTTAAGAGCTTTTAATAATGTATAACTATGGATTTTAATCGATTTCATTTATATCAATTTGTCACGCTATGGTTCCGGTTTATTTTCCTTGTCACATGCCCCTTTTGGCCTGCGCGTGATCCAACGGCTATGATCTACTTCCCAACTGATCCAACGACATCCGTACCTTCTCCTACCTCCAGCCGTTTAATCCTCAAAATGCACATTATATCCCAAACTTCAAACCTTAATAACTCCCTCTAGGAGCATCCAATTGGCACCAAATTTTAACCACAACTTTCCTATCTCAAGGTACATTCTACTCCAATTTGGTGCCAAAACTCATTTGTTAGACCATTCAATTAAATTCCTCAAAAAGACATAAAGTTAAGGATCTTAATCATGATATTAACATCAATCAACAAACGTACTTTGTCACGAGCTTGGAACCCTCAATCTATCTAAACCTTATGCTTTCACTTAAATCATTGGACATTTTAGGATTCCAAAAGTCCACTCCATCACATCCTACACACCTTAAAAGATATTTCATCCTCGAAATTAAGCCAGAAAACCCACTTTGTCACAGTAGCATCCAGGTCCACTACAGGGACAATGTAGAGGTTAGGGTATGTAAGGATTGAGCAGTTATGTTGAAAACGTAAAGTTGTTTGTTAAATCATATTTGAATGCAATATGTTGTTACAGTTAATTGCATGATTACTATTTCCCCCACATACCAGCTTCGTGCTGACCGACGTTTTGTTTGTCGACGTTTTAGGTTCAATTGAAAAGAACAAACATTAAAGTGGCATATGTGGAGTTAAATGAGAATTAAAGTACAAAGGAGGATTAGTTAGAATAGACTCCAGATGTGGAAAAAAGTAGATATCCAAGTTTTTGAAAAAGGTATGCAAAGTTAATTTTTATTACAACCTTTCAGTTTAGTTTAGTAGAATTTGATAATTATTAATGATTAATTGTTGAACCTTTGATCTTGTAATTGGGATGATGGCTCTGAGCTCTTGGTCTCCATTAGTTGGGGGTTACTGGGAGGCGGGGTCGTTACATTTGGTATCAGAGCGTAGGTTCCTCATTTAATCATTAATACTTATTAAATTTTACAAACTCTGTAGAACCCAAGGGAGTTACTAGAGGAATTTCTGAAAGACAGAGGTGTCTAGAAAAGGATCATGTCTGGGGGCTGGCAAGATTTTCCTCCGCACCACTAGTCGGAATACGAAGAATCCCAGATTAATGTGACTACCTAGCCAATGTCTCAGGATTTGACTCAAAATAAGATACCTTTAGGACTCTCTCATCTTGTTCATCCCTTCTCAACTCAAATGTTGTTAAGGACCTTAAGGATTAGGGTTTTTTCTATTTTCCTCACCCTCTTGAGGTACGGGTAAGGTTGATAAGGTCTAAGGAATCCTCCACCAAATTAATGAAAAGCATGTAAATAAGATGTCATGGGCATAAGCTTAATGGATTAAGCGTAAACTAAAGAATAGATACATGCTTAGGTTGTATGAAATAAGTTGTCATGCCCTCAGGAGAGACCTCAGGCTAGACCTTCTTGTCAGGAGGATAAGTAAAGAGAGTTAGTCTTGGAGGTAGAGACCTCCATTATAACTGGAGACCTGGCACATCCTCTGAGAATGATGTTAACCCTAACCTTAATTGAAGGTTAGAAAGAGAGATCACATGATAGAGCAGGTGTTTGGATGGACATGCCTTGGATGCCATATGAGCCATGAGTGGTTGGATGACCGAGTACCTTTGGCGAAGCAACCCTGGGAAGGGTCGTGCATGTTCGAGTGAAGGATAGAACCTTCTTTGATGAGGTTAGAGAAGAACCTATAGAAACCCCATGATCTTATATGAGCATGGCATAGTAGGCACCCAAAATACACCAATAGTGTGAGCAGTAGGTTGAAACCCTGGCCTGGATAGCTATGGATAACCTTGAGCAAAGGTATCACCCATATAGGGGTATGCTTGTGAGTTCGATCCACCTTCGTGAAGAGAGGACCTAAAGTAGTTAGGTTGTTTGTAGGGTTAGATCTAGAGAGAGAGAGCAGGACCCCAAGCAAGAAGGACTCTGAGATATGAGGAACTATGGGGAGTTGAGGATGATGTGACCTGAGTAGATGATAGTGGTTGCCTCATGCTGATGATATCTTGGTTTCCATTAGAGAAACCAAACCCTAGAGAGAGGATGAGACTGTTGGTACCTCTGTACCTATGGTATAGATGAGAAGAAGAGTTCGTTAAACCCTGAAGAGGTTTAGTAACAGGTTGTGAGGCCTTATACCTTGTTGGTTGTCCTTGAGGAGGACTCCACTCTGAAGTGTTGCTCGAGTAGAAGGATGATAGGAAGTGCATGTCATACCTTGTACATGTTTGGATCGTGGTTAGAGGTTGAGTAGATAGTTGTACATCAGTGAAGTGAACCTAGGGTTCATAGGTGTAAGAGGGGAAGTGGTGTACCTGATGTTCATGATGAGATTTGAGTTTCTGTAGATGCGAGCATGGTACTTCTCATGGATAAAGGAAAGGGAAACCCCTTAAGTTTAAGGTATGTTTGATGAACCTCTCACCGCTAAGTTGATGACATGGGAAGGTATGCTCTTGATCGAATGTTGAGGATGAGAACAAGCATGACCTAGCATGGTTTAGTAGGTGGTCTGCTTATGCCTTAGTAGGTGCTGGGTTAAGCATGCTCATGTGAATATAAACCCTAAGGATGTTTGTGACCTTGTTGTCAAGAGTTGTAGTTTCCTCCCATCCTGGGAGAGGGACCCTTTGGTAGGGTGTATACCAGTTTTGTGGGTTTTGAGGAAACCTAAAGAGGTCTCATAGGATATTGAGAAGCTAAGTGAAATATACATGGTATGAGAATGAATCTGTAGGCCCATAGATAACCATCTCTAAGAGCATGTAGATGTGTTACCATGGAGGTAACTGGTATGGAGCCTGACCAAGGTAGGCAGGTTGCCATGACCCCTATGAGAGGATGAAAGTTTGACCTTGAATGTAGAGAGAGATGATGAAGGCTTGGGTAAGGTTCTAAGTTGGACATGTACTATAATAGAATCCTAAGACTATCCTAGGGTCAGGTGGGGATAAGACCGATGGAAGTGGGAGTTGCCTAATTCCCTAGTTGCACATGACCATAGGGCCGGGAGGTAAAAACTATCATTGTCTGAGGGCCATGGGTTAGGAGATTAATCACCTTCATGAACTCATGGGACCCAAAAGGAAAATGAGTAGGGCACTCTCTGGATGCATAAGGGAAGAGGGATGACCCCAAAAGTGCCGACACCCTATAGACCTAGAGGAAATGACCAAGGGATGTCTGTAAACCCCAGTAGGTTCGAGACCAATTTTCCATGGAAGTAACTTTGATATCGGGATTTTGTTAATGTAGATACATATGTGGCATGTTTCAACTTAGATTTAAAGGTATACTATCAAGGTGGGATATACCATCTCTACTCTTAGAACAGGAAGAACTCTGCATTTAGACTGCAACCAAATGCTTAATTCCTCTTGTTATGGGAGTGAGAGATAGGACAGTACACATGCCATACACCAAGGATAAAGGTATTGTGAGTAGGAACATTGCCATGAGGTATGAGGACAGAGATGATGACGTACCCTGGTGGAGTGAATGTTACATGGATGGTTTACAAGGTAGTCATATTATGTGGATGTTTTTATCATGAGATATGAGTCATACAAGGTTGAGTATGAAACCCAAGAGAATAAGCTCAGGGTCTTCTTGATGAAGATAGACTTGGAGTTGAGATGAGATAATAAGTGGAATACTTGGAGGTGTATGTCTTCAATGTTACCTTACACCTAAGGATGTGAAGTGGTAATGGATGCTCTAGATGAGATGCAGCTGCCTAGTTTAGCTAGAGGCTATAAGATGTTGTTAGGTTAACACTAAGTTAAAAAGAGATAAGTTTGGCTGACACTCAGATGGAACAAGATCTGTTGAACAAGTTAGTGGTTTCTTGGTTAGCCAGCCTAGGCCTTGATGCAATAAAAGGATGGTTGTAGAACCTCAGATTCACTTCTCTGAAAAGGAAGGTGATGAAACCCCGATTAAAGTGGTTTAAGGTTTATGAGGAATCGATCTTGAGGAATCATGACATATGGGAGATCATGATTTATGATCACCATATACCGTGGTACTACCAAGATAGTAAGTGACAGTGGTACTTTGGATGAAGTTGCATGGGGTATGTTGTCATGAAATCCAGGAGGTGAAGGAAGAACACCAGTAACCCAATGTATCAATATAGAGGATAAAAGAGTCCCTGGGAGGGAATGGGAGTTCATCACTACGGATGTTGTGGTGAGTCTCCCCTAGACCAAGGAAGGTCGAGATGCAATATGGGTTATGGTAGATCGACTTACCTATATGACATGATAAAGAAAGAGTACTGTCAAGGGACATATCCCGTTCAACTACATGTGAGAGAGATGGTTCAACTACACCATGATGCGAGTTCAAAAGTCATTGAGTATGACCTAATGGTTCACTTCCATAAGATGGAAGTAGGTAATGAAGAACTCAATGTTAGTACTGCTTATCACCCCTAACTAATGGTTAGTATGATCTAGATTCGAGGGTCTGATGAGAGCATGTGTGCTCCTTTAGGGTGATACATGGAGACAATTCTTGTCTTTGGTAAAATATGACGATAACCACCATAGCCGGTATCGGGTTGTAAAGAAGCTCTATAAAGGAGGTTGTGTCAGTCACCACTTCTTTAGGATGATGTTAGTGAAGGGACCTTGCAAAGGTCAAGAAAGGACAACCGTGTGTCCAGATGAAGTCTCTTTGATCGTGCAATGGATGAAAGGAGCCCAGGGACGACATGAGTTGTAAGTTGATGCAAAGTAGACTAACATGCAATTCACTGTGGGGGAAATATGTGACATGAAAATCTAACCCCTCTAAGTTATAGCTAAGAGAGATGAGTCCCCGATGTATGGTTTCTTTTGACATGTTTGGTGGAGAAGGTTAAGTTTGACCTTACCCCTCAGGATAAAGTAATGTGTGATGAGTTCCATGTGTCCAATTTAGAGCACTATGTGAGGTACTCGGACCATGTGCGGAGTAATGAACCTAGTGATCCCCAAGGGAGGCTGAAATAACCTGAGTCACATGTGAGGTTTATAGATGCCAAGGTGAAAGAACTCAGAGAAAAGAATATGTGATGATAGAGGTTCTTTGGAAGCACCATGGATAGGGAAAAGCCACATAGGGGCCAATGGTGGACATGGAAGAGTCTTATCCTGAATTATTTGTTTGCTTGATGAAATTTTGAGGACAAAAATTCCTATAAGTGGGGAAGGATGTTACAACCCCAACTTTTTGGCTCATTTGGTGTGAAATGTAATTGGAACAAATAATGATATAATTTGTTTTGAATAAATGAGTTTCATTTACAATGGCCTTGTTGATTGTTTTGTGATCTTTATTGGCTATTGGGCCCAATAATAAGGAAAAGACAAAAGAAACTCCATTATTTGAGTAAATAAGAAAATGAAGAAAAGAAAGATGTAGAAACCTCTAGAAGGAAAAAGAATTTAATCCAAAGGCGTATTTCATACCTCTTGGGATCCTTAGGTTCCAAGGAGTCCAAAGTTGCAAAGAGGATGCAATAAGAAAAGAAAAGATCAATTAAACATTTCTTTATTGAGAAAGAAATTGAAAGCAATGATAAAATGTGGGAAATAAATGGAAAGAGGTATAAATGAGTTATTCTTGGTGAATTTTTGTATCCATGAGGTTTTTAATATTAAAAGGAATGCCAACAAGGAAAATAAAAAGAAAGATAAAGAGAAATTCTCGAAAAGAGATACTTTAATAAGAAATAAACATGATAATGAGAAATAATGAACATAGATGCATCTACAAGGATAATAAGTATCCTTAAAAAGGAATTTCGAAGTAGTAGAGTTTCTTGGGATCCAAGGAGTCCCAATGAATAAAAAGAAAGAGAAAAAGCAAATAAAACAAAATAAGAGGATAATATGATACATCATTAATGACTTTTTGATATTATCAAAAAGAAATATTATTTGCTTTAAGAAAACATGATTTCGTGCCAATGGATAAAAGGGCAAGTACTAAGTAAATAAAAGAAGTAGTTTTCAAAATTCTAATATCTAAGGAATAAAGTATATCAAAGGGTTTCTCTTTAGAGAGAGAAGATTTCTTCTTCATGAAGGAATAGGGTTCCAAGTGGGAAAAGGACTTGTTTCCTCATGAATGAACATCTTGGGGCATGGATGCCCTCCCCTATATAAGGGTTAGAGCCTATGGCCCGAGTTTAAGAGAATCCCAAGCATCCTTTTCTCTTCTCCTACTTCCTTTGTACAAACGCTAGTCTAAGGAGTAGTTCTAAACCCCGGAGGATGAGGAGTTGTGGTTTCATCAAGATGGAGGCCTAGTGTTTCCTAACAACCTAAGGATGATCGACTCCCTCCCCGAGTGATCGACCCCGCACAGACGCCCGCAGTAGCTCTGCACAATCAGCTGAACGCCGCAGGATGGGCATGCTTGCAACGACCACCTTGTCCACTAAATGAGATACCCCTTGGTGTGGAGGAGGGATGCGGAGGTAGGGCGGCAGTCGCTGGCCCCCCTCGAGCGCTGGGAAGGAGGGAGCGACTCCGTAGAGTAGCTGCAGCCGGCGGAAGTGCTAGGGCACGCGAGGTAGAGGATGACAGGTCGTTTGGATGAAAATACCCCTCTGGGTATTCAAAAGCCAACAACTTATGCGAGGGCAAAGGAGTAATTCAGTTATAATCTCAGATCGGCTACGTTGCATGACTTAGATGACATGGCAGTCTCCCATTGGCCCAAGTAAAGGTTTATTGAAAAATTCATAACTAAATAATGGTAACTTAGATAGGTACATATAATATATGTATTTTGCTCTGAAAAATGAGAGGAATGCAATAAAAATATATTTGAAGCCAAATTCTGATTGCAATATGAAAAGTAAGGGAAGTTATTAACTTTAATGTATTAATGATTAAGAAACCCTATTTTAAGATGATTAATGTAATTAGTAGGGTTTAATGGATGATTAATGTTGATATTAACCTGTTAATCATGAAAAGATACATTAAGAATAAAAAGGATGAACTTTGCACATAATTGGTTAATTTAGAGTTTTATGTGCATAAATATGCTTTAATGGGCCTTGAAACCCTAAGATTAGTAAATTAGACTCTTAATTGCTTTAATTGATCAATTTCATGATTAAAGTTGAGATAAGATGATTCTAAGATATTTTGAGTATAAAGGTTCCTAATTGTGGATATATACCCTTAATGTCGTAATCAGGGTTTTCTAATGGATAAAGGTAGAATTAATAACAAATAGAGTTCATATGTGAATTGGACCACAATAAACTATGAATTGATGATAAATGGTCATAATGAACTTGTCATGGAATAAAAGGATAAAAATGGTAGTTTTAATGTAAAAGAGGCTTAATGGGCTTAATTGATGGATAATGATGCCTTTAATATGAAAATAAGGTTATGTGTTTTTAAAAGGTAACCTTAATATTCAATTGATAAGAATGGATGAGATAATTAGGGTTTGTGAGTAATTGTATTAAATTAGGGTTTAAAATAGTAAAAGATGAAGGGAAACCCTAATTGCAATGGAAATTGTAAAAGTGGATTAGAAACCTTAGGAAGTGAGCTAAGTTTAATAGATCTTGATGTCACGATTCATAATAGGAAATTATATGTATATTTCAAGATCTCATAATGTGCTTGCTTGCCTATTTGGATTTCTTGATTGGATTATTCTATCTCAAATCAACCTGACAGGGATGTGGTTATGCTTATGGTTAATTGCTTTAGTTTCACGATGATTCTGGAACATTTTTATCGGTTGTTTGAAAATAACTGCTTGGATGACTTTTATTTCATGCAACTATAAAGTGACTATGTCTATCGCCATAAGTATGCATACATGACTGGATCAGATCCTGGTCCTCCTCTGTGGCTTTGCAAATGCTAAAAAGGGTAACCTAGAGTAAGGTCTAGTCTATCATGAGTTAGAAATTGGGCTACCCACATGTACTTCCATGGAACTCTATAGCACGCCATGAGTTAAGGAGAGGGCTATCTACGTGTAGTGCCATGTGACTCAACCCTAGAAACTGATTCACCTGTTAGGTGGGATCATGAGGGGTTAAATTGGGATCTACCATAAAGAAGGTAGCATCCATGTCCACTGCAGGGACATCACAGAGGTTAGGGTATGTAAGGATTGAGTAGTTATGTTGAAAATGTAAAGTTGTTTGTTAAATCATATTTGATTGCAATATGTTGTTACAGTTAATTGCACGATTATTGTTTCCCCCACATACCAGCTTTGTGCTGACTGACGTTTTGTTTGTCGGCATTTTAGGTTCAAGTGAAAAGAACAAACAATATAGTGGCATATGTGGATTTAAATGAGAATTAAAGTACAAAGGAGGATTAGTTAGAATAGACTCCAGATGTGGATAAAAGTAGATATCAAAATTTTTGAAAAAGGTATGAAAAGTTAATTTTTATTACAACCTTTCAATTTAGTTTAGTAGAATTTGATAATTATTAATGATTATTTGTCGAACCTTTGATCCTGTAATTGAGATAATAGCTCTGACCTCTTGGTTTCCCTTAGTTGGGGGTTACCGAGAGGCGGGGTCGTTACATAGCTTGTTCCAAATTTCATGTGCAGTGTCCCAAGAGGAGATCCGGTTGAACTCAAATGGGGTGAGGGATGCATATATGATGCTCATAGCTTTGGCATTGAGCTAAACTAGCTTCATTTGGGATTTCGTCCATGTGGATATTTCCCCCTTTGGATCTTCATACTTTAGATGCACCACCTTCCACATCTCATAGCTTACTCCTTGAAGATAGAATTGCATTCTTCTCTTCCAATAGAGGAAGTTGGTGTCGTTGAAGACCGGAGGTCACATGGAGAAGCTTCCCTCCAAGTTGAGAGATCCAAGTGCGAAATCGCCCATCTTCTCCTACTTGTAGAAGTAGCTTGGAGAAAACCTGCTATGATACCACTTGTTGGATCAAGGGCTCTAGAGGGGGTGGGGTGAATAGAGCTTCACAAATCTCATAAGATAAATTAGACCACCAAATTATATTAAGTGCAGAAACTTAAACATTCATCCAATTTGAGATCCTAACTAACATGCATAGAAAGGTTGAGAGACAAGGAAGAACATACACTTGGACAAAGTGGTTTAGAGTGGTTCCACACTTCAAACTAGAAGTGAGTTAGTCCACTACCTAGAGGTGGTTAGGCTTTAGGACTTTGCAATCTTGATGCTCTTATATTCATTCATAAGATTACAAGACAACAACCACATTCATCCAAGGACTTAATACCTCAAGCAAGGATCTTCAACCTACCGAAGGAACTTGCCCACTTGAACCATGAAGTCTTCAGCCTTCAACAAGGACTTACCCACTCCTTCTTCAAGTCTTTGGCCTTCAAGGAATTACCTATCCTTCTTGAACATCCACCTTGCCTATCTCCTTCACTTGGAGATCTAGAACACCATGCTTTCTTCAAACTTGAAGAACATCAACTCCTTCTCCTTCACTCAGAGAAGATCTTCAGCCTTTTCTTCAATAAGGAAAGGGGGTAGAAAGATGGAGGTGGAGAGCTTTACATGAATACAAGGGGTATCTCTCTTATAACAGATCCTAACTCACTCATACTCATGGATTGACTTGAAGGTATATAGAGAAAGGGGATCAAAGGTGTGCAACACTCTCACTAAGCAAGAACTAATCAGATATGGAATGAGAAACCTTGGAATGAACTCCAAGTGGTCCTATTTATAGCTGAGGGTGTCCCTTTGAGTTGGGGAACAATTAGGGTCGAAAAATAGTCAATTTTTCCCAAGGAAGCAGATCTATTTTTGCCCAAATAACTCACCAACAATTACAATCACTTTTTCTGCAATTTCTTTACAGTGCATTCAATCGAGTTTCAATAAAGGTAACTCAACCGATTGGATAACAGACAAACCCAAATTTCAAACCATCGGTCGAGTTTGTCCTGAGGAAACTCGACTGACCAATGAAAGTTGTGTTTGGTCAGTAACCCCATCGGTCGAGTTCTATGAATGCACAACTCAATCGATCTTTAGAGAATTGATCCTAGTGGATTGGTCGAGATTGAAACTCGACCGATTGACTACTTGTGATCAATTTTCTAAAGTGCATCAAAAGTGACTAAAACTTGGTGCAAAGTGTCTCAATCAATTTCCTCATCTTAGTTACAAGCCATATCATCAATACAAGTGATTATAGAAATATTCTAAGGTCATTTACATGGATTTCCCAAATTACACACTTGTATAGCTTTTAACTTAAACTGTAGAAAATTAGGGCTTGAGAAATTTGATCCTTTTCATGTACGTAACACCTAAAATCAATCTTGAACACACATATTAGATACATATGTATGGAATAGTTAAGTCATTATTAAAATATGAACAATGCAAAACATCTAGGTCAACATGTATTATAATTCATTCATGTTCACTCAGTTGATGTATGCAAGTTGAACCTCATTAATGGAATTGTGAAGAGATCTTTGAGGTACTATATCTAAACAATATCATGGGAAAGAACGAGTAACCTTTAGATCTCCAAATGATTCCTTTTTATAGTTGAAGATGCCTACTAAAAAATTGAGGTGGTCTGAAAAAAAATTAGTTATTTGTAGGGGATTATGTGAAGCTCTAAATTAAGAGGTGCATCTTTAATATGGCTGGGGGATGCCACCCCCCCACCCACAAATTTTAAAAAACTATCAAATAAGTTCATCCCACATTTCTTGCGTATAATTATCTTCTCGACCACCACATGATTTCCTTTTACGATATCCTTTTCCATTTTAATTTCCTGCACTTCTTTCCACATAACGTTTTGTTTTCTTAGTGTTAATATTGCTCTCTCTCTTTCCCTTTTATTAGTATCCATCATAATCTAAAGTACTAAAAACCATAAAAACAAAAAAAAACAAAGAACTCTATAAATATACCCATAAAATGTGTTCCACTGAATGATTCTTGAAACTTGAAAGACCACAAACCATCCTTTGCGGACACAACCATGAGCCATACATGTTTGTGCTTTCTCCATCAAGTGCCCAGTATGATGATCTGGTAGGCAAGAGATATTGACAATGACAAATAGTTCTAGATAGAGTTCATCATCTTTGTATAAACGATGTCCTTAAGCACTCAACAACATATTTAGAAAGTGGTGCGACATGCACAAGCAGAACAAGAAAGTCAAAAGGGATAACAAACTCAAATCTTAGATAGACTACATCATGACTAAAATATCTTGTAAGTCATTACATAGTGGATTTTATTTCTTCACGATACTTGTGGTTATATATAAAATTATATATACAACATTTATAGTATTGTTTATATGCACTTTGCAATACCATAACAGACTGCTACAAAGTGCTTATTTTCTTTTGCAACAATACTTCATCTTGCACCTCATACTTTTGATTGTTATAACACTTTAATGATCAATAGATGTTATTTATTTAGTGTATTTAACAAAAATGTCAAACTTCTACATGTAAATATCTAAATTAACCAACCAACATGTCTTTTAGGTAGTTTTGAGAAGCACCATGTCTAAGAATAACACTGTACACACTTTCTACAAGAACCTTGGAGATGTGACACATAACACAATTTCTAAAGGGTAACTTAAATCTGACAACCAATTACATCCTGAAGGAACAAATCTTAAAGATCAACGACCTATTTCTTTTTTAAAGTAAATAAACAAATTTCATTATGTAGGAGCCATACCGCTCCTACATGAGGAGAGAGATAAATTAAAATACCACACAAAGACCATAGTGTATAAAAACTACCACAAAATCTCATACCGGAATTTGGCAAGAGCAGTGATGCATAGTCCCTTTTCTCCTTCGCTGGCTAACACAATTTTATATAGGAATACCTTCAACCTAAGTATGCATTTGTAATAGAGTGACTACACTAAATCGGTGTTCCAAATTGATATCACCCTCTCACTTGCTGCCATACAACTACACAATAAAATTTACTGAGAAGGAAAATCTACTAAGAGAAAGTAGTACCGATTAATTATGAGTAAGACAAAATGAGAGAGCAAACTAATCTAAATGAAAAGCAAGTAAAAGAGAAATGGAGGTGGAAACTCATCACAGCTGGGCTCCACGATAGGGAGGATGGAGTCTATTTTCTTCAAAGACACCACACATAGGCCACCGGGATAGCTTAGTCCACCAGAATGCATTCCAAAAACCAAACAACTTCGAAGATGCCTAAGATCTAGACCCTCATATCATAAAAGACACTTCCACCATTGGCACCAAGCCAAAGGAGAAACAACCACATATCCCAAAGAAGGCACCCTAGCTATGGTGAGTGAGAAGATGCCATGGGGGATTAGGGCACCGCTTTACGGTAGCTAATTCCCCCTCCCCCAGCAAGCCGCCGATAGAAAAAGAACCCTAGAAGCTCATTGGTACTTCTTCTAAATTGGTGACCTCATAGGTTCTTGGTCCCCACCATAATGGCTAATGGTCTAATAAGACTAAAAAAGAATTGATTCTTACGAGCTTGAAGGTTATGCACTAGAATGGGATTCAAGTTTGCACCCTCCTAAATGGGAATATCCACATGATCAAAGGGATAGAGTTCATAGAGCATATCTCAAATGGTATCCATATCAATTCCTTTTTGAAACAATCCCTTATCTGCTTTAGAGAAACATCCTTGACACTTCCAATTTACATGGTGTAGCCTATTTTCAAATTGATTGGAATCTCCTACTAAAGATGTTGACTATTGCTTAGCATTCTATCTTTTTAGCAATTCTAGTGGTCGCTTTGGTGTTGATGATTTTGCAACAAAGGACTTCAAAAATTGGAAAAAACCAGTGATGAAAAAAATTGTGCTTTCCTCGATGACGTTGGTGAGGATCCTTATTCCACACATAGTAATGTTGTTAAATTCTATGGTGATATTCTTAATCAATCAATGCACATAAAGAATGTCATTCATGTACATAGTTTGTGCAAATTAGAAAAAACTACATATGCCTTCTAGTTACTATTGATATTATTCGTTGGCTCAGATCTCAAGCATGCTCTTTTAGAGGTCACAATGAAACACCAACTTCTGAAAATAGAGGTAATTTTCTTGAGACACATTAATAGCATCATATAGAAATGGTATTGTTGATGTTGTATTACAAATTGCACCATACAATTCTCGATACACATCTCATCATATGAAAAATAGAATCTACATATTATTTCAATGAAGGTGAGAAAATATATATGTGAAATGATTGGAGAATCCAATATTTCGCATCATTGTGGTTGAAGCATGTGATGAATCTAGAAAGGGGAAAATAGTGCTTGTTTTAAGATTTTTTGAGAAGGATGGTCGAGTACAAGAGCTATTTCGTTATCTAATTCATGTCAAAAACAAAATCTCCTTAACTCTTAAGAAGCATATATGTGATATCTTAAATAGACACAATCTCTCTCTATAAACAATATTCCTGGGCAAGGGTATGATCGTTCTAGTTATGTGGGTTGAGAATGGAACGGAATTCAAGCATTGCTTTTGCAAGATTGTCCTTGTACAAACTATATTCATTATTTCACTCACCGTTTACAACTAGACTTAGCCACCACCTCAAGAAAAGTCATAATGGTTCACAAATTTTTCACAAATTTTATATTTATTATAAATTTAATATATGCTTCATGTAAGCGTTCCAAGGCACTGAAAAATTTAAAAGAGAAGAAAATTGCAAATTTACTGGCCATTGCTGAACTTGAGACGGGAAAAGGAGCTAACAAAACTAGATTTCTAAAAAATACCTGGAGAGACTTGTTGGGGTTCAAATTATCATTCTATTTGCAATCTACAAGATTTATTTAATGCAACTTGTTCTCTTCTATAAAATATTGTTGATGATGGACCAACTTATTCTCAACATGGTGATGCTGATGTTGCTATAAGAGTCTCACATATTTTGATAGTATATTCATAATGAACTTATTGAAAGAGATAATGTGGATCATCGATCCTCTATGTCAGGAAATAAAGAAGCAAAATCAAGACATTGTTAATGTCACACACTTAGTGAGAAGTATGAAATTATTGATTCCATATTCTAGAGATGATGGATGGGAAAAGTTGTTAAATGATGTGAGTTATTTTTGTGAGAAACATGATATAGATATCCCTAAAATGAATGACTCCTATCTTTTTCATCTTGGACGTGCCCTGCAACAAAAAAAATTAGATGTCCATTGCACATTATTTCTATATGCAGATATTTCTTGTTGTAGTGGATAAACAACTACATGAATTCAGTCATAGATTCAATGACTAAGTGATATATTTTTAATATGAAGCTCTTCTTTGACTCCTAGAAATGTATACAAGGAATTCAATATCGACAATATATGTCTTCTTATTGAAAAATATTACCCATCTAATTTGACCAAGAAAAATTTTGGTTTGATATTTGAACTTTGTCATTTCCTGGTACATGCTCCTACAAATCTAGATTTTATGTGCCTTTGTACTTTATCATATTTATGTTGTGCTTTAGCAAAAACTAGAAAGAACCTAATTCACAGATTGCTTGATATATTGATCCATGTTGTTTTGACTCTTCTGGTCTTTACAGCCACAACAGAGAGTGCGTTCGTAGTGATGAAAATTTGAAGGAAAAAGTACACAACAAAATGTAAAATGATTTTATTGTTGATACTCTCATTGTTCATATTGAAAGAGAGATAGCAAAGGCATTCATCAACAATTTTATTTTTACGATCTTCAAGAACATAACAAAGAGAAATGCATTTTTTTAATTTTTATAGTTGTATAATGTCATACATATTTTTAATTATAATTTGATAATCCACATTGTAAGGAGTGGGATCCCAGAGGGGAACCACTCCCTACTAAAAATTTGAAGAATAAATCCTCCAGACCAAACACACCCAAAAGATATGTTGGAGTGGGTGTAAAATTTTCAAATATTATTAATGGTATTCAAAACAACCAATAATATAGTAGCAGAATAAAAATATGATTATATTCAACTTCTCAACAAGGTTACAAAAGTATATCTTAATCTCCCAGATAGATTTACATGTAAGATACAACATAGGGATCTAAGTAGAGGGAAATCTAAACCATAACATGTTTGTCTCCAAGCTTTAACTCCTTAAGATATATCCATATCTTCATGTCATATCATCCAAGTACTTCACCTAGGGCTGGAAGCATACCCCATCAAGAAGAGAAAAATAGAAGATATCAACAAAGGATGGTATGTTCATACTAAAAAGAAAATTGAGCAATACATAGAGTAAAGGACATCAAATAAAGTAAAGCTTCCCATACAAGAAATAAGTACCACCCAAGTGGGTATCAAGAGATAAGAATCACAATAAAATGATACTTGCCATCAAAACAACATATAAAAGTGGTGCCACATAAGCACATATCATGAGATTACGGCACATAACCCATAATCAATTATCATCATCCTACATGCATGTGAGATAAGCATAGCCCTAGAACAATATAAAGACAAAGTCGGCCATGCCTCATAAATTTGAAACCTGGTAGAGACATAGAGCTTTCATGATCTCACCCAATGAAGACGCAAACTAGCATAATAACTTGAACACATATAGCTAAGGTAATCATTGTCTTCTCCTTCGACCGACAATCTCAGGGAACCCAAGCTCGGGTCCGGAGGTGCACTGGGGTGGGAATTTGCTCTTCCACCAAAATAGACAAGAAAGAAGAACTCGAGAAGCTAAAATAAGTCACAAACAATGACCAAAAAGTTCCAAACAACCTCAAAAAAGTGGGAAGGAACTACAACCATAAAAAATGAGAAGAAAAAAAATCTATAGTTCAGACATTGCTCAGGAACAAGCAAGCATGGAAAAAGAGGGAAAATCACCATACCTTGAATGGAGTCAAATTGGCTATGCCCTAGGCTTTGAGAAGGTACAGGGAACTCCACTGAAGGCTTTACTAGCCTCACGAAAGCCTGAGGAAGGGAGATGAAGTCAGTCAGGGGAAAAGGGTGGCTCAGAATTGGGGGAATATGCTAGGGATCAAACGAGGCCAAACCAAGGTGAGTAATCCAAACCTAGGATCTCAATGGAAGTCAGTGACCACTCCCTTGGTGGTCCGATGACCCATAGGGGTGGCTATACCTACGTGACGCTAGAAATAGGGGAACAGGCGATGGCAGATGTGGTTATGGCTCGGTTGGTGATGAAACCCTATATATATTGGGTTGAAATAGAGAAAAACAGAAAGATGAAGGTGAGGTAGATTAATTTGGAGGAAGGTATGTAATAGTGAGGGAGAAAATCCCTTGGAGGAAAAAGAAGTATTGTTCAACCGGTTTCCTTTCTGGGAGCAGATGTTGAAGGAAACCCGATAGTCATTAGATCAGTAGACAACAACTATAACATCCTCAATTTCATAGCTAAAGTAAGCCTTTAATGTGGGGTTTTCTAGTGAAGGCATGCCAAGGGATGCAATGAATGTAACCATGGCTAGGTATGTAATTAAGTTCACAAAATGTGTAATACAAGCAATCTGGTCAACCAATACACACATAATGACTTAAATGTGTATGATTGTAGTCACTTGTACATGAATATAAATGAATTATTACTATGAACAATAATGTGACGAATATATATATTTTGATGACTCCAGTTCATGGCTTGAGCCTTAGACCTAGCTTGGGTCTTCATGTTATGTAACTAAAGAAACATTGATCACATATGTCATACATGAGCTTCAATTGAGAAATTATATGGGTTGAAGACTTATTTTCATGATTTGGAATACAATTAAGCTCATGGACCCTTTGAAATACTAAGGGATGGGCCATGTGCCCTAGAGCTCAATTCCATCCCTATTGGACCAATTAAGTTCTACAAATAGGTCCTTGGAGTGCAAATTGAGAATTAAGTATTTCGTAGTCATAATAAATTCTCATAATATTTTTAGTAGAATAATAATTAGAATATAAGATGGTGGGAGAAATTTCAGATGATTTTGATATATATAGTGGCCTAGGTGATTAAATTAGTAATTATCTGATATTTATCTAAAAGGCAAATTTGGAGGGTCTATCTAATTAGTTTTGACTTGATGTATTTCTAATGTAAAGATTATTATAATACTATGTATCACCCAAATTTTGGGATCAAACGGAGCTATGAATTGGGATGTACACATATTTCTATAAAATGGACTTTTATGCAAAAGAAGAAGAAAAAAAGACAAAAGGGCGCGACTCCAGCCCAATCCGGACTGGAGAGCGTGGCTCTGTTTTATAGAGTCCGAATAGGGGGTTCGAGAAGTAGGGCCTCACCCAAGTTTGAATCAAAGTGGGGGTATAAAACCCCTCGATTCTTGATGCTTGATGGCGACTGGACCTTATGCTAGGGTTTTGACACGGATCGAGGTACGTAGAAGGAGAACTGAGGTGAGGGGGATGACGGAGCTTGGCGGTAGCGCAGAGCAAGGTTGGGTTGGGGATTATGGATCTTGACCTTCCTTTGCACCAGGACATCGCCGCCCATGGCATGGAGGTGCGGCTGAAGCCATTGGTGGCCTCACTTTGCAGAACGACGACCTCCACACCGAGCTTTGGGTCGCCGGAGGGCTTCATCGGGGTGGCTGGGAGCAGCTTCACACAGACATGTATCGGGTGATGAAGAAAACAGGTCGCAGGGGGGGATCCGCGACCAAAGGAATTGGAGGAGAGGTGCCGCTGAGGAGGGCCATTGGATCTCAAATCAACGGTCAAAATTAATCTTGAGTAAGGTAACTTCTAAAATTCATATTTTGAGCTACGAATCTCAGTTTGGGACAAACAAGGTACCTATGGAAAGATCTTCGAGTGTACTATCTTATAAAAATAGTTCCGTAGTTTGATTTTGATATTTTATATTTATTATATTCTGGGTAGACAAAACTATATGATTTTGATGTTTTGCCAATTAAAAATAGTAAACGCCTTTAGAAATTCATACAAATTTTACTAAATGTGTATTTTGATATGTTTAACATTATTTCAGAGCCTGATCTCTATTATATGAAGTTTTTTTGAGGTTTGCTGTATAAACCCTAATAAGGGTATTTTGGGTATTTCACCCATGATATGATTTTTTTTAATGACCCAATGTTTTAATACATGATCTTTCTACATTGTATGATTACTTTTCTAGAGATTTGATGGATTTTCTTATGTTATCATATTAATATTTAGTGTTGGACCTGAGTGACCATTATGTGAGGGTAATAGATGATTATCTTGACAATAAGTGGTATATGTATGGCTAACTAGGTCTAATATTATTAACATGGTGGTATTATATTTTGATTTCCTATTTAAGTCAGTAAGTTTTCTAATATGTGGCTATGCTTGGTAATTATTCTCATTATATGAAGTATATGCTCATATTAGTGCATAAGATGATTTATGTCTTAATTGAGTATAAAGATAATACTAATTATATAGTATGAGTTTTATTTTATTTCAATGCTAATATTTTATGGTGATTTTAGATTAAAGTTGTGTTTAGTCTAAATAATAATCCTAAGTTGGTATATGTAGTTAGGAAGATGGGGTTTTGAGATTTAGAAATAGAAAGAGGAAACATACTCTTGGACTAATAAAACTATGATGATATCCAGGTTATTAAAGATATGGAACTTGGAATCAAGATTTATTTATTTTTATAGATGTCATCAACATAAGAGGTAAGTGGTCCATGCCCATGAGTACTCATGTTTTAAGTTCAGTATGTTTACATGTCTCCTGATAAGACTTTTATAATTTATATGGTTCAATGTTCTAAGATTTTAATGCAAACAAGAACATTCTCATATCTCTATCAATATATAAGTTCAGATATCCAAAATCTCAATTAGAGACATGTTGTTCAAAATAGTTGCGACCCGTGGACCAAGACCATGAGAAAATTTAAGTAATCCTATTCCTATAGGATTTCTTAGAAATGTTCGAAATTAATGAATAAGATTGTAAGATAAGACATGCAAGTAATGTATCCATACTTAGTTGGTGATTTGGGATAGTTTTGTATTGAGAATTTAAGTACACATAGGTTGTTAGAATTTCTCATATTTATAGGCATGACTATGTCTTACGATTTCAAGTAGAAACATGTCATTAAGATTTCATGTATATGTATAGATATAACAACTAGATTTCTTTGAATGAATAATATCTAGAATTTAATTACAATACAAGAATATGAATTTTAGAATATTAAGACATGGTCTACTTTTAGAAATAAATGTACTTTTGGATCATGATGTCACTACTACAGAAATGGCTTATAAAGTCACTTTTCAAGGTGTCGGTTGTATACATAAACGAACACCTAAACTCTACAGTATCGGTTTATAACATAAACCGACATACAATCTGTGAAGGTCGACCAGACATGGGTACCGCTTTTATTAAGTGTCAGTTAATTAATAAAAAACCGACACCTAAAATCAACCGCCAAAACCAAAATTCCAGTGAAAAAATTACCTCCAAAATTTGACATATGTCGTCAGTTCATAAATAAATAACTGACGACTAAAGGGTATTCGCGAGACAGGAATAGTTGTCGGTTGTCCTTTAGTTAAAAACCGACGACTATAATCTAGTATAGGTGTCGGTTTTTGGAAAAGAACCGACACAGTTGGTTTATTTGTCAGTTTTTTAGAATAACCGACGCTTATTGTCTACTTAATAGCTCACCAGCGTGAACTTCTCTTCCCCTTTCCCTTTTTCATTCTCAATTTCAGTTAGGTCCGGTGATTTCTTGCTCGCCCCCGCCGGTCGTTGCTCCTCCGCCGCCGCTGCCGTGCTCCTGCTCCTGCCCTCGCCGCTGCTCCGTGCTCACCGGCAGCCGTGCTCCTGCTCCTTCTCCTGCCCTCTGTGCTCACCAACGGCCGTCTGTGCTCCTGCTCCGTGCCCTCGCCGCTGCTCCGTGCCCTCGTCGCCGCTGCTCTGTGTCCTCAACGACACTTCTCCTCTCTTTGCCGCCGCCTCTGCCGGTGGCTGCTGTGCTCCAGCCGCTGCTCTCCTCTGCCCTCAAGGTATGCCCGCCTGCCCTGCCTTCTTCCTTCTTCCTCTGCTCCGGCGGCTGCTTGGGCGGTGCCAAGGCATGCCCAAGCAACTGCTGGGCATTTTTTTTTAAAGTTATTTACTTATTTGTGTTTAGGGTTTAGGTACTGATTTTGTGCTTCTACTGAGTTGAATCCTCTATTGTCTATACAATACATATAATTTTTGATCAAGTGATGATATGTAAATGTAGAAATAAGTTAGTAAGGTATCAATGATAAGTCTGCTGTAATGTGTTGCAAAATAGTTATTGTATCATGCATATCTTAATACTTTTTTGTTTTATAGTTGTATAGGGTGTTTTATGTGTGACAAGTCTATTGTTTAATAGTTTAGCTATAATCATTGTTTTATAGTTGTGTTATAAAGTATTTTGGTGTTTAGTATGGTTCCAAAAAGTATAGTATATATATGCATACATGTGCATTTTTTTATAAAATTGTATAGAAAATCAAAACCCGTTCTTGGTGAGAATCCTAATCACCCTTCTTGCTTAATGATGAACTGTAATGCACACATGTGACATGCTTGGAATGTAAATGATGAACTTTTCCCTAAATTGCCAATTGTCACCTACTTGTCCGCCGCCGCTACCGAAAGGTATGCTTCCTCCAGTACTGCTCCGCCACAGTTGTCTAGTTGTGCATACCTGTGAGTTATCAGGAACACCTAAATGAATGTCTAACACCTAAATGAATATCTAGTTGTGTATTTTCCTAGTATCGTGAAAGATTCTCAATCATGTGTATCACATAGGATTCTTATCTCAACACAATGGACTGTAATATATGCATCTAATGCCTTAAATGGAAGACTCGAATGTTATAAAATCCCATCAAAGTAGGTAGAAACAACTTATATATATTCAGATCTTAATAATTCCATGAAGTGCACATTATCTTACTCAGGAAAAGTATGTGTATAATGTAGGATTAGTTCCATATAATGGTTCTATTTTAGTAAGCACCTAGAAACCCGTCCAAGATTTACTCATTAGGAGTAAATCTTGGATAGTCCCCGGTTTGGGACTGTTCTTGAACACCTAATCTCACTTAGGATGTAAGTGTATAATGTGTATTGGGTTTTCGAGAAAATTTCGGTAGCATTTCCTCGTTTGTTCTCTAAGTACATATGTAGACTTCTTTTCAAGCTATCATGTCTACCACAATAAAGTTGGTTATGACAAGCAATAAAAGGTTAACTGATGTTATCCAACTTTTTCTGAAAATATATAACATCGTTATATGTACTTACACTTTGTTAATACTAATATTATGCAATCTCTGTCCACCCATAACAATCACTATGAACTGGGCCTCTATGTCAATGTTAACGTTCCCTATTGATGAACAATTGGACATCATCCTAGATGATCGTTCCTTAAACCAATTGGTCATACCCAAACATTGGCGTTTTCTAAAAGGAAGACACTACATGCCTGGTAAAGTGACCCTAACTTTTGGCAATTATTCACATGTTATCGAGGTTGAGTATGATTTGGCGGGAAATCTTGTATCAAAATCCGGTTGGCGTGATTGGATTGGAGAGATGCATGTGGTCCGTTGCAACAGGATTTTTCTTTGTCCAATTGGCCATAATTCCATCAAAGTTTGGATAACCAACAACAACTGTGAGACCCCCGATCATCTACTGCGGTATGAGCGCACGTCATCGCATATCAGCTCGGACGAATCTGAATCTGAGGCCCCTGTCAGTTCAGATTTGTCTAAATACAGTGAGGAGCTTCGTGACACAACTTCATCATCAAAAAGACCACGGTAAGTCCAATTAACAAATATAATTGTCAAACAATCAATACTCATAGCTGCTTTCTATTCTGAACTTTAGGAGAAGATCGCCACAATGATAAGTCCTCGAAGTTATTGATGTGGGACCATGTTGGTATAGTATTTAGTTGTCTATCTATCTAGACTTGTCTGTATTAATAGTTTTTTTAATTATGCGCATGTTTAGGGGTACACCAACCCCTTTGTTTAGTTACTGTTTAGGGGTACACCCCTGTGTGTGGATGTAAAAAGAGATTAATGAATGGAACTGAAAGTTGCTACATGAATGCTTATAACTGAAGTGTGTGTTCCCATGAATGTTCCCATTTGCATGATTACACTACTATTTTCTCATATTGTATAGTCTATTTTAATATGACATACTTACTCATTTGGTATATGTTGGGTAAGTTTACTTTACTTATATCTTTAACTTAAGTATAGTATATATATGCATACATGTGCATTTTTTTATAAAATTGTATAGAAAATCAAAACCCATTCTTGGTGAGAATCCTAATCACCCTTCTTGCTTAATGATGAACTGTAAAGACATCAATAATCACCCTAACTTGAAGAACTAGGATTTTAGGTATAAGAATGACAACACATTATTTGTTGGCCTAGAAACCCGTCCAAGATTTACTCATTAGGAGTAAATCTTGGATAGTCCCTGGTTTGGGACTGTTCTTGAACACCTAATCTTGCTTAGGATGTAAGTGTATAATGTGTATTGGGTTTTCAAGAAAATTTCGGCAGCATTTCCCCGTTTGTTCTCTAAGTACATATGTACTTGGAGAACAGCGGGGAAATGCTGCCGAAATTTTCTTGAAAACCCAATACACATTATACACTTACTAGTGAGATTAGGTGTTCAAGAATGGATAGGTGGTACACATTTATTATATATAATAATGACATCACATGTATTTGTTAACCCTAGACCCTAATCTTGTCCTAATATATACTTGTTTTATCTTTGATCATAGAATGGATAGATCATGGATGTCCATTCGCAATCGCTGCACCCCAGAGTTTATTTCTGGTCTTGACCAGTTCATTAGATTTGCCGAGGAACATAGGAAACAACCTGGAGATAGGTTCTACTGTCCATGTAGGCATTGCGGTAACAACTTGAAAGTCAACACTGGTGACGAAATCAAAACTCATGTCATGTGCAACGAGATTATACAAGGCTATATAGAATGGCACTGGCATGGAGAGATTTCAAACCCGAAACCAGTGGATGTCGATAGCAGTGCTTGTGTGGAAGAAGAAATTGCCTACAATGACGTAGATGTGAATGAACTAGTTCCAGTAGACATCGTTGATGTGATGCTGGATAGTTGTGGGGTAGAGAACACCGATCCACCTCCCATTTTTAGAAACATTGTGCATGATGCTGAGATGCTGTTATACACAGGTTGTACTAAGTTTACGAAGCTTAACGCTGTGTTGAGATTGTATAAGTTGAAAGCTAACAATAGATGGAGCGACAAAAGCTTCACGTCATTACTGTCTTTGTTGAAAAAAATGCTTCCTGAAGGAAACGAGTTGCCAATCTCAACATACCAGGTAAAGAAATTGTTGTGCCCAATGGGAATGGATGCCAAGAAGATACACGCATGCCCGAATGATTGTGTATTATTTCAAAAGGACTATGCGGATTTGAAAGATTGTCCAAAATGTGGTGCGTCACGGTATAAATTGACGACTTTGGGGGAGTCCAAAACTGGTTCTCCTGCCAAGGTGATGTGGTATCTACCTATAATATCACGGTTTCAACGCTTGTTTGCCAATCCGATAGATGCGAAGAATTTGAGGTGGCATGCAGTTGTTAAAAAAAATAATGATGGGATCCTACGACATGCGTCTGATTCCCCACAGTGGAAGAAGATTGATATATTGTACCCTGAATTTGGTGAAGAAGTCAGGAATCTAAGACTTGGGCTTTGTATAGACAGGATGAATCTGTACGGGACATTGAGCAGCCAACATAGCACTTGGCCAGTCATGCTTGTTATATACAATCTCCTCCCTGGCTGTGTATGAAAAATAAGTACGTAATGCTGTCGTTGTTGATATCAGGCCCTAAACAACCTGGAAATGACATTGATGTTCATCTTGAACCTCTGATTGATGACTTAAATAAACTCTGGGGTGAAGGTGTGATGACCTATGATGCTTCACGAAGAGAGACATTTTGTTTGCATGCTATGTTGTTTTGCACTATTAATGACTTTCCAGCATATGGGAATTTGTCTGGATATAGTGTCAAAGGAGATAAAGTGTGTCCTATATGTGAAGAGAACACTGATTCAACAAGACTAAAACATGGTGGTAAGAATGTATATCTCGGTCATCGAAGGTTTCTTCCAAAATTCCATCCGTATCGTAGGAAGTGCAAAGCATTCAATGGATTGAATGAGGAACGCAGTGCACCTAAACCTATACCAGGGGAGGTTGTTTATGAAAGAGTAAAAGACTTTGTCAATGAATTTGGTAAGAGATCACAATGTACTACACGGAGTGACAATTCTTCATTCAAGAAGAAGTCAATATTTTGGGATCTTTCTTATTGGAGTTCTTTGACAGTCAAACATTGTATCGATGTAATGCACGTTGAGAAAAATGTCTGTGATAGCATCATTGGTACTCTGTTAAATATACCAGGTAAGACTAAAGATGGGATAAAATCCAGACTGGACCTACGTGAAATGGGAATAAGGTTAGAATTAACAGAATTACGTGAAATGGGTAATAAAAGAACATACTTACCTCCCGCTTGTTACACGTTGTCTAGAAAGGAGAAGAAAGCTTTTTGTGAATGCTTGGTAAATGTTAAGGTGCCACATGGTTACTCATCCAACATCCGTAGATTGGTATCAATGAAAGATCTGAAGTTGATAGGTCTTAAATCTCATGATTGTCACACTCTAATGCAACAAATATTGCCCGTGGAAATTCGATCTATATTTCCGAAACATGTGAGGTTTGCAATCACCGGACTTTGTTTCTTTTTCAGCACTCTCTGCAGCAAAGTTATTGACCCTGAGACTCTCGATAATTTGCAAAGAGAAGTGGTTGTTACCCTATGTCAGCTTGAGATGTATTTCCCTCCTTCGTTCTTTGATATCATGGTACATCTTGTTGTCCACTTGACTAGGGACGTGAAAATCTTGGGACCAGTTTTCTTGCATTGGATGTATCCCTTTGAACGATACATGAGCGTTTTTAAAGGTGATGTTGGAAACCGTTATCGGCCTGAAGGGAGTATTATTGAAGGTTATGTTGCAAGAGAGGTTATGGATTTCTGCAATGACTTTCTCAGTGGTAATGACACTCCTGATAATGACAAGAATATTGACGAGCTATTTGGCAAAGGAATTTTGGGATCACGTGTTAAAGTAATCAGCCGTGAGCAGTTGGAACAAGGTCATTTGTATATTTTACACAACATGGACGAAGTGAACGTTTATATCGAGGAACATACCAATTTCATCAAAAGACAATATCCTCGAGCCAATACAATGTGGCTTGCTAGAGAGCATAACAGGACTTTTATTAAGTGGTTTGAAGATAAAGTCTTACATCAACTATCTCAAACACCAGATGATATTACTGAAACTATCAAATGCCTCGCCTTTAAACCAAAGTTGAATGTTATGTCTTATGAAGGGTATGCCATTAATGGATTCACATATTACACAAAGCGCCAAGATGATAAGAGTGTCGTCCAAAACAGTGGGGTCACCCTTCAAGCATCGACTATGTTTTTTGCAAGTGCAAAGGATAAAAGTCAATGTGAAGCTAAAATGTCATATTACGGTGTCATTGCAGAGATATGGGAATTTGACTACATAGATTTCAGAATTCCGCTCTTCAAATGTAATTGAGTTGATAACACCAAAGGAGTTACAGTGGATGAATTGGGTTTCACTTTAGTGAACTTTGAAAAGATTGGTGAGAAGGCTGATCCATTCATATTGGCATCACAGGCGAAACAAGTATTTTATATCGATGATCCTGCAAATGATAAATGGTCGGTTGTTCTTCATGGTAAAAGACAGTTCATTGAAGATCCTATAGATGAAGAAGAGTACTATGATAAATATGATGACTCCAGTCCATTCTCAGTTGGGTTGCCAACTCCACAAAATATTGAAGCTAATGATGACTTATATGTGCACGGAGATCACAATGAAGGATTGTTAATTGATAAAAGATCACAATTTTAGAGGCATGCATGTTTATATTTTTTTTATTGAAGCTAAATATTTACTTTTTTAATATCAATATCATTTTCTGATTTGATGTTTCATTATCTTCTAGTTAATACAAATGCTAAACATTGTGGGAGGGTGCTAAAGAACTATAGGACCAATCTCACCCGAGATTACATACGCGATGCTGAGAATAGGTTCTTGATTGATTCCAATTCTAGACATTGATCAGTATTTCACTAACTCTACACTAATAATTTTTGTTTGTATTCTCTTTGAAAAATAAATATAGGAAGAAGGAAGCCACACAACAATGGAACTACTTGGACCCCAAATAC
Organism: Alisma plantago-aquatica; assembly: GCA_963693085.1. Classification (NCBI taxonomy): domain Eukaryota; kingdom Viridiplantae; phylum Streptophyta; class Magnoliopsida; order Alismatales; family Alismataceae; genus Alisma; species Alisma plantago-aquatica. The sequence continues at coordinate 871,813,287 of OY856413.1, read as the reverse complement.
TGGGAGGAGTTTTTTACCCAAAGAAAAATAGATGAATTCAAGGTATTAAGCACCACTCCCAATTTAATTAATATAAGTTTTTATGTATTCACCTATTCAAGATTAACCTTTATTGTTACTAACCAAATCAATGTGCTAACTAACTAGGCTATCAGCGATGCTCAATGACAACTACATGTTACAACCACAGAATGGGTCCAAGAGGATATGCAAGTGTTTGCCAAAGGTTATATAGATATATAGGCAACAAGCCATGAAACAGCAAAAAAAGCCCCAATGAAGAGAAGCAGGATACAAATATAATACATAAAGTGCAACACACACAAGTGCTTCAGATTCATATAACAACATGAAAGACTAACACATATATAGTGCATAACAACAACAACTCCGAATTTACATACAACACTAGCTTAGTACATATATAGTGGGACTAAGGTGACGATCCCACCTGCTAAAACAGGTTACCGACAACTACATGTTATGACTGGGAGGTCATGATTCAGCAACCGTATGCATTAGCAGGTGGATC